>OY997271.1:50107870-50707870 GCA_963921465.1 Triticum timopheevii
CCGACCTAGCCAGCGTTTCTGCTCCAAATGAAAACGCCAAGGTAGCAAGCGTTGCCGTCCAGGCCAAGCTAGCGTCGCTTGCTGACGTGGCACGCCGGAAACGCCAGAACTATTGGCGTTTCTAACTTGTCTACAAACGCTGGCGTTTCTGGCCCGACGGGAGATCGAGATCGATTTCTGCTGTGCACCGCGGCCGCTTGTATGATCTGTTCTATCAGGGTTCGATTCCGTTGAAAGCTGGGTACGCTGCCGCTGCAGCCGCACGTCACCGTTGACAGAGTTTCATCGCACGGCCATGTGTTCAGAAGTGCGGCCACGTCTTCCCTGTCCACTACCTCAACTAGTACTGTCGCCTCTAAGTATTGGTCGGCTTGTACTACCTCAACTAGTACTAGTCACGTGAAGCTACAACACACTTTGGTCCCTAATTGCTACAGATTTAATCTCCACAAAGAGCAGTGAATTGACAGGAGCAGTGAAGGCTACGCAAGAATTTCGTGTAAGAGAGTAGGACCAGTGAAGGCTACACAGGGTAGGCAGGTTAGCTTTGTGGGATACTGGACATAGTGACTAGCTAGCCAGCGGCATGCAGGCCAAAATCACTGTATCATGGGCAGCAACGCCAGGACCTTTGGCGTTTGCAGCCTGGCCAGAAACGCGAACAATAGCGGCGTTTCCAGAAACGCAGGAAACCTCGGCGTCTCTGCCTGCCATGTCAACAGAGCAGAAATGCAGCATACCTCGGCGTTTTTATGTGGAGCAGCAACGTCACGGGCTGTGGCGTTTCTAAAAAGGTCAGATTGTGAAATACTTTCAAATCGAGTTCATTTTGTGACAAAGATTGCTGATAAGGTCAAAACAGTGATTTCGGCCTGCCGATAACAGGCGCTACTGCTACCAGCTTAGTAGTAGCGCATCTCGGTAGAACCATGCTACTACTAATATTGGCCGACCGTTCCCGCCACACTAGGTTTAGCAGTAGCGCGTCCACGGTAACCGCGCTACTACTAACCAGAGAGTAGTAGCGCGCTTTTGTTGCACGTCACTACTTATAATTTTGAACCTGGCCACATGGCGGGCCCTGCTTAGAAGTAGCGCGTCCGCCTGGAGCGCGCTACTGCTATGGTGTTAGCAGCAGCGCGTTTTGCGACCAGCGCTACTGCTAAACCGCAGCCATACCACCTTTTTCATCCCCCTCTCTCCCCTCCCCCATCCTCTCTTCCTTCACTTTCCCCTCCCACCTCCTCTCTCCCTCACTTTGCTTCTTTCTCACTACTTATCCCCCCATTACTCTCCTTCTTCTACCTATCTTTCTCTCTCTTTATTACTCCTAGCTAACTACACCACCTCCATTAATGCATCTCCTTTCTCTTTTTCCTCCCCCCTCCACTAGTTGAACTTGTCTCCTCCCAAACTAGCTAGCTAGGTAGATCTAGCTAGCATTTAGTGAAGTGACCTATGTACCTCCCTAACTAGATCTATAGCCTTGTCAAGAAGAGCTTAATTTGTCCACTTTTGATCATTCCATAGGTGTGTGTGGCGACACGACAATATCATCACTGTGCTTGATCTCGAGATATGTGATTTAAAAGTTATGCTTTTGCAAGAATGGAAATATGTGTATGTGTGTGATATGACATAATCGGGCGATATGATGGAAATTGTGTGTGTGGCATGAGTTGCCGCCGAATTGTGCTTGTGAGTTGCCTATGTTTTGCCAAAATGTCGATTTATTTCCATTTCGATGAATTTCGGGCAAACTCTATATGTCCTATTTTTAGGGAAGATCATGCCGAATTTTTGTATGACTTTGATGCATGCATGCATTTTTATAATCAATTTGTTTATTGTTACCATGCAGGCATTCATGATGGTCAGTGGAACGATGGTGGATAGGTGGTTGCGGTCGGCGGTGCTGGACATGAAAGAAAATAACCTGACAGAGGTTTTATGTCCGTGTCGAAGATGCAAAGGAGGAGTTTGGTTTGACCCCTATGATGCGATGGCGCACCTGCTCATGACTGGTTTCATGGATGGCTATACTTGCTGGATAATTGAAGATGAGGATGATGATGTTGAGGACGCCGACGGGGCAGATAGTGACGGCACGAGGCAAGACGAAGAGATGATCGATAATGGCGGCGGAGAAGGGGTCCGACATGATGGTGTTGGGGAACGTAGTAATTTCAAAAAAATTCCTACGCACACGCAAGATCATGGTGATGACATAGCAACGAGAGGGGAGAGTGTTCGTCCACGTACCCTCGTAGACCGTAAGCGGAAGCGTTAGCACAACGCGGTTGATGTAGTCGTACGTCTTCACGATCCGACCGATCCAAGCACCGAACGTATGGGGCCTCCGAGTTCAGCACACGTTCAGCTCGATGACGATCTCCGGCCTCCGATCCAGCCGAGCTCAGGAGATGAGTTCCGTCAGCACGACGGCGTGGTGATGATGATGATGTTCTACCGGCGCAGGCCTTCGCCTAAACTCTGCGACGATATGGCCGAGGTGGAATATGGTGGAGGGGGGCACCGCACACGGCTAAGGAACGATCCGTAGATCAACTTGTGTGTCTATGGGGTGCCCCCCGTCCCCGTATATAAAGGAGGGAGGGGGGAGGTGGGCCCCCTAGGGGTGCGCCTGGAGGAGTCCTACTCCCACCGGGAGTATGACTCCCCCACTTGCCTTGGTGGGGAAGGAAAGGGGGGAGGGGAAAGAGGAAAGGGGGGCGCCGCCCCTCCCCCTTCCTTGTCCTATTCGGACTAGGGGGGAGGGGGCGCGCGGCCTGCCCTGGCCGGCCCTCCTCTTCTCCCTCTTGGCCCACTAAGGCCCATTATCCCCCGGGAGGGTTCCGGTAACCCCCAGTGTTCCGGTAAAATCCCGATTTCACCCGGAACCATTCCGATGTCCAAACATAGGCTTCCAATATATCAATCTTTATGTCTCGACCATTTCGAGACTCCTCGTCATGTCCGTGATCACATCCGGGACTCCGAACAAACTTTGGTACATCAAAACTTATAAACTCATAATAAAACTGTCATCGTAACATTAAGCGTGCGGACCCTACGGGTTCGAGAACTATGTAGACATGACCTAGAACCATTCTCGGTCAATAACCAATAGTGGGACATGGATGCCCATATTGGTTCCTACATATTCTACGAAGATCTTTTTCGGTCAAACCGCATAACAACATACGTTGTTCCCTTTGTCATCGGTATGTTACTTGCCCGAGATTCGATCGTCGGTATCCAATACCTAGTTCAATCTCGTTACCGGCAAGTCTCTTTACTCGTTCTGTAATGCATCATCTTGTAACCAACTCATTGGTCACATTGCTTGCAAGGCTTATAATGATGTGCATTACCGAGAGGGCCCAGAGATACCTCTCCGACGATCGGAGTGACAAAACCTAATCTCGAATTATGCCAACCCAACATGTACCTTTGGAAACACCTGTAGAGCACCTTTATAATCACCCAGTCACGTTGTGACGTTTGGTAGCCCACAAAGTGTTCTTCCGGTAAACGGGAGTTGCACAATCTCATAGTTGCAGGAACTTTGTATAAGTCATGAAGAAAGCAATAGCAGTATACTAAACGATCAAGTGCTAGGCTAACGAAATGGGTCATGTCAATCACATCATTCTCCTAATGATATGATCCCACTAATCAAATGACAACACATGTCTATGGTTAGGAAACATAACCATCTTTGATTAATGAGCTAGTCAAGTAGAGGCATACTAGTGACTATAGTTTTGTCTATGTATTCACACATGTATCATGTTTCCGGTTAATACAATTCTAGCATGAATAATAAACATTTATCATGATATGAGGAAATAAATAATAACTTTATTATTGCCTCTAGGGCATATTTCCTTCAGTCTCCCACTTGCAGTAGAGTCAATAATCTAGATTACATAGTAATGATTCTAACACCCATGGAGTCTTGGTGCTGATCATGTTTTGCTCGTGAGAGAGGCTTAGTCAACGGGTCTGCAACATTCAGATCCGTATGTATTTTTCAAATCTCTATGTCTCCCACTTGGACTTGGTGGGGAATGGAATTGAAGCGTCTCTTGATGTGGTTGGTCCTCTTGTGAAATCTGGATTCCTTTGCCAAGGCAATTGCACCAGTATTGTAACAGAAGATCTTCATTGGTCCCAATGCACTAGGTATGACACCTAGATCGAAAATGAACTCCTTCATCCAGACTCCTTCATTTGCTGCTTCAGAAGCAGCTATGTACTCCGCTTCACATGTAGATCCCGCCACGACGCTTTGTTTAGAACTGCACCAACTTACGGCTCCACCGTTTAATAAAAACATGTATCCGGTTTGCGATTTAGAATCGTCCGAATCAGTGTCAAAGCTTGCATCGACGTAACCATTTACGACTAACTCTTTGTCACCTCCATATACGAGAAACATATCATTAGTCCTTTTTAGGTATTTCAGGATGTTCTTGACCGCTGTCCAGTGATCCACTCCTGGATTACTTTGGTACCTTCCTGCTAAGCTTATTGCTAAGCATACGTCAGGTCTGGTACACAGCATTGCATACATGATAGAGCCTATGGCTGAAGCATAGGGAACATTTTTCATTTTCTCTCTATCTTCTGCTGTGGTCGGGCATTGAGTTTGACTCAACTTCACACCTTGTAGCACAGGCAAGAATCCTTTCTTTGCCTGATCCATTTTGAACTTTTTCAAATTTTTGTCAAGGTATGTGCTTTGTGAAAGTCCAATTAAGCGTCTTGATCTATCTCTATAGATCTTGATGCCCAATATGTAAGCATCTTCACCGAGGTCTTTCATTGAAAAACTTTTATTCAAGTATCCCTTTATGCTATCCAGAAATTCTATATCATTTCCAATTAATAATATGTCATCTACATATAAAACTAGAAATGCTACAGAGCTCCCACTCACTTTCTTGTAAATACAGGCTTCTCCAAAAGTCTGTATAAAACCATATGCTTTGATCACACTATCAAAGCGTTTATTCCAACTCCAAGATGCTTGTACCAGTCCATAAATGGAACGCTGGAGCTTGCACACTTTGTTAGCACCTTTTGGATCAACAAAACCTTCTGGCTGCATCATATACAACTCTTCTTCTAGAAATCCATTCAAGAATGCTGTCTTGACATCCATTTGCCAAATTTCATAATCATGAAATGCAGCAATAGCTAACATGATTCGGACAGACTTAAGCATCGCTACGGGTGAGAAAGTCTCATCGTAGTCAACCCCTTGAACTTGTCGAAAACCTTTTGCAACAAGTCGAGCTTTATAGACAGTTACATTACCATCAGCGTTAGTCTTCTTCTTAAAGATCCATTTATTCTCAATGGCTTGCCGATCATCGGGCAAGTCAACCAAAGTCCATACTTTGTTTTCATACATGGATCCCATCTCAGATTTCATGGCCTCTAGCCATTTTGCGGAATCTGGGCTCATCATCGCTTCCTAATAGTTCGTAGGTTCATCATGGTCAAGTAACATGACTTCCAGAATAGGATTACCGTACCACTCTGGTGCGGATCTTACTCTGGTAGACCTATGAGGTTCAGTAGAAACTTGATCTGAAGTTTCATGATCAATATCATTAGCTTCCTCACTAATTGGTGTAGGAATCACTGGAACTGATTTCTGTGATGAACTACTTTCCAATTCGGGAGAAGGTACAAATTACCTTATCAAGCCCTACTTTCCTCCCACTCACTTCTTTCAAGAGAAACTCCTTCTCTAGAAAGGATCCATTCTTAGCAACGAATGTTTTGCTTTCGGATCTGTAATAGAAGGTGTACCCAACAGTTTCCTTTGGGTATTCTATGAAGACGCACTTCTCTGATTTGGGTTCGAGCTTATCAAGTTGAAAACCTTTTTCATATAAGCATCGCAACTCCAAACTTTAAGAAACGACAACTTGGGTTTCTTGCTAAACCACAGTTCATATGGTGTCGTCTCAACGGATTTAGATGGTGCCCTTTTTAATGTGAATGCAGTTGTCTCTAATGCATATCCCAAAAACAATAGTGGTAAATCAGTAAGAGACATCATAGATCGCACTATATCCAATAAAGTGTGGTTACGACGTTCGGACACACCATAACGTTGTGGTGTTCCAGGTGGCGTGAGCTGTGAAACTATTCCACATTGTTTTAATTGAAGACCAAACTCGTAACTCAAATATTCGTCTCCGCGATCAGATCGCAGAAACTTTATTTTCTTGTTATGATGATTTTTCCACTTCACTCTGAAATTCTTTGAACCTTTCAACTATTTCAGACTTATGTTTCATCAAGTAGATATACCCATATCTGCTCAAATCATCTTGTGAAGGTCAGAAAATAACGATACTTGCCACGAGCATCAACACTCATTGGATCGCATACATCGGTATGTACTATTTCCAATAAGTCAGTAGCTTGTTCCATTGTTCCGGAGAACGGAGTTTTAGTCATCTTGAACAAAAGGCACGGTTCGCAAGCATCAAATGATTCATAACCAAGTGATTCCGAAAATCCATCTTTATGGAGTTCCTTCATGCGCTTTACACCGATATGACCCAAACGGCAGTGCCACAAATGAGTTGCACTATCATTATTAACTTTGCATCTTTTGGCCTCAATATTATGAATATGTGTATCACTACGATCGAGATCCAGCAAACTATTTTCATTGGGTGTATGACCATTGAAGGTTTTATTCATGTAAACAGAACAACAATTATTCTCTGATTTTAAATGAATAACCGTATTGCAATAAACACGATCAAATCATATTCATGCTCAACGCAAACGCCAAATAGTCATTTATTTAGGTTTAACACTAATCCCGAAAGTATAGGGAGTGTGCGATGATGATCATATCAATTTTGGAACTACTTCCAACACTCATCGTTACTTTCCCTTCAACTAGTCTCTGTTTATTCTGTAACTCCTGTTTCGAGTTACTAATCTTAGCAACCGAACAAGTATCAAATACTCAGGGGCTACTATAAACACTAGTAAGGCACACATCAATAATCTGTATATCAAATATACCCTTGTTCACTTTGCCATCCTTCTTATCCACCAAATATTCAGGGCATTTCCGCTTCCAGAACCATTTCCTTTGCAGTGTAAACACTCAGTTTCAGGCTATGGTCCAGCTTTGGGCTTCTTTGCAGGAGTGACAACTTGCTTGTCTTTCCACTTGAAGTTCCCTTTCTTTCCCTTTGCCCTTATCTTGAAAATAGTGGTCTTGTCAATCATCAACACTTGATGCTCTTTCTTGATTTCTACCTTCGTCGATTTCAACATCACGAAGAGCTCGGGAATCGTTTTCGTCATCCCTTGCATACTATAGTTCATCACGAAGTTCTAGTAACTTAGTGATGGTGACTAGAGAATTCTGTCAATCACTATCTTATCTGGAAGATTAACTCCCACTTGATTCAAGCGATTGAGATACCCAGACAGTCTGAGCACATGCTCACTAGTTGAGCGATTATCCTCCATCTTTTAGCTATAGAACTTGTTGGAGACTTCATATCTCTCAACTCGGGTATTTGCTGGAAATATTAACTTCAACTCCTGGAACATCTCATATGGTCCATGACGTTCAAAACGTCTTTGAAGTCCCGATTCTAAGCCGTTAAGCATGGTGCACTAAACTATCAAGTAGTCATCATTTTGAGCTAGCCAGACATTCATAACTTCTGCATCTGCTCCTGCAATAGGTCTGTCACCTAGCGGTGCATTAAGGACATAATTCTTCTGTGCAGCAATGAGGATAAACCTCAGATCATGGATCGAATCCGCATCATTGCTACTAACATTTTTCAACACAATTTTCTCTAGGAACATTATCAAAATAAACATATGAAAGCAACAACGCAAGCTATTGATCTACAACATAATTTGCAAAATACTACCAGGACTAAGTTCATGATAAATTTAAGTTCAATTAATCATATTACTTAAGAACTCCCACTTAGACAGACATCTCTCTAGTCATCTAAGTGATCATGTGATCCAAATCAACTAAACCATAACCGATCATCTGTTGGAAATATGCCCTAGAGGCAATAATAAAAGCATTATTATTATATTTCCTTGTTCATGATAATTGTCTTTATTCATGCTATAATTGTGTTATCCGGAAATCGTAATACATGTGTGAATAACAGACACCAACATGTCCCTAGTAAGCCTCTAGTTGACTAGCTCGTTGATCAATAGATAGTCATGGTTTCCTGACTATGGACATTGGATGTCATTGATAACGAGATCACATCATTAGGAGAATGATGTGATGGACAAGACCCAATCCTAAACATAGCACAAGATCGTATAGTTCGTTTGCTAGAGTTTTCCAATGTCAAAGTATCTTTTCCTTAGACCATGAGATTGTGTAACTCCCGGATACCGTAGGAGTGCTTTGGGTATACCAAATGTCACAACGTAACTGGGTGACTATAAAGGTAGACTACGGGTATCTCCGAAAGTGTCTGTTGGGTTGACATGGATCAAGATTGGGATTTGTCACTCCGTATGACGGAGAGGTATCACTGGGCCCACTCGGTAATGCATCATCATAATGAGCTCAGAGTGACCAAGAGTCTGGTCACGGGATCATGCATTACGGTACGAGTAAAGTGACTTGCCGGTAACGAGATTGAACGAGGTATTGGGATACCGACGATCGAATCTCGGGCAAGTAACATATCGATTGACAAAGGGAATTGAGTACGGGGTTGATTGAATCCTCGACATCGTGGTTCATCCGATGAGATCATCGTGGAGCATGTGGGAGCCAACATGGGTATCCAGATCCCGCTGTTGGTTATTGACCGGAGAGTCGTCTTGGTCATGTCTGCTTGTCTCCCGAACCCGTAGGGTCTACACACTTAAGGTTCGGTGACGCTAGGGTTATGAAGATATGTATATGCAGAAACCCAAATGTTGTTCGGAGTCCCGGATGAGATCCCGGACGTCACGAGGAGTTCCGGAATGGTCCGGAGGTAAAGAATTATATATAGGAAGTGCTGTTTCGGCCATCGGGACAAGTTTCGGGGTTATCGGTATTGTACCGGGACCACCGGAGGGGTCCCGGGGGCCCACCGGGTGGGGCCACCTGTCCCGGGGGGCCACATGGGCTGTAGGGGGTGCGCCTTGGCCTTCATGGGCCAAGGGCACCAGCCCCTATAGCCCATGCGCCTAGGGTTTCCACCTAGGAGGAGTCCTAGTGGTGGAAGGCACCCCTAGGTGCCTTGGGGCGGTGGGAAACCTCCCCTTGGCCGCCGCCCCCCCTAGTATATCTCATCTACTAGGGCCGGCGCCCCCCCCCCATGGCACCCCTATATATAGTGAGGGGGAGAGGAGGGAAAAAAACCAGCCCCTGGCGCCTCCCTCTCTCCCCGTTACGTTTCTCCCTCGTAGTATTGGCGAAGCCCTGCTTCTGTGACGCCCTGCATCCACCACCACGCCGTCGTGCTGCTGGATCTTCATCAACCTCTCCTCCCCCCTTGCTGGATCAAGAAGGAGGAGACGTCTCCCATCCCGTACGTGTGTTGAACGCGGAGGTGCCGTCCGTTCGGCGCTTGGTCATCGGTGATTTGGATCACGTCGAGTACGACTACGTCATCACCGTTCTTTGAACGCTTCCGCTCGCGATCTACAAGGTACGTAGATGCATCCGATGACTCGTTGCTAGATGAACTCCTAGATGGATCTTGGTGAAACGAGTAGGAAAATTTTTGTTTTCTGCAACGTGCCCCAACATCATCACGTGAGATGGAGTAGTTTTCAATGGTGAACATCACTATGTTGATCATATCTACTATATGATTCACGCTCGACCTTTCGGTCTCCGTGTTCCGAGGCCATATCTGCATATGCTAGGCTCGTCAAGTTTAACCTGAGTATTCCGCATGTGCAAAACTGGCTTGCACCCGTTGTAGATGGACGTAGAGCTTATCACACCCGATAATCACGTGGTGTCTGGGCACGACGAACTTTGGCAACGGTGCATACTCAGGGAGAACACTTCTTGATAATTAGTGAGAGATCATCTTAAAATGCTACCGTCAATCAAAGCAAGAATAAGATATATAATAGATAAACATCACATGCAATCAATATAAGTGATATGATATGGCCATCATCATCTTGTGCTTGTGATCTCCATCTCTAAAGCACCGTCGTGATCACCATCGTCACCGGCGTGACACCTTGATCTCCATCGTATTATCATTGTCGTTACGCCATCTATTGCTTCTACAACTATCGCTACCGCTTAGTGATAAAGTAAAGCAATTACAGGGCGTTTGCATTTCATACAATAAAGCGACAACCATATGGCTCCTGCCAGTTGCCGATAACTTTGGTTAAAAAACATGATTATCTCATACAATAAAATATAGCATCATGTCTTGGCCATATCACATCACAACATGCCCTGCAAAAACAAGTTAGACGTCCTCTACTTTGTTGTTGCAAATTTTACGTGGCTGCTACGAGCTTAGCAAGAACCGTTCTTACCTACGCATCAAAAACCACAACGATAGTTTGTCAAGTTGGTGCTGTTTTAACCTTCGCAAGGACCGGGCGTAGCCACACTCGATTCAGCTAAAGTGAGAGAGACAGATACCCGCCAGCCACCTTTAAGCACGAGTGCTCGTAACGGTGAAACCAGTCTCGCATAAGCATACGCGTAATGTCGGTCCGGGCCGCTTCATCTCACAATACAGCCGAACCAAAGTATGACATGCTGGTAAGCAGTATGACTTGTATCACCCACAACTCACTTGTGTTCTACTCGTGCATATAACATCAACGCATAAAACCTGGCTCGGATGCCACTGTTGGGGAACGTAGTAATTTCAAAAAATTTCCTACGCACACGCAAGATCATGGTGATGACATAGCAACGAGAGGGGAGAGTGTTCATCCACGTACCCTCATAGACCGTAAGAAGAAGCGTTAGCACAACGCGGTTGATGTAGTCGTACGTCTTCATGATCCGACCGATCCAAGCACCGAACGTACGGGGCCTCCGAGTTCAGCACACGTTCAGCTCGATGACGATCTCCGGCCTCCGATCCAGCCGAGCTCCGGAGATGAGTTCCGTCAGCACGACGGCATGGTGATGATGATGATGTTCTACCAGCGCAGGGCTTCGCCTAAACTCCGCGACGATATGACCGAGGTGGAATATGGTGGAGGGGGCACCACACACGGCTAAGGAACGATCCGTAGATCAACTTGTGTGTCTATGGGGTGCCCCCCGCCCCCGTATATAAAGGAGGGAGGGGGGAGGTGCGGCCGGCCCCCTAGGGGTGCGCCTGGAGGAGTCCTACTCCCACCGGGAGTAGGACTCCCCCCTCTTGCCTTGGTGGAGAAGGAAAGGGGGGAGGGGAAAGAGGAAAGGGGGGCGCCGCCCCCCCCCCCCCCCCTTCCTTGTCCTATTCGGACTAGGGGGGAGGGGGCGCGCGGCCTGCCCTGGCCGGCCCTCCTCTTCTCCCTCTTGGCCCACTAAAGCCCATTATCCCCCGGGAGGGTTCCGGTAACCCCCGGTGTTCCGGTAAAATCCCGATTTCATCCGGAACCATTCCGATGTCCAAACATAGGCTTCCAATATATCAATCTCTATGTCTCGACCATTTCGAGACTCCTCGTCATGTCCGTGATCACATCCGGGACTCTGAACAAACTTCGGTACATCAACACTTATAAACTCATGATAAAACTGTCATCGTAACGTTAAGCGTGCGGACCCTACGGGTTCGAGAACTATGTAGACATGACCTAGAACCATTCTCGGTCAATAACCAATAGAGGGACATGGATGCCCATATTGGTTCCTACATATTCTACGAAGATCTTTGTCGGTCAAACCGCATAACAACATACGTTGTTCCCTTTGTCATCGGTATGTTACTTGCCCGAGATTCGATCGTCGGTATCCAATACCTAGTTCAATCTCGTTACCGGCAAGTCTCTTTACTCGTTATGTAATGCATCATCTCATAACCAACTCATTGGTCACATTGCTTGCAAGGCTTATAATGATGTGCATTACCGAGAGGGCCTAGAGATACCTCTCCGACGATCGGAGTGACAAAACCTAATCTCGAATTATGCCAACCCGACATGTACCTTCGGAAACACCTGTAGAGCACCTTTATAATCACCCAGTTACGTTGTGACATTTGGTAGCACACAAAGTGTTCTTCCGGTAAAGGGGAGTTGCACAATCTCATAGTTGCAGGAACTTTGTATTAGTCATGAAGAAAGCAATAGCAGTATACTAAACGATCAAGTGCTAGGCTAACGGAATGGGTCATGTCAATCACATCATTCTCCTAATGATGTGATCCCACTAATCAAATGACAACACATGTCTATGGTTAGGAAACATAACCATCTTTGATTAATGAGCTAGTCAATTAGAGGCATACTAGTGACTATAGTTTTGTCTATGTATTCACACATGTATCATGTTTCCGGTTAATGCAATTCTAGCATGAATAATAAACATTTATCATGATATGAGGAAATAAATAATAACTTTATTATTGCCTCTAGGGCATATTTCCTTCAGATGGTGGGGAAGAGGCTGGACATGGCGGCGGAGAAGGGGCCGGACATGGCGGCAGAGAAAACATGGACTGAACGCAGTAGACTTTGTCGGTACTAAGTTCAATCGTGCGGGACCCTCATGTTCAAACACTGCTTCGCAAGGAGACGAGTACTGAGAGAGTTGCTTCTAGAGAGGACGCCGAGCTGCAGCAACTCGTGGAAGACTCGAACACTCCATTTTATGGTGGTTGCAATCCCGAGGTGACCCGCTTGAGTTTCACGCTCAAACTCCTGAAGACGAAGGCTAAAAACAAATGGACCGAAACTAGCCTCAGTGAGCTTCTCAAGTACCTAAAGGATGTTCTTCCCGCGGGGAATCTATGTCCTACTAGTGTGGATGAGGCCAAGAAGATCGTGTGCCCACTTGATTTGCCGCACGTTAGATACCATGCATGCATCAACGATTGCATAATTTATCGGAAGGAGCACGTGGAAAAAATAAGCTGTCTGGTGTGCAATGCTTCTCGATACAAGAAGGTCGGGAAGAAATCTCCCCAAAAAGTTGTATGGTACTTACCGATCACTCCCCGTCTACAGCGGTATTTCATAGATCCCAAGGAAGCAAAGCTCATGCGCTAGCACGCGGAGAGGAAGAAGCCCGACGATGGACATGATCCGAAGCTGAGACACATCGTGGATGGAAGCCAGTGGAAAGCGTTCAACGGCGAATATCAGTACTCGCATGTGATGCAAGGAACATCGTGCTCGGCGCGTGTACCGATGGCATGAATCCATATGGCAACCAGAACACCAACTATAGCACATGGCCCGTGTTTGTATGGATGTATAACCTCCCCCCTAGTTGTGCATGAAGTCAAAGTACATACACATGAGCATGCTGATTCAAGGGCCGAAAGAACAGGGAAATAATATTAATCTATATATGGGGCTACTTCAAGAGGAGTTAGACACGTTATGGAAAACACCGGCCAAGACATGGGACGCAAGCAAAGGGGAATATTTCTATATGAGAGTCACGTTAATCACGACGGTGCACGACTATCTCGGTTATGAATATGTCGCAGGCCAGGTGTGCCATCAATATTTCGGATGCACACGGTGCATGGATGATACGATGTCTCAGCACCTAACGTCAAGGAAAGATGGCGGGTCTGGGAAAATCGTGTACATGGGGCATAGAAGATGGCTCGAGAAGGATGACCCGTGGAGAAACCGTGGAGATCTATTCGATGGTGAGGCTGAGCATCGAGGACCTCCACGTAAGCGGAGCGGCACCGAAATCGATGAGCTGTTGAAAAACTGGGAACAGTGCCCCGCGCCGGGAAAGATGATGAAAAAGGCGCCGGAGCCGCTGCTGAAGGTATGGAAGACGAGGTCTGTTTTCTGGGACTTGCAGTACTGGCACAAACTCGACACGCCTCATTGCCTTGATCAAATGCATACCTGTAAGAATGTCCATGAGAGCTTTCTCGTGACACTGATGAACATGCCGGATAAGACCAAGGATGGGCCAAAGACAAGAAAAGACTTGCAGGATTTAGAAATCAGGGAAGATCTGCACATGCTGCCCCGTAAAAAGCCAGAGGAGAAAGAGACGGAGACAGAGGCACAGGAGAAGAAGGGCAAAAAAGTAAAGGAAGAGGATTATTGCCTCCCTTCTTGCTTCACCTTAAGTCCGGCTGAGATCGATCAATTATTCAAGTGCCTTACCGGAATCAAAGTTAGTTCTGGTTACTGTGGAAAGTTAAGCAGATATCTAGACACGAAGAAGAAAAGGTTCAGCGGGATGAAGTCCCATGACTATCATGTGATGATGACATAGATACTGCCTGTTTCCCTTAAAGGGATAATGGACAAGCACGTTTGTGACACGCTTATTTGTCACTGTAAGTTTTTCGACGTCATCTCTCAAAAGTCGGTTAGTGTAAAGCAGCTCCGAAGGCTACAGTAAGAGATCGTTGTGATACTAAATGAGCTTGAGATCTACTTCCTGCCCGCATTCTTTGATGTCATGGTGCATCTGTGTGTCCATATTGTGGACGACATAATAGACCTGGGGCCGTCATTCCAGCACAAAATGATGCCGTTTGAGAGGATGAATGGGATCATCAAACGATTCATTCGTAACATGTTCCGTCCGGATGGAAGCATCGTCTAGGGCTATCTGACACAAGAGTGCATCTCTTTCTGCGAGAATTTTCTATATGGTGCAGACTGGCCGCCTGGTGTTGGTTTACCCGTTAACAAGCACGATGAGAGGCTCGAAGGAGAAGGTCACTCCAACGGTCGCAGGGAACTGCATGCGGCCTACTCAGATCGACGCAACGACTTTCACAGAGCAAACTCGGTAGTGCTACAACACCTAGACTAGGTAGATCCTTCCATGGCACTACAGAAAGAAACTATCGCAAAGAAGTATCGTGGCCGGGGGGTATGTAGGACAGACGCCGAAGTTACTAGAGAGCATATTATTGCTAATCCCCAGGAAGAGGGCTCTAAGGACGGATTGCTCATATACGCCTTAGCACATGGCCCCTCGCCCAACCTCATCACCTATCAGGCATACGATATCAACGGATACACATTCTACACGGATGCCAAAGATATGGACAGTGATGATCAGAACTCAGGGGTGACGATGGAATGCATGACCGATGACGACAACGGCACGACTGAGAGATTTTACGAAAGGGTCGAGGAGATCTGGGAGCTTGACTACTCTGGACTGCACAACGCGACGATGTTCTATGTCAGATGGGTTAAGAATGTCGAAAGGGAAAACCGGTATTTCACTACCATGACTATACCCGGTGCCAAGAGAGCTACGGTGAACGCTATCGCAAAAAACGAGCCATGGGTACATGCTAAGCATGTGACACAATGCTTCTTCATAACCAACCCATGCAATCCCAGTCGTGATGTCGTGAGGAGAGGCAAAAGGAACATCATTGGACTGGATGGACTCGCCAACGAGGAAGACTACGACCAGTACGGCAACCATGAGGGAAGATGACGATGACGATGAAGATATGTCAACAGAAGAATTAATACTACATTACCTAAGAAAGATCGTACTCCATGGAAAAGGAAAAGTCATAGTGATGGGCTCAATTATTCTTCAACGAACAAGAAGGGAAAGAAGCTGACTCAAATACAAAAACGTCGACGCTGAGGAACCGTTATCGTTCAAATGATGTAATATATATGTTCCTATTTTGTGTACACACTTAACCGTGATGCATGGGTCAAATGATGTAATATATATGTTCCTATTTTGTATACATACTTAACCGTCAAATGATGAAATATATATCGCCTTAGTTATATATGTTGTATCACCAATAGGGAAAATAAAGGGAGAGAAAATAAAGGAAAAGAAAATAGAAGAAACCAACATGAAAACTGCTATAGGTACTCGTTATAGCAATAGCTTTTTTTTCAAAACAGGCTACAGCTAGTCAAACTAGCAGCAGCGTAGCCACAGAAACATGCTATAACTACCTATGATAGCAGTAGCACGTTTGGGCGAGACGCGCTATAGCTAAGTTACCTATAGCGCGTTTTGCTCAAACGCACTACTGCTATTCTGACTTAACCCCCAAAATCCCCACTCTCTGCTTCTTCCCGCCTCTGCTTCCTCCCCCAAATCCCCACTCTCTCTTCCCCCCTCGTCTCTGCCGGAGCCCTGCCCTCGCCCCCGACCCCGGCCCTACGCTCTACCCTGACCCGGCGCTCGCCCCCGTCCCGGCGATCGCCCTCTCGCCCCCAACCCCGGCCACCTCGCCCTCGCCCCCGACCTCCCAACCTCGGTAGTCGTCGGGCCTGCCTCCTCGCCCCTGCACCCTCTGTAAGCCCCCACTGCTCCTCCTCTCTCTGCTAGCTACGGTTCTTCGGTTAATTTAGTTAGGTTTTAGTTAGGGCAGTAGGTTAATTAGGTTTTTTAGTTTCAAATTTAGGTAGGCTGAATTTAGTTTCAAATATTATGAAGAAAAATGACTTGTGCTCTGTGGACATGTGATATTTGGAATTTTTTAGTTTCAAATTTAGGTAGGCTGAATTTTTTTAGTTGCAAATCACTCTTTCTTCCTTTTATATGCATTTTTGAAGTGGACATGTGATATGTGGACATGTGGTTTGGACATGTCATGTTTGGAATCTGGACATGTCATATTTGGACGTTGGATGTTTTGGACATGTCATATTTGGAAAATGATGATTATGTGCAGGGTAAATGATCCGACTGGTCTATGTTTTGGCGGAATGTTGATTCATTTCCGTTTCGGTGAATTTCAGGTGCTTGATATGTCCACTTTTTAGCAAAGGTCATGCCGAAAGTTTCCATGAATTTTGGCATGACTTGTGCTAGAAAGTAGGCATATCGAGTGCCGGGATTTGCTGGGAAACGGCATTCCGGCAAACATAGATATTTTTTTATGTCATTTCTCATTTTTTTACTGTTTTAGAATTAAACAAGTAGACTTAATCATAGGAAACATGTCGAACAACAAAGAAACCGGGCCTTCTGACCAAGATGCAGATGAGATGGATTACGAGGGTGAACAACAGTACCTCAACTTTTTGTCTGCTAAGCGGAGTCAAGGTTTGCAGGTCGGCCTCGATGATGGTACTGACGCCGACATTGACACCGACACCCACGGTGCTGGTACCGATGGCGGCGCCGTGGCCGGCGGGGAAGGTACCGGCGCCGATGCCGCTACCGAAAAGAAGAAGCAGAAGAAGCAGAGGATACGAAAACCTAACAAACTCGGCATCACACCACTTGTGATCACAAAGATAGCCCCTGGCAAGTTGGAGCCAGTAGAGCCAGAAGAACCTCGCAAGTGCTATGGGAACCAAGTAGGATGCATCCTACGGGAATGCGCGAGCATCAACGACGATGACTTATGGAGTAAAGAACATTTGAGGCAGTTGCTCCTAACGAAGTTGCACAAGAGATTCAAGTTCCCCGACCGGGATGATAGCATAAAGCAACCATGGGATGATCCGAAGATGAAAAATATTAACAATCACACCATGGGCATGTTCAGCAATGATTTGGCCTCTTGGAAAGGGAGGGTGAAACGAGCTATTGAGGCTGAGGAACCCCTGTCCAAGATTCTGGAGGAAAATCCGACACTTACGGAAGAGGAGTTCAAAAAGTTCAAGGACACTTGCACTACCGAGGCAGCCAAGGCCAAGGCTGCGAAATTCAAGAGCCTTCAGCAAAGGAACACGGGGAAGCATCGCCTCGGAAGCCGTGGCTACCTTGGCAAAAGGCCCATATGGGATAAGGAGGACACGGAACATGAAGCCGCGGGTCTCCCAGACCCCTTCGCGAAGTTCACCAACCCCTTGGAGCGTGACTTCATCAGGGCCCACTACAAGTGGGACAAGGAAAAGAAGGTCTTTTACATGGACCAGATCACGATGAAATTGATTAGACTACTGGTAATTATTCTTTTACCACCTTACATTTAGCTTCTAATCAAGTCGATGTGACATCCTCAATTCGACCATACACTAATCATACACGCAAATGTGTACGATCAAGATCAGGGACTCACGGGAAGATATCACACCACAACTCTAGACACAAATAAAAATAATACAAGTTTTATATTACAAGCCAGGGGCCTCGAGGGCTCGAACATAGTCGATATACAAGAGTCAGCAGAAGCAACAATATCTGAGTAAAGACATAAGTTAAACAAGTTTTGCCTTAAGAAGGCTAGCACAAACATCAACGATCGAAGAGACAAGGCCTCCTACCTAGGACCTCCTAACTACTCCTGGTCGTCAGCAGTCTCCATATAGTAGCATCTGTCCACGGTGGCTTCTGGCTCCAGGGATCCACCATCTGGTCGCAACAGCCGGAAAGAAGAAAGAAGGGGGGAAAGGGGTAGCAAAGCAACCATGAGTACTCGTCCAAAGTACTCGCAAGCTTCAGATCTAGAATAAGTATGCATCAGTATCAAAGGAATGAGCTGTATCGGTGGACTGAACTACAGAATGCTAGAATAGAGTGGAAGTCCTAGCCTACCGAAGACTAGCATCTTTAAGCAGCTCCAAGCATCTTGTAGCATGTATATGAGTAGAGAATAGCGGTTTATAATTATCAAACATGTTGTAGCATTAATGCCGGAGATCCTTCCTCGACTCCCTACGAGAAAGCAATCCCAGAGCCACATATCTCAAGTATCCATTTCTAGTTATGATAGATCAGGATACAATTCCAAACGTCTGTTACCGTGGACACGACTATTAATAGATAATGTTCCCTGCAGGGGTGCACCATGTTACCCAACACGCTTGATTACCCTGGTCGGACACACTTTACTGGGTTAATGACCGGCCTCGGAAGATCAATACGTCGCTGCCCTACCTAGGCTCAGTAGAGAGGTCCCCACGGGTCTACATCCTAAGCACTCCGGGGTCTGGGCCCATCGCTCGTAGCACTCCGGGTCGTTGCGCGCAGGGCGATCCAGGCCACCTCCACTTGGGCGCCGACCAGGCCGTGCTGCAATGCTAAAATGGACGTCTGACAAAGCTTTGGCTGATACTACGATGCCCTGGCCCATAACTATTCCTGCGTGGTGGTTAGTGCAAAAAGGCTAGAGGCCAACTCAGAACAAATACCCAAACCATTAGTGTATTAGGGGCTTGCAGAGACGAGCAGAGACTCACGATCGATGTTACCCCTTCGCCCCGTCTTTTCGACTTACGGCAGTGACTTACAGCAGAGCATTCACAAACAAATCAAATCAAATGCTCAAAATTATGATGATAAAGGATGTTAATGAGTATTGCTAGACATATGGAAGTAACCATAATGCAAGCAGATAAGTATTTGCAGAGCAATTGTTGGAGAGGATTATCGAAAGATCGGATAGTACTTTGAAGTTCCTTGTGAATCACTTAATCAACTAGGAATGCACAAATCCTCAAAAACTGTGAGGAATTATTCATAGGAGTATTCATGCGGCAAGGAACTGCAGGGCAGTAAGCAAAAGGACTCTCGGAACATCAGAGAGTATTTTGGGGCATCTTGAAATAACAAGAGCAACTGGGGATGAAGGTATGAACAACAATATAGGTAGTTATCAAAAGGATTTATCGGTGGTAGGGATCGCAATGGCGATGGGTACAAGGGTCTTCGGAAAACATCAGAGTATCTTCAGAATCTTCTGGTGAAACAGGCGATCATTTGAAGTGAGGGGCCCTCCGGGAGGAAGTAGTTACGAGAACCTAATATTAGAGTTAGCAAAAACATTTAACCCGAATAGAAGAGAGATCAGAGTCCCAGATTATAGACGACGAGTAAAATATCCTAGTACCATCCAATGGCGACGTGGGCCCGTAAGCCACATAGCCATGTTAGTGAAACAGTTTTCAAAGACAAGACTCAACTTAGGCCAAGGAGTTGGAAAGGGGGTTCTTACAGGCAGTCAACTCTCATACCAACTTGTGACGCCCCCAATTCGACCGTACACTAATCATACACGCAAATGTGTATGATCAAGATCAAGGACTCATGGGAAGATATCACAACACAACTTTAGACACAAATCAAAATAATACAAGCTTTATATTACAAGTCAGGGGACTCGAGGGCTCGAATACGTAGCTCGATATACAAGAGTCAGCGGAAGCAACAATATCTAAGTACAGACATAAGTTAAACAAGTTTTGCCTTAAGAAGGCTAGCACAAACAACAATGATCGAAGAGGCACGGCCTCATGCCTGGGACCTCCTAGCTAATCCTGGTCGTTGGCGGTCTCCACGTAGTAACATCCATCGACGGTGGGTTCTGGCTCCAGGGATCCACCATCTTGTTGCAACAACCGGAAAGAAAAAAGAAGGGGGGAAAGGGGTAGCAAAGCAACCATGAGTATTCATCCAAAATACTCGCAAGCATCAGATCTAGACTAAGTATGCATCAGTATCAATGGAATGAGTTGTATCGGTGGACTGAACTGCAGAATGCCAGAATAGAGGGGAAGTCGTAGCCTATCAAAGACTAGCATCTTCAAGCAGCTCGAAGCATCTTGCAGCATGTAGAAGAGTAAAGAATAGCAGTTTATAATTATCAAACATGTTGTAGCATTAATGCCCAGAGATCCTTCCTCGACTCCCTGCGAGAAAGCAATCCCAGAGCCACATATCTCAAGTATCCATTTCTAGTTATAATAGATCAGGATACAAGTCTGAACGTCTGTTATCATGGACATGGCTATTAATAGATCATCTTCCCTGTAGGGATGCACCATGTAACCCAACACGCTTGAGTACTCTGGCCGGCCACACTTTACTGGGTCAATGCCCGGCCTCGGAAGATCAACACGTCACAACCCTACCAAGGCTCAGCAGAGAGGTCCCCGCCGGTCTACATCCTAAGCACTCTGGGGTCTAGGCCCATCGCCCGTAACACTGCAGGTCGTTGCGCGCAGGGCGATCCAGGCCACCTCCACTGGGGCGCCGACCAGGCCGTGCCGCAATGCTGAAATGGACGTCTGACAAAGCTTTGGCTGATACTACGATGCCCTGGCCCATAACTATTCCTGCGTGGTGGTTAGTGCAAAAAGGCTAGAGGCCAACTCAGAACAAATACCCAAACCATTAGTGTATTAGGGGCTTGCAGAGACGAGCAGAGACTCACGATCGATGTTACCCCTTCGCCCCGTCTTGTCGACTTACGGCAGTGACTTACAGCAGAGCATTCACAAACAAATCAAATCAAATGCTCAAAATTATGATGATAAAGGATGTTAATGAGTATTGCTAGACATATGGAAGTAACCATAATGCAAGCAGATAAGTATTTGCAGAGCAATTGTTGGAGAGGATTATCGAAAGATCGGATAGTACTTTGAAGTTCCTTGTGAATCACTTAATCAACTAGGAATGCACAAATCCTCAAAAACTGTGAGGAATTATTCATAGGAGTATTCATGCGGCAAGGAACTGCAGGGCAGTAAGCAAAAGGACTCTCGGAACATCAGAGAGTATTTTGGGACATCTTGAAATAACAAGAGCAACTGGGGATGAAGGTATGAACAACAATATAGGTAGTTATCAAAAGGATTTATCGGTGGTAGGGATCGCAACGGCGATGGGTACAAGGGTCTTCGGAAAACATCATAGTATCTTCAGAATCTTCTGGTGAAACAGGCGATCATTTGAAGTGAGGGGCCCTCCGGGAGGAAGTAGTTACGAGAACCTAATATTAGAGTTAGCAAAAACATTTAACCCGAATAGAAGAGAGATCAGAGTCCCAGATTATAGACGACGAGTAAAATATCCTAATACCATCCAATGGCGACGTGGGCCCGTAAGCCACATAGCCATGTTAGTGAAACAGTTTTCAAAGACAAGACTCAACTTAGGCCAAGGAGTTGGAAAGGGGGTTCTTACAGGCAGTCAACTCTCATACCAACTTGTGACGCCCCCAATTCGACCGTACACTAATCATACACGCAAATGTGTATGATCAAGATCAAGGACTCATGGGAAGATATCACAACACAACTTTAGACACAAATCAAAATAATACGAGCTTTATATTACAAGTCAGGGGACTCGAGGGCTCGAATACGTAGCTCGATATACAAGAGTCAGCGGAAGCAACAATATCTAAGTACAGACATAAGTTAAACAAGTTTTGCCTTAAGAAGGCTAGCACAAACAACAATGATCGAAGAGGCACGGCCTCATGCCTGGGACCTCCTAACTAATCCTGGTCGTTGGCGGTCTCCACGTAGTAACATCCATCGACGGTGGGTTCTGGCTCCAGGGATCCACCATCTTGTTGCAACAACCGGAAAGAAAAAAGAAGGGGGGAAAGGGGTAGCAAAGCAACCATGAGTATTCATCCAAAATACTCGCAAGCATCAGATCTAGACTAAGTATGCATCAGTATCAATGGAATGAGTTGTATCGGTGGACTGAACTGCAGAATGCCAGAATAGAGGGGAAGTCGTAGCCTATCAAAGACTAGCATCTTCAAGCAGCTCGAAGCATCTTGCAGCATGTAGAAGAGTAAAGAATAGCAGTTTATAATTATCAAACATGTTGTAGCATTAATGCCCAGAGATCCTTCCTCGACTCCCTGCGAGAAAGCAATCCCAGAGCCACATATCTCAAGTATCCATTTCTAGTTATAATAGATCAGGATACAAGTCTGAACGTCTGTTATCGTGGACATGGCTATTAATAGATCATCTTCCCTGTAGGGATGCACCATGTAACCCAACACGCTTGAGTACTCTGGCCGGCCACACTTTACTGGGTCAATGCCCGGCCTCGGAAGATCAACACGTCGCAACCCTACCAAGGCTCAGCAGAGAGGTCCCCGCCGGTCTACATCCTAAGCACTCTGGGGTCTAGGCCCATCGCCCGTAGCACTGCAGGTCGTTGCGCGTAGGGCGATCCAGGCCACCTCCACTGGGGCGCCGACCAGGCCGTGCCGCAATGCTGAACTAGACGTCTGACAAAGCTTTGGCTAATACTACGACGTCGAGGCCCATAACTATTCTCGCGTGATGGTTAGTGCGAAAAGGCCAAAGGCCAACTCAGAACAAATACCCAAACCATTAGTGTATTAGGGGCTTGCGAAGACGAGGAGAGACTCACGATCGATGTGACCCCACGCCTCGTCTCCTGGACTTACAACAAGGGCTCAGAATGCTCGCGCGTAATTAACTTGCGGGTGCTCTCCGGGCCTGCCCGACTTTCACCAAGGTCTCAAGTAAAGTCAAGGTAACCGTTTGTCCAAACATCAAGGGGGAAACCCCGAGGAATCACCCTCAATGGATTCCACTCGATGTAATCATCAAGGTGAATTTAGGAGGAATCACCCTCGAGGTCCACGCTTGAGGGGCTACACAACAGAGTCATATCGGGAGTGGTGAAGGAGGAATCACCCTCGTTGACCATGGCTGAATAGTTACACTACAGAGTTATCATCAGGAGTGTGTTACTAGGTATCACCCTCGGCACTCGATAGTAACTATGCAGAGTCATGCAACTATGGGGGTGAAGTGATGTGAGGTGTCGGGCTCTGGTGGTCGATCACATTGATCGAGTCATCGATGATGAAGCAGGGGCAACAAGGATAAGATGGGGGTCACTGGTGGATCACTAACCAACCTATACTAAGTAGTTTAGGATAAGCGGGTAAGGTACAACAACAGGTACAAAAACAGACTATGCATCAGAATAGGAGCAATCAAATACAGTAGCAAAATCTAATGCAACCATGAGAGAACGGGATGGTCGATATCGGGATGACCAAAGGGGTCGGGCTTGCCTGGAAGCTCCGCTGAAAGGGAAGAAGGGTCGTCATCGACGTAGTCGATCACAGGGGCAACATCAGTCTCGGTGTCTATTGGAGAGAAGAGGCGGAAGAAACAGTAAGTACAAAGCACACAGATACAACACAGATGCATGATGGGGTAACACGCAGTGCTAGGGGTGTTCTTACACAGTGTTACACAATACCGGCGAAGGGGGGAAACATCCGGGAAATTTTTTCCGAAGTTTGGCATTTTCGGACAGACGAACCGCGGGAGGACGGTTGCATGTTCGCTATGTTAGGGACGTGTGGCGGACGAACGAACTGCGTGTTCGTATTCATATCGTCATCCCGCGCACTTTCATGTACAAAGTATTTTTCATCCGAGTTACAGATTATTTTATATTAATTTTCAAAGTTATAAAAGATTTCCAAAATTTTCTAGATTTTATTTAATTCGAAAATATATGGATAATAAGCTAAGTTTACATAGCATAGTGCACACTAAGATGCACTAAGGGTCTGACATGTGGGTCAATGATGACTGGTCAAGGGTACGTCGGGTCCCACTTGTCACTGACTGGGACTACCCAGTCAGCAGGTTTGACTGGTCAACTAACCAGTGGGGCCCGCTGTCACTGACAGAGTCTAACTTAATAGAGTTTTAACATCTAATTAGTTTAACTTAAAGGTGGGGCGAGACTGTAAGTGAGTCAATTTTTTAACAAAGTTTTATTTAACCAAACTAATTAATTAACGAGGTGGCCCCACGGGTCATAGTCACAGTTAGGATTATGGGCATTTTTAGTAGATTATTAACTGGGAGGTGGCCCACACGTCAGTGCCCACTGTTCTGGTTTAAATAGTGCTAACACTAAACAGTCGGGCAGGACGCCGGTGGTGATCTACAGGGGCGGCGGCAGGATGCCTGATCCTGACCCCGGCGACCAAATGGGCGTCTACGGCCACCCAAAGAACCAGCACGGCGCGGCGCGCGCAGGGGTGCGAGTCGTTCTTGTGGAGACGGCCGAAGGTGGCCACGATGATGACGTCGGACGGCGGTGACAATGCGGCCTCCACTGCATCCAAGCTACTGGGCAAAGGGGAGAGAGGCCACAGATGACCTGGAGCTCACAGTGAGCTCGGGAGCGCGCCCGACGGAGACGGAGAAGCAGTGGTGGTGGTGGGTTGACGGTGACGACCGGCGGGGCAGAGGGTAGACGCGGCCGATTCTGCGAGGTAGGGGTCCGGCGGAGCCCCGAACGAGATCCGGCGGTGATGAGACGGCCGGGATGGGCGACGACCGACGAGCACCAAGGCGGCAAGCCTGGCCCCAGCGCGGTCAGGCGTGTGGGCAAGGGAGAGGCCAGGGTGTGCGATGCGATGGCGTGCTGCGAGGAGACGGCTGGTCTTCGGCAACGGCGTCCGGTGCGGGGTGCGGAGGAGGAGGTTGGCGAGGTCGCTAGCTCGGGCGATGGCGCGGTCGTAGGGGTTGGGGCAGCGCGTCCAGATCAGGGGGATGGAGCGAGAGGAAGAGAGGATTGTGGGATCAAGGGGAGTGGGGGTTGGGCTCTACAGTTCCAGGGGTGGGGGATAAGCCAGCGGTGAGGGGCCGGCTGGCCTGGCCTAGCGTCCTGGTTGCCTGCTGGGCTGAGGCCCAGTTGGGGGGAGGTTTATTTTTTAAAAGGTTTTCTGCTTTCAATTCCAATTAAAACAAAAGCAGACTTATAGAATATAAAACCTGTTCCTAAATTAGTATAATAAATATAGGCCACTTCCACAATTAGTTTTGCATTTAAATAAAATAGTTAGCATTTTTATAATTTAAATAGTATTTAAATTATTGTTTTGACCACTGTTTTAAATACTTTAGGGCATTTAAACACTTTGCAAAAAAAAGTTGGTTCACCACCAATATTAATAAATGAATATTTGCCACAGTTTGAACATTCTAGTTTTCACATTAGAAAACTTTTGTTGTTTGACTCTAATTCAAATTTGAATTTGAATCGGTTTGAACTACCGCGAGATTAGCAACAGCAATCATGGTGACGTGGCATCATTAGTAGAGGGTTACTGTAGCTTCATTATCCGGGCGTCACAGTTCTTCTCCACTACAAGAAATCTCGTCCCGAGATTTAAGGGGTGGAGTAAGGGGGAAAGACTCGGGAAGGACGGAGCTCAACACAAGATAGGTACCTAGGGGCTATCTCATTGAACATGGATTAGAGGCATCTCTCAAGTTGAAATTCAAGAAAGTCATCGAGAGCAAGGTAAGAAGGTGCAAGAAGAAGCTTCAAGGGGGTAGGCAATCGTTCGTTGCCTGAAACAGAGGGTGAAAGGGGTTCAGAGCAATGGGAATAAGTATTGTGTCTGATACCAGAATAGATCACTAGGAAGGTGGCTCGTGATTTACATACGAAGCCAAGCGCGAGGAACAATTTTGAAAAATAGGGATGTAGAGGAGAGTCAGGCTTTGATCCTGTGGAACTGTGGGTTATGGGCCCACCATGTGGGTTAAAAGCAGGAAGGCGTTAATATCTTGCACGACCATGCTAGCAAGGCAGGTCAGAGGATAGACTGTTAATTATGTTGGCAACAATGTTGGTACCAAGGGCGAGGGACGAAGAGAACCATTTTCCTGATCGTTAAGACGAGGCGGACCAATAGGCAAAGTTCTCGTCCATCGGTAGCTAATGGAATGTCATCAACAATAGTAACAAGGTCTTACTGACAGAGTTTGTACACCAAGGTGTTTACATAAGCTGCGAATTATCACTGCTCAGATATGTGAGGTTACAAGAAAGGTTAAACGAAACAATGGAAAGGAAAGTGTAGACTCGAATCACTTATTTATGTTCTCGAGTGTCTAACAACTCAGAACCCGTGGAAAATTGGAATCAGCGAGAAATAATAGTTGATGAAGAACTCATAAGAAGTTACGTAGTTCTGTGATATTCTCGAGATACCAGAGGGTAATACTGAAGGTAGAACAGGATAGAGGTTGGACAGGTGAAAGGATTTGGAGAAGATAAATACTTTAACTTGTTCAAGAAATGGGATCAAAGAAGAACAATATGGTCGAAACCACGGTTGCAAAGGACCAAATATAGATACAAGATGAACTTATCACAAGGGGATTTTTATTATAACAAGAAGCTTCCATGATAAGTTCCACATCGGGTCCACGGGCATGAACACAAAGGTTCAATGTCGACTCCCACTTCTCTAATGCACAACTTTCCATTCACTTCTCGCATTTGAAGAAGTTATAGCGTTGAAATTTCACCTGACAAAAAGCTAGTACAGTTTAACCCGGATAACTTTAGAGTTCACACGTATTAGGGAAGGCGTAGGTTCACCCCACTGGGGCATCTTAGGAACGTATACCACAAACTTCACGAGTAAAAAAAACTCAAGCCCGGAAGCAAGTATGGTTGATAAGAGTGGGGGATACCATTTACCAAAGGCATTATGTATCCTAGGAAAGGCTCACAAGGTTATTGAATATTAAGTGCGCTGTCAGATGAAACCCAACAAAGGATCTGGTGGTCCAAAAGGGATGTGAGCAACGGTACTCAACCAAAAGAAGAAAGAATGCAAGAAGATCAGATTATAGAAACAACTGGCTAATTCCAAGCTCAAATGCAAAGGAATTATGATTTCCAACTCAAGGGATCAGAAGCATACACTCTGATTACGGATGGATAAGTTGAATAGACCTAGAATGACAATCAATCAAGGCTTGATTCGCCGAACACCAGCTCATGTCCGGAGTGACTTCTGAACCAAGGGAAGGATTTTAAATAGGACTGGTGATCGCGAGCATTCACAAACAAATCGAATCAAATGCTCGAAATTCTGATGACAAAGGATGTTAATGAGTATTGCTAGACATATGGAAGTAACCATAATGCAAGCAGATAAGTATTTGCAGAGCAATTGTTGGAGAGGATTACAGAAAGATTGGATAGTACTTTGAAGTGTCTTGTGAATCACTTAATCAACTAGGAATGCACAAATCCTCGAAAAATGTGAGGAATTATTCATAGGAGTATTCATGCAGCAAGGAACTGCAGGGCAGTAAGCAAAAGGACTCTCCGAACATCAGAGAGTATTTCGGGACATCTTGAAATAACTAGAGCAACTGGGGATGAAGGTATGAACAACAATGTAGGTAGTTATCCAGAAGGATTTATCCGTGGTAGGGATCGCAACGGCGATGGGTACAAGGGTCTCAGGAAAACATCAGAGAGTATCTTCAGAATCTTCTGGTGAAACAGGCGTCATCTGAAGTGAGGGCCCTCCGGGAGGAAGTAGTTACGAGAACCTAATATTAGAGTTAGCAAAAACATTTAACCCGAATAGAAGAGAGATCAGAGTCCCAGAGTATAGACGAGGAGTAAAATATCCTAATACCATCCAATGGCGACGTGGGCCCGTAAGCCACACAGCCATGTTAGTAAAATAGTTTTCAAAGACTAGACTCAACTTCGGCCAAGGAGTTGGAAAGGGGGTTCTTACAGGCAGTCAACTCTGATACCAACTTGTGACGCCCCCAATTCGACCATACACTAATCATACGCGCAAATGTGTACGATCAAGATCAAGGACTAATGGGAAGATATCACAACACAACTTTAGACACAAATCAAAATAATACAAGCTTTATATTACAAGTGAGGGGCCTCGAGGGCTCGAATACGTAGCTCGATATACAAGAGTCAGCGGAAGCAACAATATCTGAGTACAGACATAAGTTAAACAAGCTTTGCCTTAATAAGGCTAGCACAAACATCATAGATCGAAGAGGCAAGGCCTGCTGTCTAGGACCTCCTAACTACTACTGGTCGTCGGTGGTCTCCACGTAGTAACATCCATCGACGAAGGCTTCTGGCTCTAGGGATCCACCATCTTGTTGCAACAACCGGAAGTAAAAAAGAAGGGCGAAAGGGGTAGCAAAGAAACTGTGAGTACTCATCCAAAATACTCGCAAGCATCAGATCTAGACTAAGTATGCATCAATATCAAAGGAATGAGTTGTATCGGTGGACTGAACTACAGAATGCCAGAATAGAGGGGAAGTCCTAGCCTATCGAAGACTAGCATCTTCAAGCAGCTCGAAGCATCTTGCAGCATGTAGAAGAGTAAAGAATAGCAGTTTATAATTATCAAACATGTTGTAGCATTAATGCCCAGAGATCCTTCCTCGACTCCCTGCGAGAAAGCAATCCCAGAGCCACATATCTCAAGTATCCATTTCTAGTTATAATAGATCATGATACAAGTATGAACGTCTGTTCTCGTGGACATGGCTATTAATAGATAATCTTCCCTGCAGGGGTGCACCACGTTACCGAACACGCTTGAGTACTCTGGCCGGCCACACTTTACTGGGTCAATGCCCGGCCTCGGAAGATCAACTTGTCGCAGCCCTACCTAGGCTCAGCAGAGAGGTCCCCGTCGGTCTACATCCTAAGCACTCTGGGGTCTAGGCCCATCACCCGTAGAACTGCAGGTCGTTGCACGCAGGGCGATCTGGGCCACCTCCACTGGGGTGCCGACCAGGCCGTGCCGCAATGCTGAACTAGACGTCTGACAAAGCTTCAGCTGATACTACGACATCGAGGCCCATAACTATTCTTGCGTGGTGGTTAGTGCGAAAAGGCCATAGGCCAACTCAGAACAAATACCCAAACCATTAGTGTATTAGGGGCTTGCGGAGATGAGCAGAGACTCACGATCGATGTGACCCCGCGCCTCGTCTCGTGGACTTACGACAAGGGCTCAGAATGACCGGTTGTGCCATGTAATTAACTTGCGGGTGCTCTCCGGGCCTTCCCGACTTTCACTAAGGTCTCAAGTAAAGTCAAGGTAACCGTGTGTCCAAACATCAAGGGGGAAACCCCGAGGAATCACCCTCGATGGATTCCACTCGATGTAATCATCAAGGTGAACGTAGGAGGCATCAGCCTCGAGGTCCACGCTTGAGGGGCTGCACGACAGAGTCATATTGGGAATGGTGAAGGAGGAATCACCCTCGTTGACCAGGGATGAATAGCTACACTACAGAGTTATCATCAGGAGTGCGTTACGAGGTATCACCCTCGGCACTCGATAGTAACTATGAAGAGTCATATAACTAAGGGGGTGAAGTGATGTGACGTGTCGGGCTCTGGTCGTCGATCACGTTGATCGAGTCATCGATGATGAAGCAGGGGCAACAAGGATAGGATGGGGGTCACGCGGAAAAATAGCTGAGGAGAAAAATGAGTTGCTACATCAGACAGTCGTTGCAGCTGTAGATGGCTGTAGAACTAATTTTGCTGCTAACTTGATATTGGCTATGATCACGAAGGAAAATCCAGACAAGACGGTACATGATTTCGCCATGCCCAGTTTCGTCGGGAGCAACTCGGTGAACAACACCACCGCACCATCACCTACTCACGCAATCGGGCCTGCTCCCGCACCCGCACCCGCTCATAGCATCCCGTCCTCAGTCTCTGGCGTGCTAAACGGGCCTTCGTGTTTGGCTGAGCTCGATGCCCTCACGGTTATTACAAGTCGCACCAACATATATCTAGAATATTCCATTTTCGTTGCCTTCCGGATGTTTTATGCCGCAGAGATGTGTTTGCAGACTGACAAAACCCCGTGCACCGTACTCTACTTGATCAAAGGCAGAAGGTGGACGTGGGAAAGGGGGTGATAACGAACCCCTTGGAACTCACATTCCACAGCCAGCTGATTCCCCATGGGCACTTCAGGGTTACCTTGTCGAGTGTGAAACTGGGGCACAAGGATTGGCCTCCTCTAGTACGGCTAGGGGGAGAAGACGACGAGACCCTGCCACAGATTGGAAGCTGCAAGGGTTGGGTGCTGCTATGGCCAAAGAATCTTCTTCGTCTGGAGCCGGCCGAGGGCACACCAATAACCACACATCAACAAGCAGGTATGGACACCACCACCCCACCTACACAATTATCGGCGCCTCTATTGCCGGGTGAGAGCGGCGGACGACGTGATGATGGGGGTCCAATAGTAGCTAATGTAATCGCCCCCGTAGAACAAAGAATGTATGAGGAGATGGAGGAGGACCCTCTTCGGTTGCTCGATACAGGCGCCTATGACGGTGACTTAGATATGATGAGTCAGCCATATGAAGACTTGGGCTATCAGCATGCTGATGAGGATATGGATGATCTGCCCGGGTAGGAACGTCCTAGCAGGGATTGCAAGAAGTCTCTCTTCATGCAATCCTCACAGGACACGCCTGAAGATGCCGCCTCAAGACAGGCTCAACTAGCCGGGGGTCGTACAATGCTTACCCCGACAACACTGCGGCAGGGGTTAAGGAAGGGTCTGGAAGGTCAGCCCCAGAAAAAGGAGAAGAAGACACCGGGAGAGAGGCTCTGCTGCCTACAAACAAGCCAGAGCACGTAGTAGCCAGACGGCGGATTTTGAAGAGCGTGTACCTGTCAAAGGTGCGGCCATGTTCCATGTCACAGGCGAGCCGATGCTACCGCAAAATCAATGGAGGCAATATCAGGGGATCTCAGGAGACTGCACGACCAAGTGTTGTCGACTGAGAAAAGCCTACTAGCCTCGAAGGATCCAGGATATCCGACATACGCGGCTCGTGTGCCTGAGGGGAAGTTCTACATCGACACACGACCCGCAGAGGTGTTCTTCCTGTGGTTTGACCATATCTTCGAGATGTTTCTGACAAGGTAGCTCCATTGTACAATCGTCCGCCTTTTTGTGCTACATATGAGCTCTGTCATGAAGAGAGAAGAAGTCTCGCAAATCTGTGTGGCAGATCCATTCTACATGCACGAGTCCTTCTTGAATCTCGGTGACTTTGAGCGTAAAACTGCTAGGGAGTACCTCAAAAACTTCATTGTACAGAATAAGGACTAGAAAATTGTCCTCCTGCCTTATCATCCAAAGTAAGTCAGTGCCGGACAACCCTTTTGTACATTTCAATCATTCCTTCTCGCTCATATGGAGAATAATTTGAGGTGTTTTTTCCCGCAACAATGGGCGCACCATCCTTATCGTTATTTATCGCTAGTCTCCCACGCCGTGTATTTTGACCCTACCAAAAACTATGAGAAGAAGTACTACACCCACATAATGAATATTCTAGATGATGCTCTCCAAGGCTTCAGCTTGAGGGGTGGCCACCGGCAGATCAGGAAACTAAGGCACAAGAAGACGGGTTTCTCGCATAAAACTAACTTCTGCTGCATCCATGTCCCAAAACCAACCAAGAACGATGGATTCTACCTCCTCCATCTCATGATGGAGTTCACAAAGGATCACCAAAAGCTTCGCATGACAAGCAAGAACGATGATCATATCCACGAGTGGGTAGAATCTCTTGTAGAAGTGTAAGTGCATCTAGTGCCACCCCTAGTTGGTTTTGGAGCATTGACGACAAACTTGGTTGAGGGACTAATGTGTTTGTGAGAATTGCAGGATAACACAGGTAGTAGTCCCATATTGATTCGGTTTACCTACCGGACATGACCCCTAAAAATGTCTGAAGACATTGAAGACAATGGCGGTCAGTGAAGATATTCACATTGAAGACTATGACAGGAGAAGACATCGCATGAAGACTATGGAGTGCGAAGACATAGTTGTTTCGTAGTTTCCTTTTCTTCTTTGTTGAGACATAGGAACCACCATACTGTTAAGTGGGGTCCAAGTGAACAAAGTCAGAGTGACTGATGTGATGCTCAACCAAATCCTATGTCTTCGAGCGAAGACAATGAGAGCAAATCTTATCCTGAGCTGGATGAGTCAGCTTTGCTTGTAGCCCAAGCTAAGCTGCCGCGTGTGTTTGAAAATCTGACTATTGGACACGTATTAGTTCCTTAGTGACCCAAGGTCATTTCGGCCAAATCAGGTCGGGTTGCCTCCTGGCTATAAATAGCCCACCCACTACACCATAAATTGGTGGCTGCTCAGAGTTAGTGCACGGCTTTTGTCATTTGAGAGCAACCCACCTCTGAAGCCTTTGAGAGAGAATCCTTGCAAGGACAAAGCCCAAAACACCCAAATCCAAAGAGTGTTAGGCATCACTGAAGTCTTTCTGTCTGCGTGATCTGAAGACTTATTGCACTTGAGGACTGTGAATCCTCAAGCTGGTTAGGCGTCGCATTCTGAGCATCCAAGAGTCATTATGGATTGCTAGTGAACGAACTCTATGAAGGTTTGGAAGTATCCCTTGAAGACTTACCAGAGTGATTGGGCGAGGACTAAGTGTTCTTAGCTCAAGGGGAATAAGGTGAAGACACGGTCTTCTAAGTTGAATCTCAGCCTCCCTAACCAGACGTACAGTTGTCACAGCAACTGGAACTGGTCCAACAAATCCCTTGTCCTCTCCGAGCAACTGGTTCTATCCTTCCTCTCTCACCTTACTTAAAGTTAATCTTCGTGAAGTCTTTGCCCGTTTGCCTGATCTGATTGACTTCACTGTGTGAAGACTGTTTACTGTTTGGCTTCATACTATCTTCTATCATGATCCATACTACCTAGCTGCTGATAGTCATCGTGCTTCCACTACATTGCTTACTTGACTATGGCTTGTCTAGTGTAGTCTACCTTCCGCTGCAATAGGTTCATTTCTATTGTTTGTCTTCAAAGCATCCTTGTTTTGAAGACTTTCATAAAAATCACCTATTCAATCCCCCCGTCTAGTCGAATACTAGCACTTTCAATTGGTATCAGAGCGAGGTGCTCCCTTGTTCTGTGTGATTTGGTTTAACCACCTGGAGTTTAGCTATGTCGACTGCAGGGATAATCAAGGTCTCCGCTGCGTGCCCTATCTTCGATGGCACTGATTACCCCTACTGGAAGAATAAGATGCGTATGCATCTTGAAGCCATTGACGTCGATCTCTGGTATGTTGTCAAGAACAACGTTCCCAAGGCTGGTGAAGGAGTTACTCCTGTTGATGTCAAGAAGTTCCTGCAACTGGACTCAAGTGCCAGGAACATCACCTGTGGTCATCTGCCCAAAGGGCAGTATGGCCGTGTGAGTTCTCTGGAAACTGCGAAGCTAGTCTGGGACTGGCTCTCCAAGGTCAACGAAGGAGTCTCAACACAAAGAGATTCAACGATCAATGTTCTTTGCAATCTCTTCAATCGCTTCAAGAGAAATGACAATGAGAATGTCCAGCTCACATTTGATCACCTCACTAATATCACCAATGAGCTTCATGCACTCGGTGCCACTGAGATCACCAAGCACGAAATCGTCAAGACACTTCTGAGATCTCTTGACAGCTCATTTGACACACTAGCCCTGATGATTCAAGAGCGCCCTGACTTCAAGACTCTCGATCCGTCTGACATACTTGAGAGGCTCAACACACACGAGTTCCAGCTATCTAAGAAAAGAGATATCTATGGTCCCAACTATGGCCGTACTAGCGCTTTGAAGGCAAAGGCTGTCTCCTCATCTGAAGAAGAATCTGACTGCAGTTCTGGGGATCCTGAAGATATTGGAAAGGAGCTTGCTATGCTTGTGAAGAAGTTCCAGAAGTTCGCCAAGAAGAAAGACTTCAGAAAGTCTTAAAGATCCAGCTCAAGAAATGATGAAGCTTTCTCTCATGATCACAAGAAGAGAACCTGTCACAAGTGCAAGAAACCTAGCCACTACATCTCTAAGTATCCACAGTGGGACAATGAGACAAAGAAGAAGAAGAAGAAGAAGAAGAAGAAGAAGAGCAAGGAATGTGATTCTGATGACAAGAAGAAGAAGAAATCCTCAAAGTCTTCTTCCAAGTCTTCATCGAAGCCTTCATCACACAAGAAGAGCTCATCAAGCAAGGCTCATGCATTTGTTGGCAAGGAGATGGATTCAGAGGAGGAGACTGCATCTGAGGAGTCAAAGGTGGAGTCTGAAGAGGAATCCGATTCTGGAGTGGCAAGCCTGGCTTTAGCTTTTGCATATGTCGCCAAGTCCATCTTCAACACTGAAGACAATGGCCTCGTAAGCAACGTTGATGCCAAGGACGAGGATGACTCTGCTCCCACCTACTGCTTCATGGCACATGGTGCCAAGGTAAACTCATGCGATGGTTACTTTCAAACATCAAGTGAAGATGACTCTGAATGTGAATCTAAACCTAGCTACAAAACACTTGCTAAAATTGCAACTGAACAACAGAATGCCATGGAACATATTCAAAAGCTATTATACAAAAGCGATGACCTGTTGGACGCGGAAATGACCCGAATTCAGTACTTAATTGAAGACATTAAAAATCTTCATGGTAAGTACGAGGAACTTGAAAGTTGCCATGAAACGCTCTCAACTTCTCATGAAAATCTCCCCTATGATTATCTTCAAAGGAAGCAAGAGCTTGAGAAATTAAGATCGGCTCATGAAGATCTTGAAAAGGAGAACGAGTCACTTCGCTCTCAACAGATCAGTTCCGCTCAGGAAGGATTTGAACCACCATATCTAAAATGTCTTGAGCGTGATAATGTTGTCTCTATTGCTGAATGTTCAACTGCTGCTACTATTGCAATATCTTCAGCTGCTAATGTGGTAACTAACGTCTCCACTGAGGATACCACTACTATTGCTGATGAGAATGCCAGGTTGAAGTCATTGCTTGAGACAAGAATGTACAAAAGTCTCAAGGGGCATCAGACACTATGTGATGTCCTCAAAAAGCAAATTCTGAACCGAAACCCTAGGAAAGAGGGTGTTGGGTTTGAGAGGAAAATGAATGTTGATGGTTCTTACTGGATGCATGAGCAGTACCCCAAAACCACATGGGTTGCTGCTAAGGGACCTTCAGTGGATCCATCTACCATATCTGGCTTCACTAGGGCTAACCCAATTATCATTGATGAATCCTTTGATGCAAACTATAAAATGTTTAGGAATCAGAATGGTGAAGTGTTTGCCAGGTATATTGGTACTAATTGCAGGAATGGACCGCCTCTTAAGAAGATCTGGGTACCCAAAAGTTGTCTGGAAAGTCTTCCCGTAAATGTCGTCATGACACCACCTGGGAAGAAGACAAATCCCAGACCAAAAGCTTCATATGGTCCAAAGGCTTCATACCGACAGAGGACTCACCTGAGTCACCCTAACGCCAATGTTTTGCAGGGAAACCATACTCAGACTTTTGAATATGAGTGTGTTTCGTCAAACCTCTATGTTCATAAGTCTAAGAACTTTTCTACTTATTCTTATGAGTATTATTCCTGCAAGGCTATTTGCTAGGGCTCCAAAGCCAAAATTCTCAGATGCTGCACTTAGACTCATTGCTTCTAAGCCACCCCTGAAGATGTGGGTGGCTAAGAAAACTTAACTCTCTTTTGCAGGGAAAGGTCTCCAGCTGGAAATCAAAGGCGTCTGATGCTTATGCTGGGGACGCAAGATAAAATGTCCAAATGGTCTTACTATGTATTTCGTCCCGGGATTCCTTGACACTCATCCTATCTATCCTAACCAAGATCTGAACTTTTATGTTCTGCTTGTTCGTCAAATGTTTCTGCTTCACAACTCTCTTGGTGAAGCCTATCCCCCAAACTGTATTGTAGGATATGACACCAAAGGCTTCAGAATAGATTATGGATAGTGGCCGCACCAACCAGATGACTGGTGATCAAATTCTTCTGATGGATTCAATCCATCGCTCTTCTGAGAAAAGTCACATCACATTTGCTGACACTAGTAAAAGCAAGGTATTGGGTCTTGGTAGAGTTACAATCTCAAAGGATCACCACATGGATAAAGGGATGCTTGTTGAATCCCTTGGTTTCAACTTAATGTCTGTATCAATGCTATGTGATTTGAACCTGACCTGATATTTGGAAAATATCTGAAAGTGCTACTATCGACTAGAGGGGGGGTGAATAGGCGATTTTTATGAAAGTCTTCAAAACTTGGAAGATTCGAAGACAAACAACAGAAATGGCCTAATTGATATGCAGCGGAAGATAAACTATCCGAAGCAAGCCATAGTCAGGTATGCAATGATGTAAAAGTACAGGACTAATAGCAGCTAGGTAGTAGGATCAGGATGGAAAATAATATGAAGCCAATCAACAATAGTAGTCAAGCAATGAAGTCAAACAAATACACAGATAGGCAATGACTTCACGAAGACAAACTTAAGTAAGGTTGGGAAGGGATAGAACTAGTTGCTTGTTGAAGACACAGGATTTGTTGGACCAGTTCCAGTTGCTGTCACAACTGTACGTCTAGTTAGGGAGGCTGAGATTTAACTCAGAAGACCGTGTCTTCACCTTATTCCCCTTGAGCTAAGGACACCCAGTCCTCGCCCAATCACTCTGGTAAGTCTTCAAGGGAGACTTCCAAACCTTCACAGACTTCGTTCACCGGCAATCCACAATGACTCTTAGATGCTTAGAACGCGACACCTAACCGGCTGGAGGATTCACAGTCCTCAAGTGTAATAAGTCTTCAGGTCACACAGACAGAAAGACTTCAGTGATGCCTAACACTCTTTGGCTCTGGGTGTTTGGGCTTTGTCCTCGCAAGGATTTTTCTCTCTCAAATGCTTCGAGGTGGGTTGCTCTCAAACGACAAAAGCCGTGCACAAACTCTGAGTAGCCACCAATTTATGGTGTAGGGGGCGGGCTATTTATAGCCACTAGGCAACCCGACCTGATTTGTCCAAAATGACCCTGGGTCACTAAGGAACTGACACGTGTTCCAACGGTCAGATTTCAAACACACGCGGCAACTTTACTTGGGCTACAAGCAAAGCTGACTCATCTAGCTCTGGATAAGATTTGCTCTCATTGTCTTCGCTCGAAGACATAGGATTTGAGTTGAGCATCACTTCAGTCACTCTGACTTAGTTCACTTGGACCCCACTTAATAGCACGGTGGTTCCTATGACTCAACAAAGAAGAAAAGGAAACAACGAAACCACACAGTCTTCGCGCTCCATAGTCTTCACGCAATGTCTTCTCATGTCATAGTCTTCAATATGAATATCTTCTCATACCACCAATGTCTTCAATGTCGTCATACATTTTTAGGGGTCATCTCTAGTAGGTAAACCGAATCGGTGAGGGACACTACCTGCATTATCCTACAATTCTCACAAACGCATTAGTCCCTCAACCAACTTTGTCGTCAATACTCCAAAACCAACTAGGAGTGGCACTAGATGCACTTACAATCTCCCCTTTTTGGTGATTGATGACAAACTGGTTGAAGTTTTCAACGGGGATAACTATGTGAAATAGTAATGATAGGGAATTGTCTTCATAAGTTGCAAGGGCTCCCCCTGAAGATGTGCATATAAGTAATTTGCTTTTGGAATGCAAATGCACATGGCAGGTTGTACTTGTGGAGATCCACTTCAACTTATGAAGATAATTCATCATGCATGAAATGATATAGCAAGTAGAATGACATGCATAATGAAAAATGGACGTCTGCAGAATGATCTAAGTGCGGAAGTTATCGTCGCACATGCGGAATTTATCATCGCATCATAGTAAAGCAAATAAGTAGCAGACGACCATCAAGTTTAGGTGTTACAACTCAAAGAACCAAAAGTTTCAAAAGGCAAGAGTTGTAAGCACGACACAAAATATAACGCAACCGCCCATATGAACCCGCTTGAAGACTATCAACTCATACGCTTCTCCCCCTTTTGTCAGTAAGGACCAAAAAGGTTTGAAGACATAGAGCATCTACTCATCATGAGTAGGTGAAGCAGCAGGGTTGTCGTTGTTTGTTGGTGGTGCAGATGAACTTGGTGCAGTGTCGATGCGCGCAGTAGCAGGAGGTGGTGAAGTAGCATCATCTTCATCATCGATCACTCTGGCATTTACCGTTGCCGCGGAGGAAGAATATTAAGAGTCTTCAAGAGATGGAGTGCGACATAAGACAGCAGTCCGTGGAGGAGTGGAGTCAAACTGGAATCTTTCATTGAAGCCATCGTCTTGAAGATCAGCTTCAGCACTGAGTAGGGTCAAACTCTTCCATGATCGCCGGCAAGTTTCATGAGCAACAAAGGCATTCTTGGTGGCAAGGTTGTGAATGTGATTGACATCCACCAAGAGGCTTTGCATCTGTCTCTTGAGCCAGAAATGATGCTTGTCCTGTTTCTGATGAAGGGCCACAAGAAGTTCTCAGTCATTGAGAACGGGAGAACGCTTCGGAGGCCTTTGTGCAATGGTGCTTTCAGTGGCTTCCGTGGGTGCTCGATGAGGCAGACGAGTGTTTCCAGCCAATGGATAGATTCGTGTCGCTGCTTGAACACCTTCAATAGGTTGAGTGAAGCTTTGGTGCTCAACATTCTGAAGACAAAGAGGCCTCTTGGCAGGGTCAGAGTATATAGCTTCAACTGACATATCAACCTCTGGCAGAAAGATCATATGATTGCGAGTAGAGGGCTGATAATTGACAGATGAGTGTCTCTTGATGAGGCGCATGACCCAGGGAGCATAAAACTTCAGACCAAATAGGTCAGAGCCGGAAGCAGCAAGTTGCCTGATGAAGAATTCCTGAGTGTTGAAGCTGATGCCATTGAGAATATAGAAGACCAATGTCTTCATAGCTCCTTCAAGCTTGGCCGCTGATGAATGCCCTTTGACAGGCCATAGAGTTCGCCTGATGATATGATATATGGTGCGAGGCAGATACTCAAGGTCTTCAACAAAGAAATCTGTTGGATATTCAGCGTCATATGGCAAGGGCTTCATCATGCTCAACATCTGGCTCATATTGGGTTCTGGCTTATGGAAGATACTCTCTATAGCATTGCGGTGTAGCTGACAGTCAGGCTCATATAGTTCTCCAGGAGTGGCTAGCCCTGTAAGCTCGATGATATCCATAGCTTTGGCTTCATGATGAACATTTCCAGTCATCCACTCGAGAACCCATGTCTTGATGTCTCTGTAGTAGCCGCGAATGTGTAGAGTAGCATAGAATTGAAGTAGTAGCTCTTCATTCCAATGTTCTTTGTCTGTCACAAAGTGGAGCAGACTAGCATCACGAAAGCAATCAAGTCCTTCTTCTAAGCACGGCAGTCCAGCAATGGCTTCAGTATCAAGGCACATATGAGGGAAAATGCGCCCTTGATCATATAGTATGCATGAGTAATAGCTTCTCTGCTGATAGCTCCAGAACCGATCTGATGATATCCTTGGCTTGGAGTAGGGATTCTTGGCGCTGTCAAAGAAGGGATTGTGGCTTTTGAAGCCATTTGCATTGAAGGACCCTGGTGAGTTGGCAGTACCTGGAAACCTTGGCAACCTTGGCTTTGGCTTCTGGACCTAAGGCCTATGCTCAACATGATAATCAAATTGAGGTCCTGAGGCAGTAGGCGGAGGCACCAGAATGGGCCATCGGACAGTGGTAAGCTGACCATGACTGTATGCTTGCTCAATTGTGTGAGGCCTTGGTGGCGGAACAGGAGCAGGGGCAACAGCTGAGGCGTCAGGCTGCACAACAGGTGCTTCGAGAGCAGTTGTCATATTAGCTTCAGGTGCAGCATCCTCATTGGTTTCAGGTTCAGTGGCCACATTTGCTTCAGGCACACTAGTTGGGGCAGGCTCCACATTAGCGTCAGCCATGACGACGTCATTGGCTTCATTGGCGTTGGCGGTGGCAGCCTCAACATTGTCAACTTCCTCTAGACGAATAGGAGGGTCGGGCACAGGCATGTTCACATCAGGAACTGTTTCTTCTTCAATCACTGGGGGAGTAGGGACACGTACTTCTTCTTGATTTTCTTCGGCTGATGCAGCCGGAATGTCTTCAGCAACATGTGCTTCAGACTCGGAGATATTCACAGTTGGAGCAGGTTCAGAAAATACTTGACGTGCAACAGGTGAACGTTGCACTTCTCCATCTGGAACGCTCGACAGAGGGACTTGAGGCCTTTGTCCTTTGTGAAGCCTGCGAAATGCTGGCTTCTCCTTAGGAGATGGAGTTGGCTGGGCCTCATAGTCTTCATCCTTTTCTTGCACGGGGGGTGTAGTTTGTTGTTGTTGTTGTTAGGGAGTACAGGGAGAGTCTTGTAGTTGTGGGTGATCAGCCCACGATGCATCCTGAGCAATTGGCGTCAGAGGACGACCAATGCTGATGAGTTCGCTGTTCGTATGAATAGGCGATGATATCACGTCATGTTCGATCTGAGGAAGAACTTCATCATCAGCTATATTGTCATCATGACCAATGTCTTCAGCAGTGGTGGGTTCAGCTGCTGGAATATCTTCAGCTTCATGAGCCTCTGTGGGAGCAGGCTCATGGACTACCATCCTTCGTTCTTGATGTTCTGACGCCGGGCGAACCACTGAAATGGGTTCAACAACTAAGGGCTCTGTGGAAGCAGCCCTAGTCTTCTTGGTCTTGCGCTTCTTCTTGGAGGGAGCGGCATCAGAGGCTTCAGTGTTCTTTCTCTTTCTGGCTTCAGCCTCGGCAGCCCTCGTCTTCTTCTGTTCTGAAGCGGTTGTGGTGACCTTTGGCTTGGAGCCAGTCATGCTGCTTGGGAAGATAATGCGAGGGGCTTCTTGGCTTGAAGGTTCAGGCTGTTTAGCAGGAAGCTTCTTCTTCTTCTTTGCATCCATCCTTGGGTCAATACTAGGACGACCAAGTGACTTGCGCTTCTCAGCCTCATTGTAGGCGAGAACACACTTATCAGCCAAAATCTTCATGCGCTCTCGAGAACCCTGAGCTTCTTCACGCTTCTTCAGAAAAGCTTCTTTAAGCTCATGTAGCATGACTTTGAAGTTTTGGACGTCTTGGACACTTAGCTTGGCCACATGCTTGTTGAATTGAGCCTTCTCATAATCAATCTTGTTCTTGAGCTCAACGATGCGCTGAGCGAGAGCTAGCTCAGAATCAATAGCGCCATTGAAGGAGACACTGAGGCCGATGGGAAGCTGCAAATCTTCAAAGCTGAAATTGGGGGTGTCGAACCACTCTTAATGAAATTGTGGATGATAGCCACATCAAAGAGAGGCAAGTTTTTGAAGATTTCTGCTTCTTCCTTGCTCTTTATCAGCTGCTCAAGAGCATCATCAGCAAGATCTTCATCACTTGACAGATCAATGGGTTCTTCACGCAGAATTGCGGCAGGAGTCAAGGCTCTTCGATTAGATGGTCTGACAAGTTGCTTTTTCTTCTCCATTCTCTTGGAGACACGAGATTGATCTTCAGACTACACACTGGCTTTAGGAGGTGAAGTGGCCAGTGGCTTCGCACGAGAGGTCTTCGGAGGTGCAGCTGATCTTGAAGCCTTTGGCTTCTTTGGCTTCTGTGACTTTGGAGGAGGAACGGGGGCTTCATCGGAGTTAGCATCATTTTCGGAATGATCTACTCTGGCGCCTTGGACCACGATGTAGGTGATGAGGCCGTCGAGGTTGGAGAAGGGGCCGATCATATTGGGATCAGCATCATGGGAGCCGTCAGCACGGGGAGCAGAGGGACCTGGGTTGAAGTCCAAACCCAAGGACTTCTTGTTCTTCTTAGCCGAAGCCACAGCAAACTGGTAGTTGCGCTTGAAGAGAGAGTCGTCACGACAACAGAGTAGTGAGGTGGGATCTGCGTTCTCAGGCTGTGGTCCATGGACCATGCAAGGATAGAAGCCTTGATCAATGGCTTCAGCTCTGCTCTTGGGTTGAAGGCCTCGATAGAGGATATCACCCCAAGGTCTCTTGATGGCATTCTTCTCTGCATAATCCTTCGTCACAAACTTGTACTTGAACCATTCCTCAGCCCAATAGCGTCGAATCCATTGGGTTCGCGTCTTTCTTTGATGATAATTCTATTCGGGATCTGTCTTGTAGAGTTCTGCTAAGTCGTCAGGCAGATCTTTGGATGTTCCTTCTCTGCGCTGTCTGCCACCCTTCCTTGCTGATTTTTCTGCAGCCATGAACTTCAAACTGAATGGCTTCAATACGTTCAAAGGCTTCAGAGACTTACGCTTGCTGGTCAAGCAGGAACTGGCTTCAGGAGAATTGATATGATGCTGTAAGTATTCTGCAAACGAATGCAGGTTATGAGAACCAAGGGATTCTCCCACGGGCATGTACCTGTGACAGCATTAGAGATGCGAGGGAAGGTGAAGAGGTCATATGCATTCTCAGAAGATTTTGAAGATAAATCAGTTTGAAGACATTCACCTCATGACGCGAAGACATTCACTCATATAGGTGAGTTGGTTCCAGATTTGTACCAATCCGTGAATAAGTACAAGTGAGGAATCAAACTAGACAGGAAATCTAAGTGAATTGACTAGGCAGTATGAGACGCAGAGAGAATAGATCTAACTTGAATAGGCAGAAACCACTTTCGGTAAACAGGATGAATCTTGAAGATCAAAAAGGTGGTAAAAATAGAGTTATAATTACCGCACGAAGAACTGCTAGATGGGAAGAATAGGAGACCGAGCAGTTCAGCCCACCGTGCCCTAACTTGGCGACGGAGGACACCTACGGCGATGGCGGAGAGGACGATGTCCGCGGCAGGCGTGAGGACGGCGTTGGAGAAGTCGCGGCAGCTAAGCGCTTCGTCGCCGGCGTCGTAGCGAGCTAGCGGTGGTGCTAGGGTTTTGACGGAGGTGGAGAGGTGGAAGAAGGATTTCTTTACCGCAGGGGACAAGTATTTATAAGTAGGTGAGAGACACAGCGCAATTACGTTGGTGCCCCTGGCGGTTCACATCTGAGGGGCACGTGGCAAGCATGCAACATACTCAGAGTTGTCCCACGTTCCCACGCCCGCAAGGCATGTCGGAGAGTTGTTTCGGCTTCTCCGGATTTCAACAATAAAGATAAGTCATTTAAAACAAATTTAATGTTTGTCTCTTTGCCTTCTGCTGACTAGGACGCAGAGAAGACATTCGACAGTTTCAATAGAATGCATATGATTTGGACAGATAGAGTTTGAGATAGGAAGCATAGAGAGGTTAGGGTCCGATCACATTCACTTAGTTCAAAAGATCCAATCTTGAAGACATAGCTATAAGTGAATGTTGTAGAGGACAGAACACTAATATATTAGTGAATGCTGTAGAGGACAGACATATATATATATATATATATATATATATATATATATATATATATATATATATATTAGAATGCAATCAAATCATCATAGTGTAGAAGGTCACGAAAATAAATTGAAACTGAAGACAAACCAAATGCAAAGTCATTGCAATATAATGCCATGAGTGAAACACTTCAAATAGAGAAAGTTGGTGGTGGTGTTACCCACCGTATAGGAAGTATTAGACCCAGACACGACGCACAATTATCGTGGCGCTCTGAAGTCACATTCCATGTTAATGTATTCACACTCAGAGTGTAAATCTTCATTGAATGAAGATATACATTACTTTGTGTGTTGCACATCTAAGTCATCAACATGCATAAGTGTTAGGATGTGTGCCTGATCACAGGACATTTGAGGATTCCAAGATATTTAGCTCACACCGTAACTTGCAAAACCTTTTCTCATCCAAGGGCTTCGTGAAGATATCTGCCAGTTGCTCTTCAGTGTTGACGTGAATGATATCGATATCTTTATTCATAACGTGATCTCTGAGAAAGTGATGACGAATTTCAATGTGCTTTGTCTTCGAGTGTTGGACTGGATTGTTGGCTATTTTGATGGCACTTTCATTGTCGCAGAACAGAGGTACTTGTTTCAGGTTGATGCCATAATCCTTGAGAGTTTGCTTCATCCATAGAAGTTGAGCACAACAGGATCCAGCAGCAATATATTCAGATTCAGCAGTAGAGAGTGATACACAGTTCTGCTTCTTTGAGGACCAATAAACAAGTGATCGACCAAGAAAATGACATGTGCCTGAAGTAGACTTGCGATCCACCTTGTCACCAGCATAATCAGCATCCGAGAATCCAACCAAATCAAATTTTGAGCCCTTGGGATATCATAATCCGAGTGTTGGGGTGTAAGCCAAATATCGAAGAATTCTCTTCACAACTAAGTGATGTGATTCCTTTGGTGCCGCTTGGAATCGAGCACACATGCAAACACTAAGCATAATATCTGGCCTAGATGCACATAAGTAAAGCAAAGAACCAATCATGGAGCGGTATACCTTTTGATCGAACTCTTTACCATTGTCGTCGGGACCAAGATGGTGTTTGGCTGGCATTGGCGTCGTGTAGCCTTTGCAGTTTTCCATTCCAAACTTCTTCAGACAATCTTTGAGGTATTTTTCTTGAGATATGAAGATGCCATTTCTTTGCTGACGAATTTGTAGACCAAGGAAGAACTTCAGCTCACCCATCATGGACATTTGATATTCCTCTTGCATCATGTACCCAAACTCATCACTGTACTTCTGGTTGGTGCAGCCGAAGATTATGTCATCCACATATATTTGGCACACAAATAGTTCACCGTCATATGTCTTCGTGAAGAGTGTGGGGTCGAGGGATCCAGGTTTGAAGCCTTTGCTCTTCAGGAAGTCTTTGATTGTATCATACCAGGCACGAGGAGCTTGTTTGAGGCCATACAGTGCTTTGTTTAGCTTGTACACCATATCAGGATGTTTTGGATCTTCAAACCCAGGTGGTTGTGCGACATATACTTCTTCTTCAATCTTGCCATTGAGAAACGCACTCTTTACATCCATTTGATATAGCAAGATGTTGTGATGATTAGCGTAGGCTAGCAGTATGCGAATAGCTTCAAGCCTAGCAACAGGAGCAAATGTTTCATCGAAGTCAATTCCTTCAACTTCAGTATATCCTTGGGCCACAAGACGTGCTTTGTTTCTGACGACTTGACCATGCTCATCTTGCTTGTTTCGATATATCCACTTTGTTCCAATAATGTTATGCTTGCGAGGGTCAGGTCGCTTGACGAGTTCCCAAACATTATTTAGCTTGAACTATTGAAGTTCTTCTTGCATGGCTTGAATCCATTCAGGTTCCATAAAAGCTTCAGCAACTTTCTTGGGTTCTGATATTGACACAAATGAAAAGTGCCCACAGAAGTTTGCTAGCTTTGTTGCTCTTGATCGAGTGAGCGGACCAGGTGCATTGATGCTGTCAATTATCTTCTCTATTTGAACTTAATTTGCAACACGAGGATGAACAGGACGAAGATTTTGCTCTGGCTGATCATTGTCATCATTGGGAGGATTGTCTTCGGTCTGTGCATTGTCTTCTAGTTGATTTGGTGCAGAGATGATAAGTTCCTCTTCAGGCTGTGCTTCAGAGGGCATTATGTCACCAGTTCCCATCAGTTTGATAGATTCGCTTGGAGATGCTTCATCCAGTGTATTTGGCAGAATCTCTCTCTGTGAACCATTGGTTTCATCAAATTTCACATCCACAGTTTCAACGATTTTGTAGAGATAAAGGTTGAAGACTCTGTAGGAGTGAGAATCCTTTCCATAGCAAAGCATGAAGCCTTCGTGAGCCTTAGGTGCAACTTTTGACTTGTGATGGGGATCCAGCATCTAGCTCCAAATACTCTGAAGTAACTGACGTTTGGCTTCTTGCCAGTAAGGAGCTCATAAGATGTTTTGTTCAGAAGCTTATGGATGTACACATGGTTGATGATGTGACATGCTGTATCAATAGCTTCAGGCCAGAACTTTCTTGGTGTCTTGTACTCATCTAGCATTGTTCGAGCCATCTCAATGAAGGTTCTGTTTTTGCGCTCAACGATGCCATTTTGTTGAGGTGTGTATGGAGCAGAGAACTCATGAGTGATTCCCATTGTATCCAGATACATGTCAAGTCCAGTGTTCTTGAATTCAGTGCCATTGTCACTTCTGATGTGCTTGATCTTCACACCATAATTGTTCATTGCTCGATTTGCGAAGCGCCTGAAGACATCTTGCACTTCAGTCTTGTAAAGAATTATATGAACCCATGTGTGTCTTGAGTAGTCATCAACAATGACGAAGCCATAGAGACAGGCAGTTGTTGTGAGGGTGGAGTAGTGAGTAGGTCCAAATAAGTCCATGTGTAACAGCTCGAAGTGTTGTGATGTTGCCATGATTGTCTTCGAGGGGTGCTTTGCCCTTGTCATCTTTCCAGCTTCACAGGCACCACACAGATGATCCTTCTTGAACATGACATCCTCGATGCCAATGACATGCTTTTTCTTGACGAGTGAGTGTAAGTTCCTCATGCCAGCATGTCCTAGCCTTCGATGCCAGAGCCAGCATTCTGAAGCTTTTGTGAGAAGACATACGGCAAGCTGTGGACCTGCTGAGAAATCTACCATGTATAGATCATCTTTTCGATACCCTTCAAAGACTAGAGATTTGTCAGATTCCATTAGTACAAGGCAACGATATTTTCCAAATATCACAATCATGTTCAAGTCACAAAGCATTGAGACAGACATTAAGTTGAAACAAGCATCACTTTATCCATGTGTTGATCCTTTGAGATTGCAACTCTACCTAGACCCAATACCTTGCTTTTACCAGTGTCAGCAAATGTAATGTGACTCTTGTCGGATGGACGTAAGGTTGAGTCCATGAGAAGACTTCGATCACCAGTCATATGATTTGTGCATCCACTGTCCATAATCCATTCTGAAGCTTTTGGTGATGTACCCTACAGTGCAGTTAGGAGGATAGGCTTCACAAGAGTGTTGTGAAGCATAAGCATTTGACACATATAGGGATAGTCACAGCTTATATCAAAGTTAGGACATAGTATGACTGATAAGAGATTCAGATGTGAAGTATATAGAATGATATTTTAACGAGCGTCCTAAATGAGTTTTAGGTCCCCAGCAATAGTATCGGACGCCATTGATTGCTGGCTGGAGATCGTTTTCTGCAAAAGAAAGTTAGTTCTTCTTTCCCACCCACATCTTCAGTGGTGGCTTAGAAGCAATGAGTCTAAGTGCAGCATCTAAGAATTTTGGCTTTGAAGCCCTAGCAAATAGCCTTGCAGGAGATGAATGATACTCATATGAATAAGCAGAAAAGTTCTTAGTCCTATGAACATAGAGGTTTGAAGATACACGCTCATATTCATAAGTCTGAGCATGATTTACCTGCAAAGCATTGGCGTTAGGGTGACTCATGTGAGTCCTGTATCTGTATCAAGCCTTTGGGCCACATGAAGCTATTGGTCTGGGGTTTGTCTTCTTCCTTGGTGGTGTCATGACGACATTCACAGGAAGATTCTCAATGTACTGCTTTGGTACCCAGATCTTCTTCATAGGTGGTCCATTCCTGCAGTTAGTACCAATGTACCTGGCAAACACTTCACCATTCTGATTTTTGAATAGCTTATAGTTTGCATCAAAGGATTCATCAATGATAATAGTATTAGCACAGGTAAAGCCAAATAAGGTGGATGGATCTACTGAAGGTTCCTTTGCAGCAACCCATGTGGTTTTGGGGTACTGCTCAAGCTTCCAGTACGAGCCATCAACATTCATTTTCCTTTCTAACCCAACACCCTCTCTCCTAGGGTTTCGGTTCAGAATCTGCTTTTTGAGGACATCGCAGAGAGTCTGATGTCCCTTCAAACTTTTGTACATCCCTGTTTCAAGCAATATCTTCAACGTAGCATTTTCATCAGCAACAGCAGTGGTATCCTCCGCAGAGGGGTTAGTAACCACATCATTAGGTGAAGACAATGAAACAGTAGCAGTAGTGGAACCTTCAGCAACAGATGTAGCGTTATCACGCTCAATGCATTTTAGACATGGTGGTTCAAATCCTTCCTGAGCGGAACTGATCTGTTGAGCAAGTAATGAATCTCGTCCTTCTGAAGATCTTCATAATCCACTCTTATATTTTCAAGGTCTAGCTTTCTTTGAAGACATTCAGAAGAAAGCTTCTCATGATCAGACAAGAGAGCATTATGTTGATCTTGAAGGGCGTCAAACTTAGCATGAAGTCTTTGAAGACTATCAGCCAAAGCTTTTGACTGGTCCATTTCTTCACCCAACATATCATCGCTCTTACTAAGCATGTCTTGAACCTTTTCCACGATTCTTTGTTGTTTAATGGCAAGGGAAGCAAGCTTGTCATAACTGGGGCCAAATTCATCACCTGATTCATCATCGCTAGATTCAGAGAGATAGCATTCAGTTACCTTATCACCCCTTGCCATGTGGCACGATGAGGATGATGATGATTCGGGTGCAAAGGTCATTTCTTTGAGAGACTCCTTGTAGTCCTCAAACCACGGATCATGACGAGTGCGATGACCTTCATATACCTCAGAAAGCCGGTCCCAGATTAGCTTCTTGTGATTGAGGTGCATAACATTCCTGAACTGATTTCGGGACAAATGAGAGCAGATGACATCCCTCACTGTAAGGTTCAATAGAGTATACTTGCGAATGTCATCAGCCTCTGCCATCTTGCATAGATCAGTGAGTCCAATCTCAGTGACGGTCCACAGTTCGCTATCCATGGACATGAGTCGCTTCTTCATCATGGCCTTCCATCGGGGATACACATGACCGTCAAAGGTGGGACAAGATATGTTCCTCAATCCTGCAGTCGACACAGCTGAAACTCCAGGCGGTTAAACCGAATCACACAAAACAAGGGAGTACCTTGCTCTGATACCAATTGAAAGTGCTACTATCGACTAGAGGGAGGTGAATAGGCGATTTTTATGAAAGTCTTCAAAACTTGGAAGATTCAAAGACAAACAACAGAAATGACCTAATTGATATGCAGCGGAAGATAAACTACCCGAAGCAAGCTATAGTCAGGTATGCAATGATGTAAAAGTACAGGACTAATAGCGGCTAGGTAGTAGGATCGGGATGGAAGATAATATGAAGCCAATCAACAATAGTACTCAAGCAATGAAGTCAAACAGATGCACAGATAGGCAATGACTTCACGAAGACAAACTTAAGTAAGGTTGGGAAGGGATAGAACCAGTTGCTTGTTGAAGACATAGGATTTGTTGGACAAGTTCCAGTTGCTGTGACAACTGTACGTCTGGTTAGGGAGGCTGAGATTTAACTCAGAAGACCGTGTCTTCACCGTATTCCCCTTGAGCTAAGGACACCCAGTCCTCGCCCAATCACTCTGGTAAGTCTTCAAGGGAGACTTCCAAACCTTCACAGACTTCGTTCACCAGCAATCCACAATGATTCTTGGATGCTCAGAATGCGACGCCTAACTGGCTGGAGGATTCACAGTCCTCAAGTGTAATAAGTCTTCAGGTCACACAGACAGAAAGACTTCAGTGATGCCTAACACTCTTTGGCTCTGGGTGTTTGGGCTTTGTCCTCACAAGGATTTTTCTCTCTCAAATGCTTCAAGGTGGGTTGCTCTCAAATGACAAAAGTCGTGCACAAACTCTGAGCAGCCACCAATTTATGGTGTAGGGGGTGGGCTATTTATAGCCACTAGGCAACCCGACCTGATTTATCCAAAATGACCCTGGGTCACTAAGGAACTGACACGTGTTCCAACGGTCAGATTTCAAACACACGCGGCAACTTTACTTGGGCTACAAGCAAAGCTGACTCATCCAGCTCTGGATAAGATTTGCTCTCATTGTCTTTGCTCGAAGACATAGGATTTGAGTTGAGCATCACTTCAGTCACTCTGACTTAGTTCACTTGGACCCCACTTAACATACGGTGGTTCCTATGACTCAACAAAGAAGAAAAGGAAACAACGAAACCACACAGTCTTCACGCTCCATAGTCTTCACGCAATGTCTTCTCATGTCATAGTCTTCAATATGAATATCTTCTCATACCACCAGTGTCTTCAATGTCTTCATACATTTTTAGGGGTCATCTCCGGTAGGTAAACCGAATCGATGAGGGACACTACCTGCGTTATCCTGCAATTCTCACAAACGCATTAGTCCCTCAACCAACTTTGTCGTCAATACTCCAAAACCAACTAGGGTTGGCACTAGATGCACTTACAATATCGTTGCCTTGTCCTTATGGAATCTGACAAATCTCTAGTCTTTGAAGGGTATCGTAAAGATGATCTGTATATGGTAGATTTCTCAGCAGGACCACAGCTTGCCATATGTCTTCTAGAGAAAGCTTCAGAGTGATGTCTCTGGCATCGGAGGCTAGGACATGCGGGCATGAGGAACTTGTACACGCTCGCGAAGAAGAAGCATGTCGTGGGCATTGAAGGCGTCTAGTTCAAGAAGGATCATCTGTGTGGTGCCTGTGAAGCTGGGAAGATGACTAGGGACAAGCATCCCTCGAAGACAATCATGACGACATCTCAACCTTTCGAGCTGCTTCACATGGACTTATTCGGCCCTACTCACTACTCTACTCTTACTACCACTGCTTGTCTCTATGGTTTCGTCATTGTTGATGATTACTCAAGATATACATGGGTGCATATAATTCTCTATAAGACTGAAGTGCAGGATGTCTTCAGATGATTCGCTAATCGTGCCATGACGAACTATGGCGTCAAGATCAAGCACATCAGAAGTGACAATGGCACAGAATTCAAGAACACCGGCCTCAAAACTTATCTTGATACACTGGGCATCACTCATGAGTTCTCAGCTCCTGACACACCTTAGCAGAATGGCATCATGGAGCGCAAGAACAGAACCCTCATTGAGATGGCTCGGACGATGCTTGATGAGTACAAGACTCCAAGGAAGTTCTAGCCTGAAGCCATTGATACTGCATGCCATGTCATCAACCGCATTTATCTTCACAAGCTTCTAAAGAAGACATCATATGAGCTGCTAAATGGTAAGAAGCCAAACTTCAGTTACTTTAGAGTATTTGGTGCTAGGTGCTGGATCAAGGATCCACATCACACTTCAAAATTTGCACCGAAAGCACATGAAGGTTTTATGCTTGGGTACGGAAAGGACTCACACTCCTACAGAGTCTTCAACCTCTTTCACTACAAAGTGGTTGAAACTGTAGATTTGCGGTTCGATGAGACTAACGGCTCGCAAAGAGAGCACCTGCCAAATGTGTTAGATGAAGTCCCTCCTAGTGAATCTATCAAGCTCATGGGTACTAGAGAAATCATACCTTCAGAAGCTCAGGCTGAAGACGAACTCATCATTGCACCAAGTCAACCTGAAGACAATGCTCAACCTGAAGTCAATGCTGAAGCTGAAGATAATGATCTGCAAGGGCAAAATTTTCGTCCAGTTCATCCCCGTATTGCAAATGAAGTACAGATTGAGAAGATAATTGACAGCATGAATGCACATGGTCCACTTACTCGTTCAAGAGCAATACAACTGGCAAATTTCTGTGGGCACTTTGCATTTGTCTCTATATCTGAACCCAAGAAAGTTGCTGAAGCCTTTATGGAACCTGAATGGATTCAAGCTATGCAAGAAGAGCTTCATCAGTTCGAGCTGAACAATGTCTGGGAACTGGTCAAGCGTCCTGATTCTCGCAAGCACAATATCATTGGCACCAAATGGATCTATCGCAACAAACAAGATGAGCATGGTCAAGTTGTCAGAAACAAGGCTCGTCTAGTTGCTCAAGGCTACACTCAAGTAGAAGGAATTGACTTTGATGAAACATTTTCTCCCATGGCAAGGCTTGAAGCCATTCGCATACTGCTAGCCTATGCCAACTACCAAAACATCCTTCTATACCAAATGGATTTGAAGAGTGCCTTCCTCAATGGCAAGATTGTAGAAGAAGTGTATGTTGCACAACCACCTAGGTTTGAAGATCCAAAACATCCTGATATGGTATACAAGCTCAATAAGGCACTATATGGCCTCAAACAAGCTCCTCGCGCTTGGTATGACACACTCAAAGACTTCCTAACGAGCAAAGGCTTCAAACCTGGTTCGCTAGATCCAACACTCTTCACGAAGACATATGACGGTGAACTATTTGTGTGCCAAATCTATGTGGATGACATTATCTTCGGCTACACTGACAAGAGATACAATGATGAGTTTGGGCACATGATGCAAGAGGAATATCAGATGTCCATGATGGGTGAGCTGAACTTTTTCCTTGGTCTTCAAATCCGTCAGCAGAGAAATGGCATCTTCATATCACAAGAGAAATACCTCAAAGATTGCCAGAAGAAGTTTGGAATGCAAGACTGCAAAGGATACACGATGCCAATGCCAACCAAAAGTCATCTGGGTCCTGACAACAATGGTAAAGAGTTCGATCAAAAGGTATACTGCTCCATGATTGGTTCTTTACTTTACTTATGTGCATCTAGGCCAGATATAATGTTAGCGTTTGCATGTGTGCCCGATTTCAAGCGGCACCAAAGGAGTCGCATCACCTTGCGGTGAAGCGAATACTTAGATATTTGGCTTACACCCCAACGATAGGATTATGGTATCCAAAGGGCTCAACATTTGATCTGATTGGGTATTCTGATGCTGATTATGCTGGTGACAAGGTTGATCGCAAGTCCACCTCAGGAACATGTCACTTTCTCTGTCGATCACTTGTCTGTTGGTCTTCAAACACTACAGGAATCAGCTACTTTGCCATCAGCCACGGCGGACGGCAAAGGCATGGATGGCGGACGGCAAAGATCTCGAACAGGAGACACATATTGGTTACGCATACTGATGATTGAAGACACATATATAGCTAGCTATCAAGTTTCATCGACACGAACACCGGAACAGAGCAAATAATTAATGGGGGAGGAGGACATGTCATTTGTGCTCACCCACGAACGAAGGGGTAGAGATCGTCAAACGCACGGCGAGGTCGTCGAACACCAAACCTCGCAGCGGTGAAACAACTGCACATTTAAATCAACCCGATCAACACAATTATATATGATGTTTTTCATAACAAAATTGAAAAATATATGACCTACTAATAATTCAAAAATATAAGACCATGTCGGCCTCGGGGGGTTGTGTGTCGGGGTGTCTGGGTGTCGTGTCGGGGTCGTGTGTCGTGTCGGGGTCGGGGTGTCGGGGTCAGGGGGTCGGGGTGTCGGGGTCAGGGGTCAGGGGGTCGGGGTGTCGGGGTCGGGGTGTCGGGGGTCAGGGGGTCGGGGTGTTTCCTTCTATCCTTCTTCTTCTTTCTTTCTCTTCTTCTTCTTCTTCTTTCCTTTCTTCTTCTTCTTCTTCCATCTTTTTTCTACTTTTTTACTTCTTTTCGTTTCTTCTTTTCTTCTTCCTCTACTTCTTCTACTTCTTTTCTTCTTCTTCTTTTTTCATCTTTCTACTTCTTCTACTTCTTCTAATTCTTTTCTAACACTAACACTAACACAATCTAGCACTAACAATTAAACAGCAAAAAAATGAATAAATAGAAAAAAAGTAGTTCCCTCACCGGAGCAATGGGACGGTCGGCGGGGCAGCGCCGGGCGGCAGGGGCGGCGCCGGGCGGCGGGTGCATCGCCGGGCGGCGGGTGGCGGGGCGACGGGGCGTCGGTGGGTGGGGTGGGGGCGGAGGGGTGGTGCGGGACGGGGGCGGCGCCGGGCGGTGGGGGGCACGGGGCGTCGCCGGGCGGCGGGTGGCGGGGCGACGGGGCGTCGGCGAGTGGGGTGGGGGCGGAGGGGTGGGGGGGCAGGGGCGGCGCCGGGCGGAGAGGGGTGGGGGCGGCGCCGGGCAACGGGGGGGCGGGGGCGGGGGCGGCGCCGGGCGGCAGGGGCGGGGGCGGCGGTGGATCTAGGGCGGGCCATCGGGGAGGAGAGAAGAAGAGAAGGAAAGTAACGGGCGGGGGGTGTGGCGTCCGTTAGTTACTCGGCTCTTTGCCGTCCGCCACTCTTTGCCGTCCGCCGTTATCTCTCTTTGTCGTCTTCTAGCAGACGGCAAAGAGGTGGGGGTGATAAGTTTTTTTAAATGGGCGGGTGGGTGGGGGCCACCTCCCTCTTTGCTGTCAGCTGGCTGACGGAAAGAATCTTTGCCGTCAACTGGCGGACGGTAACGAAATGGCTCATGGCAAAGAGCTTCTTTGCCGTCCGCCGTTTCTTTGCCGTCAGCTTTTCTGTAGCTGATGGCAAAGAGCTTCTTTGCCGTCCGCTAGCCGACGGCAAAGATCAGGCAGATGGCAAACTAGCTGATTCCAGTAGTGAAAGAAGCAGAACTGTGTGTCACTCTCCACTGCTAAATCTGAATACATTGCTGCTGGATCATGTTGTGCTCAGCTTCTATGGATGAACCAAACTCTCAAGGACTATGGCATCAGCACGAAGAATGTACCTCTTTTCTGTGACAATGAAAGCGCCATTAAGCTTTCCAAGAATCCAGTTTAGCACTCAAAGACAAAGCAAATACAGATCCGTCATCACTTTCTCAGAGATCATGTCAACAAGGAAGATATTGATATCATTCACGTCAACACTGAAGAGCAATTGGCAGATATCTTCACTAATCCCTTGGATGAGAAAAGGTTTTGCAAGTTGCGGTGTGAGCTAAATATCTTAGAATGCTCAAATATCCTTTAATTGGACACATACACTACAGGAATCTGCTACTTTGCCATCTGCCACGGCGGACGGCAAAGGCATGGATGGCGGACGGCAAAGGTCTTCTCCGTTGGCCGCGGACGGCAAAAGTGGACGGCAATGTAAGGGACGGCAAAGAGCTACATTGCCGTCCGCTTCGGGCGGCTGACGGCAAAGGGTCCTTTGCCATCAGCTGCCGACAGCAAAGAGTGCTGACGGCAATATTTGCGCTGTTGCTCCGTCAGGTGGTTAACGGCAAGCTTTTGCCGTTTGCCGCTGTAGGCAAAGTTTTTTTCCTCTTTGCCGTCCACCGCTGTAGGCAAAGTTTTTTTCCTCTTTGTCGTCCGCCGCTGTAGGCAAAGTTTTTTTCCTCTTTGCCGTCAGCCACTGTTGGCAAACTGACCAAATAGGTCAGCCTCCCAGGAAGCACAGTTGCCTGCCACGTGGCCTCTTTGCCGTCCGCTGCTGATGGCAAAGGGCCCTTTGCCGTCGGTGGCAGACGGCAAAGAGCCTGCATATTGTCTCTTTTTTTCTATTTTTTTAATCCAACAATTTTCACAGCAAATATATATGACATATATAGATATATTTCACAGGGTTATTTAACAGCACATAAGTTTCATCGTACATACATATATAGTTCCATCCACTCATACATAGCAAGTTGCACATACACATAAGTTGCAACCATTAGGAGGTTGCACATACATATTACAATGCAAAGTTTCATCAAGATAGCAAGTTCCATCGTAGCATACACATAAGTTGCAACCATTAGAAGAATACTAGAAGAGAATGAAATAAAAAACAAGCACTCCATAGCAAGCTAGCTTCCGAGAAGTGAATGAAATCTGCAAAATGGCAAATAAGAAAGTTAGGAAAAGGTGACTAGAAGAAGAAGACTAGAAGAAGAAGCACGCCATCGTTTGTGACGTAACTTAGGTGAAATGGATCGTTTATGAGCTAACTTAGGTAAAATTCATCATTTTAGAGCTAATGTAGGTAAAATGGATCGTTTATGAGCTAACTAAGCTAATTATGCCGTTTTTTACATAAGTAAGGTAAGTACATGTCATTCTTGAGCAAACCTAGTTAACTAAGCATATTATAACTAACTTAGGTCATTTTGGAGGAAACAAAGCTAAGTATAGATCGTTTTAGAGCTAACTTAGGTAAAATGGCTGGTTTTGGAGGTCGGTAAGCTTATTAAGTCATTTTGCAGGAAAAGAAGCTAACTCTAGGTCATTAAGGTAAGCATATTGGATGAAATAAAGCTAAGTATAGGTCTTTATGCATTTGTTAAGCAAAAAACTAGAGAAACTTACCTTGATCATGGAGGTGTGGGATCGGGCTGGCTCATGCCAGTAGCTGGAGAAGGATCGTGTGATGCTTGTGTGGAGTTACGCTGCACCAAAGATCATTTCCAATGTTTCGTTATCATGATGACACTCAAATGTTAAGACTAGCAAGTAACGTCCATTCAAATTAAACTCACCGTGGTCTCAGGAGCAATCTCTGGATCAATGGCTATGGAGCCATGGGACCTCATCACCTGCTCTGAATTGCAGGGGATCTGGCTCGGGTTAAACTCCTCCCCTTTCCTTGCCTTCCCCTTGACTTGCTTGTAAGAGGCAGTGTGGGCCATGGCATACAGGTCGTACCCCTCTGGCACCTTATCCGTCTTATTGTAGCATGCCTGAAAGAGAGAAACAAAGTAAATTAGTAATTAAAGGGCTCAAGCTAGCATGATGAATGAATTGCATTAATCATGAAGCAAACCACATTACCCAATTCCGCCCGAACTGATATAAGCTAGAGCTACCTTGATGGTGTGGCACACCTTCATTTTGGGCACGTTTGTCCTTGGCCTCAGTCGGCTCCCCTCCATCTTTCAACACCTGCCATGACAAAGAGTAAACGAAATTAGTACAACATAAAAAAATACCGACATGAATAATAATATGTATATCACTTAAGTGTATCATCATCAAGTACAACATAAAAAAATTGAATACCTGACACTACTAATAATCTCGATCAGTATCATCAACAAATGCATAATCATCATCATCACTATAATCAATGACGGGCTCATAGGGTTTAGTGGCATCAACATGTGGAAGGCCACCTTTACGTAATCGGTCAAGCATTGAGAGGTCTTCCGCAGCAGTAACCTCTTCTTGTTCCGGCTCTTCTTGTTCCTCCTCTGGGGTGATGTGGGATTCACTGTCGCTGTCGACTTCAATGTTTTGGGGTGAAGTATACCGGTTCTTGAAATGCTTTTTGGAAATACGTGTCTCTTGGAAGAATTCTCCTTCATATGTGTCTGGGTTAATGTGAGGTTCATAATCCTCTTCCTTTGGGGGAGATAGTCTAGCACGTGGCGGCACTTCATAAACGACATCCCAACCTTTCAGATTTGGATTAGTTTGGCAGGCCCAGGGTAGATAGAATACTTGGGTCGCCTGTTGAGCCATAATATAGACATCAGGAACATCTAAATGGGTGCTTTGGTTGATTTCAACTATCCCTATATGTTCATGAGTCCTTCTAGTCTCCTTTGGCTGAAACCAATAACATTTGAAGACTATGACATTCGGTGGGTTTTCACCATAGAATAGAAGTTCATAAATTGCTTCAACTCTCCCATAATACTCGGTACCTCCTTCACCGATAGCAGATACACAACAATTTGTAGACTTTCGGTTGGCCATAGATAGCTCTTTGCCATATGTACGAAAATGATACCCATTGATGTCGTATTTGTCAAATGAACGGACCTTATAGTCAAAACCATTAGCGACTTGTCTCAATTCGGCGTCCATAGACTCTGAATTAGCCCACAAGTTTAATATGAAAGGATTATTGCATTACGCACAAATTAGCGAATGAAATGAAATTGTCTAATAGAATTTACCGTTTGTTTGAACCAAGAGATGAAACCGAGATAGCCGCCTCCTTGCTTTGCGAGAAGCTCATACTCTTCGACGGAATCCTTTTGGATCACCGCTCCATACGAGAATAGGGCGACATATCGACTGTATGAAATATCCAGGAATAAGAGCAGTTCAAAGGAAATAGAAGTTGCGAAACAATGTACCGAGAACTTACTCGATGTACGGCCGCACTTCTATCAGGTTGGTGAAGATATACAACAAAATGGTCCGCCATTCTTCGTTATCCAAAGATACTGGATTTGAAACACTGGCTGGTGCGAGATTGCCTTTGAATAGGCTGAGGTTGGATCCACCCTTTTTAGGCTCGTCAGCATTGTACTGAGGCTTCCGATTATGCAAATGACGATTTTTGGTTTCGTAGTGTGCTGTCACGAAGTTTGCCGCCTCCTCAGTGATGAATGCCTCAGCCATAGACGCTTCAATTCTACGTTTATTTTTACATTTTTCTCGAAGCGTCTTCTGCATCCACTCAGTTGGCTAGCACCAACGATTTTACATGGGCCCCCCCAATCTTGCCTCTGTCGGGAGATGCAAAATCAAATGCTGCACTGGATTAAAGAAGCCCGGTGGAAAGATCTTCTCTAACTTGCAGATCAACTCTGGCGCCAACTCTTCCATTTCTTCTAGCACACCAGGCGATAGTTCTTTCGCACAAAGAACACGGAAGAAATAGCTGAGTTCTGCCAGTACTAGCCATTCATCCTCAGGGATGAAGCCACGCAACATCACCGGCATTACCCGCTCAATCCATATGTGCCAATCATGACTCTTGAGACTAAATATCTTCAATTTATCAAGACTCGCTCCCCTCTTTAGATTCGCTGCATACCCATTGGGGAACATCAACTGCATTTTCACCCACAAGATAATTTCCCTCATAGCTGGCCTTCCAAGATTGAACCATGCCTTTGGCTTCGTCCAGTTCTGCTTTCCGTTCGGTTCTTTCATGTTTTGTAACGGCCTATCACATAGCGCCTCCAGATCGACTCTAGCCTTAGTATTATCCTTTGACTTCCCATCTATGCCAAAAAGTGCCTCGGCGATATTCTTCTCAGTGTGCATCACGTCGATGTTGTGTGGGCAAAGGAGGTCTTTGAAGTAAGGCAGATCCCATAAGCATGTTTTGTGAGTCCAGGCGTGCTCAGAATTATACCCCTTGAAGTACCCTAGACGCTCTGGATCTGGCTCGAGAGTGTTTAACTGATCCAGGGTTTGTTGGCCTGTCAACGCAGGTGGTGCAGAGTTTTTTACAACTCTACCTCTGATGAAGTTCTTCTTGTCTTTCCTGAACTTATGGTGAGGATCCAAGAACTGTCTATGCATGTCGAAGCAAGAAAACTTGCGACCGGCCTGAAGCCAACGAAACTCAAGAGCTCCCTTGCATGTGGGGCACGGGAACCTTTCATGCACACACCAGCCAACGAATAGCGCATACGCCGGCAAGTCATGCGTCGAGTACATGTACCAGACATGCATTATGAAGTTTCGTTTGCTATAGGCGTCGTATGTCTTGAACCCATTATCCCAGGCTTCTTGCAATTCGTCCTTAAGCAGCTGCATGTACACATTCATATTTTTCCCCGGATAGTTGGGCCCTGGAATTATCAACGTCAGGAAAATGTTCTTTCTTTGCATAATCTATACGGGGGGGAGATTGAGTGGAAAGACAAATATGGGCCAACAACTGTATTGGGCTGTCGTCATACCAAACACACTGAACCCATCGGTGCTGATACCGACTCAAGGATGCCTCGGATCTGCCGCTTTGTCAGCATGTAATTCATCAAACCTTTTCCATGCAACACCATCCGATGTGTGTACCATCATCAGTTTCCCATCTGCATCTAGTTCGGTTCTTTTGCCTGTTTTGTGCCATGTCATCTGTCTGGCCGTCTCTTCGACCATGAAAATACATTGAAGTCTTGGTACGATTGGCATATACCGAAGAACACTAACAGGGATTGTGGTCTGTGTCTTCTCACCCATACCGTTGTCTACCACAATATACCTGGAACACTTGCAAATGGGACAATAGTTCAAGTCCGCATAGTCAAGCCTAAATAAGGCACATCCTTTCTCATAGGCATGTATCTTCTCATAGGGCATCTTCAGTGCACGGAGGATTTTGTCCGACTGGTACAGGTTTGCAGGCATTACATGGCCTTTGGGTAGAAAGCGTCCAAATATTGTCATAATTGCGTCATAGTATTCTCTGCCCAAGTTGAACTGAGCCTTCAAAGCCATTACTTGTGAGATGGCATCCAACTCACAAAGCTCAGTGTGCTCGTGGAGCGGACGTTTTGAAGACTCCAACATTTCATTGAAGGCCTTTGCAGATTCCTCCATCTCCTCGTCCGAATCCCGAGCATCAACATAGTCTTGCACCATGTTTTCCATCCCAGTACCATGCTTGTCGGTGCGATGATGATCCACCTCAACTCGGTCACGTTGGGCAGACTCACCATGAAATGTCCACACCGTATAATCGGGCGTAAAACCATTCTTCTGCAGGTGTTTACCCATTTCAGCCTCTGTCCTCTTTTCCCAATTGCCGCATCGGAAACAGGGGCACCAAGTTTTCCTCTGGCCATTTGCAAATGCGGCTTGCACAAACCCCTTTGTTTTGGTGAACCATTCAGCGCTCCATTTGTTCTGACCAGTGTGACCGGTATACATCCACGCACGATCACTCATCTTGACTTTCAGAGCTACTGGACACACAACAATTATATATATAATTCACCATGTATATATTCATCAGTTGATCTACTTTGTCAATTTTATTACGTCCATGCAACCTACACTCTAATAGGTAATGATAGGTCCTAATCCCACCCGAGTATGTGTAGATTGGGTTCATTTTCCCATATGCTATTCTCCGGATCCGACGCAAAATTTCGGCAGCACCTCCCCGCCGTTCTCCTGATACACGTCTCTGCAATAAACAGAGAGGATGTGTACCCGGAGAACAACAGGGGAGGCACTGACGAAATTTATGTGTCGGATCCGGAGCAAAGCATATGGGAAAACGAACCCAATCTACACATACTCGGGCTGTCCATGGATAGCATTGGACAATTCAAAAGAATCAAGGTTATAAATATGCAAATGCATGCATATTTATAACTATGACGCTTTCGAACGGGAGACACATATTGGTTACGCATACGGATGATTCAAGACACATATATAGCTAGCTACCAAATTTCATGTCATTTGTGCAAATAATTAATGGGGGAGAAGGACATGTCATTTGTGCTCACCCACGAACGAAGGGGCAGAGCTCGTCAAACGCACGGCGAGGTCGTCGAACACCAAACCTCGCAGCGATGAAACAACTGCACATTTAAATCTACCCGATCAACACAATTATATATGATGTTTTTCATAACAAAATCGAAAAATATATGACCTAACTAATAATTCACAAATATATAACCCCGTCGGCCTCTGGAAGGACAAAGAGCACCTTTTCGGGAGGTTTAGGGGGTCAGGGTGTCATGTCGGTGTCCGGGTGCTGTTTCGGGGTTAGGGTATCGTGTCGGGGTCGGGGTGTCGGGGTGTGGTGTCGTGGTCTGTGTGTCGGGGTGTGGTGTCGGGGTCGGGGTGTCGGGGTCAGGGTGTCGGGGTCAGGTGTCGGGGTATGGTGTCGGGGTCGGGGTGTCGGGGTCAGTGGTCGGGGTGTTTCCTTCTATCCTTCTTCTTCTTTCCTTCTCTTCTTCTTTTTTTTCTTCTTCTTTCCTTTCTTCTTCTTCTTCTTTCCTTTCTTCTTCTTCTTCTTCTTTCCTTTCTTCTTCTTTCCTTTCTTCTTCCCCTTCTTTTTTCATCTTTTTTCTACTTCTTTTCTTTTCTTCTATTCTTCTTCTTCTACTTCTTCTACTTCTTTTCTTCTTCTTCTTTTTCATCTTTTTTCTACTTCTTTTCTTTTCTTCTTTTTCATCTTTTTTCCACTTCTTCTTCTTTTCTTCTACATATTCTTTTTTCTAACACTAACACTAAATTGTCTTCTTTTCTAACACTAAATCTAACACTAACACTAACACTAACAATTAAACAAGAATTAAACAGCAAAAAAAGAAAAACGGAAAAAAAAAACTCACCGGAGCAGGGGGCGACGCTGGCGCCCGGGTGGTGGGTGGGTGGGGGGCGGCGGGTCTCCGGGGCAGTGGGATGGCCGGGCGGCGGGGGCGGGGGCGGCGCCGGGCGGGAGGGGCGGGGACGGGGGCGGGAGGGGCGGGGGCGGGAGGTGGGACGGTGGGGGCAGTGGCGGGTGGGGGAGGGGGTGGGAGCGGCGGCGGCGCCGGGCGACGAGGGGCGGTGGCGGGTGCGGCGAGGGCGGGGGCGGCGCCGGACGGCGGGGGCGGGGGCGGAGGAGGTCGCGAGGGAGACAGATGAGTAACGGGCGGTCCGGGGGAGGGGGCTCGGCCGTTAGTTAGGTTAGTTAGGGTTGCCTTTGCCGTCTGCCCCCCTTTGCCGTCCGCTTTTCTTCATATTTGCCGTCTGTGGCGGACGGCAAAGAGGGGGAACGTTAAGTATTTTTTAACCAGCTCCTCAGTGCCCCCCCCCCCCCTCTTTGTCGTCTGCTAGCGGAAGACTTACCCTCTGAGTGTGAATACATTAATGTGGAAATTGAATTCGGAGCGTCACGATAATTGTGCGCCGTGTCTGGGTCTAATACTTCCTATACGGTGGGTAACGCCACCACCAAATTCTTATTGAAGTGTTTCTCTTGGCGTTATGACTGCATAGTATAGTCTTTGCATTTGGTTTGTCTTCAACATTGATTTGTCTTCATGATTTATCTTCATAATATATATATATATATATATATATATATATATATATATAGGGTGGGTCTATTATGATAACACCCTCTAGAGTCTTATTCTGCAAACCAAACCCTTATTCTGCTAACACCGCCCGACCCACGCGTAGCAAACTAAACAGCGACAAGTGAACTGTGGAGGCAAACAGAAAAAAAAGAAAACACACTCCACCCACCCCATCTGATCCTCTCCTCAACCCTCTCTCTCCCCGTGCTCCACGACCACACGGCACACATCGCCCAGCCCGCGACCTCCCTGCGTCGCCGCACCACCTCCCCACCCACGCCGCCCCACCACCTTCCTTCCTGCGCTGCCGGACCATCTCAAATCGACCAACCGCCCCGATTTACCCCGGCGGCCGTATCCCCCGCTGCCCCAGGGAGCCCTCCCCAGCGCCACCGCACACCCGGCCGCGAGCCACCGCGCATCCATCCTCGCGTCGCCCCGCGCGCTCCAGGCCGCCGGCCACCTCCGACGCCGCGGCACCGTCGCCGGCGTCCCGCAAAGCCCCGACCAGGTTCGTCCCCGTGCATCTCCGTTGTGGATCCCATCCTTTCCTTCCTCTGCCCTCCCCTCCCACCGCGCCTCACCGGCCTTCCCCGGCGACCCTTGCTCGTCCCTGCCCCACAACCCCCTCCCCCCCGCGGTGCGCCACCACCTTCCACACCCGCAGCCCCGAGCTTCCACTGCCGGATCCAGCGAGATCCGTGTCGTGCCAACCTTCCACCGCCGGATCTGGCCCACACCGCACCACCCTGGCCATGGCTACTACACCGCCCCGTGATGGCCAACCTCCACAGCCCCGACCCCGCGCCGCTCCGGCCGCGGCCATATCTCCGCCCCGTGACGGCCGGCCTCCACAGTCCGTGCCCCGCGCCGCCCCGAGAGCACCTGGTGCCCCACCTCCATGACGGCGCGTGGGTGCGGTGCAGTGCACTCGGATCCCGCGAGCAGTGCACCGCGCGCCCCGGTGTGGTTCATCCACGGCCATCACCAATGAAATTTTAGTTTCTGCGCCTTGTTGACACTTTTGTCGTACTTTTTTGTGCAGGTCGCGTGCGTGGAGTTGAGCTGAATGTGATGTGTTGGACGAGATGCAGTACGGTTGGTGCCACCGTGCAGCTCATTGGCGTCATACGTGTGGTTGGCAGCTAGCAGCGTGCAGTTTGATAGATCTATTTGATAGTTCTTTTGTTGTGTATTGTGTTGGGCCAAATTGTGGAGGGCATATAGGGCTTGCGTGCAGTCCAGAAATTCTCTCCTCCTGATGCCTCCAGCTAGAGAGAGCAGTTCGCTCGGAATCTTCATGTGGTTCGGTTGGCGGGTAGGTGCGGTGTGAAGATCCATCGCATGGGATTTTTTTGGACTGCTGCCTACCAGCAAGGCCGACGCCCCTGCACACCTACATCCTCTGTTGCCATGAGATCAAGGACGAGCAGCAGCTCGCTAGGCTTGGAAGCTAACAATATTTATATGTATTTGCTGTTGATTTTGTTTGCGCAGTCAACTACATGAGTGTAAGAAGCACACCCATCGGCACCGTGCGGTGCGGACGTGCAGTCTGCCGGTAACGACGCCCTGGAACAGTAGCCGCGTTGCATCCCACTTCGGTGACTATGCAGTTTGTGGTGTACACGGGTTCAGATGATCCACGGATTGAGTTTTCTTTTTCTCAAAAAAAATGTATGACGATGGAGTTGTCATTGTGCAAAATACACAGAAAAACATTTCATTGTTTTTGTCTAGAGGTTCGTTTCATTGTTCTCAAGCGGTTCATTTGAGTGAAAGAATTAAAATAGTTAGAAAAAAGAAACTAATGCAGTACACTTGCCTCTACTCTGGAGTTCGGACGAGTTAACACAAAAAAAGGACAAAATAGAAAATGCAGTGCACTTGGCTCGTCACTACAGTCCCAAACATGTTAATGAAAAACGTTGTCCCAAAAAAACGTGTTACATGAAAACGTCAACAGTAACTCATGCGGTTCACTTTTGAAAGTGTTGCGGTTCATTTTTTGTATTGATGTGGTTCACTTGCTCGTCTTGGAAAATTTATGTCCGACAAAAAAAACGATGAAGTTCACTTGCCCGCCTGCTGCAGTGCGGTTAGCAGTGCGGTTTCCTGTCTGATAGAGTTCACTTATCGATTTGGGTGTTGCGAAAAACAGAGTACCCACATTTCGGTAATTACAAAACTGCTTTTAAACCGTGAAGAATTAGTGAGAGTGTGCAACATGAAAAAGTTGTGCCTCGTCGATATCTTTCCATCGACGTATTATTTGAATCACTTCAACCAGCGGTTTGTGAAAATTTTGCGAAAAACGGCCGCTATCTCTCGTCGTCAGCCGTATGATTTTCAAAATTAACTAAAAACCATAAGGATTCTTAAAAACATTCCAACATATGAAAGTTGCGCCTCGTTCGTAGCTTTCCAACGGCGTATCACATGCCTCATTTCAATAAACGGTTCAAAAACTGGAGCGAAAACAGTACGAAAATTACTAAAAATTCGAAAAAACAGAATTCCGCGATTTAGCAAATTTAAAACTGCTCTTAAACCGTAACGAATTACAGAAAATAATAGATATGAAAAAGATGCGCCTAGATCATATCTTTCCAGCGGCATATCCGCTGCTTCATTCCGATGAACGGTTTAGAAAAAATCGCGAAAATAGGCTCGCTGCCACTCGTCGTCCGCCACGCCATTTTTGAAACTGCTCTTAAACCGCAAGGAATCTCGAAAAGTGTTCAACATGACAAAGTTGCGCCTAATCCATAGCTTTCCAACGGTATATTACATGCCTCGTTCCGATAAACGGTTAAAAATTTAGAGCGAAAACAGTACCAGAAAAACACTGCATGCAATTTTTTTGACGCGAAGTTCACTAGTCTGTATTGCAGTGCTCGTCGTCAAAATGATGTAGTGCGCTTCTGTTGAGCGTGCAGTGCCGAAGTGTTATCAGAATAACTATTCTGCTAATATTAGCAAAATAGACCAGCTATATATATATTTGTGTTCTATCCTCTACAGCATTCACTTATAGCTATGTCTTCATTTTTTAATCTTTATTGATCTAAGTTAATGTGATCGGACCCTAACCTATTTTGTGCTTCTACCTCAACTCTATTTGTCCAAATCATATGCATTCTATTGAAACCTATCGATTGTCTTCTCTGAGACCTTGTCAGCAGAGGACAATCTGACAAACAATTAATCTGTTTTAATGATAACCGGAGAAGCCGGAACGACCACCTGACAATCCAGGCGTGCGTGGGAACATGGAACAACTTTCAATGAGTTGCATGCATGCCACATGTCTCTCAGATGTGAACCGCCAGGAGCACCTGCGTAATTGTGCTACGCCGTCCTTCTCCATCTTATAAATACACACCCGTGCGGTCAATATCTGTTCTTCCACCTCGCCACCTCTCACAAACCCTAGCGCCTCCGCTAGCTCGCGTCGACGCCGGAGACGAAGCGCTTAGCTGCCGCGACCTCTTCGACGTTGTCCTCACGCTGGTCGCGGACCTCGTCCTCTCCACCGCCGCCGTAGGTGTCTTCCACCGCCAAGTTAGGGCGCGGGAGATTGAACTGCTCGGCTTCTCTTCCAACCCGTCTAGCAGTTCATCCGCGGTAATTAAATCTCACTTTTTACTGCTTTTTGGATCTGTCCAATCCGTCCACTTCAACCAAAAGTGGTTTCTTCTCTTCCAAATCTGGATTTGTTCTCGTCTGCATCTCATACCATGCCTAGTATATTCACTTATGCTTCATAACTAGTTAGATTCCTCACTTGTACTTATTCATGGATTATTACAAATCTGGAACCAACTCTTTCCAAATAAGTCGCACTATGAGGTCAATGTCTTCTAAACTGATTTATCTTCAAAATCTTCTGACAATGCATATGACCTATTCCCCTTCCCTCGAATCTCTAATGCTGTCACAGGTACATGTCCGTGGGAGAATCCCTTGGTTCTCATAGTCTGCATTCATTTGCAGAATACTTGCAGCGTCACTTTGAATCACCTGAAGCCAGTTCTTATCTGACCAGCACACGGAAGCCATTCATAGTGCTGAAGCCAATCAGCTTGAATATCATGGCTTCAGAGAAATCTGCAAGGAAGGGTGGAGGCAACGTCGAGGCAACACAACACTTGATCTGCCCCCTGAGCTGTATGAACTCTACAAGTCCAACCTAGAAGAAAACTACAACCAGCGCAAGAACTAGATTCAGTGGATCCGAAGATATTGGGCAGAGGAATGGTTCAAGTACAGGTTTGTCACGCCTGAATACGCTGAAAAGAACGCCATCAAGCGCCCATGGGGTGACTGCCTATATCGAAGCTTGGTGTCGAAGAGCAAGGCTGAAGCCATTGCGCAAGAATTCTATCCTTGCATGGTCAGATGACCACAACCTAAGAATGCCGACCCATCTTCTCTATTATGGTGTCGTGACGACAATCTTTTCAAGCGCAACTATCAGTTTGCTAAAGATTCTGCTCCCAAGAACAAAAAGGATTATGGCCTCAACTTCAACCCTGGCCCCTTTGCTCCCAGATCTGATGGGACACGTGAAGCAACTGAGAACAGAATTGGCCCCTATGCCAATTTTGATGGGCTTCTGTCTCACATTGCTGCTTAGAGAGCTGCGGTGGAGCAATCTGATGGTGAAGCTGATACTGAAGCTACTCCCTCCCCTCCCAAAGAAAAGAAGAAGAAGGAAAAAGCTTCAAAGCCATCTTCTTCACCAAAAGCTTCAACGAGGAAGACTATGAAGATTGCACCGCCTGAATCTAGTGTGTAGTCTAAAGACTTATCTCGTGTGTCCAAGAGGACCAAGAAGCCATTGCCCAAGAAGGCCACCGGGCAACCCCTGACACCATTTGTTGTGCTACGCAACGAAGATGAAGCCATTGATCTATCCAGTGATGAAGATCTTGGTGATGATGCTCTGGAAATGCTTATCAAGATCAAGCAAGAGGCAGAACTCTTCAATGATCTGCCCCTCTTTGATGTTGACATTCTGAATAACTTCATCAATGAGTGGTTCGACAACCAGGACATCAGTATTGATGATCTTCAGCTCTGCTCCCTATGGACATCAGCGTCACCCTCCATGGAGCCATTGCTAGAGAATTGGCCTTGGCTCAAAAGATTGTCGAGCTGAAGAACAAAATTGATTATGAGAAAGCTCACTTCAAGAAGAACATGGCCAAGCTCAGCGTGGCTAATGTTCAAAACTTCAAGAAGATGCTGAATGACCTCAAGGAGGAGTTCCACAAGAAACGTAATGAAGCTAAAGGATCGAGGAAGTGCATGAAGTATCTCGCTAAGAAATGCGTTCAAGCCCACAATGAAGCTGAGAAGCGAAAAGCTCTTGGGCGCCCTGGCATTGATCCTAGGATAGCTGCCAAGAAAAAGAAGTCTGCTGAGACCCACACTGCACCAAGGCAGGAAGAACCTCGCATTGTCTTCCCTGCCAGTATGACAGGCTTGAAGCCTAAGGTCCCCTCAGCAGCTTCTGAACTGAAGAAGATGAGAGTAGCTGAAGCTGAAGCCAAGAAGCGCAAGCACAAGGATGTATCTGACAATGCTCCTTCCAAGAAGAAGCTGAAGACTAAGGGAACTAAGTCTTCAAAGAAAGAGTGTGCTGTTGCCTCTCAGCCACTCATTGTTGAACCCATCTCAGTTGCTCCTCCTACTGCCACAAATCAAGAACGTCGAGTTGTGCTCCACCAGCCTGCTTCCACAGAGGCTCATGATGAACAACAAGTTCCAGCCATTGACCCCAACGCAGCTGAAGACATTGGTCATGAAGACAATGTTGTAGATGATGAGGTCCTTCCTCAACTAGAGCATCAGTTGGTATCATCGCTGCTCCAACGAGCAGCGAATACATCAGCATTGGTTGTCCATTAACGCCAATTGCTCAGGATGATTCATGGGCTGAGTGCCCGCAAGAAGCAACACCTGTTCATGATGAAACTCCCCGCACTCCACCAGCGCAAGTCACCTACCCAATGGTGAATGAAGACTACATGGAGAGCACACCATCGCCAAAGGCGTCGCCCGTGTTCCAACAGCTTCGCAAAGGCCTCAGGCCATCGGTCTCCATGTCAACCATCCCAGAAGAAGATTCACAACAATCAAGCTCGGTGGCACGTCAAGTGTTCCCAGAAGAGAATCCTTCTGCGACGGTTCCTGAGTCCGAAGCCAAAGCTGCTGAAGACATTCCGGCTACATCAGCCGATGAAGTAGAAACAAGAGAAGAGAGAGTTGCCACACCCCCTACCCCAGATCAAATCATTCTCGAGGAGAATGTGACTGTGCAAGACCCTCCAGTCGTTGACCATATGGAGGTTGAGAACAATGAGGCTGCCACAAACACTGCTGAAGCCAATGACTCTGTCTTTGCTGAAGATCATGTGGAGCCTGAAGAAAATGCTGTGCCTGAAGCCAATGTGAATCTTAAAGCTTCTGTCATGCTGGTCCCCACTGACGGCGATGTTCCTACACCAAGGCCTCACACAATGGAGTTGGCTTACAACCGTGACATGGAGTTGGTCACTCTTCACTGGTCTGTCCTAGTTTATCCCACTGGTCCCGGACCACAATATGATTATCATGTGCAGCAGCGACCACAAGTACAGAAGCCTAAGCCAAGACTGACAAGACTTCCTGGTGCTACTACATCACCAGGACCCTTTAGTGTCAACAGCTTCAGAGCACACAAGACCTTCTTTGACAGTGACAAGAATCCCTACTCGAAGCCAAAGATCTCCTCGGATCGCTTCTGGAGCCATCAACAACGCAGCTACTACTCTTGTGTTCTCTACAACCAAGAGAGAATCTTTCCCCACATGCGCCTTGATTGTGAAGCTATGGCTGGGCTCCCCTGTCTTGAAGAAGCTTTGGATTGCTTTCGGGATGCTGGCCTTCTGGAATTTGTCACAGCCAAAGAGCACTGGAATGAATAGCTTCTGCTGCAGTTCTATGCTACTCTTCACATTCGTGGATACAACAGGGATCCAAAGACATGGATTCTTGAGTGGATGACAGGTGATTTGCACCATGAAGCTAAAGCTCAAGACATCATCGAGCTTACCTCCCTGCCCACTCTAGGTGAATTGTATGAGCTTGGTTGTCAGCACCACACAGAAGGACTGCTGAGTATTTTTCAGCGACCTGAACCCAATATGAGTCAGATGCTCAGCATGATGAAGCCATTTTCTCAAGATACCGAATATCCCAAGGAATTCTTTGTCCAGGACCTTGAGTACTTGCCCCGCACAGTTTATCATATACTGAGGCATACTCTATGGCCAATCAAGGAACATTCTTCTGAAGCCAAAATTGAAGGCACTATGAAGACTTTGGTCTTCTATATTGTCAATGGCATCAGATTCAACTCCCAGGATTTCTTCATCAGACTACTTGCTGCATCTGGAATTGATCTGTTTAGCCTAAAGTTTTATGCTCCATGGGTGATGCGCCTAATCAAGCTTAATTCTACTGTCAACTATCAGCCTTTGTCATGCAACCATCTTGTCTTTTTGCCTGAGGTTGATCTGTCAGTTGAAGCCATCTACCCCGAGCCTGCCAAGGAGCCGATATATCTTCACAATGTTGATCATCAAAGCTTCACGCAGTCCATAGAAGGAGTTCATGTTCCAAATGTTGTTGTTCCTGCTTATCCTCTTGCTGGCAATGTGCGTCTGCCTCATCGAGCAAATACCGAAGCCACTTCCAGTACAATTTCTCAAAGGCCCCGGAAGCGTTCTCGTGTACTCAATGACCGAGCGCTGCTTGTGGCCTTACATCAGAAGCAGGACAAGCACCACGACTGGCTGAAGCGTCAGATGCATAGTATCTTGGTGGATGTCAATCGCATTCGCAATCCGGCCACCAAGAACTCTTTTGTTGCCCATGAGAATGCATGGCGGTCCTGGAAGAGCCTTACTCTGTTGTGTTCTGAAGATTATCTTCGTGCAGATGGCTTCACCAAAAGCTTCAAGTTTGACTCCAGGCCTCCACCAAATGCAAGCTAGCGTCGTACTCCCTCACTTGAAGATTCTGAGTATTCATCTTTGGTTGCAACTGTTGTTGCGAATGTTGTCGATGAAGAAGACGACGCCACTTCACTGACCATGGCTGCACTACATATCGACTCTGCACCAGGCCCTTCTGCACCACCAAACTCCAATGTCGACCCTGCTACTCCATCTGCTCCTTCTAGGAACGAGTAGATGATCTATGTCTTCAAACCTTTTTCGTCATTACTGACAAAAGGGGGAGAAGCATATGAGTTGATAGTCTTCAAGCGGGTCCTTATGGGTGGCTGCATTATTTTGCCTAGTTTTTACAACTCTTGTCTTTTGATACATTTGGTTCCTTGAGTTGTACACTTAAACTCGATGGTCGTCTGCTACTTTTTCTGCTACTCTGTGTTGCGATGATAAATTCCGCATGAAGTCATTCTGCAGACGTCCATTTTCCATTATGCATATCATTATCTTTGCTATCTTTCAATATGCATAATGTATTGTCTTCACACTTGAAGATGGCCTCCACAAAGCAAAACCTTCCATGTGCATTTGCATTCAAAAGAAAATCTTTCATATGCACATCTTCAGGGGGAGCCTCGTGATATGTATGAAGACAATACTCACAACATTAAACTTTCACCTACTTTTATCCTCGTTGAAAACTTCAACCAGTTTGTCATCAGTCACCAAAAAGGGGGAGATTGTAAGTGCATCTAGTGCCACCCCTAGTTAGTTTTGGAGTATTGACAACAAACTTGGTTGAGGGACTAATGTGTCTGTGAGAATTGCAGGATAACACAGGTAGTAGTACCATATTGATTCGATTTTACCTACCAGAGATGAACCCTAAAAATGTGTGAAGACAATGAAGACAATGGCGGTCTGTGAAGATATTCAACTTGAAGACTATGACAGGAGAAGACATCGCATGAAGACTATGGAGTGCAAAGACATAGTTGTTTCATAGTTTCCTTTTCTTCTTTGTTGAGTCATAGGAACCACCGTACTATTAAGTTGGGTCCAAGTGAACAAAGTCAGAGTGACTGATGTGATGCTCAACCAAATCCTATGTCTTCGAGCGAAGACAATGAGAGCAAATCTTATCCTGAGCTGGATGAGTCAGCTTTGCTTGTAGCCCAAGCTAAGATGCCGCGTGTGTTTGAAAATCTTACCGTTGGACACGTGTCAGTTCCTTAGTGACCCAGGGTCATTTCGGACAAATCAGGTCGGGTTGCCTCCTGGCTATAAATAGCCCACCCCCTACACCATAAATTGGTGACTGCTCAGAGTTAGTGCACGGCTTTTGTCGTTTGAGAGCAACGCACCTCCGAAGCCTTTGGGAGAGAATCCTTGCGAAGACAAAGCCCAAAACACCCAGAGCCAAATAGTGTTAGGCATCACTGAAGTCTTTCTGTCTGCGTGCTCTGAAGACTTATTACACTTGAGGATTGTGAATCCTCCAGCCGGTTAGGCGTCGCATTCTGAGCATCCAAGCCAGTGAACAAAGTCTGTGAAGGTTTGGAAGTATCCCTTGAAGACTTACCAGAGTGATTGGGCGAGGACTAAGTGTTCTTAGCTCAAGGGGAATAAGGTGAAGACATGGTCTTCTGAGTTGAATCTCAACCTCCCTAACCAGACGTACAGTTGTCACAGCAACTGGAACTGGTCCAACAAATCCCATGTCCTCTCCGAGCAACTAGTTCTATCCTTCCTCTCTCACCTTACTTACAGTTAATCTTCGTGAAGTCTTTGCCTGTTTGCCTGATCTGATTGACTTCACTGTGTGAAGACTGTTTACTGTTTGGCTTCATACTATATTCTATTCTGATCCATACTACCTAGCTGCTGATAGTCTTCGTGCTTCCACTACATTGCTTACTTGACTATGGCTTGTCTAGTGTAGTCTACCTTCCGCTGCATGTCAATAGGTTCATTTCTATCGTTTGTCTCCAAAGCAACCCTGTTTTGAAGACTTTCATAAAAATCGCCTATTCACCCCCCCCCTCTAGTCGAATACTAGCACTTTCAAGAAGCGGATTCTAAACTTAGAGATGACTTCTTTCGCATCTAGAGGGACATTGCGACGATCATCATGAAAGAAGTCGTCGATGAGAAGGGGATGTTCCACCATGGCCCTATATCGCGAGCTGACATCCAAACTCCCATAGGCATGCAACGTCAGGACCTCACACCATTCAAGAAGCTAGGGACCATCCTCGATGATATGGAAGGATGGAACTTCTATTGATTTTTTATGCCGATGATGATGATATGTGTCGGTTGAACTTGTATAGTTTCTGCGGCGATGGAACTTTGTGATGTCCATGGTCCCTCCCGATCTTGCACAAGGCTACTTTCTTAGTTTGGGTACGATGACCTGCGTACCTCTAGTTAATTAGTTTGCGTACAATGAAACTGCGTTCATTATTTGTATGTTTACAATATGTTGCATCTAGTTGCTAACCCTCTCTTTTTCGTGTTGCTCAAGTTTATTTTGCTGCATATATGATTGTACATTCTCTTGATGAAGATGCATCTCTAACAGGCACCTAGATTCTTGATGGCGAAGAAGCAGTGCTATGTCATGTACAAAGGAAAGATTCCGGGAGTGTACGACGAGTGGCCTGAGTGTCAGGCGCAAGTGGAGGGGGTCTCGGGCGCTAGCCATAAAGGCTTCAAAAGTAGAAAACAGAAGCAGAATCTAGTTACTTGAGGTTCACGCTAGCGCGAGAAAGGACTCATAACCGCCGCCTCATGTACTGCATAGTTCCGCTATCACTCATAGTGATATCTCTTCTCGCGTATATCATTATTTAGATGGATGATGATGTAGTTGCAAGTATTCGATACTCGTATCGCTATTTTTGAGATGATGATGAGAGACCACTTTGTGTTGGATGATGACATGATTTAATGAGACTATTTGTATCTATATGCTATGATTACATTTGTTTGTGTATAATGATGACATTTGTATGTGCTAAAGATTATTGTATAAAGCCTGTTCAAATACAAAACAAATATGCAGAAAAAAATTAGAAACTAATAAAACTAGCAGTAGGGAGGGGAGAAAAGTTAGAAGCAGCGCGCCCTTACCAGTAGCGCGGCTTAATTCAAAGCGCTGCAGCTATTAGCAACGGTGCATCGCTCTGGAGCTCGCTACTGCTACCCATGAATAGCAGTAGCGTGGGCGGACACGCACTACTGCTACGGGTTAGCTGTAGCGCCATATCAGTAGCACGGCGGCCTGCGCTACTGACACACCTAATACCCGCGCTACTGCTAGGCTTTTCCCAAGTAGTGTCACCCTTCCACCTTTGCTAGCCTCTCTAGTACCGCGCAACTTTCGTCAATGCATTAAACCCACCATATACCCTTCCTCAAAACAGCCACCATGCCTACCTATTACGGCATTTCCACAGCCATTCTGAGATATATTGTCATGCAACTTCCACCGTTCCGTTTATTACGACACACACCATCATTGTCATATTGCTTTGCGTGATCATATAGTTGGCATGGTATTTGTGGCTTGGCCACCGCTCATATTTTTTATACATGTCACGCTAGATCATTGCACATCCCGGCACACTGCCAGAGGCACTCATATAGAGTTATATTTTTGTTCTAAGTATCGAGTTGTAATTATTGAGTTGTAAGTAAATAAAAGTGTGATAATCATCATTATTAGAGCATCGTCCCATGTGAGGAAAGGATGATTGAGTCTATGATTCCCTCACAAGTCGGGATGAGGCTTCGGACAAAAAAAAAGAGAAAAGAAAAAAAAGAGGCCAAAGAGCCCAAAAAGAACAGAAAAAAAGAAAAAGAAAAAAATGAAAGAAAAATGAGAGAAAAAAAGAGAAGGGACAATGTTACTATCCTTTTTCCACACTTGTGCTTCAAAAATAGCACCATGATCTTCATAGTAGAGAGTCTCATATGTTGTCACTTTTGTATATTACTAGTGGGAATTTTTTATTATAGAACTTGTCTTGTATATTCCAATGATGGGCTTCCTCAAATTGCTCAAGGTCTTCGTGAGCAAGCGAGTTGGATGCACACCCACTTAGTTTTCTATTGAGCTTTCATACACTTGTAGCTCTAGTGCATCTGTTGCATGGCAATCCCTACTCACTTGCACCAATATCAATTGATGGGCATCTTCATAGCCTATTAATTTGCCTAGTTGGTGTGAGAAAAAAATTCTCCTTTTTGTCTACTACCACCTTCCATTCCATCCATAGTGTTATATCCATGGCTCATGCTCATGTATTGCGTGAATGTTTAAAAGACTTTAGAACGTCAAAAGTATGAAACAATTTCTTGGATTGTCATCGGGGTTGTGCATGATAAATACTTTGTGTGATGAAGATAAAGCATGATAGGCATAACTTTCTTTAGCCATGATATTTTGAAAAGCCATGATTGTTTTATTAGTATGCTTGAAGTATTCTTGTTTTTATGTAAATATTAAACTTTTGTTCTGAATCTTATGGATCTGAATATTCATACCACAATAAGAAGATTGCTTGATAAACATGTTACGTAGCATTCCACATCAAAAAAATTATTTTTATCATTTACCTACTCGAGGACGAGCAGGAATTAAGCTTGGGGATGCTTGATACGTCTCCAACGAATCTATAATTTTTTTATTATTCCATGCTATTATATTATCCATCTTGAATGTTTTATATGCATTAATATGCTATTTTATATCATTTTTTTGGACAAACCTATTAACCTAGTGCCCCGTGCCAATTGTTGTTTTTCCTTGTTTTTGTCTTTTATAGAAAATCAATACTAAATGGAGTCCAAATGAAACGAAACTTTTCAGGAGTTTTCTTGCACCAGAACACAACCACGAAGCTTCGGGAGGAGGCCAGAAGAACCACGAGAGGGCCACAAGCCCTAGGGGCATGCACCAGGGCTTGTGGGCCCCTCAAGACTCCCCTAACCCTAATCTCAGCTCCATAAATACCCAAATGTTCCCCTTACATCAGAGGTCACACTAAAAATACTTTTCCACCGCCGCAAGCTTCAGTTCTTGTGAGATCCATCTTGGGGCCTTTTCCTGCACTCTGCCGGAGGGGGATTCGATCATGGAGGGCCTCTACACCAATCTTGCTGCCCTTCCGATCATGTGTGAGTAGTTTACCATACACCTACAGGTCCATAGCTAGTAGCTAGATGGCTTTCTTCTCTCTCTTTGATCTTCAATACAATGTTCTCCTCGATGTTCTTGGAGATCTATTCGATATAATCTTCTTTTGCGGTGCGTTTGTTGAGATCGGGTGAATTGTGGGTTTATGATTAGATTATCTATGAATATTATTTGAGTCTTCTCTGAACTCTTTTATGCATGATTAAGATAGCTCTGTATTTCTCTCCGATCTATCGATTTGGTTTGGCCAACTAGATTAGTTTTCCTTGCGATGGGAGAGGTTCTTTGTGATGGATTCAATCTTGCGGTGTCCTCACCCAGTGACAGTTGAGGTAGCGAGGCACGTATTTGTATTGTTGCCACTAAGGATAAAAAGATGGGGGTTTTACCATATTGATTGGATCTATCCCTCTACATCATGTCATCTTTTTTAAGGCATTACTCCGTTCTTGTTAACTTAATACACTAGATACATGCTGGATAGCGGTCGATGTGTGGAGTAATAGTAGTAGATGTAGGCAGGAGTCGGTTTACTTGTCACGGACATGATGCCTATATTCATGATCATTGCCTTAGATATATATCGTCATCTATGCACTTTTTTATCAATTTCTCAACAATAATTTGTTCACCCACCGTATGCTTTCTTCAAGAGAGAAGCCTCTAGTGAATCCTATGGACCCCGGGTCTATTTCCTATCATATTATTTTCAGATCCATAAAACCAAAAACACAAAAATACCTTGCTGCAATTTATTTATATTTAATTTATTTTACATTTTTACTTATATTTTATAGCTATCTCTATCAAATCCCACTCTTACTAGTGACCGTGAAGGGATTGACAACCCTTTTGTCGCGTTGTGTGCAAGTGTTTGTTAGTTTGTGTAGGTGCATCTCTTGGGGACTTGTTTGTTCCTCCTACTGGATTGATACCTTGGTTCTTAACTGAGCGAAATACTTATCTCTAGTTTGTTGCATCACACTTTCCTCTTCAAGGGAAAAATCAACGCAAGCTCAAGATGTAGCACCGGACTGCCTCCCCCTCTTCACCGGAAGCAGCGGCGCACCGGAAGAGCTCCCCGCACCGGAGTGCCACGCATGGCGGAGGTGGGACGGCGACACCAAGAGCCCGTAGTTGGTGTGGTGTTTGGCGAGCGCTTGCGCGCCGCCTCGGTGATGATGCAGCGCTTGAGCTCCGGGTCTTCGCCGCCACCACGCCGGCCAGAGCTTCACATAGTTGTAGATCGATGGGCGGAGGCGGCGGATTTCTCACCGGCGGCGAGAAATAGAAGAGGGGAATGGTGAATCGCGGCAGGGGATAGGGTTTCGGCCCGTATACTCGCGGCAAACCCGTAGATATACCGCGTCGGGGGGTGGGGGTGGTTTGTGGGCCATAGTAAAATCATTTACGGGCCGGGCAATTATATGGTCTGCCCAAAAAAGGGCCACTCCCGTATAGTCACCGGAATTTCACAGTTCGCGCGAGTATAAGGGGTCTGTTAGAGATGCTCTTAGCCATCATGTTTGCATGGCATCGACGTCACTTAGTCTGTTATACAGTTCATGCATGCATGCACCTTTGCATCGGTTTGGTAGCATGTGTGATGTCCATCTCAACCCAAACCTGCAGTTGAGTTGAGCCTGATCTGCCATCAACATTAGCACTTAGCTGCCTTCGACGTTAGCAGCCAGCAGTGTATTAACCAGCTGGAACATGATTGAACAGCATCAGTTTTCTGCATACGTATGTACACCACCATCAGTTTTCCATCAGTTTTCTGCGCCATTGACGAGGATGTGGTGGATTGGATTGATGAGGGGGAGCTGACAAGGAGAGTTGCAATGCAAATTTGCTTCTTCATAAACACTTGTTTAACCTTGAGAAATAAGGTATACTTATTTTCATACACACATGAGAAGCACTACTATGGACTAACCTAATTAACTAGCTAGGAAGATTCAGCTAAAAGAAATCCTTAAGAAAAGCTAGATAGGAAAATTCAGGCCTCAAGATTCCATCGCTTAGTAAGTAACAATTCTACGCGCTTCTCCTTGAAGGTGGAATCACCAAGGCATCAATTCTTGTGTTAGAAAATAGTAATTAGGGATGATTTGCGTTTGTCAACATTTATGTGCCCATCATAACCTCATCAAGCATTGCATGATTAATGGGAATACTAGCTTTCTTTACTACTACACGCAACTACCTAGAGCAGGAGAAGGGTAGGATAACTACGAGAGTGTTGTTCTAAGCCCGAGCTCATGTGAGCTCGGGTGAACAATAAAATAAAAATAATAATTAAAACCTGGTTTTTTATGTAAAACATTGACAAATGTTTTCATAGCTTGTGAATTTCATCATTAAATGACATTAGTTGAAAATGTGACAATAAAACAAAGTCGATGCTCCAAAATGCGTTTGAAAATAACATTTTGGAGCATTGATTTTTTTTTTGCCACGATTTCCACGAAATGTGATATCATGATGAACTTTTGCAAGAAAACAAACATTTATCAATGTTTCACACGGAAAAAAAAAATCAGAACTTTTTAAATTTGTTTCCATTTTTTCTTATTTTACTGTTCACCCGAGCTCACATAAGCTCAGGAGTAGAACAGCTGCGTCCAAGATGGCTACTACTACTGCTGGTTTTGTATTTCAACTTGTAAGGCACCCGGTATCCAATTATTTTTAGGAATCGGTGAAAAAGTATTGCTTTTAGGAATAAACCAACGGTTTTATTTACGAATAAGTTTTGACACTAAATAAATCATTGCCTCAGATCTCACCATGCATGCATCCACGCCTGTACAAGTAAAAATTGTAAGTTATCTCACAAAAAGGAAATAGAGTAAGTCACAAAGTTTTCTTTAGAGACCTTCTCTCCACTTTGAATGTATATGTAATAAAATAAAATAAGGTTGATTAAAGTTACGATGACAAGAGTTCTTTAAAATTTTCTTGCTCTGCTAATTCACGATGCCATCTCTAAACATTGTCTCCATGAAATGGTTTTAAAATAAGGCCTATATTCAAATTCATGTCCTCACAACGTACATACTAATCTTCAATACTATTACTGCCAATTAATTCATGAAGGTTCGACAAGATTATGTAACAATCCGTAGTTCTTGCTCTAACGATGAGCCATAAAGACATTCATTATTGTAGAACTGTTTATATATAGAATGGAAAATCTAGTCATTTCTCTATTAGAATATCTAGTTGCATAATTGTGTGGGTAATTCTACTTGTAACTAGAACATGTATTTAAGATAATCATGTTACCATGATAAGCATTCAGTGTAGAATTACTAGCAATGATGACTTCATAAAATATTTTGTTGTCAAAAGGAGGAGAACATTGATGCAAAGTGTTGATAATCTAAAACAATTTAATCTGTATTTTCTCTAAGTAAATACAGCCAACTACTCCCTCCTTTCCGGTTTAAATGACATATCTCAAACTTTTTTTATTTTCCATTTTGTTAGTCATGTTTCTATTGCTCTTCACAATCTGTTGATATTTCCGGCTGCATTAAATCTCTGCATGCAAGGATTAAAAGAGAACTCACCAATGCATGTAAAAGTTCACGCCATTTAGTGGCCATGCAGGCATGTATTGCGTTTAATGCAAATTAAATGAGTGTGCTAATTTAATACTTATGCAAACTACGGAATTTACTCCACCACTCAACATTTGCCTAGGTTGGGTGATTTTTGACTTGGGCCCTCTAAACTAGAAGGGGGTGGGGGTAGCTAGCTTTGACATTGTGCTAAAGTTATGTTTTAGTATGTATTTCATAATTAAACAAGTTTACCATAACCCTCGAATTATGGTGCTTGGTCCAGATTGAACCTGAACTATGAAAAAAATAAATATTACCCTAAACTTTCTAAAACTGTTAAACTTGAACCTAACTTTGTGTTGGATAGTTTTTTTGGTATTTGGGGGTAATCAAAAAATATGAAAATAATTCATTTATTTTTAGGAATGCCACGATATACTATCCAGCAAATGTCTAACCAGAAATATGACCATTCGTGTCATGTGCAAGAACAACGAGACCTATTCCCTTTTTATGGTATGGATGATGAGATAATTTTTACATTTTTTGATGATTTTTTGTAGGTTCCGAATCCATAGCCCTATCTTGTTTTAGGTTTTTTATTCATGTTCTGGGAACTCCTAACTTGAAAAACAAATACTACATACCGAGTTAAAATTTGGAGGGTGGCTTTGTCTACCAAAAATATTTCTAGTAAACCTAAGAAATGTGGGGCATAGAGAATTAAAAAAGATGGGGAAAAAACTAATATGATCCATTTGTGTTCCATGCAAACACCCAAGAGATAAATGAACTTTCTTGATTTGTACACCTGACATAAAGTGTTATATTTTTATGAATTTGTGTGGATTACAATGTCCTAGCATTTGAAATATTTCACCGTTTATTGGAAGGTCATAAATACAAATCACTCTTGTAAATCAGGTCTGAGTTCATGTTCAATGGTTTTAGAGTTTCCAAGTTTTTTTTAGAATCAAATTTCCAGGGTTTAATGTAGATAGTTCCTTAATCAGTTGACAGTACAACTTGGACCCCACACGATAACTTTTGGTTCCAAGTTGAAATTATTCAAACATCAAATTTGTTTGGTAATAAGGAGCACATACTAAAAGAGGTAAGATGACATGGGGCCACCAACTTATAAATCACAAGCTCCATATATACTTTACTGCAATTGGATAATTACATGTTGAGCCATATTTTTGGCGGGAAAAAAATAAGTGGACCAAAGGTTTTTTTTTGTCAGAAATAACCGGACAAATTATAAACGGAAAACCTGAGGTAAGCTCTGGCGAGCCTCCGAAGCCACCAAATTAAGCACTAAATTAATCATCTCAAAGAGATGACTTATGTACCATGGCATGTCTTCCAGGCACTCATCTACTACTACAAAATATGGATCTCTCCATGCATAAAAAGGAAAGGGAAGAAGAAAAAGGGTAAAAAAAAAAGAAGTTACTGCCAAAGAGCACAAAGGAAAAAAAATTGTACTATTCTGCAAAAACCGAGCAATAGGGGGAGATGGGGTAGCTAGACGCAGTCCACCGCCATGGTGCCGATATCCAGGAACTGGTGGAACGTGTACCCGGCGGCAGCTGCGTCATGGCCGCACTCGTCGTCGCCCTTGCAGCTGGCGCCGTACTCGTCGCAAGGTGGGTGGTTCAGGTCGAGCCACAACGCGCGCTTCATGCCGACAACGGCATTGTCGCTGCAGTCGCTGTGTTTCTTGATCGCTGCTGTCGGCGGCGTCATGGCCATGACGCCGCTGCCTCCGCCTGCAACCATGGCGCGGTGACGCCGCATGTGGCCACCGAGCGCCTGGCCGATGGCGAACTCAAGACCGCAGACAGAGCATCCGTGGAGCTTGGGCTTGAGGTCGCCGCCGTCGTCCAGCCGCGGCTTCTTGTGGCTGGCCCGGTGGCCGCCTAGCGCTTGGAACGACGGGAACACGCGGTCGCACGTCTTGCAGACGAACACCCGCTCCAGGGCGCGGTCACCGCGCACCGCCACCGGCATCGGCATGGGCATCGCCTGCTCCCGCGACACAAGCAGAAGCACGCGTGCCATCTCCTTCTCCTCGAAAGCAAACCTCTTCATCATTGTTATGAACCCAATTGATCGATCTCTGAAACTCTGAAGATGATGAAGAAGAAGAAAAGGAAGAAGAAGAAGCTGATGAAGAAGAAACGCATCAAGCTGCAACTGTATTTATAGGCCATTTGCACCATAGAACAAATAACCGGTTGTAGCCAGCCAGTAGTGACACTTATCCTAGTACGTCTATATTTCTCCAGTTAAAGAAATGCACAACTTGGCCCTAGAGATAGATGAAGAGGGAAGCAACGGCGTCGAGTATCGCTGCTCGCCTCGGAATCGGATGCAATGCAAGTGGTTCGAAATCGAGTCACTCTAGAGCCACACGCAACACGTAGCGAGCTCAGTGCATCCCTTGGATTAGCAGAAAATATATGTAGCATGATGATGCACGTACCTGTGCACGGCCGCTTCAGTAGTTCAGTTCAGATCAACCAAAGGGGCTTATTCAGGTTTGACCTGTGCACATGACTCATGAGGGCCTTTATATATTATCAAGGTCAACTGTTTCCTCCTCTAGAGTCCTGTCTTGTTTTGGAGGGACTGAAAATTTCAAGAGCAGAATCTTTCAAATGTTGTAGGATAGGATATCAAAAAGTGCACTTCATATCAGAAAGCAAAAAAGGATCAGTTGAGAACTGAGATTATGACATGGTACTTTGTGTCTACACTTTCTATTCTTTTTTTTGGTAGATTATGACGGCATGGTACTATGTGTCAACGAAGATCCCATTTTCCTTTTCTTAGGATAAATATTGTGGCCCACTGAATCCTGTAGAGTTTACTTCTGTCAGTACTACCATCAGTTTTGGTCATGACTAGCTAGGCTGATTGGTAGGGCAACCTGGAATTGCAATTATATTAGTATCACACCGATGATCGTTGAAGATCACCCTCTTAATGATGATCTTATCAAACATCTTATGCCTGCTCCAAATGCCACATGAAACAGTATCTCCGAATCTCTTTATTTTCCTTAATCTTTTCGTTAGGGGCATCTAATACCTTTTGCACTTACTTGCAATGCTGGTATAGTGTCATAGATGGCTCTTCCAGTCAAAAGTAGGCAGGCTAAGCTACCATCAAGTAGTGGCATCTGAGACTGGACATTAAACAAATCCAACTCTTCATATCAAAATTAGCGGTTATCGCCCATGATTGGTTCTCGGGGTTGCTTGCGTCTACACCGCACTAGCTGATTGGACTAAAATGATCAATAATTGCTGCTTAATGTCAGCAAGAAAGGAGCTTGGCTTAGCTGTGCATCCTCTACTTTCTAGTTTTTAATTTGCAACTTGTGTTAAATTGTGTCTTCTGTTGCTACTTCAAGACTTGAGAGTTTGTAGCGTCTCGGTTTGTTCCACACAGTGGAAGTGTTTGATGAGGATCAAATGGAATCTTGCCCCTGTTCACATTTCAGAGATAAGAAAAGATATTTACTAAATGAAGATTATATGGCATGGATCGGATCAGACTCTTGGTTATCTGATCTCTAAACCATTTTTGAGAGTAATTAGTACCTAAGACAAAATCAAAGAGTCTGGGAAATCCATCATGTGCCTGCTTCTCAGTACTTAAGATTCTTCAGATAAGTAGGGGCACTGCTAGTAGTACACAGATGACAACGCACATTTTTTCAAATCTGTTCGCTGCATCTCATAATGCTGGATAAAAGAATTCGCAAAGGCCAGTAGGCAAGATAGTCCTTTGTACACCCTCAAGCCAGTATTATAAAAGGAGCAATTATTCTCTGCTCACCAACTGTCCAGTTGATATAGAAGATTCAGATAACTTGCTGAGCACACATTTGCCTGAGAAATAGAAATGGCCAATTTGCAGTTTGCTACACAGGTAGAACTATTATCTAGACCTTGCCGATGATTGGCGTTTCGAGGCTGGAGTTCTAGTCGTCTCGGCAACTTAAGCCCATTGGGTTAGTAATAATAATCACCCTGACAGCACATAACATGTTAACATAATTAAGTTACTTCTGTGTCCCTCTCAAGTCTGAATCTGAACTTGGAACTTGCGCTGCATCTACAGTTCCCCGCATAATTGAGCAAAGATACAACTTTGCTTCCCTCTCAGAGTAAACAAACAAGAACAAACCCGCTATTTGCCACATAAAATGGTCAAAAGTAGAAGTTTGCTTCTTGGTTTGCCTCAAGATTCAGCAACATCTGAGATTCTCAAACTCCTGTATCATCATGTCAAAGCACTGCAGATTGTTTAACTGGCACACAGCTTTAGCGCCCAATGCTCTGAATTGCTTGTGTTGACTTGCTTGCTATGCTGGTTATATCTGATTTCTTGGTACCACGGGATCAAAGCAAATGTTTGGTACCTTTGTGGTAATTGTTTTCTCGCTTCATGAAGCATGCCGGGCACAGCATACAACAATAAAATATAATTGAAGAAGCAATGTCAACCATCATTTCTGAAGGAAAAAAAAACTAAAAAGGGCGGTAAGAGCGATCGAGGCGTCGAGCGGTTCCAATTTTCTGCATCTACTTTCTGAGTAAGCAGTGTGCTGACCACCGAATGCATAAGAATCTTCCAGGGATGGGGCACTACTTTAGATACTGCTGAATGATTCAAAAGATTAGCCAGTACACAATATGATATTAGGCGTGCGTCACGGCTTGAGATTGCGGTTTGGGGTCGTGAAGGGGCGGTATATTCCTTGATACTTTAGATACTGCTGAATGATTCAGGGGGCAGAATTAGCACCACTAATTGCAACCCCTTGCTACTTAAGTTAAGAGCCAACACCCTCCTAATTTTATGAAAGAACAGATATGAGGAATCCGAACAGCTATAGTTCTCATTGATTTTCTCCAAATCTTGAAAATTGGAACTGGATTGGCAAATCAGAAAACAATGACCTGCTATAGGCTAAGCAGTAGCGCCCTGTTCAGAACCCTAAGATACTGTTTTGTTGATTCAGTTAGCTTGCCACGTTCAATCCACTTCGATTATGTGGTGTAGCTCTATTCTGCATCAAATACAATAAAAAAACCAAGTGTGGAGCTTTAAAGCAACTGTAAGTTGTATAGTTGGGACTAGTAGTGCTGTGATGCAACTAAGCATCAGTGCAATTGTTTTTATCCGTTGAAAGAGAAATATCTGATTAGCACAGCACACAGGATAACAGAGATGTGTGGCTTTTTTTAGTAGAATCAGTCGTAAGCAAGGATTCCAAAACCAGATACCAGAAAATACTGGTTAAATATGGGCGGTAACTACTTTTTTTTTTACCGGACAGTTCCAGCAATCAAATTTAAACTCAAAATATGGATTTATTTTTTTGCCATACTGCTCAGAATTCAATTCCAAATATCTTTTTTGGGGTGTGTTTGGTGCAACCGGTGCATCTGATCTCGGTTCCCCTATCAACTAGTGTTCGGAATTTCCGAAATAAATTCAAGTCATACACACATCCAGCGGTAACAAGGAAAACATGCCACATTCACTGCCCGATTTGGATAGCTATTCACACGAGGTTTGCCCTTTTGTTTTGTTTCTCGAGCTATGTTTTGAGTTTGAAATTTGGAAATCTTGTAACATGGTAGAAATATTCCTTTTCTAAATCCGCAAAATTTTAAGAATTTGGAAATCTTGTAACATGGTAGAAATATTCCTTTTCTAAATCCGCAAGGTAGGGTGCACCACAGGGCGCCCGATGCACCAAATATGATCCTTATAAGGAAAGGATGGTGATCCTTTCTTTCGATGGGATTAGGATCCATCTCACCTCAGTGCAACACAGTGGGGTTATGTGCGCTATTTCCGCACCAAAAGCCTCATAGGTTAACCGAAACCACCTACCAAAGAAATAATGGAAAGTAGTTTTTTTTCTTTGTTCTACCAATGGATAAAGAAGGCAATTGAAAGTTGACAAGCACAAATAATCGTCATGAACAACCCGTTGCTCTCATGAGTGACAAACTGGGTGAAGGAAAACTTGCTTTTTGAGAAAGAGTTAAGTCATTGTCAGATAAAAGAGCAGCAACGGGTTGCTGCGTTCAGGGCTGGAACTCACACTGTTAGAACCTCCCTGCTGAGGGAGAGAGAGCACTTTGCTTCTGCCTGGATTTTCTAGGGTTCTTGTCGCCATCTCCACGTAGGTCGCCACCGGTGTGATGCAGATGGCACTGCATGTTGGAGTATCAGGCATAGTTAGTGCAATGCACCTAGATATACATGACACACATACAAAGCAAGTGGCCTGTAGTGATTGATTCAGTCAACATCCAGTAGTAGTAAGCCCATTTATGCTGACATCCTAATGCTTTGTAAGATCTCATGTTCTTATATTTTTGTTTGGTTCTCCATTTGAGTTAATGAAGCAAGCAATCCACACGTCAGCATATACATTTTTGAGTAATAATCGAATATAACTGCTTCATAACACAGGCAAAAAAATTCACACAAAAAATGAAGCATTCATAAATTGACAAGGTTAAATGAAAGATATAGCATGTGTCTACTGCATACAAGATTGCTCTGTAAAACCTAAAACGTCTCATGATCATCCTAGTGAGGAACCATTTCCTCTCCTTTACAGGAGAAAATTCTTCGTGTGGCTCAAACGAAGGGCTACGGAATAAGTAGTGGCAAGAGCCTAAGCTTGGGGATGCCCAAGGCAACCCAAGGTAATATTTAAGGACAACCAAGCATCTAAGCTTGGGGATGCCCCGGATGGAATCCCCTCTTTTGTTTTCAATCCATCGGTCAATTTACTTGAGGCTATATTTTTATTCACCACATGATATGTGTTTTGCTTGAAGCGTCTTGTATTATATGATTCTTTGCTTTTTAGTTTTCCACAATCATCCTTACTGTACACACATTTTGAGAGGGACATACATTAATCGTGAATTTATTAGAATACTCTATGTGCTTCACTTATATTTTTTTAAGCTAGGTAGTTGCTCTAGCGCTTCACTTATATCTTTTTAGAGCACGGCAGTGGTTTTATTTTGAAGAAATTGATGAACTCTCATATGCCTCACTTATATTATTTTGTGATTCTTAAGAATAGTATGGTCATTTGGTTAGGTTATGAATTTGGTCCTAATATGATGGGTATTCAAGAGGGATATAATAATAGCATTCATGTAGATCATTGAATATATGAGAAGTTTGATTCCTTGCAATTGTTTTGAGATATAAAGATGGTGCTATTAGAGTCATGCTATAGTTGGAAATTATGGGTTAATAGAAATACTTGTTTTAAGGTTTGTGATTCCTAAAGCATGCACGTATGTTCTTTCATTATGTGATGAAGTTGGACCATGAATTATTTTTGATTGACCTCCTTGTGGGTGGTGGTCGGGGACGACCAATGGTCTTTTTATACCAATCTATCCCCCTAGGAGCATACGTATTAGTATTTTGTTTCGAGGGCTAATAATTTTTTGCAATAAGTATGTGAGTTCTTTATGACTAATGTTGAGTCCATGGATTATACGCACTCTCACCCTTCCACCTTTGCTAGCCTCTATAGTACCGCGCAACTTTCGCCCGTGCATTAAACCCACCATATACCCTTCCTCAAAACAGCCACCATACCTACCTATTATGGCATTTCCACAGCAATTCTGAGATATATTGTCATGCAGCTTCCACCGTTCTGTCTATTATGACACACACCATCATTGTCATATTGCTTTGCGTGGTCATATAGTTTGCATTGTATTTGTGGCTTGACCACCATTCATATTTTTTACATGTCACGCTAGATCATTGCACATCCTGACACACTGTCATATTTTTGTTCTAAGTATCGAGTTGTAAGTAAATAAAAATGTGATGATCATCATTATTAGAGCATTGTCCCATGTGAGTAAAGGATGATTGAGGCTATGATTCCCCCACAAGTCGGGATGAGGCTCCGAAAAAAAATTAAAAAAAAAGAGAGAAAAGACAAAAAGGCCAAAGAGCCCAAAAAGAAAAGAAAAAAGAAAAAGAAAAGAAAAGAAAAAGGAAAGAAAAAAGAAAAAAATGAGAGAAAAATAGAGAAGGGACAATGTTACTATCCTTTTTCCACACTTGTGCTTCAAAAATAGCACCATGATCTTCATAATAGAGAGTCTCATATGTTATCACTTTCGTATATTACTAGTGGAAATTTTTCATTACAGAACTTGGCTTGTATATTTCAATGATGGGCTTCCTTAAATTGCCCTAGGTCTTCATGAGTAAGCGAGTTGGATGCACACCCACTTAGTTTTCTTTTGAGCTTTCATACACTTATAGCTCTAGTGCATCTGTTGCATAGCAATCCCTAGTCACTTGCACCAATATCAATTGATGGGCATCTCCATAGCCTATTAATTTACCTAGTTGGTATGAGAATTTGTTTTCTCCTTTTTGTCTACTACCACCTTCCATTCCACCCATAGTGTTATATCTATGGCTCACGCTCATGTATTGCATGAAAGTTTATAAGGCTTTAGAACGTCAAAAGTATGAAACAATTTCTTGGCTTGTCATCGAGGTTGTGCATGATAAATACTTTGTGTGATGAAGATAGAGCATGACAGGAATATATGAGTTTGTAGGGATAATTTTGTTTAGCCATGATATTTTGAAAAAGCCATGATTGTTTTATTAGTATGCTTGAAGTATTCTTGTTTTTATATGAATATTAATAATTTTTTTCTGAATCTTATGGATCTGAAAATTCATACCACAATAAGAAGATTACTTGATAAATATGTTAGGTAGCATTTCACATCAAAAAATTTGTTTTTATTATTTACCTCCTCGAGGACGAGCAGGAATTAAGCTTGGGGATGCTTGATACGTCTCCAACGTATCTATAATTTTTTATTGTTCCATGCTATTGTATTATCCATCTTGAATGTTTTGTACGCATTAATATGTTATTTTATATCATTTTTTGGAACTAACCTATTAACCTAGTGCCCAGTGCCAATTGTTGTTTTTTTTTCTTTTACAGAAAACCAATACCAAACGGAGTTTAAACGAAATGAAACTTTTGAGGATTTTTCTTGCACCAGAAGACAACCATGAAGCTTCGGGAGGAGGCCAGAAGAGCCACGAGAGGGCCACAAGCCCTAGGGGCACGCCCCAAGGCTTGTGGGCCCCTCAAGACTCCCCTAACCCTAATCTCAGCTCCATAAATACCCAAATGTTCCCCTTACATTAGAGGGCACACTAAAAGTACTTTTCCGCCGCCACAAGCTTTAGTTCTTCTGAGATCCCTGTTGGGGAACGACACAGTAATTTCAAAAAATTTCCTACGATCACGCAAGATCTATCTAGGTGATGCATAGCAACGAGAGGGGGGAGTGTGTCCATGTACCCTCGTAGCCGAAAGCGGAAGGAGGCGGCCGGCCTAGGGGGCACGCCAAGCATAGGGAGTCCTAGTAGTAGGATTCCCTTTCCTATTCGGAGTAGGAGAGAAGGAAAGAGAGGGAGAGGGAGAAGGAAAGGGGGGCTGTGCCCCACCCCTTGTCCAATTCGGTTTGGGCAGGGGGGAGGCATGCGCCACCTCTTGACCCTTCTCCCCTCTCTCCACTAAAGCCTAGTAAGGCCCATTACTTCTCCCGGTGAATTCCCGTAACTCCCCGGTACTCCGAAATATACCCGAATCACTCGGAACCTTTCCGATGTCCGAATATAGCCTTCCAATATATCGATCTTTACGTCTTGACCATTTCGAGGCTCCTCGTCATGTCCGTGATCTCATCCAGGACTCTAAACAACCTTCGGTACATCAAATCACATAAACTCATAATACCAATCGTCATAGAACGTTAAGCGTGCGGACCCTATGGGTTCGAGAACTATCTAGACATGACCGAGACACATCTTCGGTCAATAACGAATAGCGGAACCTGGATGCTCATATTGATTCCTACATATTCTACGAAGATCTTTATCGGTCAAACCGCATAACAACATACGTTTTTCCCTTTGTCATCCATATACTTGCCCGAGATTCGGTCGTCGGTGTCATCATACCTAGTTCAATCTCGTTAGCGGCAAGTCTCTTTACTCGTTCTGTAATGCTTCATCCCGCAACTAAATCATTAGTCACATTGATTGCAAGGCTTATAGTGATGAGCATTACTGAGAGGGCCCAGAGATACCTCTCGAAAACACGGAGTGACAAATCCTAATCTCAATCTATGCCAATCCAACAAACACTTTCGGAGACACCTATAGAGCATCCTTATAATCACCCATTTACATTGTGACGTTTGATAACACACAAGGTGTTCCTCCGGTATTCGGGAGTTGCATAATCTCATAGTCTGAGGAACATGTATAAGTCATGAAGAAAGTAGTAGCAATGAAACTGTAACGATCATAATGCTAAGCTAATGGATGGGTCATGTCCATCACATCATTCTCCTAATGATGTGATCCCATTCATCAAATGACAACACATTCCTATGGTTAGGAAATATAACCACCTTTGATTAAGGAGCTAGTCAAGTAGAGGCATACTAGGGACAATATGTTTTGTCTATGTATTCACACATGTACTAAGTTTCTGGTTAATACAATTCTAGAATGAATAATAAACATTTATCATGAAATAAGGAAATAAGTAATAACTTTATTATTTCCTCTAGGGCATATTTTCTTCAGTCTCCCACTTGCACTAGACTCAATAATCTAGTTCACATCGCCATGTGATTTAACATCAACAGTTCACATTTTTATGTGATTAACACCCAAAGAGTACTAAGGTGTGATCAGGTTTTGCTTGTGAGAGAAATTTAGTCAATGGGTCTGTCACATTCAGAGCCGTATGTATTTTGCAAATATTCTATGTCTACAATGCTCTGCATAGAGCTACTCTAGCTAATTGCTCCCACTTTCAATATGTATCCAGATTGAGACTTAGAGTCATCTGGATCGGTATAAAAGCTTGCATCGACGTAACTCTTTACGATGAACTCTTTATCACCCCCATCACCGAGAAACGTTTCCTTAGTCCTCACTAAGGATATTTTGACCGTTGTCCAGTGATCTACTCTTAGATCTCTATTGTACCCCTTGCCAAACTCATGGCAAGGTACACAATAGGTCTGGTACACAGCACAGCGTACTTTATAGAACCTATGACGGTGGCATAGGGAATGACTTTCATTCTCTTTCTATCTTCTGCCATGGTCGGGCTTTGAGTCTTACTCAACTTTACAGACAAGAACTCCTTCTTTGACTGGTCCATTTTGAACTCTTTCAAAAACTTGTCAAGGTATTTACTCATTGAAAAATCTTATCAAGCGTCTTGATCTAACTCTATAGATCTTGATGCCCAATATGTAAGCATCTTCACCGAGGTCTTTCATTGAAAAACTCTTATTCAAGTATCCCTTTATGCTATCCAGAAATTCTATATCATTTCCAATCAACAATATGGCATCCACATATAATATTAGAAATGCTACAGAGCTCACACTCACTTTCTTGTAAATACAGGCTTCACCGCAAGTCTGTATAAAACCATATGCTTTGATTACACTATCAAAGCATTTATTCTAACTCCGAGAGGCTTGCACCAGTCCATAAATGATTCCAAAAGTCCATCTTTATGGAGTTTCTTCATGCGCTTTACACCGATATGACCCAAATGGCAGTGCCACAAATAAGTTGCACTATCATTATCAACTTTGCATCTTTTAGTATCAATATTATGTGCATCATTACGATCGAGATTCAATAAACCATCAACATTGGGTGTATGACCATAGAAGGTTTATAAACAGAATAACAATTATCCTCGGTCTTAAATGAATAACCATATTGCAATAAACATGATCTAATCATATTCATGCTCAACGCAAACACCAAATAACATTTATTTAGGTTAAACACTAATCCTGAAAGTATAGGGGATGTGTGATGATGATCATATCAATCTTAGAACTACTTCCAACACACATCGTCCCTTCACCCTTAACTAGTCTCTGTTTATTCTGTAACTCCTATTTCGAGTTACTAATCTTAGCAACCGAACAAGTATCAAATACCCAGGGGTTACTATGAACACTAGTAAAGTACACATCAATAATCTGTATATCAAATATACCTTTGTTCACTTTGCCATCCTTCTTATCCACCAAGTATTTGGGGTAGTTCCGCCTCCAGTGACCATTTCCTTTGCAGTAAAAGCACTTAGTTTCAGTCTTAGGTTTAGCTTTGGGCTTCTTCACGGGAGTGACAACTTGCTTGCCATTCTATTTGAAGTTCCCTTTCTTTCCCTTTACCCTTTTTCTTGAAACTAGTGGTCTTGTCAATCAACACTTGATACTTTTCTTAATTTCTACATTCGTCGATTTCAGCATCACGAAGAGCTCGGGAATCATTTTCGTCAACCCTTGCATACTATAGTTCATCATGAAGTTCCAGTAACTTAGTGATGGCGGCTAGAGAACTCTGTCAATCACTATCTTATCTGGAAGGTTAACTCCCACTGGATTCAAGTGATTGTAGTACCCAGACATTCTGAGCACATGCTCACTAGCTAAGCAATTCTCCTCCATCTTTTAGGTGAAGTACTTTCCAGAGGTCTCATACCACTTGACATGGGCATGAGCCTGAAATACCAATTTCAGCTCTTGGAACATCTCATATGCTCCGTGGCGTTCAAAACGTTTTTTGAAGTCCCGGTTCTAAGCTGTAAAGCATGATGCACTAAACTATCAAGTAGTCATCATATTGAGCTAGCCAAATGTTCACAACGTCCGCATCTGCTCCTGCAATAGGTCTGTCACTTAGCGGTGCATCAAGGACATAATTCTTATGTGCAGCAATGAGGATAAACCTCTGATTACGGACCCAGTCCGCATCATTGCTACTATCATATTTCAACTTAGTTTTCTCTAGGAACATATAAAAACATAGGGAAGCTACAACGCGAGCTAATTGTCTACAACATAATTTGCAAAATACTATCAAGACTAAGTTCATGATAAATTGAAGTTCAATTAATCATATTACTTGAGAACTCCGACTTAGATAGACATCCCTCCAATCATCTAAATGAACGTGATCCAAATCAAATAAACCATGTCCGATCATCACGTGAGATGGAGTAGTTTTCAATGGTGAACATCTCTATGTTGATCATATCTACTATATGATTCATGTTTGACCTTTCGGTCTCAGTGTTCCGAGGCCATATCTGCATATGCTAGGCTCGTCAAGTTTAACCCGAGTATTCTGCATGTGCAAAACTGGCTTGCACCTGTTGTATGTGAACGTAGAGCTTATCACACCCGATCATCACGTGGTGTCTCGGCACGATGAACAGTAGCAACGGTGCATACTCAGGGAGAACACTTGTACCTTGAAATTTAGTAAGGGATCATCTTATAATGCTACCGCCGTACTAAGCAAAATAAGATGCATAAAAGATAAACATCACATGCAATCAAAATATGTGACATGATATGGTCATCATCATCTTGTGCTCAAGATCTCCATCACCGAAGCATCGTCATGATCTCCATCGTCACTGGCGCGACACCTTGATCTCCATCATAGCATCATTGTCATCTCGCCAACTATTGTTACTACGACTATCGCTACCGCTTAGTGATAAAGTAAAACAATTACATGGCAATTGCATTGCATACAATAAAGCAACAACCATATGGCTCCTGCCAGTTGCCGATAACTTTGTTACAAACATGATCATCTCATACAATAATTTATATCACGTCATGCCTTGACCATATCACATCCCAGCAAGCCTTGCAAAAACAAGTTAGACGTCCTCTACTTTGTTTGTAGCAAGTTTTATGTGGCTGCTATGGGCTTCTGGCAAGAACCGTTCTTAACTACGCATCAAAACCACAATAATTTTTCGTCATGTGTGTTGTTTTAACCTTCAACAAGGACCGGCCGTAGTCAAACTCGACTCAACTAAAGTTGGAGAAACAGACACCCGCCAGCCACCTTTGTGCAAAAATACGTCGGTAGAACCAGCCTCATGAACGCGGTCATGTAATGTCGGTCCGTGCCGCTTCATCCAACAATACCGCCGAATCAAAGTAAGACGTTGGTGGTAAGCAGTATGACTATTATCGCCCACAACTCTTTGTGTTCTACTTGTGCATATAACATCTACGCATAGACCTGGCTCTGATGCCACTGTTGGGGAACGCAGTAATTTCAAAAAAAAATCCTACGATCACGCAAGATCTATCTAGGTGATGCATAGCAACGAGAGGGGAGAGTGTGTCCACGTACCCTCGTAGACCGAAAGCGGAAGCATTAAGTAACGCGGTTGATGTAGTCAAACGTCTTCGCGATCCAACCGATCAAGTACCAAACGCACAGCACCTCCGCGATCTGCACTCGTTCAGCTCGGTGACGTCCCTCGAACTCTAGATCCAGCTGAGGCCGAGGGAGAGTTCCGTCAGCACAACGGCGTGGTGACGGTGATGATGAAGTTACCGGCATAGGGCTTCGCCTAAACACTACGACGATATGACTAAGGTGGAAAACTGTGGAGGAGGGCACCGCACATGGCTAGAGATCAACTTGTGTGTCCTTGGGGTGCTCCCCTCCCCCGTATATAAAGGAGGGAGGGAGGAGGCGGCCGACCTAGGGAGCGTGCCAAGCATAGGGAGTCCTACTAGGACTCCCAAGTCCTAGTAGGATTCCCTTTGCTATTCGGAGTAGGAGAGAAGGAAAGAGAGGGAGAGAGAGAAGGAAAGGGGGGTTGTGCCCCCACCCCTTGTCCAATTCGGTTTGGGCAGGGGGGAGGCGCGCGCCATCTCTTGGCCCTTCTCCCCTCTCTCCACTAAAGCCCAATAAGGCCCATTACTTCTGCCGGTGAATTCTCGTAACTCCCCAGTACTCCGAAAAATACCCGAATCACTCAGAACCTTTCTGATGTCCGAATATAGCCTTCCAATATATCGATATTTACGTCTCGACCATTTCGAGACTTCTCGTCATGTCCGTGATCTCATCCGGGACTCTGAACAATCTTTGGTACATCAAATCACATAAACTCATAATACCAATCGTCATCGAACGTTAAGCATGCAGATCCTACGGGTTCGAGAACTATGTAGACATGACCAAGACACATCTCCGGTCAATAACCAATAGCGGAACCTGGATGCTCATATTGGTTCCTACATATTCTACGAAGATCTTTATCGGTCAAACCGCATAACAACATACGGTGTTCCCTTTGTCATCGGTATGTTACTTGCCCGAGATTCGATCGTCGGTATCATCATACCTAGTTCAATCTCGTTATCGGCAGGTCCCTTTACTTGTTCCGTAATTCTTCATCCCGCAACTAAATCATTAGTCACATTGCTTGCAAGGCTTATAGTGATGAGCATTACCGAGAGGGCCCAGAGATACCTCTCTGAAACACAGAGTGACAAATCCTAATCTCGATCTATGCCAACCCAACAAACACCTTCGGAGACACATGTAGAGCATCTTTATAATCACCCATTTACGTTGTGATGTTTGATAGAACACAAGGTGTTCCTCTGTTATTCGGGAGTTGCCTAATCTCATAGTCTGAGGAACATGTATAAGTCATGAAGAAAGCAGTAGCAATGAAACTCTAATGATCACAATGCTAAGCTAACAGATGGGTCATGTCCATCACATCATTCTCCTAATGATGTGATCCCGTTCATCAAATGGCAAAACATGTCTATGGTTAGGAAATGTAACCATCATTGATTAACCATCTAGTCAAGTAGAGGCATACTAGGGACAATATGTTTTGTCTATGTACTCACACATGTACTAAGTTTCCGTTTAATACAATTCTAGCATGAATAATAAACATTTATCATGAAATAAGGAAATAAATAATAACTTTACTATTGCCTCCAGGGCATATTTCCTTCAATCCCATCTTGAAGACTTTTCCGGCACTCTGCCGGAGGGGGATTCGATCACGGAGGGCCTCTACACCAATCTTCCTGCCTTTTGATGATGTGTGAGTAGTTTACCACAGACCTACAGGTCCGTAGCTAGTAGCTAGATGGCTTCTTCTCTCTCTTTGATCTTCAATACAATGGTCTCCTCGATTTTCTTGGAGATCTATTTGATGTAATCTCCTTTTGCGGTGCGTTTGTTGAGATCCGGTGAATTGTGGGTTTATGATCAGATTATCTATGAATATTATTTGAGTCTTCTCTGAACTCTTTTATGCATGATTAACATAGCTTTGTATTTCTCTCCAATCTATCGATTTGGTTTGGCCAACTAGATTGGTTTTTCCTGCAATAGAGAGGTGCTTTGTGATGGATTCAATCTTGCGGTGTCCTCACCCAGTGACAGTAGGGGTAGTGAGGCACGTATTTGTATTGTTGCCACTAAGGATAAAAGATGGATTTTTTACCATATTGATTGGATCTATCGCTCTACATCATGTCATCTTGTTTAAGGCATTACTCCATTCTTGTTAACTTAATACACTAGATGCATGCTGGATAGTGGTCGATGTGTGGAGTAATAGTAGTAGATGCAGGCAGGAGTGGGTCTATTTGTCACGGACTTGATGCCTATATTCATGATCATTGTCTTAGATATTTATCGTCATAACTATGCGTTTTCTATCAATTACTCAACAGTAATTTGTTCACCCACCTTATGCTTTCTTCAATAGAGAAGCCTTGAGTGAAATCTATGGCCCCCGGGTCTATTTCCTATCATATTATTTTCAGATCTATAAAACCAAAAACACAAAAATACCTTGCTGCAATTTATTTATATTTACTTTATTTTACACATTTATTTATCTTTTATACCTATTTCTATTAAATTCCACTCTTACTAGTGACCGTGAAGGGATTGACAACCCTTTTTTCGCGTTGTGTGCAAGTGTTTGTTAGTTTGTGCAGGTGCATCTCTTGGGGACTTGTTTGTTCCACCTACTGGATTGATACATTGGTTCTTAACTGAGGGAAATACTTATCTCTACTTTGTTGCAACACACTTTCCTCTTCAAAGGAAAAATCAACGCAAGCTCAAGAACTAGCACCGGACTCCATCTCCCTCTTCACCGGAAGCAGCAGCGCACCGGAAGAGCTCCCCGCGCCGGAGTGCCGCGCATGGTGGAGGTGGGACGGCGACGCCCAGAGCTCGTAGTTGGTGTGGTGTTTGGCCGAGCGATTGCGCGCCGCGTCAGTGATGATGCAGCGCTTGCGCTCTGGGTCTTCGCCGCCGCCACGCCGGCCAGAGCTCCACATCATCGTAGATCAGTGGGCAGGGCCGGCTGATTTCTCACCGGTGGCCAAAAATCGAAGAGGGGAATGGTGAATCACGGCCGGGGGGGGGGGGGGGGGGGGAGGGGGGGATAGGGTTTCGGCACATATACTCGCGGCAAACCCGTAGATATACCGCGTCGGGGTGGGGGTTGTGGGCCACGGTAAAATCATTTACGGGCCGGGCAACTATATGGTCTCGCCCAGAAAAGGGCCAATCACGTATAGTCACCAGAATTTCACAGTTCGCGCGAGTATAAAGGGTCTGTTAGAGATACTCTTAGCCACCATCTTTGCATGGCATCGACGTCACTTAGTCTGCTATACAGTTCATGCATGCATGCAGCTTTGCATCGGTTTGGTAGCATGTGTGATGTGTGAGCCCTTGGGCCATGTCCATCTCAAACCTGCAGTTGAGTTGAGCCTGATCTGCCATCAACATTAGCACTTAGCTGCCTTCGACGTTAGCAGCCAGCAGTTTATTAATCAGCTGGAACATGCTTGAACAGCATCAGTTTTCTGCATACGTATGTACACCACCATTTATCAATCATACGCGTAACGCTGCAAGGAAAGTTGCAATGCAAATTTGCTTCTTCATAAACACTTGTTTAACCTTGAGCAAGAAGGTATGCTTATTTTCATGCACACATGAGAAGCACTACTATGGACTAACCTAATTAACTAGCTAGGAAGATTCAGCTAAAGGAAATCCTTAAGAAAAGCTAGATAGGAAAATTCAGGCCTCAAGATTCCATCGCTGAGTAAGTAACAATTCTACGCGCTTCCCCTTGAAGGTGGAATCACCAAGGCATCAATTCTTTACTACTACACGCAACTACCTAGAGCAGGAGAAAGGATAACTACAAAAGTGTTGTTCTAAGCCCGAGCTCGGGTGAACATTAAAATAAAAATAATTTAAAAATATGATTTTTTTTTTTGTAAAACATTGACAAATGTTTTCATAGCTTGTGAATTTTCATCATGAAATAACATTAGCGGAAAATGCGTTTGAAAATAACATTTTGCAGCATTGATTTTTTTTGCCATGATTTCCACGAATGTGATATGATGATGAGCTTTATCAAGCAAACAAACATTTGTCACTGTTTCACACGAAAAAATCAGAACTTTTTGAATTTTGTTCCATTTTTTCTTATTTTACTGTTCAACCGAGCTCACATGAGCTCAGAAGTAGAACAGTTGTGTCCAAGATGACTACTACTACTACTGGTTTTGTATTTCAACTTGTAAGGCACCCGGTATCCAATTATTTATAGGAATCAGTGAAAAAATATTGCTTTTAGGGATAAACCAACGGTTTTATTTACGAATAAGTTTTGACACTAAATAAATCATTGCTTCAGATCTCACCATGCGTCCACGCCTATAAAGTAAAAATTGTAAGTTATCTCACAAAAAGGAAATAGAGCAAGTCACAAAGTTTTCTTTAGAGACCTTCTCTCCACTTTAAATGTATATGTAATAAAATAAAATAAGGTTAATTAAACTTACGATGACAAGAGTTCTTTAAAATTTTCTTACTCTGCTAATTCACGATGCCATCTCTAAACATTGTCTCTATGAAATGGTTTTAAAATAAGGCCTATATTCAAATTCATGTCCTCACAACGTACATACTAATCTTCAAAACTAGTACTGCCAATTAATTCATGAAGCTTCGACAAGATTATGTAACAATCCGTAGTTCTTGCTCTAACGATGAGCCATAAAGACATTCATTATTGTAGAACTATTTATATATAGAATGGAAAATCTAGTCATTTCTCTATTAGAATATCTAGTTGCATAATTGTGTGGGTAATTCGGTTTGGAACTAGAACATGTATTTAAGATAACCATGTTACCATGATAAGCATTCAGTGTAGAATTACTAGCAATGATGACTTCATAAAATATTTTGTTGTCAAAAGGAGGAGAACATTGATGCAAAGTGTTGATAATCTAAAACAATTTAATCTGTATTTTCTCTAAGTAAATAGAGCCAACTACTCCCTCCTTTCCGGTTTAAATGACATATATCAAACTTTTTTTATTTTCCATTTTGTTAGTCATGTTTCTATTGCTCTTCACAATTCGTTGATATTTCCAGTTGCATTAAATCTCTGCACGCAAGGATTAAAAGTCCACGCCATTTAGTGGCCATGCAGGCATGTATTGCGGTTAATGCAAATTAAATGAGTGAGCCAATTTAATACTTTTGCAAACTACGGAATTTACTCCACCACTCAACATTTGCCTAGGTTGGGTGATTTTTGAATTGGGCCCTCTAAACTAGAAGGGGATGGGAGTAGCTAGCATTGACATTGTGCTAAAGTTATGTTTTAGTATGTATTTCATAATTAAATAAGTTTACCATAACCCTCAAATTAAGGTGTTTGGTCCAACTTGAACCTGAACTATGAAAAAATAAATATTACCCTCAACTTTCTAAAACCGTTAAGCTTGAACCTAACTTTGTGTTGGATAGTATTTTTTGGCATTTGGAGGTAATAAAAAATGTGAAAATAATTCATTTATTTTTAGAAATGCCATGATATTATATCCAGCAAATGTCTAACCAGAAATATGACCATTCGTGTCATGTGCAAGAACAACAAGAGAGACCTATTCCCTTTTTATGGTATGGATGATGAGATAATTGTTACAATTTTTGATGATTTTTTGTAGGTTCCGAATCCATAGCCATATCTTGTTTTAGGGTTTTAACTCATGTTCTGGGAACTCCTAACTTGAAAAACAAATAGTACATACCGGGTTAAAATTTGGAGGGTGGCTTTGTCTACCAAAAATATTTCTAGTAAACCTAAGAAATGTGGGGCATAGAGAATTAAAAAAGATGGGGAAAAAACTAATATGATCCATTTGTGTTCCATGCAAACACCCAAGAGATAAATGAACTTTCTTGATTTGCACACATGACATAAAGTGTTATATTTTTATGAATTTGTGTGGATTACCGTCCTAGCGTTTCCTAAATATTTGAAATATTTCACGGTTTATTGGAAGGCCATAAATACAAATCACTCTTGGAAACCAGGTATGAGTTCATGTTAAATGGTTTTAGAATTTCCAAGTTTTTTTAGAATCAAATTTCCAGGGTTTAATGTAGATAGTTCCTTAATTATTTGACAGTTCAACTTGGACCTCACACGATAATTTTTGGTTCCAAGTGGAAATTATTCAAACATCAAATTTGTTTGGTAATAACGAGCACATACTAAAGGAGGTAAGATGACATGGGGCCGCCAACTTATAAATCACAAGCTCCATATATACTTTACTGCAATTGGTTAATTACATGTTGAGCCATTGTTTTCGCAGGAAAAAAAGAAGTGGACCAAAGTTTTTTTTTTTGTCAGCAATAACCGGACAAATTATAACCGGAAAAGCTGAGTAAGCACTCCTGAGCCTCCAAAGCAACCAAATTAAGCACTAAATTAATCATCTCAAAGAGATGACTTATGTATGTCTTCCACTAGACACTCATCTACTGCTACAAAATATGGATCTCTCCATGCATAAAAAAGAAAAGGAAGAAGAAAAGGGGTACAAAAAGAAGTTACTGCCAAAGAGCACAAAGGAAAAATATTGTACTATTCGGCAAAAATATTGCACAAAGGAAAAGGAAGATGGGATATAGCTAGACGCAGCCCACGGCCATGGTGCTGATATCCAGGAACTGGTGGTACGTGTACCTGGCGGCAGTTGCATCATGGCCGCACTCGTCGTCGCCCTCGCAGCTGGCGCCGTACTCATCGCAAGGTGGGTGGTTCAGGTCGAGCCACAGCCCGCGTTTCATGCCGACAACAGCGCCGTCGCCGCCACCATGCTTCTCTATCGTTGCTGCCGGTGGTGTCATGGCCTTGACGCCACCGCCCCCGCCCGCGGCCATGGCGCGGTGGCGCCGCATGTGGCCGCCGAGCACCTGGCCGATGGCGAACTCAAGGCCGCAGACGGAGCATCCGTGCAGCTTGGGCTTGAGATCGCCGCCATCATCCAGCCGCGGCTTCTTGTGGCTGGCCCGGTGTCCGCCCAGCGCCTGGAATGAAGGGAACACGCGGTCGCACGTCTTGCACACGAACACCCGCTCCGGGGCACGGTCACCGCGCACCGCCATCGGCATCGGCATGGGCATCGCCTGCTCCTGCGACACAAGCAGAAGCACGCGTGCCATCTCCTTCTCCTCGAAAGCAAACCTCTTCATCATTGTTATGAACCCAATTGATCGATCTCTGAAACTCTAAAGATGATGATGATGAAGAAGAAGAAGAACAAGAAGCTGATGAAGAAGAAACGCATCAAGCCGCAACTGTATTTATAGGCCATTTGCACCATAAAACAAAGAACCCGTTGTAGTCAGCCAGTAGTGACACTTATGCTAGTACGTATATATTTCTCCAGTTAAAGAAATGCACAACTTGGCCCTAGAGATAGATGAAGAGGGAAGCAACGGCGTCGAGTATCCCTGCTCGCCTCGGATGCAATGCAAGTGGTTCGAAATTGAGTCACTCTAGAACCACACGCAACGCGTCCCGAGCTCAGTGCATCCCTTGGATTAACGGAAAAATATATGTAGCATGATGATGCACGTACCTGTGCACGGCCGCTTCAGTAGTTCAGTTCAGATCAACCAAAGGGGCTTATTCAGGTTTGACCTGTGCACATTACTCATCAGGGCCTTTATATATTATCAAGGTCAACTGTTTCTCCTCTAGAGTCCTGTCTTGTTTTGGAGGGACTGAAAATTTCAAGAGCAAAATCTTTGAAATGTTATAGGATAGGATATCAACAAGTGCACTTCATATCAGAAAGCAAAAAAGGATGAGTTGAGAACTGAGATTATGACATGGTACTTTGTGTCTACACTTTTTATTCTTTTCTTTTTTTGTAGATTATGATGGCATGGTACTATGTGTCAACGAAGATCCCATTTTCCTTTTCTTAGGATAAATTGTGGCCCACTGAATCCTGTAGAGTTTACTTGTGTCAGTACTCCCATCAGTTTTGGTCATGACTAGCTGGGCTGATTGGTAGGGCAACCTAGAATTACAATTAAATTAGTATCACACCCACTGATGATCGATGAAGATCACCCTCTTAATGATGATCTTATCAAACATCTTATGCCAGCTCCAAATGCCACATGAAACAGTCTCTCCGAATCTCTTTATTTTCCTTAATTTTTTCGTGAGGGGCATCTAATACCTTTTGCACTTACTTGCAATGCTGGTATAGTGTCATAGATGGCTCTTCTAGTCAAAAGTAGGCAGGCTAAGCTACCATCAAGTAGTGGCATCTGAGACTGGACATTAAACAAATCCAACTCTTCATATTAAAATTAGCGGTTATCGCCGATGATTAGTTCTCGGGATTGCTTCTTGGATCTACACCGCACTAGCTGATTGGACTAAATGATCAATAATTGCTGCTTGATGTCAGCAAGAAAGTAGCTTGGCTTAGCTGTGCATCCTCTACTTTCTAGTTTTTAATTTGCAACTTGTGTTAAATAGTGCCTTCTGTTGCTACTTCAGGACTTGAGAGTTTGTGGCTTCTCGGTTTGTTCCACACAGTGGAAGTGTTTGATGTGGATCAAATGGTCTTACCCCTGTTCACATTTAAGAGATAAGAAAGGAAATTTACTAAAATGAAGATTCTATGCCATGGATCGGATCAGAAACTTGATTATGTGATGTCTAACCTTCTACAAAGAGTAATTAGCACTGAGACTAAATTAAAGAGTCTCTGGGAAATCCATCATGTACCTGCTTCTCAGTACTTAGGATTCTTCAGATAAGTAGTAACACTACTAGTAGTACACAGATGACAACACACGTCTTTTCGAATCTGCTCGCTGTGTCTCATATTGCTGGATGCAATGCGAAAGAATTCGCAAAGGCCAGTTGGCAAGATAGTCCTTTGTGCACCCTGAAGCAACATGATCCCTCGGTGCCTGCGATACGCATAAGTCAGTATTATAAAAGGGGCAATTATTCGCTGCTCGCCAACTGTCCAGTTGATGTAGAAGATTCAGATAACTTGCTGAACACACATTGCCTGAGAAACAGAAATGGCCAATTTGCAGTTTGCTACAGGTAGAGCTATTATCTAGATGCTTCCGATGATTGGCGTTTCGAGGCTGGAGTTCTAGTCGTCTCGGCAACTTAAGCCCATTGGGTTAGTAATAATAATCACCCTGACAGCACATAACATGGTAACATAATTAAGTTACTTCTGTGTCCCTCTCAAGTCTGAATCTGAATTTGGAGCTTGCGCCGCATCTGCAGTTCCCCGCATAATTGAGCAAAGATACAACTTTGCTTCCCTCTCAGAGTAAACAACAAGAACAAACCCGCTATTTGCCGCATAAAATGGTCAAAACTAGAAGTTTGCTTCTTGGTTTACCTCAAGATTCAGCAACATCTGAGATTCTCAAACTCCTGTATCATCATGTCAAACCTCTGCAGATTGTTTAACTGGCACACAGCTTTAGCGCCCAATGCTCTGAATTGCTTGTGTTGACTTGCTTGCTATGCTTGTTATATCTGATTTCTTGGTACCGCGGGATCAAAGCAAATGTTTGGTACCTTTGTGGTAATTGTTTTCTAGCTCCATGAAGCATGCCGGGCACAACATACAACAATAAAATATAAATTGAAGAAGCAATGTCAACCATCATTTCTGAAGGAAAAAAAAACTAAAAAGGCTGGTATGAGCGATCGAGGCGTCGAGCGGTTCCAGTTTTCTGCATCTACTTTCTGAGTAAGCAGTGTGCTGACCACCGAATGCATAAGAATCTTCCAGGAAAGGGTCATTACTTTAGATAATGCTGACTGATTCAAAAGGTTAGCCAGTACACAATATGATATTAGGCGTGCGTCACGGCTTGAGATTGCGGTTTGGGGTCGCGAAGGGGTGGTATATTCCTTGATGATTCAGGGGGCAGAATTAGTACCACTAATTGCAACCCCTTGCTACTTAAGAGCCAGCATCCTAATTTCATGAAGAAATGAGATATGAGGAATCAGGACAGCTATAGTTCTCATTGATTTTCTCCAAATCTTGAAAAAATGAATTGGACTGGCAAATCAGAAAACAATGACCTGCTATAGGCTAGGCAGTAGTGCCCTGTTCAGAACCCTAAGATACTGTTTTGTTGATTCAGTTAGCTTGCCAAGTTCTATCCACTTCAATTATGTGGTGCAGCTCTAATCTGCACCAACTACAATAAAATAAAATAAAGTAAACAAGGTGGAGTTCAAAAGCAACTCTGAATTGTATAGTTGAAGCTAGTAGTGCTGTGATGCAACTAAGCATCAGTGCAATTGTATTTATCCGTTGAAAGAGAAATGTCTGATTAGCACAGCACACGGGATAACAAAGATGCGTGAATTTTTTAGTAGAATCAGTCATAAGCAAGGATTCCAAAAGAGACTTTTTACGGTACATCATACTACCAGAAACAATGGGTAGTATATAAGTGATCCAATGGTCATTATTAATCCTATTCTTTTTCTCTGCTGGACATTTTGGTAATTGTCTGTTAGAAGATTTGTCCTTTCTTGCTGTTATAATTGTATAATGATTAATAAGTACTCTACTAGTACGAATGCCCGTGCGTTGCACCGGGCGAAAAAGGGCACAACCTGCTTTATATCCTATTATTCACCATTTTTTGTATCTAATTTTAATATACATCGATAATAAGGTTAAACTGATTAGTTCTTTATGTAGCATGATGAAGTTCAGACGTGAAGAAGCCACCTTACGTTCTTCATCTGTTTTTATGGAAGAGTAGTTTTTTATTGGAATAGATTGTCTGTCATTTTCTTTTTGCTTTTCTGAAAAACGCCTCTGTTCCGAAAGTCTCCTTTGATCTAACAATGATATTCATCGCTGGATGCAAAATGAACGCTCATGTATAACTCTAGGACTAAAAACATAAAGCATTGTAAGTCCGTTTCACAAAGCTATGATATATATATGATTCAAAAAACATGTCATCTAAGCTAAAAGGTCTCATCCATCATTAAAGGAAATAATTTTATATTTAAACATGCCAATTTCGTGGGCACTACATCTCACTACAATTTTATGACTTCAGAGAGATAAGATACATGTAGATGCATAATGTTTCTTTCTCATGCCAATTAGCTAATCAACAGGGCACAAAATAGGGAGATAAACTATGGCAAGCAGGCAACCGAATTGACATAGCAACAACTTTGAATTTAGTTTAATAGTAATGGAAGGACCAGAATTAGTGAATAATAAACATGAAGGGTCGAAGCACTAAGTCAGTGTGTGCTCAGTTCGGTCACCATAATCTACTTTATCTTCGCTGTGGGTTAAATGATCATCTACTTATCTCATAGTAAAAAATTCTCAGCAAGCCTGAATATTAATTAGATTATAGGCCAATCACTTGCTCCAAACTGCCATAGGAAAAAAAACAAATAGGAACAGATGGCAACAGTGGTGAACATAGAACTTTTCAAAAAAATTGACAGTGCCTATACTTTGAGCCAAATACTACTATTCTTAAGACAACATTATTGAGTAATTAATCTTTACAGTAGGCTTTTCACCAGCGACGTGTTATGTATTACTACTGACAAATAGTAAATATGATAATAATAAAAATAAAGTTTTACAGTTGAAAACATGGATTATGTAGGAGACCAAATAGTCCTAAACCTGAAGCAAAATAGAACAGGGCATATAAAAGTATTCTGTAAGAAAAAAACACCATGCACACTCTTTTATTTTTCATCTGCAGATCCGCGTTACTGGCATCTGAAATAGAGTAGTCCAAAATCCATCTCCTCTTACAAACCCTTAAGAACCGAGCAATTAAACATCATGGAAAGGTAGAACTAACATAAATTCGTACCAAAATTTACCTGGCAGCTTCAAAAAGTTAACAGGCATTCCCAAAAGACCATTGTTCTCTGCCCCTGTATGACATCTGCACCAAAATTACAAGAATAAAGAACCACTTTCTCCTCTAAACTTAATTAGCACATGTATCTCCTATGGATGATGTTTACTCAACTCTGTTTAATCCGCTCACAGGAATAGAATCTCCTGTGGGTATTAACCACAATCATGGCACTGACAATGCCCACAGTGGTATGGACCCAATACCCCTCCCGCTCTGCTTTCTCCCCTGCCAGTGTTTGCCATTATGCCGGAGGACGTTGCCGCGTGGGATGCTGAACGGAGGCACCGCCACCGGGATCTGGATGTTTCACAAGAAGCTTGTTCACCCAATCATCCTACATCCCTGATGTCATATGAAAAAAAAATTCCATCTGAAACATCAACACAAAATCAAGAATAAGTCTTCATGTTTACTGAGGTAGTGCTAAATCAATTTCCTATGCCGCTTAGTCATTCTGCAAATCTAGTGTCAAATTTGATTTTATGAAGCCATATAAAAGATATTTCCCTGATAAAGTAATAATTCTTCAAACACAAATTTCTTGTGGGAATTAGCACAAACATTTGCTTGGCAACCAAAACTCAAGTTCTCATATTACACTGTACTGTAGTAATGTAATGGGTACTATCGATCTTCTGAAACATAATAAGAACAGCTAGCTTATAAACAGAAAACATCGTTTTATGGCTCAATAAGTATTAGCAAACACGACATGATATCAGGAGTGCTATGATCAATTTACAAAATTGGACAATAATGTAGCAAGGCGTTCAGCTTGTTTGGGCAAGTGATGCTCAGCATGTTCAGTTTGATCTTACCAAAAGGATCAACGTAATTGAAGACAGGGGAACTGGACCAAGAATACATTGGTGCTTATCAATAACTCCCAATTGGATTTCGCCTTAAATCAGTGCAGGGGTGGCAGGGGAACACATGTGTATATCTGCACGTGGTCGTGAAGATCGGTTCAGATGAAGTAGCGTCCTCGTCGGCGTTGCAGAGGAGGGCCTGAGTGGAGGAGCCGGCTTCCGTGGATAGCACAGACTGAGATGGGGAGCGGCTACACGACAGAAATAATTCGGAGGCCAGCAGCACTTTGGAAGTCCATCAAGAGTTGGCCTGCAGTGTGGGGAGTATATAGTCAATTTTCTCAAGACTTTGCACATTCAACTTTTCAACTAAAATTGTAGTAAAATTGATTCGTTTTACACATTATGAACATTCAGAAGCAGATAACAAAACTATCAGGCGGCTATTCACTGTTGCTAAAATTGTATCTGACCATTAGATGAGTAAGTCACCAGAGAAGCTGTTACATATACAGAACATGTACTTCCAACACTCATGGGTGCTGCCCACACGCCACAACAAAATCTTTGATACAAAATCAATCAGGGGAGGGCATGCCCATGCCACTGAACTCTCACGCGACCTGGGGGTTGTTGTTGGCCACAGGATGAACTTATGAAGGGCATCTCTAGCAGTTAGCAACGATGCGACATACGTTTTATACGGGGAGGAGATGAATCGGGACACATACCTGGATCTGCCGACCAGAGCCACCGCCGGAATCCGCGCTGTCCTTACTCTGCCTTCTCTTCTCCCCATCTCACCTCCTCTCTCTCCCACGTCTCTTCTTCCCAGGAGACCGAGGCGCCACGGCCATGGAGCGCCGGACGCCGCGCTGGATCCTGACCTGATCCGCCTCGCCGCGTTCGCCGTTCCCCGCCTCCCCGCCGTTCCCCACTTTCCGGAGCCCTGCCGCCGTCGTCCTACATGTCCCGATCGGATAGGGAGCGCCGCCGCTCGATCTAAAGCCAAACGTGCACAGAGGGGGTTGACGAAGAAAAATATCGAACCGTTTTTTCTTCGCTCACCGAGGATTGCGGGTTGAATTAGCGAGAACCGTTTATTCGACGGTGAGCGGGCGGGCAGAATAGAGAGACGGGCCAAGGCCCAAACTTGATCGCAGTCCAGTTAAGCGAACGTAGCGGTCAATCGAGTTGATAATGTTTAGTACCACCTTGAATATAATTTAAATTCAAACTGAAAGTGTAAATTTATGGGAAGAAGCGTATTGCGACGGTGAACCCGGAGACCCAATCCGTGCTTTATTATTAGGGAGAGATATAAGTAATTGCAATTGACACCTGAAGAAAAGAATTATCCCTCGTCTTAGGTTGGCCCCTCGACCCTCGTTCTCACACAGTTCGTAAGTTTGCCCCTCGTCTCCGTAGACGCAGGCGCTCCAGCAGCCGACGGCCGCACAGGGCCGGCCGCTCCGTCTCCCAGCCTGTGGTCGCCACCTCAAGATATTCGACGGCGCAGCCGCCCCACGGCCCTTGTTTCGGCTAGTTCCTACCGAGATCGATCCATCGGCCGGCTGCTCGTAGCTGTGTACGTGCACCTTCAAGCCAGGGGAGGAATCGATCAAGGAGCCTACTAGTCTGCTTCGTGTATGCGTCTACCTCTCCGACGGAACAGATTAGCTCTCTCTCTGTTGTCGAGGTCGATTGGGCCTGTGCCAACAGCCCTCTCTCCGTCACACGTTCTTCGGACAGCGCCTTAGATCGGTTCCTGTTCCTCGGCACGTCATAGTGGAGATCCCTCACATAGCTGGCCCTGCTGGTGCTCCATAGCTGCGTTTTTCCTAAACAGAACTACCGAAACTGCCCCTGATCACAAAATATACTACCAAAAATCTGCAGTAGTATTTTTAAATCTAAGCTGTCCAAACACATAAAATAAACGGTCAATATTGATCTGATGTACTGTAAAAGGTCTCTTCCAAAAACCGGATACCAGAAAATACCTGTTAAATATAGGCAGTAACTAGTTTATTTTTTACCGGACAGTTCCAGCAATCAAACTTAAACTCAAAATATGGATTTATTTTTTTGTTGTACTGCTCAGAGTTCAATTCCAAATATCTTTTTTGGGGTGTGTTTGGTGCAACCGGTTCATCAGATCTCCTATCAACTAGTGTTCGGAATTTCCAAAATAAATTCAAGTCATACAAACATCCAATGCTAACAAGGAAAACATGCCACATTCATTGCCCGATTTGGATTAGCTATTCAGACGAGGTTTGCCTTTTTGTTTTGTTTCTCGAGCTATGTTTTGAGTTGAAATTTGAAATCTTTTAACATGGTAGAAATATTCCTTTTCTACACCCGCAAAATTTTAAGAATTTTTGAACAATTCCAAATATTCCTTTTCGGTTAACCACAGGGCGCCCGATGCACCAAATATGATCCTTATAAGGGAAGGATAATGATCCTTTCTCTTGATAGGATTAGGATCAATCTCACCTCATTGCAACATAGTGGGGTTACGTGCGCTATTTGCGAGGCACCAAAAGCCTCATAGGTTAACCGAAACCACCTACCAAAGAAAATAATGGAAAGTGGTTATTTTTGTTTGTTCTACCAATGGATAAAGAAGGCAATTGAAAGTTGACAAGCACAAATAATCGTCATGAACAACCCGTTGCTCTCATGAGTGACAAACTGGGTGAAGGAAAACTTGCTTTTTGAGAAAGAATTAAGTCACTGTCAGAGAAAAGAGCAGCAGTTGGTTGCTGCGTTCGGGGCTGGAACTCACACTGTTAGAACCTCCCTACCTGGGAAAGGGAGAGAGAGCACTTTGCTTCTGCCTGGATTTTCTAGGGTTCTTATCGCCATCTCCATGTAGGTCGCCACCAATGTGATGCAGACGGCACTGCATGTTGGAGTATCAGGCATAGTTAGTGCAATGCACCTAGATATACATACAAGTCATCACACACATACAAAGCAAGTGGCCAGTAGTGATTGATTCAGTCAGCATCCAGTAGTAGTAAGCACATTTATGCTGACATCCTAATGCTTTGTAAGATCTCATGTTCTTATATTTTTGTTTGGTTCTCCATTTGAGTTAATGAAGCAAGCAATCCACACGTCAGCATATACATTTTTGACTTAGAATCGAATATAACTGCTTCATAACACAGGCGAAAAAATTCACACAAAAAATGAAGCATTCATAAATTGACAAGGTTAAATGAAAGATACAGCATGTGTCTACTGCATACAAGATTGCTCTGTAAAACCTAAAACGTCTCATGATCATCCTAGTGAGGAACCATTTCCTCTCCTTTACAGGAGAAAATTCTTCGTGTAGCTCAAACGAAGGGCTACGGAATAAGGAGTGGCAAGAGCCTAAGCTTGCTCTGTAAAACCTAAAACGTCTCATGATCATCCTAGTGAGGAACCATTTCCTCTCCTTTACAGGAGAAAATTCTTCGTGCGGCTTGAACGAAGGGCTACGGAATAAGGAGTGGCAAGAGCCTAAGCTTGGGGATGCCCAAGGCAACCCAAGGTAATATTTAAGGATAACCAAGCATCTAAGCTTGGGGATGCCATCCCCCGGATGGCATCCCCTCTTTTGTCTTCAATCCATCGGTAAAATTACTTGAGGCTATATTTTTATTCATTACATGATATGTGTTTTGCTTGGAGCGTCTTGTACTATATGATTCTTTGCTTTTTAGTTTTCCACAATCATCCTTGCTGTACACACATTTTGAGAGGGACACACATTAATCATGAATTTATTAGAATACTCTATGTGCTTCACTTATCTTTTGAGCTAGGTAGTTTCTCTAGCGCTTCACTTATATCTTTTTAGAGAACGGCGGTGGTTTTAGTTTGAAGAAATTGATGAAATATCATGCTTCACTTATATTATTTTGTGACTCTTAAGAATAGTATGGTAATTTGCTTAGGTTATGAATTTGGTCCTAATATGATGGGTATTCAAGAGGGATATAATAAAAACATTCATGTAGATCATTGAATATATGAGAAGTTTGATTCCATGCAATTGTTTTGAGATATAAAGATGGTGCTATTAGAGTCATGCTATAGTTGGTAATTATGGGTTAATAGAAATACTTGTGTTAAGGTTTGTGATTACTAAAACATGCACGTATGTTTTTTCATTATGTGATGAAGTTGGACCATGAATTATTTTTGCTTGTCTTTCTTATGGGTGGTGGTCGGGACGACCGATGGTCTTTTCCTATCAATCTATCCCCCATGAGCATTGGTATTAGTATTTTGTTTCGAGGGCCAATAAACTTTTGCAATAAGTATTTGAGTTCTTTATGACTAATGTTGTGTCCATGGATTATATGCACTCTCACACTACTAGCGAAAACCTTATACACAGAAACTTAGCAGTAGCGTTGGTCAAAAAGAGGTGCTACTGCTAATTATCAGTAGCGCGTGCCGATAAGGCCAAAATCGCTATTCTGACCTTGTCTGGAAACTATGACACAAAATAAACTCTGAACGAAACTATTTCACAATCTGACCCTTTTCGCAACGCCATTGACCGTGGCGTTTCTCCTCCATATAGAAACGCCAACCTAGCCAGCGTTTCTGCTCCAAATGAAAACACCAAGGTAGCACGCGTTGCCGTCCAGGCCGAGCTAGCATCGCTTGCTGACGTGGCACGCCGGAAACGCCAGAACTATTGGCGTTTCTAACTCGTCTACAAACGCTGGCGTTTCTGGCCCGACGGGAGATCGAGATCGATTTCTGCTGTGCACCGCGGCCGCTTGTATGATCTGTTCTATCAGGGTTCGATTCCGTTGAAAGCTGGGTACGCTGCCGCTGCAGCCGCACGTCACCGTTGACAAAGTTTCATCGCACGGCCACGTGTTCAGAAGTGCGGCCACGTCTTCCCTGTCCACTACCTCAACTAGTACTGTCGCCTCTAAGTATTGGTCGGCTTGTACTACCTCAACTAGTACTAGTCACGTGAAGCTACAACACACTTTGGTCCCTAATTACTACAGATTTAATCTCCACAAAGAGCAGTGAATTGACAGGAGCAGTGAAGGCTACGCAAGAATTTCGTGTAAGAGAGTAGGACCAGTGAAGGCTACACAGGGTAGGCAGGTTAGCTTTGTGGGATACTGGACATAGTGACTAGCTAGCCAGCTGCATGCAGGCCAAAATTACTGTATCATGGGCAGCAACGCCAGGACCTTTGGCGTTTGCAGCCTGGCCAGAAACGCGAACAATAGCGGCGTTTCCAGAAATGCAGGAAACCTCGGCGTCTCTGCCTGCCATGTCAACAGAGCAGAAACGCAACATACCTCGGCTTTTTTATGTGGAGCAGCAACGTCACGGGCTGTGGCGTTTCTAAAAAGGTCAGATTGTGAAATACTTTCAAATCGAGTTCATTTTGTGACGAAGATTGCTGATAAGGTCAAAACAGTGATTTCGGCCTGCCGATAACAGGCGCTACTGCTACCAGCTTAGCAGTAGCGCATCTCGGTAGAACCATGCTACTACTAAAATTGGCCGACCGTTCCCGCCACACTAGGTTTAGCAGTAGCGCGTCCACGGTAACCGCGCTACTACTAACCAGATAGTAGTAGCGCGCTTTTGTTGCACGTCACTACTTATAATTTTGAACCTGGCCACATGGCGGGCCTTGCTTAGAAGTAGCGCGTCCGCCTGGAGCGCGCTACTGCTATGGTGTTAGCAGCAGCGCGTTTTGCGACCAGCGCTACTGCTAAACCGCAGCCATACCACCTTTTTCATCCCCCTCTCTCCCCTCCCCCATCCTCTCTTCCTTCACTTTCCCCTCCCACCTCCTCTCTCCCTCACTTTGCTTCTTTCTCACTACTTATCCCCCCATTACTCTCCTTCTTCTACCTATCTTTCTCTCTCTTTATTACTCCTAGCTAACTACACCACCTCCATTAATGCATCTCCTTTCTCTTTTTCCTCCCCCCTCCACTAGCTGAACTTGTCTCCTCCCAAACTAGCTAGCTAGGTAGATCTAGCTAGCATTTAGTGAAGTGACCTATGTACCTCCCTAACTAGATCTATAGCCTTGTCAAGAAGAGCTTGATTTGTCCACTTTTGATCATTCCATAGGTGTGTGTGGCGACACGACAACATCATCACTGTGCTTGATCTCGAGATATGTGATTTAAAAGTTATGCTTTTGCAAGAATGGAAATATGTGTATGTGTGTGATATGACATAATCGGGCGATATGATGGAAATTGTGTGTGTGGCATGAGTTGCCGCCGAATTGTGCTTGTGAGTTGCCTATGTTTTGCCAAAATGTCGATTTATTTCCGTTTCGGTGAATTTCGGGCAAACTCTATATGTCCTATTTTTAGGGAAGATCATGCCGAATTTTTGTATGACTTTGATGCATGCATGCATTTTTATAATCAATTTGTTTATTGTTACCATGCAGGCATTCATGATGGTCAGTGGAACGATGGTGGACAGGTGGCTGCGGTCGGCGGTGCTGGACATGAAAGAAAATAACCTGACAGAGGTTTTATGTCCGTGTCGAAGATGCAAAGGAAGAGTTTGGTTCGACCCCTATGATGCGATGGCGCACCTGCTCATGACTGGTTTCATGGATGGCTATACTTGCTGGATAATTGAAGATGAGGATGATGATGTTGAGGACGCCGACGGGGCAGATAGTGACGGCACGAGGCAATACGAAGAGATGATCGATAATGGCGGCGGAGAAGGGGTCCGACATGATGGTGTTGGGGAACGTAGTAATTTCAAAAAACTTCCTACGCACACGCAAGATCATGGTGATGACATAGCAACGAGAGGGGAGAGTGTTCGTCCACGTACCCTCGTAGACCGTAAGCGGAAGCGTTAGCACAACGCGGTTGATGTAGTCGTACGTCTTCACGATCCGACCGATCCAAGCACCGAACGTACGGGGCCTCCGAGTTCAGCACACGTTCAGCTCGATGACGATCTCCGGCCTCCGATCCAGCCGAGCTCCGGAGATGAGTTCCGTCAGCACGACGGCGTGGTGATGATGATGATGTTCTACCGGCGCAGGGCTTCGCCTAAACTCCGCGACGATATGGCCGAGGTGGAATATGGTGGAGGGGGCACCGCACACGGCTAAGGAACGATCCGTAGATCAACTTGTGTGTCTATGGGGTGCCCCCCGTCCCCGTATATAAAGGAGGGAGGGGGGAGGTGCGGCCGGCCCCCTAGGGGTGCGCCTGGAGGAGTCCTACTCCCACCGGGAGTATGACTCCCCCCTCTTGCCTTGGTGGGGAAGGAAAGGAGGGAGGGGAAAGAGGAAAGGGGGGCGCCGCCCCTCCCCCTTCTTTGTCCTATTCGGACTAGGGGGGAGGGGGCGCGCGGCCTGCCCTGGCCGGCCCTCCTCTTCTCCCTCTTGGCCCACTAAGGCCCATTATCCCCCGGGAGGGTTCCGGTAACCCCCGGTGTTCCGGTAAAATCCCGATTTCACCCGGAACCATTCCGATGTCCAAACATAGGCTTCCAATATATCAATCTTTATGTCTCGACCATTCCGAGACTCCTCGTCATGTCCGTGATCACATCCGGGACTCCGAACAAACTTTGGTACATCAAAACTTATAAACTCATAATAAAACTATCATCGTAACGTTAAGCGTGCGGACCCTACGGGTTCGAGAACTATGTAGACATGACCTAGAACCATTCTCGGTCAATAACCAATAGCGGGACCTGGATGCCCATATTGGTTCCTACATATTCTACGAAGATCTTTATCGGTCAAACCGCATAACAACATACGTTGTTCCCTTTGTCATCGGTATGTTACTTGCCCGAGATTCGATCGTCGGTATCCAATACCTAGTTCATTCTCGTTACCGGCAAGTCTCTTTACTCGTTATGTAATGCATCATCTCGTAACCAACTCATTGGTCACATTGCTTGCAAGGCTTATAATGATGTGCATTACCGAGAGGGCCTAGAGATACCTCTCCGACGATCGGAGTGACAAAACCTAATCTCGAATTATGCCAACCCAACATGTACCTTCGGAAACACCTGTAGAGCACCTTTATAATCACCCAGTTACGTTGTGACGTTTGGTAGCACACAAAGTGTTCTTCCGGTAAATGGGAGTTGCACAATCTCATAGTTGCAGGAACTTTGTATAAGTCATGAAGAAAGCAATAGCAGTATACTAAACGATCAAGTGCTAGGCTAACGGAATGGGTCATGTCAATCACATCATTCTCCTAATGATGTGATCCCACTAATCAAATGACAACACATGTCTATGGTTAGGAAACATAACCATTTTTGATTAATGACCTAGTCAAGTAGAGGCATACTAGTGACTATAGTATTGTCTATGTATTCACACATGTATCATGTTTCCGGTTAATACAATTCTAGCATGAATAATAAACATTTATCATGATATGAGGAAATAAATAATAACTTTATTATTGCCTCTAGGGCATATTTCCTTCAGATGGTGGGGAAGAGGCTGGACATGGCGGCGGAGAAGGGGCCGGACATGGCGGCGGAGAAAACATGGACTGAACGCAGTAGACTTTGTCGGTACTAAGTTCAATCGTGCGGGACCCTCATGTTCAAACACTGCTTCGCAAGGAGACGAGTACTGAGAGAGTTGCTTCTAGAGAGGACGCCGAGCTGCGGCAACTCGTGGTAGACTCGAACACTCCATTTTATGGTGGTTGCAATCCCGAGGTGACCCGCTTGAGTTTCACACTCGAACTCCTAAAGACGAAGGCTAAAAACAAATGGACCGAAACTAGCCTCAATGAGCTTCTCAAGTACCTAAAGGATGTTCTTCCCGCGGGGAATCTATGTCCTACTAGTGTGGATGAGGCCAAGAAGATCGTGTGCCCACTTGATTTGCCGCACGTTAGATACCATGCATGCATCAACGATTGCATAATTTATTGGAAGGAGCACGTGGAAAAAATAAGCTGTCTGGTGTGCAATGCTTCTCGATACAAGAAGGTCGGGAAGAAATCTCCCCAAAAAGTTGTATGGTACTTACCGATCACTCCCCATCTACAGCGGTATTTCATAGATCCCAAGGAAGCAAAGCTCATGCGCTAGCACGCGGAGAGGAAGAAGCCCGACGATGGACATGATCCGAAGCTGAGACACATCGTGGATGGAAGCCAGTGGAAAGCGTTCAACGGCGAATATCAGTACTCGCATGTGATGCAAGGAACATCGTGCTTGGCGCGTGTACCGATGGCATGAATCCGTATGGCAACCAGAACACCAACTATAGCACATGGCCCGTGTTTGTATGGATGTATAACCTCCCCCCTAGTTGTGCATGAAGTGAAAGTACATACACATGAGCATGCTGATTCAAGGGCCGAAAGAACAGGGAAATAATATTAATCTGTATATGGGGCTACTTCAAGAGGAGTTAGACACGTTATGGAAAACACCGGCCAAGACATGGGACGCAAGCAAAGGGGAATATTTCTATATGAGAGTCACGGTGATCACGACGGTGCACGACTATCTCGGTTACGAATATGTCGCAGGCCAGGTGTGCCATCAATATTTTGGATGCACACGGTGCATGGATGATACGACGTCTCAGCACCTAACGTCAAGGAAAGATGGCGGGTCTGGGAAAATCGTGTACATGGGGCATAGAAGATGGCTCGAGAAGGATGACCCGTGGAGATCTATTCGATGGTGAGGCTGAGCATCGAGGACCTCCACGTAAGCGGAGCGGCACCGAAATCGATGAGCTGTTGAAAACTGGGAACAGTGCCCCGCGCCGGGAAAGATGATGAAAAAGGCGCCGGAGCCGCTGCTGAAGGTATGGAAGACGAGGTCTGTTTTCTGGGACTTGCAGTACTGGCACAAACTCGACACGCCTCATTGCCTTGATCAAATGCATATCTGTAAGAATGTCCATGAGAGCTTTCTCGCGACACTGATGAACATGCCGGATAAGACCAAGGATGGGCCAAAGACAAGAAAAGACTTGCAGGATTTAGAAATCAGGGAAGATCTGCACATGCTGCCCCGTAAAAAGCCAGAGGAGAAAGAGACGGAGACAGAGGCACAGGAGAAGAAGGGCAAAAAAGTAAAGGAAGAGGATTATTGCCTCCCTTCTTGCTTCACCTTAAGTCCGGCTGAGATCGATCAATTATTCAAGTGCCTTACCGGAATCAAAGTTAGTTCTGGTTACTGTGGAAAGATAAGCAGATATCTAGACACGAAGAAGAAAAGGTTCAACGGGATGAAGTCCCATGACTGTCATGTGATGATGACATAGATACTGCCTGTTGCCCTTAAAGGGATAATGGACAAGCACGTTTGTGACACGCTTATTTGTCACTATAAGTTTTTCCACGTCATCTCTCGAAAGTCGGTTAGTGTAAAGCAGCTCCGAAGGCTACAGTAAGAGATCGTTGTGATACTAAATGAGCTTGAGATCTACTTCCTGCCCGCGTTCTTTGATGTCATGGTGCATCTGTGTGTCCATATTGTGGACGACATAATAGACCTGGGGCCGTCATTCCAGCACAAAATGATGCCGTTTGAGAGGATGAATGGGATCATCAAACGATTCATTCGTAACATGTTCCGTCCGGATGGAAGCATTGTCTAGGGCTATCTGACACAAGAGTGCATCTCTTTCTGTGAGAATTTTCTATATGGTGCAGACCGGCCGCCTGGTGTTGGTTTACCCATTAACAAGCACGATGGGAGGCTCGAAGGAGAAGGTCACTCCAACGGTCGCAGGGAACTGCATGCGGCCTACTCAGATCGACGCAACGACTTTCACAGAGCAAACTCGGTAGTGCTACAACACCTAGACTAGGTAGATCCTTCCATGGCACTACAGAAAGAAACTATCGCAAAGAAGTATCGTGGCCGGGGGGTATGTAGAACGGACGCCGAAGTTACTAGAGAGCATATTATTGCTAATCCCCAGGAAGAGGGCTCTAGGGACGGATTGCTCATATACGCCTTAGCACATGGCCCCTCGCCCAACCTCATCACCTATCAGGCATACGATATCAACGGATACACGTTCTACACGGATGCCAAAGATATGGACAGTGATGATCAGAACTCAGGGGTGACGATGGAATGCATGACCGATGACGACAACGGCACGACTGAGAGATTTTACGAAAGGGTCGAGGAGATCTGGGAGCTTGACTACTCTGGACTGCACAACGCGACGATGTTCTGTGTCAGATGGGCTAAGAATGTCGAAAGGGAAAACCGGTATTTCACTACCATGACTATACCCGGTGCCAAGAGAGCTACGGTGAACGCTATCGCAAAAAACGAGCCATGGGTACATGCTAAGCATGTGACACAATGCTTTTTCATAACCAACCCATGCAATCCCAGTCGTGATGTCGTGAGGAGAGGCAAAAGGAACATCATTGGACTGGATGGAGTCGCCAACGAGGAAGACTACGACCAGTACGGCAACCATGAGGGAAGATGACGATGACGATGAAGATATGTCAACAGAAGAATTAATACTACATTACCTAAGAAAGATCGTACTCCATGGAAAAGGAAAAGTCATAGTGATGGGCTCAATTATTCTTCAACGAACAAGAAGGGAAAGAAGCTGACTCAAATACAAAAACGTCGACGCTGAGGAACCGTTATCGTTCAAATGATGTAATATATATGTTCCTATTTTGTGTACACACTTAACCGTGATGCATGGGTCAAATGATGTAATATATATGTTCCTATTTTGTATACATACTTAACCGTCAAATGATGCAATATATATCGCCTTAGTTATATATGTTGTATCACCAATAGGGAAAATAAAGGGAGAGAAAATAAAGGAAAAGAAAATAGAAGAAACCAACATGAAAACTGCTATAGGTACTCGTTATAGCAATAGCTTTTTTTTTCAAAACGGGCTACAGCTAGTCAAACTAGCAGCAGCGTAGCCACAGAAACACGCTATAACTACCTGTGATAGCAGTAGCACGTTTGGGCGAGACGCGCTATAGCTAAGTTACCTATAGCGCGTTTTGCTCAAACGCACTACTGCTATTCTGACTTAACCCCCAAAATCCCCACTCTCTTCTTCTTCCCGCCTCTGCTTCCTCCCCCAAATCCCCACTCTCTCTTCCCCCCTCGTCTCTGCCGGAGCCCTACCCTCGCCCCCGACCCCGGCCCTGCGCTCTACCCTGACCCGGCGCTCGCCCCCGTCCCGGCGATCGCCCTCTCGCCCCCAACCCCGGCCACCTCGCCCTCGCCCCCGACCTCCCAACCTCGGTAGTCGTCGGGCCTGCCTCCTCGCCCCTGCACCCTCTGTAAGCCCCCACTGCTCCTCCTCTCTCTGCTAGCTACGGTTCTTCGGTTAATTTAGTTAGGTTTTAGTTAGGGCAGTAGGTTAATTAGGTTTTTTAGTTTCAAATTTAGGTAGGCTGAATTTAGTTTCAAATATTATGAAGAAAAATGACTTGTGCTCTAAGGACATGTGATATTTGGAATTTTTTAGTTTCAAATTTAGGTAGGCTGAATTTTTTTAGTTGCAAATCACTCTTTCTTCCTTTTATATGCAATTTTGAAGTGGACATGTGATATGTGGACATGTGGTTTGGACATGTCATGTTTGGAATCTGGACATGTCATATTTTGTACGTTGGATGTTTTGGACATGTCATATTTGGAAAATGATGATTATGTGCAGGGTAAATGATCCGAGTGGCCTATGTTTCGGCGGAATGTTGATTCATTTCTGTTCTGGTGAATTTCAGGTGCTTGATATGTCCACTTTTTAGCAAAGGTCATGCCGAAAGTTTCCATGAATTTTGGCATGACTTGTGCTAGAAAGTAGGCATATCGAGTGCCTGGATTTGCTGGGAAACGGCATTCCGGCAAACATAGATATTTTTTTATGTCATTTCTCATTTTTTTACTGTTTTAGAATTAAACAAGTAGACTTAATCATAGGAAACATGTCGAACAACAAAGAAACCGGGCCTTCTGACCAAGATGCAGATGAGATGGATTACGAGGGTGAACAACAGTACCTCAACTTTTTGTCTGCTAAGCAGAGTCAAGGTTTGCAGGTTGGCCTCGATGATGGTACTGACGCCGACATCGACACCGACACCCACGGTGCTGGTACCGATGGCGGCGCCGTGGCCGGCGGGGAAGGTACCGGCGCGGAAGATACCGGCATGGAAGGTACCGGCGCCGATGCCGCTACCGAAAAGAAGAAGCAGAAGAAGCAGAGGATACGAAAACCTAACAAACTCGGCATCACACCACTTGTGATCACAAAGATAGCCCCTGGCAAGTTGGAGCAGTAGAGCCAGAAGAACCTCGCAAGTGCTATGGGAACCAAGTAGGATGCATCCTACAGGAATGCGCGAGCATCAACGACGATGACTTATGGAGTAAAGAACATTTGAGGCAGTTGCTCCTAACGAAGTTGCACAAGAGATTCAAGTTCCCCGACCGGGATGATAGCATAAAGCAACCATGGGATGATCCGAAGATGAAAAATATTAACAATCACACCATGGGCATGTTCAGCAATGATTTGGCCTCTTGGAAAGGGAGGGTGAAACGAGCTATTGAGGCTGAGGAACCCCTGTCCAAGATTCTGGAGGAAAATCCGACACTTACGGAAGAGGAGTTCAAAAAGTTCAAGGACACTTGCACTACCGAGGCAGCCAAGGCCAAGGCTGCGAAATTCAAGAGCCTTCAGCAAAGGAACAAGGGGAAGCATCGCCTCGGAAGCCGTGGCTACCTTGGCAAAAGGCCCATATGGGATAAGGAGGACACGGAACATGAAGCCGCGGGTCTCCCAGACCCCTTCGCGAAGTTCACCAACCCCTTGGAGCGTGACTTAATCAGGGCCCACTACAAGTGGGACAAGGAAAAGAAGGTTTTTTACATGGACCAGATCACGAGGAAATTGATTAGACTACTGGAAATTATTCTTTTACCACCTTACATTTAGCTTCTAATCAAGTCGATGTGACATCCTCAATTGGACCATACACTAATCATACACGCAAATGTGTACGATCAAGATCAGGGACTCACGGGAAGATATCACACCACAACTCTAGACACAAATTAAAATAATACAAGTTTTATATTACAAGCCAGGGGCCTCGAGGGCTCGAACATAGCTCGATATACAAGAGTCAGCAGAAGCAACAATATCTGAGTAAAGACATAAGTTAAACAAGTTTTGCCTTAAGAAGGCTAGCACAAACATCAACGATCGAAGAGACAAGGCCTCCTACCTGGGACCTCCTAACTACTCCTGGTCGTCGGCAGTCTCCATATAGTAGCATCCGTCGACGGTGGCTTCTGGCTCCAGGGATCCACCATCTGGTTGCAACAGCCGGAAAGAAGAAAGAAGGGGGGAAAGGGGTAGCAAAGCAACCATGAGTACTCGTCCAAAGTACTCGCAAGCTTCAGATCTAGAATAAGTATGCATCAGTATCAAAGGAATGAGCTGTATTGGTGGACTGAACTACAGAATGCCAGAATAGAGTGGAAGTCCTAGCCTACCGAAGACTAGCATCTTTAAGCAGCTCCAAGCATCTTGTAGCATGTATATGAGTAAAGAATAGCGGTTTATAATTATCAAACATGTTGTAGCATTAATGCCGGAGATCCTTCCTCGACTCCCTACGAGAAAGCAATCCCAGAGCCACATATCTCAAGTATCCATTTCTAGTTATGATAGATCAGGATACAATTTCGAACGTCTGTTACCGTGGACACGACTATTAATAGATAATGTTCCCTGCAGGGGTGCACCATTTTACCCAACACGCTTGATTACTCTGGTCGGACACACTTTACTGGGTCAATGACCGGCCTCGGAAGATCAATACGTCGCTGCCCTACCTAGGCTCAGTAGAGAGGTCCCCACGGGTCTACATCCTAAGCACTCCGGGGTCTGGGCCCATCGCTCGTAGCACTCCAGGTCGTTGCGCGCAGGGCGATCCAGGCCACCTCCACTTGGGCGCCGACCAGGCCGTGCCGCAATGCTGAAATGGACGTCTGACAAAGCTTTGGCTGATACTACGATGCCCTGGCCCATAACTATTCCTGCGTGGTGGTTAGTGCAAAAAGGCTAGAGGCCAACTCAGAACAAATACCCAAACCATTAGTGTATTAGGGGCTTGCAGAGACGAGCAGAGACTCACGATCGATGTTACCCCTTCGCCCCGTCTTGTCGACTTACGGCAGTGACTTACAGCAGAGCATTCACAAACAAATCAAATCAAATGCTCAAAATTATGATGATAAAGGATGTTAATGAGTATTGCTAGACATATGGAAGTAACCATAATGCAAGCAGATAAGTATTTGCAGAGCAATTGTTGGAGAGGATTATCGAAAGATCGGATAGTACTTCGAAGTATCTTGTGAATCACTTAATCAACTAGGAATACACAAATCCTCAAAAACTGTGAGGAATTATTCATAGGAGTATTCATGCGGCAAGGAACTGCAGGGCAGTAAGCAAAAGGACTCTCGGAACATCAGAGAGTATTTTGGGACATCTTGAAATAACAAGAGCAACTGGGGATGAAGGTATGAACAACAATATAGGTAGTTATCCAAAAGGATTTATCGGTGGTAGGGATCGCAACGGCGATGGGTACAAGGGTCTTCGGAAAACATCAGAGTATCTTCAGAATCTTCTGGTGAAACAGGCGATCATTTGAAGTGAGGGGCCCTCCGGGAGGAAGTAGTTACGAGAACCTAATATTAGAGTTAGCAAAAACATTTAACCCGAATAGAAGAGAGATCAGAGTCCCAGAGTATAGACGACGAGTAAAATATCCTAATACCATCCAATGGCGACGTGGGCCCGTAAGCCACATAGCCATGTTAGTGAAACAGTTTTCAAAGACAAGACTCAACTTAGGCCAAGGAGTTGGAAAGGGGGTTCTTACAGGCAGTCAACTCTGATACCAACTTGTGACGCCCCCAATTCGACCGTACACTAATCATACACGCAAATGTGTATGATCAAGATCAAGGACTCATGGGAAGATATCACAACACAACTTTAGACACAAATCAAAATAATACACGCTTTATATTACAAGTCAGGGGACTCGAGGGCTCGAATACGTAGCTCGATATACAAGAGTCAGCGGAAGCAACAATATTCTAAGTACAGACATAAGTTAAACAAGTTTTGCCTTAAGAAGGCTAGCACAAACAACAATGATCGAATAGGCACGGCCTCCTGCCTGGGACCTCCTAACTAATCCTGGTCGTTGGCGGTCTCCACGTAGTAACATCCATCGACGGTGGCTTCTGGCTCCAGGGATCCACCATCTTGTTGCAACAACCGGAAAGAAAAAAGAAGGGGGGAAAGGGGTAGCAAAGCAACCATGAGTATTCATCCAAAATACTCGCAAGCATCAGATCTAGACTAAGTATGGATCAGTATCAATGGAATGAGTTGTATCGGTGGACTGAACTGCAGAATGCCAGAATAGAGGGGAAGTCGTAGCCTATCAAAGACTAGCATCTTCAAGCAGCTCGAAGCATCTTGCAGCATGTAGAAGAGTAAAGAATAGCAGTTTATAATTATCAAACATGTTGTAGCATTAATGCCCAGAGATCCTTCCTCGACTCCCTGCGAGAAAGCAATCCCAGAGCCATATATCTCAAGTATCCATTTCTAGTTATAATAGATCAGGATACAAGTCTGAACGTCTGTTATCGTGGACATGGCTATTAATAGATAATCTTCCCTGTAGCAGCCCTACCAAGGCTTGAGTACTCTGCACCATGTAACCCAACACGCTTGAGTACTCTGGCCGGCCACACTTTACTGGGTCAATGCCCGGCCTCGGAAGATCAACACGTCGCAGCCCTACCAAGGCTCAGCAGAGAGGTCCCCGCCGGTCTACATCCTAAGCACTCTGGGGTCTAGGCCCATCGCCCGTTGCACTACAGGTCATTGCGCGCAGGGCGATCCAGGCCACCTCCACTGGGGCGCCGACCAGGCCGTGCCGCAATGCTGAACTAGACGTCTGACAAAGCTTTGGCTAATACTACGATGTCGAGGCCCATAACTATTCTCGCGTGATGGTTAGTGCGAAAAGGCCAAAGGCCAACTCAGAACAAATACCCAAACCATTAGTGTATTAGGGGCTTGCGGAGACGAGGAGAGACTCACGATCGATGTGACCCCACGCCTCGTCTCCTGGACTTACAACAAGGGCTCAGAATGCTCGCGCGTAATTAACTTGCGGGTGCTCTCCGGGCCTGCCCGACTTTCACCAAGGTCTCAAGTAAAGTCAAGGTAACCGTTTGTCCAAACATCAAGGGGGAAACCCCGAGGAATCACCCTCAATGGATTCCACTCGATGTAATCATCAAGGTGAATGTAGGAGGAATCACCCTCGAGGTCCACGCTTGAGGGGCTACACAACAGAGTCATATCGGGAGTGGTGAAGGAGGAATCACCCTCGTTGACCATGGCTGAATAGTTACACTACAGAGTTATCATCAGGAGTGTGTTACGAGGTATCACCCTCGGCACTCGATAGTAACTATGCAGAGTCATACAACTATGGGGGTGAAGTGATGTGAGGTGTCGGGCTCTGGTGGTCGATCACATTGATCGAGTCATCGATGATGAAGCAGGGGCAACAAGGATAAGATGGGGGTCACTGATGGATCACTAACCAACCTATACTAAGTAGTTTAGGATAAGCAGGTAAGGTACAACAACAGGTACAAAAACAGACTATGCATCAGAATAGGAGCAATCAAATACAGTAGCAAAATCTAATGCAACCATGAGAGAACGGGATGGTCGATATCGAGATGACCAAAGGGGTCGGGCTTGCCTGGAAGCTCCGCTGAAAGGGAAGAAGGGTCGTCATCGACGTAGTCGATCACAGGGGCAACATCAGTCTCGGTGTCTATTGGAGAGAAGAGGCGGAAGAAACAGTAAGTACAAAGCACACAGATACAACACAGATGCATGATGGGGTAACACGCAGGGCTAGGGGTGTTCTTACGCAGTGTTACACAATACCGGCGAAGGGGGGAAACATCCGGGAAATTTTTTCCGAAGTTTGGCATTTTCGGACAGACGAACCGCGGGAGGACGGTTGCATGTTCGCTATGTTAGGGACGTGTGGCGGACGAACGAACTGCGTGTTCGTATTCATATCGTCGTCCCGAGCACTTTCATGTACAAAGTATTTTTCATCTGAGTTACAGATTATTTTATATTAATTTTCAAAGTTATAAAAGATTTCCAAAATTTTCTAGATTTTATTTAAATCGAAAATATATGGATAAAAAGCTAAGTTTACATAGCATAGTGCACACTAAGATGCACTAAGGGTCTGACATGTGGGTCAACGATGACTGGTCAAGGGTACGTCGGGTCCCACTTGTCACTGACTGGGACTACCCAGTCAGCAGGTTTGACTGGTCAACTAACCAGTGGGGCCCGCTGTCACTGACAGAGTCTAACTTAATAGAGTTTTAACATCTAATTAGTTTAACTTAAAGGTGGGGCGAGACTGTAAGTGAGTCAATTTTTTAACAAAGTTTTATTTAACCAAACTAATTAATTAACGAGGTGGCCCCACGGGTCATAGTCACAGTTAGGATTATGGGCATTTTTAGTAGATTATTAACTGGGAGGTGGCCCACACGTCAGTGCCCACTGTTCTGGTTTAAATAGTGCTAACACTAAACAGTCGGGCACACCTGTCATTTAGACGGGGCCGACCTAAACAGTCCAGGCGCCGGTGGTGATCTACAGGGGCGGCGGCAGGACGCCTGATCCTGACCCCGGCGACCAAATGGGCGTCTACGACCACACAAAGAACCAGCGCGGCGCGGCGCGCGCAGGGGTGCGAGTCGTTCTTGTGGAGACGGCCGAAGGTGGCCACGATGATGACGTCGGACGGCGGTGACAATGCGGCCTCCGCTGCATCCAAGCTACTGGGCAAAGGGGAGAAAGGGGAGAGGCCACAGATGACCTGGAGCTCACAGTGAGCTCGGGAGCGCGCCCGACGGAGACGGAGAAGCAGTGGTGGTGGTGGGTTGACGGTGACGACCGGCGGGGCAGAGGGTAGACGCGGCCGATTCTGCGAGGTAGGGGTCCGGCGGAGCCCCGAATGAGGTCCGACGGTGATGAGACGGCCAGGATGGGCGACGACCGACGAGCGCCAAGGCGGCGAGCCTGGCCCCAGCGGGGTCAGGCGTGTGGGCAAGGGAGAGGCCAGGGTGTGCGATGCGATGGCGTGCTGCGAGGAGACGGCTGGTCTTCGGCAACGGCGTCCGGTGCGGGGTGCGGAGGAGGAGGTTCACGAGGTCGCTAGCTCGGGCGATGGCGCGGTCGTAAGGGTCAGGGCAGCGCGTCCAGATCAGGGGGATGGAGCGAGAGGAAGAGAGGATTGTGGGATCAAGGGGAGTGGGGGTTGGGCTCTACAGTTCCAGGGGTGGGGGATAAGCCAGCGGTGAGGGGCCGGCTGGCCTGGCCTAGCGTCCTGGTTGCCTGCTGGGCTGAGGCCCAGTTGGGGGGAGGTTTATTTTTGAAAAGGTTTTCTGCTTTCAATTCCAATTAAAACAAAAGCAGACTTATAGAATATAAAACATGTTCCTAAATTAGTATAATAAATATAGGCCACTTCCACAATTAGTTTAGCATTTAAATAAAATAGTTAGCATTTTTATAATTTAAATAGTATTTAAATTATTGTTTTGACCACTGTTTTAAATACTTTAGGGCATTTAAACACTTTGCAAAAAAAAAGTTGGTTCACCACCAATATTAATAAATGAATATTTGCCACAGTTTGAACATTCTAGTTTTGACATTTGAAAACTTTTGTTGTTTGACTCTAATTCAAATTTGAATTTGAATCGGTTTGAACTACCGCGAGATTAGCAACAGCAATCATGGTGACGTGGCATCATTAGTAGAGGGTTACTGTAGCTTCATTATCCGGGCGTCACAGTTCTTCTCCACTACAAGAAATCTCGTCCCGAGATTTAAGGGGTGGAGTAAGGGGGAAAGACTCGGGAAGGACGGAGCTCAACACAAGATAGGTACCTAGGGGCTATCTCATTGAACATGGATTAGAGGCATCTCTCAAGTTGAAATTCAAGAAAGTCATCGAGAGCAAGGTAAGAAGGTGCAAGAAGAAGCTTCAAGGGGGTAGGCAATCGTTCGTTGCCTGAAACAGAGGGTGAAAGGGGTTCAGAGCAATGGGAATAAGTATTGTGTCTGATACCATAATAGATCACTAGGAAGGTGGCTCGTGATTTACATACGAAGCCAAGCGCGAGGAACAATTTTGAAAAATAGGGATGTACAGGAGAGTCAGGCTTTGATCCTATGGAACTGTGGGTTATGGGCCCACCATGTGGGTTAAAAGCAGGAAGGCGTTAATATCTTGCACGACCATGCTAGCAAGGCAGGTCAGAGGATAGACTGTTAATTATGTTGGCAACAATGTTGGTACCAAGGGCGAGGGACGAAGAGAACCATTTTCCTGATCGTTAAGACGAGGCGGACCAATAGGCAAAGTTCTCGTCCATCGGTAGCTAATGGAATGTCATCAACAATAGTAACAAGGTCTTACTGACAGAGTTTGTACACCAAGGTGTTTACATAAGCTGCGAATTATCACTGCTCAGATATGTGAGGTTACAAGAAAGGTTAAACGAAACAATGGAAAGGAAAGTGTAGACTCGAATCACTTCTTTATGTTCTCGAGTGTCTAACAACTCAGAACCCGTGGAAAATTGGAATCAGTGAGAAATAATAGTTGATGAAGAACTCATAAGAAGTTACGTAGTTCTATGATATTCTCGAGATACCAGAGGGTAATACTGAAGGTAGAACAGGATAGAGGTTGGACAGGTGAAAGGATTTGCAGAAGATAAATACTTTAACTTGTTCAAGAAATGGGATCAAAGAAGAACAATATGGTCGAAACCACGGTTGCAAAGGACCAAATATAGATACAAGATGAACTTATCACAAGGGGATTTTTATTATAACAAGAAGCTTCCATGATAAGTTCCACATCGGGTCCACGGACATGAACACAAAGGTTCAATGTCGACTCCCACTTCTCTAATGCACAACTTTCCATTCACTTCTCGCATTCGAAGAAGTTGTAGCGTTGAAATTTTACCTGACAAAAAGCTAGTACAGTATAACCCGCATAACTTTAGAGTTCACACGTATTAGGGAAGGCGTAGGTTCAACCCACTGGGGCATCTTAGGAACGTATACCACAAACTTCACGAGTAAAAAAAACTCAAGCCCGGAAGCAAGTATGGTTGATAAGAGTGGGGGATACCATTTACCAAAGGCATTATGTATCCTAGGAAAGGCTCACAAGGTTATTGAATATTAAGTGCGCTGTCAGATAAAACCCAACAAAGGATCTGGTGGTCCAAAAGGGATGTGAGCAACGGTACTCAACCAAAAGAAGAAAGAATGCAAGAAGATCAGATTATAGAAACAACTGGCTAATTCCAAGCTCAAATGCAAAGGAATTATGATTTCCAACTCAAGGGATCAGAAGCATACACTCTGATTACGGATGGATAAGTTGAATAGACCTAGAATGACAATCAATCAAGGCTTGATTCGCCGAACACCAGCTCATGTCCGGAGTGACGTCTGAACCAAGGGAAGGATTTTAAATAGGACTGGTGATCGCGAGCATTCACAAACAAATCGAATCAAATGCTCGAAATTATGATGACAAAGGATGTTAATGAGTATTGCTAGACATATGGAAGTAACCATAATGCAAGCAGATAAGTATTTGCAGAGCAATTGTTGGAGAGGATTACAGAAAGATCGGATAGTACTTTGAAGTGTCTTGTGAATCACTTAATCAACTAGGAATGCACAAATCCTCGAAAAATGTGAGGAATTATTCATAGGAGTATTCATGCAGCAAGGAACTGCAGGGCAGTAAGCAAAAGGACTCTCCGAACATCAGAGAGTATTTCGGCACATCTTGAAATAACTAGAGCAACTGGGGATGAAGGTATGAACAACAATGTAGGTAGTTATCCAAAAGGATTTATCCGTGGTAGGGATCGCAACGGTGATGGGTACAAGGGTCTCAGGAAAACATCAGAGAGTATCTTCAGAATCTTTTGGTGAAACGGGCGTCATCTGAAGTGAGGGGCCCTCTGGGAGGAAGTAGTTACGAGAACCTAATATTAGAGTTAGCAAAAACATTTAACCCAAATAGAAGAGAGATCAGAGTCCCAGAGTATAGACGAGGAGTAAAATATCCTAATACCATCCAATGGCGACGTGGGCCCGTAAGCCACACAACCATGTTAGTAAAATAGTTTTCAAAGACTAGACTCAACTTCGGCCAAGGAGTTGGAAAGGGGGTTCTTACAGGCAGTCAACTCTAATACCAACTTGTGACGCCCCCAATTCGACCGTGCACTAATAATACGTGCAAATGTGTACGATCAAGATCAAGGACTAATGGGAAGATATCACAACACAACTTTAGACACAAATCAAAATAATACAAGCTTTATATTACAAGTGAGGGGCCTCGAGGGCTCGAATACGTAGCTCGATATACAAGAGTCAGCGGAAGCAACAATATCTGAGTACAGACATAAGTTAAACAAGTTTTGCCTTAATAAGGCTAGCACAAACATCATAGATCGAAGAGGCAAGGCCTGCTGTCTAGGACCTCCTAACTACTCCTGGTCGTCGGTGGTCTCCACGTAGTAACATCCATCGACGATGGCTTCTGGCTCTAGGGATCCACCATCTTGTTGCAACAACCGGAAGTAAAAAAGAAGGGGGAAAGGGGTAGCAAAGAAACTGTGAGTACTCATCCAAAATACTCGCAAGCATCAGATCTAGACTAAGTATGCATCAATATCAAAGGAATGAGTTGTATCGGTGGACTGAACTGCAGAATGCCAGAATAGAGGGGAAGTCCTAGCCTATCGAAGACTAGCATCTTCAAGCAGCTCGAACCATCTTGCAGCATGTAGAAGAGTAAAGAATAGCAATTTATAATTATCAAACATGTTGTAGCATTAATGCCCAGAGATCCTTCCTTGACTCCCTGCGAGAAAGCAATCCCAGAGCCACATATCTCAAGTATCCATTTCTAGTTATAATAGATCATGATACAAGTATGAACGTCTGTTATCGTGGACATGGCTATTAATAGATAATCTTCCCTGCAGGGGTGCACCACGTTACCCAACACGCTTGAGTACTCTGGCCGGCCACACTTTACTGGGTCAATGCCCGGCCTCGGAAGATCAACTCGTCGCAGCCCTACCTAGGATCAGCAGAGAGGTCCCCGTCGGTCTACATCCTAAGCACTCTGGGGTCTAGGCCCATCACCCGTAGAACTGCAGGTCGTTGCGCGCAGGGCGATCTGGGCCACCTCCACTGGGGTGCCGACCAGGCCGTGCCGCAATGCTGAACTAGATGTCTGACAAAGCTTCAGCTGATACTACGACATCGAGGCCCATAACTATTCTAGCGTGGTGGTTAGTGCAAAAAGGCCATAGGCCAACTCAGAACAAATACCCAAACCATTAGTGTATTAGGAGCTTGCGGAGATGAGCAGAGACTCACGATCGATGTGACCCCGCGCCTCGTCTCGTGGACTTACGACAAGGGCTCAGAATGACCGGTTGTGCCATGTAATTAACTTGCGGGTGCTCTCCGGGCCTGCCCGACTTTCACTAAGGTCTCAAGTAAAGTCAAGGTAACCGTGTGTCCAAACATCAAGGGGGAAACCCCGAGGAATCACCCTCGATGGATTCCACTCGATGTAATCATCAAGGTGAACGTAGGAGGCATCAGCCTCGAGGTCCACGCTTGAGGGGCTGCACGACAGAGTCATATTGGGAATGGTGAAGGAGGAATCACCCTCGTTGACCGGGGCTGAATAGCTACACTACAGAGTTATCATCAGGAGTGCGTTATGAGGTATCACCCTCGGCACTCGATAGTAACTATGAAGAGTCATATAACTAAAGGGGTGAAGTGATGTGAGGTGTCGGGCTCTGGTCGTCGATCACGTTGATCGAGTCATCGATGATGAAGCAGGGGCAACAAGGATAAGATGGGGGTCACTAATGGATCACTAACCAACCTATACTAAGTAGTTTAGGATAAGGAGGTAAGGTAGAACAACAGGTACAAAAACAGACTATGCATCAGAATAGGAGCAATCAAATACAGTAGCAAAATCTAATGCAAGCATGAGAGAACGGGATGGTCGATATCGGGATGACCAAAGGGGGAGGGCTTGTCTGGAAGCTCCGCTGAAAGGGAAGAAGGGTCGTCATCGACGTAGTCGATCACAGGGGCAACATCAGTCTCGGAGTCTATTGTAGAGAAGAGGGGGAAGAAACAGTAAGTACAAAGAACACAGATACAACACAGATGCATGATGGGGTAACACGCAGGTCTATGGGTGTTCTAACGCAGTATTACACAATACCGACGAAAGGGGAAAACATCCAGGAAAGTTTTCCTGAAGTTTGGCATTTTCGGACGTACGAACCGCAGGAGGATGGTTGCATGTTCGCTATGTTAGGGACGTGTGGCAGATGAACGGAGTGCGTGTTCGGATTCATATCGTAGTCCGAGCACTTTCATGTACAAAGTATTTTCATCTGAGTTACGGATTATTTTATATTAATTTTCAAAGTTTTAATAGATTTCCAGAATTTTCTAGATTTTATTTAATTCGAAAATAAATGGATAAAAAGCTAAGTTCACCTAGCATAGTGCACACTAAGATGCACTAAGGGGCTGACATGTGGGTGAACGATGACTGGTCAAGGGGACGTCGGGTCCCACCTGTCACTGACTGGGACTACTTAGTCAGCAGGTTTGACTGGTCAACTAACCAGTGGGGCCCCGCTCTCAGTGACAGAGTCTAACTTAACGGAGTTTTAACATTTAATTAGTTTAACTTAGAGGTGGGTCCAGACTGTAAGTGAGTCAATTTTTTAACAAAGTTTCATTTAACCAAACTAATTAATTAACGAGGTGGCCCCACGGGTCATAATCATAGTTAGCATTAGGGGTATTATTAGTAGATTATTAACTGGGAGGGGGCCCACATGTTGGTGCCCACTGTTCTGGTTTAATTAGTGCTAACACTAAACAGTTGGGCCGACCTATCATTTAGACAGGGCTGGCTTGAACAGGCCAGGCCCGATGGTGATCTACAGGGGCGGCGGCAGGACACTAGATCCGGACCCTAGCGACCAAATGGGCATCTGCGACCACCCACAGAACCAGCGCAGCGTGGCACGCGCAGGGGTGCGAGTCGTTCTTGCAGAGACGGCTAAAGGTGGCCACGATGATGACGTCCGATGGTGGTGACGATGTGGCATCCGCTTCATCCGAGCTACGGGGCGAGGGGGAGAAAGGGGAGAGGCCACAGAGGACCGGGAGCTCACAGTGAGCTCGGGAGCGCGCCCAACAGATTCAGAGAAGCAGTGGTGGTGGTGGGTCGACGATGACGACTGGCGGAGCAGAGGAGGTAGACGCGGATGATCCGGCAAGGTAGGGGTCCAGCTGAGCCCCGATGAGGTCCAGCGGTGATAAGGCGGCCGGGATGGGTGACGGCTGACGAGAGCCAAGGCGGCGAGCTTGGCCCCAGCGCGGCCAGGCGCACGGGCAAGGGGGACGCTAGGGTGCGCAAGGCGATGGCGTGCTACGAGGAGACGGCCAGTATCCGGCAAGGTTGTCTGGCGCGGGGTGCGGAGGAGGAGGTTCGCAAGGTCACTGGCTCGGGCGACGGCGCGGTCGTCGGGGTCGGGGCAGTGCGTCCAGATCGGGGAATGGAGCGAGAGGGAGAGAGGAGCGTGTGATCAAGGGGAGTGGGGGTTGGGCTCTAGGGTTCCATGGGGTGGGGGATAAGCCAGGGGTGAGGGGGGCGGCTGGGTCGAGGCCTAGTTGCGGGGAGGTTTATTTTTTAAAAGGTTTTCTACTTTCATTTCCAATTAAAACAAAAGCAGACTTATAAAATATAAAACTTGTTCCTAAATTAGTATAATTAATATAGGCCACTTCCACAATTAGTTTAGCATTTAAATAAAATAGTTTAGCATTTTTATAATTTAAATTATTTTTAGACCACAGTTTTCAATACTTTAGGGCATTTAAACACTTTGCAAATAAAGTTGGTTCACCACCAATATTAGTAAATAAATATTTTCCACAGTTTGAACATTCTAGTTTTGACATTTGAAAACTTTTGTTGTTTAACTTTAATTCAAATTTGAATTTGAATCAGTTTGAACTAACGCGAGATTAGCAACAGCAATCGTGGTGATGTGGCATCATTAGTACAGGGTTAGTGTAGCTTAATTATATGGGCGTCACAGTCGACTACACATTCATAAACGGTTCACATTCCTTCTGTAGGAGAAGCAACACCAGCTTGCAGCCGAAAGCCCTACTTCGCCGATGAGGCCCAAGTTGGACACCCCTCTTAACTGGATCTTGAACGAACTTAAGGGACTCCTTTTTTCGACCAGCAGCCGCAATATGGACGTGTGCACGGTGCCGGAGACGGCACCACATGGTAGGTCTTTTACAACAAGGGCCCGGAGGCCAAGAAGCAGAAAAAGAAGTTTAGTCAGGTGGACATCGATGACAAGGTGAAGCTTGCGGTCGAGAGAAAAGCAGCTGAGGACGCGGAAAAACAGCTGAGGAGAAAAATGAGTTGCTACATCAGACAGTCGTTGCAGCTGTAGATGGCTGTAGAACTAATTTCGCTGCTAACTTGATATTGGCTATGATCAACTGGACGAAGGAAAATCCAGACAAGACGGTACATGATTTCGCCATGCCCAGTTTCGTCGGGAGCAACTCGGTGAACAACACCACCGCACCATCACCTACTCACGCAATCGGGCCTGCTCCCGCACCCGCACCCGCTCATAGCATCCCGTCCTCAGTCTCTGGCGTGCTAAACGGGCCTTCGTGTTTGGCTGAGCTCGATGCCCTCACGGTAATTACAAGTCGCACCAACATATATCTAGAATATTCCATTTTCGTTGCCTTCCGGAGGTTTTATGCCGCAGAGATGTGTTTGCAGACTGACAAAACCCCGTGCACCGTACTCTACTTGATCAAAGGCCAGAAGGTGGACGTGGGAAAGGGGGTGATAACGAACCCCTTGGAACTCATGTTCCACAGCCAGCTGATTCCCCGTGGGCACTTCAGGGTTACCTTGTCGAGTGTGAAACTGGGGCACAAGGATTGGCCTCCTCTAGTACGGCTAGGGGGAGAAGACGACGAGACCCTGCCACAGATTGGAAGCTGCAAGGGTTGGGTGCTGCTATGGCCGAAGAATCTTCTTCGTCTGGAGCCGGCCGAGGGCACACCAATAACCACACATCAACAAGCAGGTATGGACACCACCACCCCACCTACGCAATTATCGGCGCCTGTATTGTGGGTGAGAGCGGCGGACGACGTGATGATGGGGGTCCAATAGTAGCTAATGTAATCGCCCCCGTAGAACAAAGAATGTATGAGGAGATGGAGGAGGACCCTCTTCGGTTGCTCGATACAGGCGCCTATGACGGTGACTTAGATATGATGAGTCAGCCATATGAAGACTTGGGCTATCAGCATGCTGATGAGGATATGGATGATCTGCCCGGGTAGGAATGTCCTAGCAGGGATTGCAAGAAGTCTCTCTTCATGCAATCCTCACAGGACACGCCTGAAGATGCCGCCTCAAGACAGGCTCAACTAGCCGGGGGTCGTACAATGCTTAGCCCGACAACACTGCGGCAGGGGTTAAGGAAGGGTCTGGAAGGTCAGCCCCAGAAAAAGGAGAAGAAGACACCGGGAGAGAGGCTCTGCTGCCTACAAACAAGCCAGAGCACGTAGTAGCCAAACGACGGATTTTGAAGAGCGTGTACCTGTCAAAGGTGCGGCCATGTTCCATGTCACGGGCGAGCCGATGCTACCGCAAAATCAATGGAGGCAATATCAGGGGATCTCAGGAGACTGCACGACCAAGTGTTGTCGACTGAGAAAAGCCTACTAGCCTCGAAGGATCCAGGATATCCGACATACGCGGCTCGTGTGCCTGAGGGGAAGTTCTACATCGACACACGACCCGCGGACGTGTTCTTCCTGTGGTTTGACCATATCTTCGAGATGTTTCTGACAAGGTAGCTCCATTGTACAATCGTCCGCCTTTTTGTGCTACATATGAGCTCTGTCATGAAGAGAGAAGAAGTCTCGCAAATCTGTGTGGCGGATCCATTCTACATGCACGAGTCCTTCTTGAATCTCGGTGACTTTGAGCGTAAAACTGCTAGGGAGTACCTCAAAAACTTCATTGTACAGAATAAGGACTAGAAAATTGTCCTCCTGCCTTATCATCCAAAGTAAGTCAGTGCCGGACAACCCTTTTGTACATTTCAATCATTCCTTCTCGCTCATATGGAGAATAATTTGAGGTGTTTTTTCCCGCAACAATGGGCGCACCATCCTTATCATTATTCATCGCTAGTCTCCCACGCCGTGTATTTCGACCCTACCAAAAACTATGAGAAGAAGTACTACACCCACATAATGAATATTCTAGATGATGCTCTCCAAGGCTTCAGCTTGAGGGGTGGCCACCGGTAGATCAGGAAACTAAGGCACAAGAAGACGGGTTTCTCGCATAAAACTAACTTCTGCTGCACCCATGTCCCAAAACCAACCAAGAACGATGGATTCTACCTCCTCCATCTCATGATGGAGTTCACAAAGGATCACCAAAAGCTTCGCATGACAAGCAAGAACGATGATCATATCCACGAGTGGGTAGAATCTCATGTAGAAGTGTAAGTGCATCTAGTGCCACCCCTAGTTGGTTTTGGAGCATTGACGACAAACTTGGTTGAGGGACTAATGTGTTTGTGAGAATTGCAGGATAACACAGGTAGTAGTCCCATATTGATTCGGTTTACCTACCGGAGATGACCCCTAAAAATGTCTGAAGACATTGAAGACAATGGCGGTCTGTGAAGATATTCACATTGAAGACTATGACAGGAGAAGACATCGCATGAAGACTATGGAGTGCGAAGACATAGTTGTTTCGTAGTTTCCTTTTCTTCTTTGTTGAGACATAGGAACCACCATACTGTTAAGTGGGGTCCAAGTGAACAAAGTCAGAGTGACTGATGTGATGCTCAACCAAAATCCTATGTCTTCGAGAGAAGACAATGAGAGCAAATCTTATCCTAAGCTGGATGAGTCAGCTTTGCTTGTAGCCCAAGCTAAGTTGCCGCATGTGTTTGAAAATCTGACTGTTGGACACGTGTTAGTTCCTTAGTGACCCAAGGTCATTTCGGCCAAATCAGGTCGGGTTGCCTCCTGGCTATAAATAGCCCACCCACTACACCATAAATTGGTGGCTGCTCAGAGTTAGTGCATGGCTTTTGTCGTTTGAGAGCAACCCACCTCTGAAGCCTTTGAGAGAGAATCCTTGCAAGGACAAAGCCCAAAACACCCAAATCCAAAGAGTGTTAGGCATCACTGAAGTCTTTCTGTCCGCGTGATCTAAAGACTTATTGCACTTGAGGACTATGAATCCTCCAGCCGGTTAGGCGTCGCATTCTGAGCATCCAAGAGTCATTATGGATTGCCAGTGAACGAACTCTATGAAGGTTTGGAAGTATCCCTTGAAGACTTACCAGAGTGATTGGGCGAGGACTAAGTGTTCTTAGCTCAAGGGGAATAAGGTGAAGACACGGTCTTCTAAGTTGAATCTCAGCCTCCCTAACCAGACGTACAGTTGTCACAGCAACTGGAACTGGTCCAACAAATCCCTTGTCCTCTCCGAGCAACTGGTTCTATCCTTCCTCTCTCACCTTACTTAAAGTTAATCTTCATGAAGTCTTTGCCCGTTTGCCTGATCTGATTGACTTCACTGTGTGAAGACTGTTTACTGTTTGGCTTCATACTATCTTCTATCATGATCCATACTACCTAGCTGCTGATAGTCATCGTGCTTCCACTACATTGCTTACTTGACTATGGCTTGTCTAGTGTAGTCTACCTTCCGCTGCAATAGGTTCATTTCTATTGTTTGTCTTCAAAGCATCCCTGTTTTGAAGACTTTCATAAAAATCGCCTATTCAATCCCCCCGTCTAGTCGAATACTAGCACTTTCAATTGGTATCAGAGCGAGGTGCTCAATTGTTCTGTGTGATTTGGTTTAACCACCTGGAGTTTAGCTATGTCGACTGCAGGGATAATCAAGGTCTCCGCTGCGTGCCCTATCTTCGATGGCACTGATTACCCCTACTGGAAGAATAAGATGCGTATGCATCTTGAAGCCATTGATGTCGATCTCTGGTATGTTGTCAAGAACAACGTTCCCAAGGCTGGTGAAGGCGTTACTCCTATTGATGTCAAGAAGTTCCTGCAACTGGACTCAACTGCCAGGAACATCACCTGTGGTCATCTGCCCAAAGGGCAGTATGGCCGTGTGAGTGCTCTAGAAACTGCGAAGCCAGTCTGGGACTGGCTCTCCAAGGTCAACGAAGGAGTCTCAACACAAAGAGATTCAACGATCAATGTTCTTTGCAATCTCTTCAATCGCTTCAAGAGAAATGACAATGAGAATGTCCAGCTCACATTTGATCGCATCACTGATATCACCAATGAGCTTCATGCACTCGGTGCCACTGAGATCACCAAGCACGAAATCGTCAAGACACTTCTGAGATCTCTTGACAGCTCATTTGACACACTAGCCCTGATGATTCAAGAGCGCCCTGACTTCAAGACTCTCGATCCGTCTGACATACTTGAGAGGCTCAACACACACGAGTTCCAGCTATCTAAGAAAAGAGATATCTATGGTCCCAACTATGGCCGTACTAGCGCTTTGAAGGCAAAGGCTGTCTCCTCATCTGAAGAAGAATCTGACTGCAGTTCTGGGGATCCTGAAGATATTGGAAAGGAGCTTGCTATGCTTGTGAAGAAGTTCCAGAAGTTCGCCAAGAAGAAAGACTTCAGAAAGTCTTAAAGATCCAGCTCAAGAAATGATGAAGCTTTCTCTCATGATCACAAGAAGAGAACCTATCACAAGTGCAAGAAACCTAGCCACTACATCTCTAAGTATCCACAGTGGGACAATGAGACAAAGAAGAAGAAGAAGAAGAAGAAGAAGAAGAAGAAGAAGAAGAAGAAGAAGAAGAAGAAGAAGAAGAAGAAGAAGAAGAAGAAGAAGAGCAAGGAATGTGATTCTGATGACAAGAAGAAGAAGAAATCCTCAAAGTCTTCTTCCAAGTCTTCATTGAAGTCTTCATCACACAGGAAGAGCTCATCAAGCAAGGATCATGCATTTGTTGGCAAGGAGATGGATTCAGACGAGGAGACTGCATCTGAGGAGTCAAAGGTGGAGTCTGAAGAGGAATCCGATTCTGGAGTGGCAAGCCTGGCTTTAGCTTTTGCATATGTCGCCAAGTCCATCTTCAACACTGAAGACAATGGCCTCGTAACCAACGTTGATGCCAAGGACGAGGATGACTCTACTCCCACCTACTGCTTCATGGCACATGGTGCCAAGGTAAACTCACGCGATGGTTACTTTCAAACATTAAGTGAAGATGACTCTGAATGTGAATCTAAACCTAGCTACAAAACACTTGCTAAAATTGCAACTGAACAACAGAATGCCATGGAACATATTCAAAAGCTATTAGACAAAAGCGATGACCTGTTGGACGCGGAAATGACCCGAACTCAGTACTTAATTGAAGACATTAAAAATCTTCATGGTAAGTACGAGGAACTTGAAAGTCGCCATGAAACGCTCTCAACTTCTCATGAAAAGCTCCCCTATGATTACCTTCAAAGGAAGCAAGAGCTTGAGAAATTAAGATCGGCTCATGAAGATCTTGAAAAGGAGAACGAGTCACTTCACGCTCAACAGATCAGTTCCGCTCAGGAAGGATTTGAACCACCATGTCTAAAATGTCTTGAGCATGATAATGTTGTCTCTGTTGCTGAATGTTCAACTGCTGCTACTATTGCAATATCTTCTGCTGCTAATGTGGTAACTAACGTCTCCACTGAGGATACCACTACTATTGCTGATGAGAATGCCAAGTTGAAGTCATTGCTTGAGACAGGAATGTACAAAAGTCTCAAGGGGCATCAGACACTATGTGATGTCCTCAAAAAGCAAATTCTGAACCGAAACCCTAGGAAAGAGGGTGTTGGGTTCGAGAGGAAAATGAATGTTGATGGTTCTTACTGGATGCATGAGCAGTACCCCAAAACCACATGGGTTGCTGCTAAGGGACCTTCAGTGGATCCATCTACCATATCTGGCTTCACTAGGGCTAAACCAATTATCATTGATGAATCCTTTGATGCAAACTATAAAATGTTCAGGAATCAGAATGGTGAAGTGTTTGCCAGGTATATTGGTACTAATTGCAGGAATGGACCGCCTCTTAAGAAGATCTGGGTACCCAAAAGTTGTCTGGAAAGTCTTCCCGTAAATGTCGTCATGACACCACCTGGGAAGAAGACAAATCCCAGACCAAAAGCTTCATATGGTCCAAAGGCTTCATACCGACAGAGGACTCACCTGAGTCACCCTAACGCCAATGTTTTGCAGGGAAACCATACTCAGACTTTTGAATATGAGTGTGTTTCGTCAAACCTCTATGTTCATAAGTCTAAGAACTTTTCTGCTTATTCTTATGAGTATTATTCCTGCAAGGCTATTTGCTAGGGCTCCAAAGCCAAAATTCTCAGATGCTGCACTTAGACTCATTGCTTCTAAGCCACCCCTGAAGATGTGGGTGGCTAAGAAAACTTAACTCTCTTTTGCAGGGAAAGGTCTCCAGCTGGAAATCAAAGGCGTCTGATGCTTATGCTGGGGACCTTAAACATCTTGTGGGACGCAAGATAAAATGTCCAAATGTTCTTACTATGTATTTCGTCCCGGAATTCCTTGACACTCATCCTATCTATCCTAACCAAGATCTGAACTTCTATGTTCTGCTTGTTCGTCAAATGTTTCTGCTTCACAACTCTCTTGGTGAAGCCTATCCCCCAAATTGTATTGTAGGTTATGACACCAAAGGCTTCAGAATAGATTATGGATAGTGGCTGCACCAACCACATGACTGGTGATCAAATTCTTCTGATGGATTCAATCCATCGCTCTTCTGATAAAAGTCACATCACATTTGCTGACACTAGTAAAAGCAAGGTATTGGGTCTTGGTAGAGTTACAATCTCAAAGGATCACCACATGGATAAAGGGATGCTTGTTGAATCCCTTGGTTTCAACTTAATGTCTGTATCAATGCTATGTGATTTGAACCTGATCTGATATTTGGAAAATATCTGAAAGTGCTACTATCGACTAGAGGGGGGTGAATAGGCGATTTTTATGAAAGTCTTCAAAACTTGGAAGATTCGAAGACAAACAACAGAAATGACCTAATTGATATGCAGCGGAAGATAAACTATCCGAAGCAAGCCATAGTCAGGTATGCAATGATGTAAAAGTACAGGACTAATAGCAGCTAGGTAGTAGGATCAGGATGGAAAATAATATGAAGCCAATCAACAATAGTAGTCAAGCAATGAAGTCAAACAAATACACAGATAGGCAATGACTTCACGAAGACAAACTTAAGTAAGGTTGGGAAGGGATAGAACTAGTTGCTTGTTGAAGACACAGGATTTGTTGGACCAGTTCCAGTTGCTGTCACAACTGTACGTCTGGTTAGGGAGGCTGAGATTTAACTCAGAAGACCGTGTCTTCACCTTATTCCCCTTGAGCTAAGGACACCCAGTCCTCGCCCAATCACTCTGGTAAGTCTTCAAGGGAGACTTCCAAACCTTCATAGACTTCGTTCACCGGCAATCCACAATGACTCTTGGATGCTTAGAACGCGACGCCTAACCGGCTGGAGGATTCACAGTCCTCAAGTGTCATAAGTCTTCAGGTCACACAGGCAGAAAGACTTCAGTGATTCCTAACACTCTTTGGCTCTGGGTGTTTGGGCTTTGTCCTCGCAAGGATTTTTCTCTCTCAAATGCTTCGAGGTGGGTTGCTCTCAGACGACAAAAGCCGTGCACAAACTCTGAGCAGCCACCAATTTATGGTGTAGGGGGTGGGCTATTTATAGCCACTAGGCAACCCGACCTGATTTGTCCAAAATGACCCTGGGTCACTAAGGAACTGACACGTGTTCCAACGGTCAGATTTCAAACACACGCGGCAACTTTACTTGGGCTACAAGCAAAGCTGACTCATCTAGCTCTGGATAAGATTTGCTCTCATTGTCTTCGCTCGAAGACATAGGATTTGAGTTGAGCATCACTTCAGTCACTCTGACTTAGTTCACTTGGACCCCACTTAACAGTACGGTGGTTCCTATGACTCAACAAAGAAAAAAAGGAAACAACGAAACCACACAGTCTTCGCGCTCCATAGTCTTCACGCAATGTCTTCTCATGTCATAGTCTTCAATATGAATATCTTCTCATACCACCAATGTCTTCAATGTCTTCATACATTTTTAGGGGTCATCTCCAGTAGGTAAACCGAATCGATGAGGGACACTACCTGCGTTATCCTGCAATTTTCACAAACGCATTAGTCCCTCAACCAACTTTCTCGACAATACTCCAAAACCAACTACGAGTGGCACTAGATGCACCTACAATCTCCCCCTTTTTGGTGATTGATGACAAACTGGTTGAAGTTTTCAACGGGGATAAATATGTGAAATTGTAAGGATAGGGAATTGTCTTCATAAGTTGCAAGGGCTCCCCCTGAAGATGTGCATATAAGTAATTTGCTTTTGGAATGCAAATGCACATGGCAGGTTGTACTTGTGGAGATCCACTTCAACTTATGAAGATAATTCATCATGCATGAAATGATATAGCAAGTAGAATGACATGCATAATGAAAAATGGACGTCTGCAGAATGATCTAAATGCGGAAGTTATCGTCGCACATGCGGAATTTATCATCGCATCATAGTAAAGCAAATAAGTAGCAGATGACCATCAAGTTTAGGTGTTACAACTCAAAGAACCAAAAGTTTCAAAAGGCAAGAGTTGTAAGCACGACACAAAATATAACACAACCGCCCATATGAACCCGCTTGAAGACTATCAACTCATACGCTTCTCCCCCTTTTGTCAGTAAGGACCAAAAAGGTTTGAAGACATGGAGCATCTACTCATCATGAGTAGGTGAAGCAGCAGGGTTGTCGTTGTTGGTTGGCGGTGCAGATGAACTTGGTGCAGTGTCAATGCGCGCAGTAGCAGGAGGTGGTGAAGTAGCATCATCTTCATCATCGATCACTCTGGCATTTACCGTTGCCGCGGAGGAAGAATATTAAGAGTCTTCAAGAGATGGAGTGCGACGTAAGACAGCAGTCCGTGGAGGAGTGGAGTCAAACTGGAATCTTTCATTGAAGCCATCGTCTTGAAGATCAGCTTCAGCACTGAGTAGGGTCAAACTCTTCCATGATCGCCGGCAAGTTTCATGAGCAACAAAGGCATTCTTGGTGGCAAGGTTGCGAATGCGATTGACATCCACCAAGAGGCTTTGCATCTGTCTCTTGAGCCAGAAATGATGCTTATCCTGTTTCTGATGAAGGGCCGCAAGAAGTTCTCGGTCATTGAGAACGGGAGAACGCTTCTGAGGCCTTTGTGCAATGGTGCTTTCAGTGGCTTCCGTGGGTGCTCGATGAGGCAGACGAGTGTTTCCAGCCAATGGATAGATTCGTGTCGCTGCTTGAACACCTTCAATAGGTTGAGTGAAGCTTTGGTGCTCAACATTCTGAAGACAAAGAGGCCTCTTGGCAGGGTCAGAGTATATAGCTTCAACTGACATATCAACCTCTGGCAGAAAGATCATATGATTGCGAGTAGAGGGCTGATAATTGACAGATGAGTGTCTCTTGATGAGGCGCATGACCCAGGGAGCATAAAACTTCAGACCAAATAGGTCAGAGCCGGAAGCAGCAAGTTGCCTGATGAGGAATTCCTGAGTGTTGAAGCTGATGCCATTGAGAATATAGAAGACCAATGTCTTCATAGCTCCTTCAAGCTTGGCCGCTGATGAATGCCCTTTGACAGGCCATAGAGTTCGCCTGATGATATGATATATGGTGCGAGGCAGATACTCAAGGTCTTCAACAAAGAAATCTGTTGGATATTCAGCGTCAGATGGCAAGGGCTTCATCATGCTCAACATCTGGCTCATATTGGGTTCTGGCTTATGGAAGATACTCTCTACAGCATTGCGGTGTAGCTGACAGTCAGGCTCATATAGTTCTCCAGGAGTGGCTAGCCCTGTAAGCTCGATGATATCCATAGCTTTGGCTTCATGATGAACATTTCCAGTCATCCACTCGAGAACCCATGTCTTGATGTCTCTGTAGTAGCCGCGAATGTGTAGAGTAGCATAGAATTGAAGCAGTAGCTCTTCATTCCAATGTTCTTTGTCTGTCACAAAGTGGAGCAGACTAGCATCACGAAAGCAATCAAGTCCTTCTTCTAAGCACGGCAGTCCAGCAATGGCTTCAGTATCAAGGCGCATATGAGGGAAAATGCGCCCTTGATCATATAGTACGCATGAGTAATAGCTTCTCTGCCGATATCTCCAGAACCGATCTGATGATATCCTTGGCTTGGAGTAGGGGTTCTTGGCGCTGTCAAAGAAGGGATTGTGGCTTTTGAAGCCATTTGCATTGAAGGACCCTGGTGAGTTGGCAGTACCTGGAAACCTTGGCAACCTTGGCTTTGGCTTCTAGACCTGAGGCCTATGCTCAACATGATAATCAAATTGAGGTCCTGAGGCAGTAGGCGGAGGCACCAGAATGGGCCATCGGACAGTGGTAAGCTGACCATGACTGTATGCTTGCTCAATTGTGTGAGGCCTTGGTGGCGGAACAGGAGCAGGGGCAACAGCTGAGGCGTCAGGCTGCACAACAGGTGCTTCGGGAGCAGTTGTTATATTAGCTTCAGGTGCAGCATCCTCATTGGTTTCAGGTTCAGTGGCCACATTTGCTTCAGGCACACTAGTTGGGGCAGGCTCCACATTAGCGTCAGCCATGACGACGTCATTGGCTTCATTGGTGTTGGCGGTGGCAGCCTCAACATTGTCAACCTCCTCTAGACGAATAGGAGGGTCGGGCACAGGCACGTTCACATCAGGAACTGTTTCTTCTTCAATCACTGGGGGAGTAGGGACACGTACTTCTTCTTGATTTTCTTCGGCTGATGCAGCCGGAATGTCTTCAGCAACATGTGCTTCAGACTCGGAGACATTCACAGTTGGAGCAGGTTCAGAAAATACTTGACGTGTAACAGGTGAACGTTGCACTTCTCCATCTGGAACGCTCGACAGAGGGACTTGAGGCCTTTGTCCTTTGTGAAGCCTGCGAAATGCTGGCTTCTCCTTAGGAGATGGAGTTAGCTGGGCCTCATAGTCTTCATCCTTTTCTTGCACGGGGGGTGTAGTTTGTTGTTGTTGTTGTTAGGGAGTACTGGGAGAGTCTTGTAGTTGTGGGTGATCATCCCATGATGCATCCTGAGCAATTGGCGTCAGAGGACGACCAATGCTGATGAGTTCGCTGTTCGTATGAATAGGCGATGATACCACGTCATGTTCGATCTGAGGAAGAACTTCCTCAGTTATATTGTCATCATGACCAATGTCTTCAGCAGCGGTGGGTTCAGCTGCTGGAATATCTTCAGCTTCATGAGCCTCTGTGGGAGCAGGCTCATGGACTACCATCCTTCGTTCTTGATGTTCTGACGCCGGGCGAACCACTGAAATGGGTTCAACAACTAAGGGCTCTATGGAAGCAGCCCTAGTCTTCTTGGTCTTGCGCTTCTTCTTGGAGGGAGCGGCATCAGAGGCTTCAGTGTTCTTTCTCTTTCTGGCTTCAGCCTCGGCAGCCCTCGTCTTCTTCTGTTCTGAAGCGGTTGTGGTGACCTTTGGCTTGGAGCCAGTCATGCTGCTTGGGAAGATAATGCGAGGGGCTTCTTGGCTTGAAGGTTCAGCCTGTTCAACGATGCGCTGAGCGAGAGCTAGCTTGAGCTCAACGATGCGCTGAGCGAGAGCTAGCTCAGAAGCAATAGCGCCATTGAAGGAGACACTGAGGCCGATGGGAAGCTGTAAATCTTCAAAGCTGAAATTGGGGGTGTCGAACCACTCATTAATGAAATTGTGGATGATAGCCACATCAAAGAGAGGCAAGTTGTTGAAGATTTCTGCTTCATCCTTGCTCTTTATCAGCTGCTCAAGAGCATCATCAGCAAGATCTTCATCACTTGACAGATCAATGGGTTCTTCACGCAGAATTGCGGCAGGAGTCAAGGCTCTTTGATTAGATGGTCTGACAAGTTGCTTTTTCTTCTCCATTCTCTTGGAGACACGGGATTGATCTTCAGACTACACACTGGCTTCAGGAGGTGCAGTGGCCAGTGGCTTCGCACGAGAGGTCTTCGGAGGTGCAGCTGATCTTGAAGCCTTTGGCTTCTTTGGCTTCTGTGACTTTGGAGGAGGAGCAGGGGCTTCATCGGAGTTAGCATCATTTTCGGAATGATCTACTCTGGCGCCTTGGACCACGATGTAGGTGATGAGGCCATCGAGGTTGGAGAAGGGGCCGATCATATTGGGATCAGCATCACGGGAGCCGTCAGCACGGGGAGCAGAGGGACCTGGGTTGAAGTCCAAACCCAAGGACTTCTTGTTCTTCTTAGCCGAAGCCATAGCAAACTGGTAGTTGCGCTTGAAGAGAGAGTCGTCACGACAACAGAGTAGTAAGGTGGGATCTGCGTTCTCAGGCTGTGGTCCACGGACCATTCAAGGATAGAAGCCTTGATCAATGGCTTCAGCTCTACTCTTGGGTTGAAGGCCTCGATAGAGGATATCACCCCAAGGTCTCTTGATGGCATTCTTCTCTGCATAATCCTTCGTCACAAACTTGTACTTGAACCATTCCTCAGCCCAATAGCGTCGAATCCATTGGATTCGCGTCTTTCTTTGATGATAATTCTCCTCGGGATCTGTCTTGTAGAGTTCTGCTAAGTCGTCAGGCAGATCTTTGGATGTTCCTTCTCTGCGCTGTCTGCCACCCTTCCTTGCTGATTTTTCTGCAGCCATGAACTTCAAACTGAATGGCTTCAATACGTTCAAAGGCTTTAGAGACTTACGCTTGCTGGTCAAGCAGGAACTGGCTTCAGGAGAATTGATATGATGTTGTAAGTATTCTGCAAACGAATGCAGATTATGAGAACCAAGGGATTCTCCCACGGACATGTACCTGTGACAGCATTAGAGATGCGAGGGAAGGGGAAGAGGTCATATGCATTCTCAGAAGATTTTGAAGATAAATCAGTTTGAAGACATTGACCTCATGATGCGAAGACATTCACTCATATAGGTGAGTTGGTTCCAGATTTGTACCAATCCGTGAATAAGTACAAGTGAGGAATCAAACTAGACAGGAAATCTAAGTGAATTGACTAGGCAGTATGAGACGCAGAGAGAATAGAACTAACTTGAATAGGCAGAAACCACTTTCGGTAAACAGGATGAATCTTGAAGATCAAAAAGGTGGTAAAAATAGAGTTATAATTACCGCACGAAGAACTGCTAGATGGGAAGAATAGGAGACCGAGCAGTTCAGCCCACCGTGCCCTAACTTGGCGACGGAGGACACCTACGGCGATGGCGGAGAGGACGATGTCCGCGGCCGGCGTGAGGACGGCGTCGGAGAAGTCGCGGCAGCTAAGCGCTTCGTCGCCGGCGTCGTAGCGAGCTAGCGGTGGTGCTAGGGTTTTGACGGAGGTGGAGAGGTGGAAGAAGGATTTCTTTACCGCAGGGGACAAGTATTTATAAGTAGGTGAGAGACACAGCGCAATTACGTTGGTGCCCCTGGCGGTTCACATCTGAGGGGCACATGGCAAGCATGCAACATACTCAGAGTTGTCCCACGTTCCCACGCCCGCCAGGCATGTCGGAGAGTTGTTCCAGCTTCTCCGGATTTCAACAATAAAGATAAGTCATTTAAAACAGATTTAATGTTTGTCTCTTTGCCTTCTGCTGACTAGGACGCAGAGAAGACATTCGACAGTTTCAATAGAATGCATATGATTTGGACAGATAGAGTTTGAGATAGGAAGCATAGAGAGGTTAGGGTCCGATCACATTCACTTAGCTCAAAAGATCCAATCTTGAAGACATAGCTATAAGTGAATGCTGTAGAGGACAGAACACTAATATATATATATATATATATATATATATATATATATATATATATATATATATATATATATATCAGAATGCAATCAAATCATCATAGTGTAGAAGGTCATGAAAATAAATTGAAACTGAAGACAAACCAAATGCAAAGTCATTGCAATATAACGCCATGAGTGAAACACTTCAAACAGAGAAAGTTGGTGGTGGCGTTACCCACCGTATAGGAAGTATTAGACCCAGACACGGCGCACAATTATCGTGGCGCTCCAAAGTCACATTCCATGTTAATGTATTCACACTCAGAGTGTAAATCTTCATTGATTGAAGATATACATTACTTTGTGTGTTGCACATCTAAGTCATCAACATGCATAAGTGTTAGGATGTGTGCCTGATCACAGGACATTTGAGGATTCCAAGATATTTAGCTCACACCGTAACTTGCAAAACCTTTTCTCATCCAAGGGCTTCGTGAAGATATCTGCCAGTTGCTCTTCAGTGTTGACGTGAATGATATCGATATCTTTATTCATAACGTGATCTCTGAGAAAGTGATGACGAATTTCAATGTGCTTTGTCTTCGAGTGTTGGACTGGATTGTTGGCTATTTTGATGGCACTTTCATTGTCGCAGAAGAGAGGTACTTGTTTCAGGTTGATGCCATAATCCTTGATAGTTTGCTTCATCCATAGAAGCTGAGCACAACAGGATCCAGCAGCAATATATTCAGATTCAGCAGTAGAGAGTGATACACAGTTCTGCTTCTTTGAGGACCAATAGACAAGTGATCGACCAAGAAAATGACATGTGCCTGATGTAGACTTGCGATCCACCTTGTCACCAGCATAATCAGCATCCGAGAATCCAACCAAATCAAATTTTGAGCCCTTGGGATACCATAATCCGAGTGTTGGGGTGTAAGCCAAATATCGAAGAATTCGCTTCACAACTAAGTGATGCGATTCCTTTGGTGCCGCTTGGAATCGAGCACACATGCAAACACTAAGCATAATATCTGGCCTAGATGCACATAAGTAAAGCAAAGAACCAATCGTGGAGCGGTATACCTTTTGATCGAACTCTTTACCATTGTCGTCGGGACCAAGATGGTGTTTGGCTGGCATTGGCATCGTGTAGCCTTTGCAGTTTTCCATTCCAAACTTCTTCAGAAAATCTTTGAGGTATTTTTCTTGAGATATGAAGATGCCATTTCTTTGCTGACGAATTTGTAGACCAAGGAAGAACTTCAGCTCACCCATCATGGACATTTGATATTCCTCTTGCATCATGTACCCAAACTCATCACTGTACTTCTGGTTGGTGCAGCCGAAGATTATGTCATCCACATATATTTGGCACACAAACAGTTCACCGTCATATGTCTTTGTGAAGAGTGTGGGGTCGAGGGATCCAGGTTTGAAGCCTTTGCTCTTCAGGAAGTCTTTGATTGTATCATACCAGGCACGAGGAGCTTGTTTGAGGCCATACAGTGCTTTGTTTAGCTTGTACACCATATCAGGATGTTTTGGATCTTCAAACCCAGGTGGTTGTGAGACATATACTTCTTCTTCAATCTTGCCATTGAGAAACGCACTCATTACATCCATTTGATATAGCAAGATGTTGTGATGATTAGCCGTAGGCTAGCAGTATGCGAATAGCTTCAAGCCTAGCAACAGGAGCAAATGTTTCATCGAAGTCAATTCCTTCAACTTCAGTATATCCTTGGGCCACAAAACGTGCTTTGTTTCTGATGACTTGACCATGCTCGTCTTGCTTGTTTCGATATATCCACTTTGTTCCAATAATGTTATGCTTGCGAGGGTCAGGTCGCTTGACGAGTTCCCAAACATTATTTAGCTTGAACTGTTGAAGTTCTTCTTGCATGGCTTGAATCCATTCAGGTTCCATAAAAGCTTCAGCAACTTTCTTGGGTTCTGATATTGACACAAATGAAAAGTGCCCACAGAAGTTTGCTAGCTTTGTTGCTCTTGATCGAGTGAGCAGACCAGGTGCATTGATGCTGTCAATTATCTTCTCTATTTGAACTTAATTTGCAACACGAGGATGAACAAGACGAAGATTTTGCTCTGGCTGATCATTGTCATCATTGGGAGGATTGTCTTCGGTCTGTGCATTGTCTTCTAGTTGATTTGGTGCAGAGATGATAAGTTCCTCTTCAGGCTGTGCTTCAGAGGGCATTATGTCACCAGTTCCCATCAGTTTGATAGATTCGCTTGGAGAAGCTTCATCCAGTGTATTTGGCAGAATCTCTCTCTCTGTGAACCATTGGTTTCATCAAATTTCACATCCACAGTTTCAACGATTTTGTAGAGATAAAGGTTGAAGACTCTGTAGGAGTGAGAATCCTTTCCATAGCAAAGCATGAAGCCTTCGTGAGCCTTAGGTGCAAATTTTGACTTGTGATGGGGATCCTTTATCCAGCATCTAGCTCCAAATACTCTGAAGTAACTGACGTTTGGCTTCTTGCCAGTAAGGAGCTCATAAGATGTTTTGTTCAGAAGCTTATGGATGTACACACGGTTGATGATGTGACATGCTGTATCAATAGCTTCAGGCCAGAACTTTCTTGGTGTCTTGTACTCATCTAGCATTGTTCGAGCCATCTCAATGAGGGTTCTGTTTTTGCGCTCAACGATGCCATTTTGTTGAGGTGTGTATGGAGCAGAGAACTCATGAGTGATTCCCATTGTATCCAGATACATGTCAAGTCTAGTGTTCTTGAATTCAGTGCCATTGTCTCTTCTGATGTGCTTGATCTTCACACCATAATTGTTCATTGCTCGATTTGCGAAGCGCCTGAAGACATCTTGCACTTCAGTCTTGTAAAGAATTATATGAACCCATGTGTGTCTTGAGTAGTCATCAACAATGACGAAGCCATAGAGATAGGCAGTTGTTGTGAGGGTGGAGTAGTGAGTAGGTCCAAATAAGTCCATGTGTAACAGCTCGAAGTGTTGTGATGTTGCCATGATTGTCTTCGAGGGGTGCTTTGCCCTTGTCATCTTTCCAGCTTCACAGGCACCACACAGATGATCCTTCTTGAACTTGACATCCTCGATGCCAATGACATGCTTCTTCTTGACGAGTGAGTGTAAGTTCCTCATGCCAGCATGTCCTAGCCTTCGATGCCAGCGCCAGCATTCTGAAGCTTTTGTGAGAAGACATACGGCAAGCTGTGGACCTGTTGAGAAATCTACCATGTATAGATCATCTTTTCGATACCCTTCAAAGACTAGAGATTTGTCAGATTCCATTAGTACAAGGCAACGATATTTTCCAAATATCACAATCATGTTCAAGTCACAAAGCATTGAGACAGACATTAAGTTGAAACAAGCATCACTTTATCCATGTGTTGATCCTTTGAGATTGCAACTCTACCTAGACCCAATACCTTGCTTTTACCAGTGTCAGCAAATGTAATGTGACTCTTGTCGGATGGACGTAAGGTTGAGTCCATGAGAAAACTTCGATCACCAGTCATATGATTTGTGCATCCACTGTCCATAATCCATTCTGAAGCTTTTGGTGATGTACCCTACAGTGCAGTTAGGAGGATAGGCTTCACAAGAGTGTTGTGAAGCATAAGCATTTGACACATATAGGGATAGTCACAGCTTATATCAAAGTTAGGACATAGTATGACTGATAAGAGATTCAGATGTGAAGTATATAGAATGATATTTTAACGAGCGTCCTAAATGAGTTTTAGGTCCCCAGCAATAGTATCGGACGCCATTGATTGCTGGCTGGAGATCGTTTTCTGCAAAAGAAAGTTAGTTCTTCTTTCCCACCCACATCTTCAGTGGTGGCTTAGAAGCAATGAGTCTAAGTGCAGCATCTAAGAATTTTGGCTTTGAAGCCCTAGCAAATAGCCTTGCAGGAGATGAATGATACTCATATGAATAAGCAGAAAAGTTCTTAGTCCTATGAACATAGCGGTTCGAAGATACACGCTCATATTCATAAGTCTGAGCATGATTTACCTGCAAAGCATTGGCGTTAGGGTGACTCATGTGAGTCCTGTATCTGTATGAAGCCTTTGGGCCACATGAAGCTATTGGTCTGGGGTTTGTCTTCTTCCTTGGTGGTGTCATGACGACATTCACAGGAAGATTCTCAATGTACTGCTTTGGTACCCAGATCTTCTTCATAGGTGGTCCATTCTTGCAGTTAGTACCAATGTACCTGGCAAACACTTCACCATTCTGATTTTTGAATAGCTTATAGTTTGCATCAAAGGATTCATCAATGATAATAGGATTAGCACAGGTAAAGCCAGATAAGGTGGATGGATCTACTGAAGGTTCCTTTGCAGCAACCCATGTGGTTTTGGGGTACTGCTCAAGCTTCCAGTACGAGCCATCAACATTCATTTTCCTTTCTAACCCAACACCCTCTTTCCTAGGGTTTCGGTTCAGAATCTGCTTTTTGAGGACATCGCAGAGAGTCTGATGTCCCTTCAAACTTTTGTACATCCCTGTTTCAAGCAATGTCTTCAACATAGCATTTTCATCAGCAACAGCAGTGGTATCCTCCGCAGAGGGGTTAGTAACCACATCATTAGGTGAAGACAATGAAACAGTAGCAGTAGTGGAACATTCAGCAACAGATGTAGCGTTATCAGGCTCAATGCATTTTAGACATGGTGGTTCAAATCCTTCCTGAGCGGAACTGATCTGTTGAGCAAGTAATGAATCTCGTCCTTCTGAAGATCTTCATAATCCACTCTTATCTTTTCAAGGTCTAGCTTTCTTTGAAGACATTCAGAAGAAAGCTTCTCATGATCAGACAAGAGAGCATTATGTTGATCTTGGAGGGCGTCAAACTTAGCATGAAGTCTTTGAAGACTATCAGCCAAAGCTTTTGACTGATCCATTTCTTCACCCAACATATCATCGCTCTTACTAAGCATGTCTTGAACCTTTTCCAAGATTCTTTGTTGTTTAGTGGCAAGGGAAGCAAGCTTGTCATAACTGGGGCCAAATTCATCACCTGATTCATCATCGCTAGATTCAGAGAGATAGCATTCAGTTACCTTATCACCCCTTGCCATGTGGCACGATGAGGATGATGATGATTCGGGTGCAAAGGTCATTTCTTTGAGAGACTCCTTGTAGTCCTCAAACCACGGATCATGACGAGTGCGATGACCTTCATATACCTCAGAAAGCCGGTCCTAGATTAGCTTCGCGTGATTGAGGTGCATAACATTCCTGAACTGATTTCGGGACAAATGAGAGCAGATGACATCCTTCACTGTAAGGTTCAATAGAGTATACTTGCGAATGTCATCAGCCTCTGCCATCTTGCATAGATCAGTGAGTCCAATCTCAGTGACGGTCCACAGTTCGCTATCCATGGACATGAGTCGCTTCTTCATCATGGCCTTCCATCGGGGATACTCATGACCGTCAAAGGTGGGACAAGATATGTTCCTCAATCCTGCAGTCGACACAGCTGAAACTCCAGGCGGTTAAACCGAATCACACAAAACAAGGGAGTACCTTGATCTGATACCAATTGAAAGTGCTACTATCGACTAGAGGGGGGTGAATAGGCGATTTTTATGAAAGTCTTCAAAACTTGGAAGATTCGAAGACAAACAACAGAAATGACCTAATTGATATGCAGCGGAAGATAAACTACCCGAAGCAAGCTATAGTCAGGTATGCAATGATGTAAAAGTACAGGACTAATAGCGGCTAGGTAGTAGGATCGGGATGGAAGATAATATGAAGCCAATCAACAATAGTAGTCAAGCAATGAAGTCAAACAGATGCACAGATAGGCAATGACTTCACGAAGACAAACTTAAGTAAGGTTGGGAAGGGATAGAACCAGTTGCTTGTTGAAGACACAGGATTTGTTGGACCAGTTCCAGTTGCTGTGACAACTGTACGTCTGGTTAGGGAGGCTGAGATTTAACTCAAAAGACCGTGTCTTCACCTTATTCCCCTTGAGCTAAGGACACCCAGTCCTCGCCCAATCACTCTGGTAAGTCTTCAAGGGAGACTTCCAAACCTTCACAGACTTCGTTCACCGGCAATCCACAATGATTCTTGGATGCTCAGAACGCGACGCCTAACCGGCTGGAGGATTCACAGTCCTCAAGTGTAATAAGTCTTCAGGTCACACAGACAGAAAGACTTCAGTGATGCCTAACACTCTTTGGCTCTGGGTGTTTGGGCTTTGTCCTCGCAAGGATTTTTCTCTCTCAAATGCTTCAAGGTGGGTTGCTCTCAAATGACAAAAGCCGTGCACAAACTCTGAGCAGCCACCAATTTATGGTGTAGGGGGTGGGCTATTTATAGCCACTAGGCAACCCGACCTGATTTGTCCAAAATGACCCTGGGTCACTAAGGAACTGACACGTGTTCCAACGGTCAGATTTCAAACACACACGGCAACTTTACTTGGGCTACAAGCAAAGCTGACTCATCCAGCTCTGGATAAGATTTGCTCTCATTGTCTTTGCTCGAAGACATAGGATTTGAGTTGAGCATCACTTCAGTCACTCTGACTTAGTTCACTTGGACCCCACTTAACATACGGTGGTTCCTATGACTCAACAAAGAAGAAAAGGAAACAACGAAACCACACAGTCTTCACGCTCCATAGTCTTCACGCAATGTCTTCTCATGTCATAGTCTTCAATATGAATATCTTCTCATACCACCAATGTCTTCAATGTCTCCATACATTTTTAGGGGTCATCTCCGGTAGGTAAACCGAATCAATGAGGGACACTACCTGCGTTATCCTGCAATTCTCACAAACGCATTAGTCCCTCAACCAACTTTGTCGTCAATACTCCAAAACCAACTAGGGGTGGCACTAGATGCACTTACAATATCGTTGCCTTGTCCTTATGGAATCTGACAAATCTCTAGTCTTTGAAGGGTATCGTAAAGATGATCTGTATATGGTAGATTTCTCAGCAGGACCACAGCTTGCTATATGTCTTCTAGAGAAAGCTTCAGAGTGATGTCTCTGGCATCGGAGGCTAGGACATGCGGGCATGAGGAACTTGTACACGCTCGCGAAGAAGAAGCATGTCGTGGGCATTGAAGGCGTCAAGTTCAAGAAGGATCATCTGTGTGGTGCCTGTGAAGCTGGGAAGATGACTAGGGACAAGCATCCCTCGAAGACAATCATGACGACATCTCAACCTTTCGAGTTGCTTCACATGGACTTATTCGGCCCTACTCACTACTCTACTCTTACTACCACTGCTTGTCTCTATGGTTTCGTCATTGTTGATGATTACTCAAGATATACATGGGTGCATATAAATTCTCTATAAGACTGAAGTGCAGGATGTCTTCAGATGATTCGCTAATCGTGCCATGACGAACTATGGCATCAAGATCAAGCACATCAGAAGTGAGAATGGCACAGAATTCAAGAACACCGGCCTCAAAACTTATCTTGATACACTGGGCATCACTCATGAGTTCTCAGCTCCTGACACACCTTAGCAGAATGGCATCATGGAGCGCAAGAACATAACCCTCATTGAGATGGCTCGGACGATGCTTGATGAGTACAAGACTCCAAGGAAATTCTAGCCTGAAGCCATTAATACTGCATGCCATGTCATCAACCGCATTTATCTTCACAAGCTTCTAAAGAAGACATCATATGAGCTGCTAAATGGTAAGAAGCCAAACTTCAGTTACTTTAGAGTATTTGGTGCTAGGTGCTGGATCAAGGATCCACATCACACTTCAAAATTTGCACCGAAAGCACATGAAGGTTTTATGCTTGGGTACGGAAAGGACTCACACTCCTACAGAGTCTTCAACCTCTTTCACTACAAAGTGGTTGAAACTGTAGATTTGCGGTTCGATGAGACTAACGGCTCGCAAAGAGAGCACCTGCCAAATGTGTTAGATGAAGTCCCTCCTAGTGAATCTATCAAGCTCATGGGTACTAGAGAAATCATACCTTCAGAAGCTCGGGCTGAAGACGAACTCATCATTGCACCAAGTCAACCTGAAGACAATGCTCAACCTGAAGTCAATGCTGAAGCTGAAGATAATGATCTGCAAGGGCAAAATTTTCGTCCAGTTCATCCCCGTATTGCAAATGAAGTACAGATTGAGAAGATAATTCACAGCATCAATGCACATGGTCCACTTACTCGTTCAAGAGCAATACAACTGGCAAATTTCTGTGGGCACTTTGCATTTGTCTCTATATCTAAACCCAAGAAAGTTGCTGAAGCCTTTATGGAACCTGAATGGATTCAAGCTATGCAAGAAGAGCTTCATCAGTTCGAGCTGAACAATGTCTGGGAACTGGTCAAGCGTCCTGATTCTCGCAAGCACAATATCATTGGCACCAAATGGATCTATCGCAACAAACAAGATGAGCATGGTCAAGTTGTCAGAAACAAGGCTCGTCTAGTTGCTCAAGGCTACACTCAAGTAGAAGGAATTGACTCTGATGAAACATTTTCTCCCATGGCAAGGCTTGAAGAAATTTGCATACTGCTAGCCTATGCCAACTACCAAAACATCCTTCTGTACCAAATGGATTTGAAGAGTGCCTTCCTCAATGGCAAGATTGTAGAAGAAGTGTATGTTGCACAACCACCTAGGTTTGAAGATCCAAAACATCCTGATATGGTATACAAGCTCAATAAGGCACTGTATGGCCTCAAACAAGCTCCTCGCGCTTGGTATGACACACTCAAAGACTTCCTAAAGAGCAAAGGCTTCAAACCTGGTTCGCTAGATCCAACACTCTTCACGAAGACATATGACGGTGAACTATTTGTGTGCCAAATCTATGTGGATGACATTATCTTCGGCTACACTGACAAGAGATACAATGATGAGTTTGGGCACATGATGCAAGAGGAATATCAGATGTCCATGATGGGTGAGCTGAAGTTTTTCCTTGGTCTTCAAATCCATCAGCAGAGAAATGGCATCTTCATATCACAAGAGAAATACCTCAAAGATTGCCAGAAGAAGTTTGGAATGCAAGACTGCAAAGGATACACGATGCCAATGCCAACCAAAAGTCATCTGGGTCCTGACAACAATGGTAAAGAGTTCGATCAAAAGGTATACCGCTCCATGATTGGTTCTTTACTTTACTTATGTGCATCTAGGCCAGATATAATGTTAGCGTTTGCATGTGTGCCCGATTTCAAGCGGCACCAAAGGAGTCGCATCACCTTGCGGTGAAGCGAATACTTAGATATTTGGCTTACACCCCAACGATAGGATTATGGTATCCAAAGGGCTCAACATTTGATCTGATTGGGTATTCTGATGCTGATTATGCTGGTGACAAGGTTGATCGCAAGTCCACCTCAGGAACATGTCACTTTCTCTGTCGATCACTTGTCTGTTGGTCTTCAAACACTACAGGAATCAGCTACTTTGCCATCAGCCACGGCGGACGGCAAAGGAATGGATGGCGGATGGCAAAGGTCTCGAATGGGAGACACATATTGGTTATGCATACTAATGATCGAAGACACATATATAGCTAGCTATCAAGTTTCATCGACATGAACACCGGAACAGAGCAAATAATTAATGGGGGAGGAGGACATGTCATTTGTGCTCACCCACGAACGAAGGGGTAGAGCTCGTCAAACGCACGGCGAGGTCGTCGAACACCAAACCTCGCAGCGGTGAAACAACTGCACATTTAAATCAACCCGATCAACACAATTATATATGATGTTTTTCTTAACAAAATTGAAAAATATATGACCTACTAATAATTCACAAATATAAGACCATGTCGGCCTCGGGGGGTTGGGTGTCGGGGTGTCTGGGTGTCATGTCGGGGTCGGGTGTTGTGTCGGGGTCGGGGTGTCGGGGTCAGGGGGTCGGGGTGTCGGGGTCAGGGGTCAGGGGGTCGGTGTGTCGGGGTCGGGGTGTCGGGGGTCAGGGGGTCGGGGTGTTTCCTTCTATCCTTCTTCTTCTTTCTTTCTCTTCTTCTTCTTCTTTCCTTTCTTCTTCTTCTTCTTCCATCTTTTTTCTACTTTTTTACTTCTTTTCGTTTCTTCTTTTCTTCTTCTTCTACTTCTTCTACTTCTTTTCTTCTTCTTCTTTTTTCATCTTTCTACTTCTTCTACTTCTTCTAGTTCTTTTCTAACACTAACACTAACACAATCTAGCACTAACAATTAAACAGCAAAAAAATGAATAAATAGAAAAAAAGTAGTTCCCTCACTGGAGCAATGGGACGGTCGGCGGGGCGGCGCCGGGCGGCAGGGGCGGCGCCGGGCGGCGGGTGGCGGGGCGACGGGGCGTCGGTGGGTGGGGTGGGGGCGGAGGGGTGGTGCGGGACGGGGGCGGCGCCGGGCGGTGGGGGGGCACGGGGCGTCGCCGGGCGGCGGGTGGCGGGGCGACGGGGCGTCGGCGAGTGGGGTGGGGGCGGAGGGGTGGGGGGGCAGGGGCGGCGGAGGGTGGGGGCAGCGCCGGGCGGCGGGGGGGCGGGGGCGGGGGCGGCGCCGGGCGGCAGGGGCGGGGGCGGCGGTGGATCTAGGGCGGGCCATCGGGGAGGAGAGAAGAAGAGAAGGAGAGTAACGGGCGGGGGGTGTGGCGTCCGTTAGTTACTCGGCTCTTTGCCGTCCGGCACTCTTTGCCATCTGCCGTTATCTCTCTTTGCCGTCTTCTAGTAGACGGCAAAGAGGTGGGGGTGTTAAGTTTTTTTAAATGGGCGGGTGGGTGGGGGCCACCTCCCTCTTTGCTGTCAGCTGGCTGACGGAAAGAATCTTTGTCGTCAACTGGCGGACGGCAATGAAATGGCTCATGGCAAAGAGCTTCTTTGCCGTCCGCCGTTTCTTTGCCGTCAGCTTTTCGGTAGCTGATGGTAAAGAGCTTCTTTGCCGTCCGCTAGCCGACGGCAAAGATCAGGCAGATGGCAAACTAGCTGATTCCAGTAGTGAAAGAAGCAGAACTGTGTGTCACTCTCCACTGCTGAATCTGAATACATTGCTGCTGGATCATGCTGTGCTCAGCTTCTATGGATGAACCAAACTCTCAAGGACTATGGCATCAGCACGAAGAATGTACCACTTTTCTGTGACAATGAAAGCGCCATTAAGCTTTCCACGAATCCAGTTTAGCACTCAAAGACAAAGCAAATACAGATCCGTCATCATTTTCTCAGAGATCATGTCAACAAGGAAGATATTGATATCATTCACGTCAACACTGAAGAGAAATTGGCAGATATCTTCACTAAGCCCTTAGATGAGAAAAGGTTTTGCAAGTTGCGGTGTGAGCTAAATATCTTAGAATCCTCAAATATCCTGTAATTGGACACATACACTACAGGAATCTACTACTTTGCCATCTGCCACGGCGGACGGCAAAGGCATGGATGGCGGACGGCAAAGGTCTTTGCCGTCGACCGCGGACGGCAAAAGTGGACGGCAATGTAAGGGACGGCAAAGAGCTACATTGCCATCCGCTTCGGGCGGCTGACGGCAAAGGGTCCTTTGCCATCAGCTGCCGACGGCAAAGAGTGCTGACGGCAATATTTGCGTTGTTACTCCATCAGGTGGTTAACGGCAAGCCTTTGCCGTTTGCCGCTGTAGGCAAAGTTTTTTTCCTCTTTGCCGTCCGCCGCTATAGGCAAAGTTTTTTTCCTATTTGTCGTCTGCCGCTGTAGGCAAAGTTTTTTTCCTCTTTGCCGTCAGCCACTGTTGGCAAACTGACCAAATAGGTCAGCCTCCCAGGAAGCACAGTTGCCTGCCACGTGGCCTCCTTGCCGTCCCCTGCTGATGGCAAAGGGCCCTTTGCCGTCGGTGGCAGACGGCAAAGAGCCTGCATATTGTCTCTTTTTTTCTGTTTTTTTTAATCCAACAATTTTCACAGCAAATATATATGACATATATAGATATATTTCACAGGGTTATTTAACAGCACATAAGTTTCATCGTACATACATATATAGTTCCATCCACTCATACATAGCAAGTTGCACATACACATAAGTTGCAACCATTAGGAGGTTGCACATACATATTACAATGCAAAGTTTCATCAAGATAGCAAGTTCCATCGTAGCATACACATAAGTTGCAACCATTAGAAGAATACTAGAAGAGAATGAAATAAAAAACAAGCACTCCATAGCAAGCTAGCTTCCGAGAAGTGAATGAAATCTGCAAAATGGCAAATAAGAAAGTTAGGAAAAGGTGACTAGAAGAAGAAGACTAGAAGAAGAAGCACGCCATCGTTTGTGAGGTAACTTAGGTGAAATGGATTGTTTATGAGCTAACTTAGGTAAAATTCATCATTTTAGCGCTAATGTAGGTAAAATGGATCGTTTATGAGCTAACTAAGCTAATTATGTCGTTTTTTACATAAGTAAGGTAAGTACATGTCATTCTTGAGCAAACCTAGTTAACTAAGCATATTATAACTAACTTAGGTCATTTTGGAGGAAACAAAGCTAAGTATAGATCGTTTTAGAGCTAACTTAGGTAAAATGGCTGGTTTTGGAGGTCGGTAAGCTTATTAAGTCATTTTGCAGGAAAAGAAGCTAACTCTAGGTCATTAAGGTAAGCATATTGGATGAAATAAAGCTAAGTATAGGTCTTTATGCATTTGTTAAGCAAAAAACTAGAGAAACTTACCTTGATCATGGAGGTGTGGGATCGGGCTGGCTCATGCCAGTAGCTGCAGAAGGATCGTGTGATGCTTGTGTGGAGTTACGCTGCACCAAAGATCATTTCCAATGTTTCATTATCATGATGACACTCAAATGTTAAGACTAGCAAGTAACGTCCATTCAAATTAAACTCACCGTGGTCTCAGGAGCAATCTCTGGATCAATGGCTATGGAGCCATGGGACCTCATCACCTGCTCTGAATTGCAGGGGATCTGGCTCGGGTTAAACTCCTCCCCTTTCCTCGCCTTCCCCTTGACTTGCTTGTAAGAGGCAGTGTGGGCCATGGCATACAGGTCGTACCCCTCTGGCACCTTATCCGTCTTATTGTAGCATGCCTGAAAGAGAGAAAAAAGTAAATTAGTAATTAAAGGGCTCAAGCTAGCATGATGAATGAATTGCATTAATCATGAAGCAAACCACATTACCCAATTCCGCCCGAACTGATATAAGCTAGAGCTACCTTGATGGTGTGGCACACCTTCAATTTGGGCACGTTTGTCCTTGGCCTCAGTCGGCTCCCCTCCATCTTTCAACACCTGCCATGACAAAGAGTAAACGAAATTAGTACAACATAAAAAAATACCGACATGAATAATAATATGTATATCACTTAAGTGTATCATCATCAAGTACAACATAAAAAAATTGAATACCTGACACTACTAATAATCTCGATCAGTATCATCAACAAATGTATAATCATCATCATCACTATAATCAATGACAGGCTCATAGGGTTTAGTGGCATCAACACGTGGAAGGCCACCTTTACGTAATCGGTCAAGAATTGAGAGGTCTTCCGCAGCAGTAACCTCTTCTTGTTCCGGCTCTTCTTGTTCCTCCTCTGGGGTGATGTGGGATTCACTGTCTCTGTCTACTTCAATGTTTTGGGGTGAAGTATACCGGTTCTTGAAACGCTTTTTGGAAAGACGTGTCTCTTGGAAGAATTCTCCTTCATATGTGTCTGGGTTAATGTGAGGTTCATAATCCTCTTCCTTTGGGGGAGATAGTCTAGCACGTGGCGGCACTTCATAAACGACATCCCAACCTTTCAGATTTGGATTAGTTTGGCAGGCCCAGGGTAGATAGAATACTTGGGTCGCCTGTTGAGCCATAATATAGACATCAGGAACATCTAAATGGGTGCTTTGGTTGATTTCAACTAGCCCTATATGTTCATGAGTCCTTCTAGTCTCATTTGGCTGAAACCAATAACATTTGAAGACTATGAAATTCGGTGGGTTTTCACCATAGAATAGAAGTTCATAAATTGCTTCAACTCTCCCATAATACTCGATACCTCCTTCGCCGATAGCAGATACACAACAATTTGTAGACTTTCGGTTGGCCATAGATAGCTCTTTGCCATATGTACGAAAACGATACCCATTGATGTCGTATTTGTCAAATGAACGGACCTTATAGTCAAAACCATTAGCAACTTGTCTCAATTCGGCGTCCATAGACTCTGAATTAGCCCACAAGTTTAATATGAAAGGATTATTGCATTACGCACAAATTAGCGAATGAAATGAAATTGTCTAATAGAATTTACCGTTTGTTTAAACCAAGAGATGAAACCGGGATAGCCGCCTCCTTGCTTTGCGAGAAGCTCATACTCTTCGACGGAATCCTTTTGGATCACCGCTCCATACGAGAATAGGGCGACATATCGACTGTATGAAATATCCAGGAATAAGAGCAGTTCAAAGGAAATAGAAGTTGCGAAACAATGTACCGAGAACTTACTCGATGTACGGCCGCACTTCTATCAGGTTGGTGAAGATATACAACAAAATGGTCCGCCATTCTTCGTTATCCAAAGATACTGGATTTGAAACACTGGCTGGTGCGAGATTGCCTTTGAATAGGCTGAGGTTGGATCCACCCTTTTTAGGCTCGTCAACATTGTACCGAGGCTTCCGATTATGCAAATGACGATTTTTGGTTTCGTAGTGTGCTGTCACGAAGTTTGCCGCCTCCTCAGTGATGAATGCCTCAGCCATAGACGCTTCAATTCTACGTTTATTTTTACATTTTTCTCGAAGCGTCTTCTGCATCCACTCAGTTGGGTAGCACCAACGATTTTACACGGGCCCCCCCAATCTTGCCTCTGTCGGGAGATGCAAAATCAAATGCTGCATTGTATTAAAGAAGCCCGGTGGAAAGATCTTCTCTAACTTGCAGATCAACTCTGGCGCCAACTCTTCCATTTCTTCTAGCACGCCAGGCGATAGTTCTTTCGCACAAAGAACACGGAAGAAATAGCTGAGTTCTGCCAGTACTAGCCATTCATCCTCAGGGATGAAGCCACGCAACATCACCGGCATTACCCGCTCAATCCATATGTGCCAATCATGACTCTTGAGACTAAATATCTTCAATTTATCAAGACTCGCTCCCCTCTTTAGATTCGCTGCATACCCATCGGGGAACATCAACTGCATTTTCACCCACAAGATAATTTCCCTCATAGCTGGCCTTCCAAGATTGAACCATGCCTTTGGCTTCGTCCAGTTCTGCTTTCCTTTCAGTTCTTTCATGTTTTGTAACGGCCTATCACATAGTGCCTCCAGATCGACTCTAGCCTTAGTATTATCCTTTGACTTCCCATCTATGCCGAACAATGTACCAAAAAGTGCCTTGGCGATATTCTTCTCAGTGTGCATCACGTCGATGTTGTGTGGGCAAAGGAGGTCTTTGAAATAAGGCAGATCCCATAAGCATGTTTTGTGAGTCCAGGCGTGCTCAGAATTATACCCCTTGAAGTACCCTGGACGCTCTGGATCTGGCTCGAGAGTGTTTAACTGATCCAGGGTCTGTTGGCCTGTCAACACAGGTGGTGCAGAGTTTTTTACAACTCTACCTCTGATGAAGTTCTTCTTGTCTTTCCTGAACTTATGGCGAGGATCCAAGAACTGTCTATGCATGTCGAAGCAAGAAAACTTGCGACCGGCCTGAAGCCAACGAAACTCAAGAGCTCCCTCGCATGTGGGGCACGGGAACCTTTCATGCACACACCAGCCAACGAATAGTGCATACGCCGGCAAGTCATGCGTCGAGTACATGTACCAGACATGCATTATGAAGTTTCGTTTGCTATAGGCGTCGTATGTCTTGAACCCATTATCCCAGGCTTCTTGCAATTCGTCCTTAAGCGGCTGCATGTACACATTCATATTTTTCCCCGGATAGTTGGGCCCTAGAATTATCAACGTCAGGAAAATGTTCTTTCTTTGCATAATCTGTCTGGGGGGGGAGATTGAGTGGAAAGACAAATACGGGCCAACAACTGTATTGGGCTGCCCTCATACCAAACACACTGAACCCATCGGTGCTGATGCCGACTCAAGGATGCCTCGGATCTGCCGCTTTGTCAGCATGTAATTCATCAAACCTTTTCCACGCAACACCATCCGATGTGTGTACCATCATCAGTTTCCCATCTGCATCTAGTTCGGTTCTTTTGCCTGTTTTGTGCCATGTCATCTGTCTGGCCGTCTCTTCGACCATGAAAAGACATTTAAGTGTTGGTACGATTGGCATATACCGAAGAACACTAACAGGGATTGTGGTCTGTGTCTTCTCACCCATACCGTTGTCTACCACAATATACCTGGAACACTTGCAAATGGGACAATAGTTCAAGTCCGCATAGTCAAGCCTAAATAAGGCACATCCTTTCTCACAGGCATGTATCTTCTCATAGGGCATCTTCAGTGCACAGAGGATTTTGTCCGTCTGGTACAGGTTTGCAGGCATTACATGGCCTTTGGGTAGAAAGCGTCCAAATATTGTCATAATTGCGTCATAGTATTCTCTGCCCAAGTTGAACTGAGCCTTCAAAGCCATTACTTGTGAGATGGCATCCAACTGACAAAGCTCAGTGTGCTCGTGGAGCGGACGTTTTGAAGACTCCAACATTTCATTGAAGGCCTTTGCAGATTCCTCCATCTCCTCGTCCGAATCCCGAGCATCATCATAGTCTTGCACCATGTTTTCCATCCCAGTACCATGCTCGTCGGTGCGACGATGATCCACCTCAACTCGGTCACGTTGGGCAGACTCACCATGAAATGTCCACACCGTATAATCGGGCGTAAAACCATTCTTCTGCAGGTGTTTACCCATTTCAGCCTCTGTCCTCTTTCCCCAATTGCCGCATCGGAAACAGGGGCACCAAGTTTTCCTCTAGCCATTTGCAAATGCGGCTTGCACAAACCCCTTTGTTTTTGTGAATCATTCAGCGCTCCATTTGTTCTGACCAGTGTGACCGGTATACATCCACGCACGATCACTCATCTTGACTTTCAGAGCTACTAGACACACAACAATTATATATATAATTCACCATGTATATATTCATCAATTGATCTACTTTGTCAATTTTATTACGTCCATGCAACCTACACTCTAATAGGTAATGATAGGTCCGAATCCCACCCGAGTATGTGTAGATTGGGTTCATTTTCCCATATGCTATTCTCCGGATCCGACGCAAAATTTCGGCAGCACCTCCCCGCTGTTCTCCTGATACACGTCTCTGTAATAAACAGAGAGGATGTGTACCCGGAGAACAACAGGGGAGGCACTGACGAAATTTATGTGTCGGATCCGGAGCAAAGCATATGGGAAAACGAACCCAATCTACACATACTCGGGTTGTCCATGGATAGCGTTGGACAATTCAAAAGAATCAAGGTTATAAATATGCAAATGCATGCATATTTATAACTATGATGCTTTCGAATGGGAGACACATATTGGTTACGCATACTGATGATTCAAGACACATATATAGCTAGCTACCAAATTTCATGTCATTTGTGCAAATAATTAATGGGGGAGAAGGACATGTCATTTGTGCTCACCCACGAACGAAGGGGCAGAGCTCGTCAAACGCATGGCAAGGTCGTCGAACACCAAACCTCGCAGCGATGAAACAACTGCACATTTAAATCTACCCGATCAACACAATTATATATGATGTTTTTCATAACAAAATCAAAAAATATATGACCTAACTAATAATTCACAAATATATAACCCCGTCGGCCTCTGGAAGGACAAAGAGCACCTTTTCGGGAGGTTTAGGGGGTCGGGGTGTCATGTCGGTGTCCGGGTGCTGTTTCGGGGTTAGGGTATCGTGTCGGGGTCGGGGTGTCGGGGTGTGGTGTCGTGGTCTGTGTGTCGGGGTGTGGTGTCGGGGTCGGGGTGTCGGGGTCAGGGTGTCGGGGTCAGGTGTCGGGGTGTGGTGTCGGGGTCGGGGTGTCGGGGTCAGTGGTCGGGGTGTTTCCTTCTATCCTTCTTCTTCTTTCCTTCTCTTCTTCTTTTTTTTCTTCTTCTTTCCTTTCTTCTTCTTCTTCTATCCTTCTTCTTCTTCCCTTTCTTCTTCTTCTTCTTCTTTCCTTTCTTCTTCTTTCCTTTCTTCTTCTTCTTCTTTTTTCATCTTTTTTCTACTTCTTTTCTTTTCTTCTATTCTTCTTCTTCTACTTCTTCTACTTCTTTTCTTCTTCTTCTTTTTCATCTTTTTTCTACTTCTTTTCTTTTCTTCTTTTTCATCTTTTTTCCACTTCTTCTTCTTTTCTTCTACATATTCTTTTTTCTAACACTAACACTAAATTTTCTTCTTTTCTAACACTAAATCTAACACTAACACTAACACTAACAATTAAACAAGAATTAAACGGAAAAAAAAGAAAAACAGAAAAAAAAACTCACCGGAGCAGGGGGCGACGCTGGCGCCGGGGTGGTGGGTGGGTGGGGGGCAGCGGGTCTCCGGGGCAGTGGGATGGCCGGGCGGCGGGGGCGGGGGCGGCGCCGGGCGGGAGGGGCAGGGACGGGGGCGAGAGGGGCGGGGGCGGGGGCGGGAGGCGGGACGGTGGGGGCAGTGGCGGGTGGGGGAGGGGGTGGGAGCGGCGGCGGCACCGGGCGACGAGGGGCGGTGGAGGGTGTGGCGAGGGCGGGGGCGGCGCCGGACGGCGGGGGCGGGGGCGGAGGAGGTCGCGAGGGAGACAGATGAGTAACGGGCGGTCCGGGGGAGGGGGCTCGGCCGTTAGTTAGGTTAGTTAGGGTTGCCTTTGCCGTCCGCCCCCCTTTGCCGTCCGCTTTTCTTCATATTTGCCGTCTGTGGCGGACGGCAAAGAGGGGGAACGTTAAGTATTTTTTAACCAGCTCCTCAGTGCCCCTCCCCCCTCTTTGTCGTCTGCTAGCGGACGGCAAAGATTCTTTGTCGTCAGCTAGCGGATGGCAAAGAGCTGGCTGATGGCAAAGGCTTTCTTTGCCATCAGCCAGCTCTTTGCCGTCTGCTTTAGGGTAGCTGATGGCAAAGAGCTTCTTTGCCGTCCGCTAGCTGACGGCAAAGAGCTGGCAGATGGCAAAGTAGCTGATTCCAGTAGTGATATCCTAACACTTATGCATGTTGACGACTTAGATGTGCAACAGACGAAGTAACATATATCTTCAATCAATGAAGACTTACCCTCTGAGTGTGAATACATTAATGTGGAAATTGAATTCGGAGCGTCACGATAATTGTGCGCCGTGTCTGGGTCTAATACTTCCTATACGGTGGGTAACGCCACCACCAAATTCTTATTGAAGTGTTTCTCTTGGCGTTATGACTGCATAGTATAGTCTTTGCATTTGGTTTGTCTTCAACATTGATTTGTCTTCATGATTTATCTTCATAATATATATGGTGGGTCTATTATGATAACACCCTCTAGAGTCTTATTCTGCAAACCAAACCCTTATTCTGCTAACACCGCCCGACCCACGCGTAGCAAACTAAACAGCGACAAGTGAACTGTGGAGGCAAACAGAAAAAAAAGAAAACACACTCCACCCACCCCATCTGATCATCTCCTCAACCCTCTCTCTCCCCGTGCTCCACGACCACACGGCACACACCGCCCAGCACGCGACCTCCCCGCGTCGCCGCACCACCTCCCCACCCACGCCGCCCCACCACCTTCCTCCCTGCGCTGCCGGACCATCTCAAATCGACCAACCGCCCCGATTTACCCCGGCGGCCGTATCCCCCGCCGCCCCATGGAGCCCTCCCCAGCGCCACCGCACACCCGGCCGCGAGCCACCGTGCATCCATCCTCGCGCCGCCCCGCGCGCTCCAGGCCGCCGGCCACCTCCGACGCCGCGGCACCGTCGCCGGCGTCCCGCAAAGCCCCGACCAGGTTCGTCCCCGCGCATCTCCGTTGTGGATCCCATCCTTTCCTTCCTCTGCCCTCCCCTCCCACCGTGCCTCACCGGCCTTCCCCGGCGACCCTTGCTCGTCCCTGCCCCACAACCCCTCCCCCCCCCCCCCCCCCCCCCCCCCGCCCCCCGCGGTGCGCCACCACCTTCCACACCCGCAGCCCCGAGCTTCCACTGCCGGATCCAGCGAGATCCGTGTCGTGCCAACTTTCCACCGCCGGATCTGGCCCACACCGCACCACCCTGGCCATGGCTACTACACCGCCCCGTGACGGCCAACCTCCACAGCCCCGATCCCGCGCCGCTCCGGCCGCGGCCATAGCTCCGCCCCGTGACGGCCGGCCTCCACAGTCCGTGCCCCGCGCCGCCCCGAGAGCACCTGGTGCCCCACCTCCATGACGGCGTGTGGGTGCGGTGCAGTGCACTCGGATCCCGCGAGCAGTGCACCGCGCGCCCCGGTGTGGTTCTTCCACGGCCATGACCAACGAAATTTTAGTTTATGCGCCTTGTTGACACTTTTGTCGTACTTTTTTGTGCAGGTCGCGTGCGTGGAGTTGAGTTGAATGTGATGTGTTGGACGAGATGCAGTACGGTTGGTGCCACCGTGCAGCTCATTGGCGTCATACGTGTGGTTGGCAGCTAGCAGCGTGCAGTTTGATAGATCTATTTGATAGTTCTTTTGTTGTGTATTGTGTTGGGCCAAATTGTGGAGGGCATATAGGGCTTGCGTGCAGTCCAGAAATTCTCTCCTCCTGATGCCTCCAGCTAGAGAGCAGTTCGCTCGGAATCTTCATGTGGTTCGGTTGGCGGGTAGGTGCGGTATGAAGATCCATCGCATGGGATTTTTTTGGACTGCTGCCTACCAGCAAGGCCGACGCACCTACATCCTCTATTGCCATGAGATCAAGGACGAGCAGCAGCTCGCTAGGCTTGGAAGCTAACAATATTTATATGTATTTGCTGTTGATTTTGTTTGCGCAATCAACTGCATGAGTGTAAGAAGCACACCCGTCGGCACCGTGCGGTGCGGACGTGCAGTTTGCCGGTGACGACGCCCTGGAACAGTAGCCGCATTGCAGCCCACTTCGGTGACTATGCAGTTTGTGGTGTACACGGGTTCAGATGATCCACGGATTGAGTTTTCTTTTTCTCAAAAAAATGTATGACGATGGAGTTGTCATTGTGCAAAATACACAGAAAAACATTTCATTGTTTTTGTCTAGAGGTTCGTTTCATTGTTCTCAAGCGGTTCATTTGAATGAAAGAATTAAAATAGTTAGAAAAAAGAAACTAATGTAGTACACTTGCCTCTACTCTGGAGTTCGGACGAGTTAACACAAAAAAAGGACAAAATAGAAAATGCAGTGCACTTGGCTCGTCACTACAGTCCCAAACATGTTAATGAAAAACGTTGTCCCAAAAAAACGTGTTACATGAAAACGTCAACAGTAACTCATGCGGTTCACTTTTGAAAGTGTTGCGGTTCATTTTTTTTGTATTGATGTGGTTCACTTGCTCGTCTTGGAAAATTTATGTCCGACAAAAAAAAACCATGAAGTTCACTTGCCCGCCTGCTGCAGTGCCGCTAGCAGTGCGGTTTCCTGTCTGATAGAGTTCACTTATCGATTTGGGTGTTGCGAAAAACAGAGTACCCGCATTTCGGTAATTTCAAAACTGCTTTTAAACCGTGAAGAATTAGTGAGAGTGTGCAACATGAAAAAGTTGTGCCTCGTCGATATCTTTCCATCGACGTATTATTTGAATCACTTCAACCAGCGGTTTGTGAAAATTTTGCGAAAAACGGCCGCTATCTCTCGTCGTCAGCCGTATGATTTTCAAAATTAACTAAAAACCATAAGGATTCTCAAAAACATTCCAACATATGAAAGTTGCGCCTCGTTCGTAGCATTCCAACGGCGTATCACATGCCTCATTTCAATAAACGGTTCAGAAACTGGAGCGAAAACAGTACGAAAATTGCTAAAAATTCGAAAAAACAGAATTCCGCGATTTAGCAAATTCGAAACTGCTCTTAAACCGTAACGAATTACAGAAAATAATAGATATGAAAAAGATGCGCCTGGATCATATCTTTCCAGCGGCATATCCGCTGCTTCATTCCGATGAACGGTTTAGAAAAAATCGCGAAAATAGGCTCGCTGCCACTCGTCGTCCGCCACGCCGTTTTTGAAACTGCTCTTAAACCGCAAGGAATCTCGAAAAGTGTTCAACATGACAAAGTTGCGCCTAATCCATAGCTTTCCAACGGTATATTACACGCCTCGTTCCGATAAACAGTTAAAAAATTAGAGCGAAAACAGTACCAGAAAAACACTGCATGCAATTTTTTTGACACGAAGTTCACTAGTCTGTATTGCAGTGCTCGTCGTCAAAATGATGCAGTGCGCTTTTGTTGAGCGTGCAGTGCCGAAGTGTTATCAGAATAACTATTCTGCTAATATTAGCAGAATAGACCGGCTATATATATATTTGTGTTCTATCCTCTACAGCATTCACTTATAGCTATGTCTTCATTTTTTAATCTTTATTGATCTAAGTTAATGTGATCGGACCCTAACCTATTTTGTGCTTCTACCTCAACTCTATTTGTCCAAATCATATGCATTCTATTGAAACCTATCGATTGTCTTCTCTGAGACCTTGTCAGCAGAGGACAATCTGACAAACAATTAATCTGTTTTAATGTTGCCTTCTTATTTCCTGATAACCGGAGAAGCCGGAACGACCACCTGACAATCCAGGCGTGCGTGGGAACATGGAACAACTTTCAATGAGTTGCATGCGTGCCACATGTCTCTCAGATGTGAACCGCTAGGGGCACCTGCGTAATTGCGCTACGTCGTCCTCCTCCATCTTATAAATACACACCCGTGCGGTCAATATCTGTTCTTCCACCTTGCCACCTCTCACAAACCCTAGCGCCTCCGCTAGCTCGCGTCGACGCTGGAGACGAAGCGCTTAGCTGCCGCGACCTCTTCGACGTTGTCCTCACGCTGGTCGCGGACCTCGTCCTCTCCACCGCCGCCGTAGGTGTCTTCCACCGCCAAGTTAGGGCGCGGGAGATTGAACTGCTCGGCTTCTCTTCCAACCCGTCTAGCAGTTCATCCGCGGTAATTAAATCTCACTTTTTACTGCTTTTTGGATCTGTCCAATCCGTCCACTTCAACCAAAAGTGGTTTCTTCTCTTCCAAATCTGGATTTGTTCTCGTCTGCATCTCATACCATGCCTAGTATATTCACTTATGCTTCATAACTAGTTAGATTCCTCACTTGTACTTATTCATGGATTATTACAAATCTGGAACCAACTCTTTCCAAATAAGTCGCACTATGAGGTCAATGTCTTCTAAACTGATTTATCTTCAAAATCTTCTGACAATGCATATGACCTCTTCCCCTTCCCTCGAATCTCTAATGCTGTCACAGGTACATGTCCGTGGGAGAATCCCTTGGTTCTCATAGTCTGCATTCATTTGCAGAATACTTGCAGCGTCACTTTGAATCACCTGAAGCCAGTTCTTATCTGACCAGCACACGGAAGCCATTCATAGTGCTGAAGCCAATCAGCTTGAATATCATGGCTTCAGAGAAATCTGCAAGGAAGGGTGGCAGGCAACGTCGAGGCAACACAACACTTGATCTGCCCCCTGAGCTGTATGAACTCTACAAGTCCAACCTAGAAGAAAACTACAACCAGCGCAAGAACTGGATTCAGTGGATCCGAAGATATTGGGCAGAGGAATGGTTCAAGTACAGGTTTGTCACGCCTGAATACGCTGAAAAGAACGCCATCAAGCGCCCATGGGGTGAGTGCCTATATCGAAGCTTGGTGTCGAAGAGCAAGGCTGAAGCCATTGCGCAAGAATTCTATCCTTGCATGGTCAGAGGACCACGGCCTAAGAATGCCGACCCATCTTCTCTATTATGGTGTCGTGACGACAATCTTTTCAAGAGCAACTATCAGTTTGCTAAAGATTCTGCTCCCAAGAACAAAAAGGATTATGGCCTCAACTTCAACCCTGGCCCCTTTGCTCCCAGATCTGATGGGACACGTGAAGCAACTGAGAACAGAATTGGCCCCTTTGCCAATTTTGATGGGCTTCTATCTCACATTGCTGCTTAAAGAGCTGCGGTGGAGCAATCTGATGGTGAAGCTGATACTGAAGCTACTCCCTCCCCTCCCAAAGAAAAGAAGAAGAAGGAAAAAGCTTCAAAGCCATCTTCTTCACCAAAAGCTTCAACGAGGAAGACTATGAAGATTGCACCGCCTAAATCCAGTGTGCAGTCTAAAGACTTATCTCGTGTGTCCAAGAGGACCAAGAAGCCATTGCCCAAGAAGGCCACCGGGCAACCCCTGACACCGTTTGTTGTGCTACGCAATGAAGATGAAGCCATTGATCTATCCAGTGATGAAGATCTTGGTGATGATGCTCTGGAAATGCTTATCAAGAGCAAGCAAGAGGCAGAAATCTTCAATGATCTGCCCCTCTTTGATGTTGACATTCTGAATAACTTCATCAATGAGTGGTTCGACAACCAGGACATCAGTATTGATGATCTTCAGCTCTGCTCCCTATGGACATCAGCGTCACCCTCCATGGAGCCATTGCTGGAGAATTGGCCTTGGCTCAAAAGATTGTCGAGCTGAAGAACAAAATTGATTATGAGAAAGCTCACTTCAAGAAGAACATGGCCAAGCTCAGCGTGGCTGATGTTCAAATCTTCAAGAAGATGCTGAATGACCTTAAGGAGGAGTTCCACAAGAAACGTAATGAAGCTAAAGGATCGAGGAAGTGCATGAAGTATCTCGCTAAGAAATGCGTTCAAGCCCACAATGAAGCTGAGAAGCGAAAAGCTCTTGGGCGCCCTGGCATTGATCCTAGGATAGCTGCCAAGAAAAAGAAGTTTGCTGAGACCCACACTGCACCAAGGCAGGAAGAACCTCGCATTGTCTTCCCTGCCAGTATGACAGGCTTGAAGCCTAAGGTCCCCTCAGTAGCTTCTGAACTGAAGAAGACGAGAGTAGCTGAAGCTGAAGCCAAGAAGCGCAAGCACAAGGATGTATCTGACGATGCTCCTTCCAAGAAGAAGCTGAAGACTAAGGGAACTAAGTCTTCAAAGAAAGAGTGTGCTGTTGCCTCTCAGCCACTCATTGTTGAACCCATCTCAGTTGCTCCTCCTACTGCCACAAATCAAGAACGTCGAGTTGTGCTCCACCAGCCTACTTCCACAGAGGCTCATGATGAACAACAAGTTCCAGCCATTGACCCCAACGCAGCTGAAGACATTGGTCATGAAGACAATATTGTAGATGATGAAGTCCTTCCTCAACTAGAGCATCAGTTGGTATCATCGCTGCTCCAACGAGCAGCGAATACATCAGCATTGGTTGTCCATTAACGCCAATTGCTCAGGATGATTCATGGGCTGAGCGCCCGCAAGAAGCAACACCTGTTCATGATGAAACTCCCCGCACTCCACCAGCGCAAGTCACCTACCCAATGGTGAATGAAGACTACATGGAGAGCACACCATCGCCAAAGGCGTCGCCCGTGTTCCAACAGCTTCGCAAAGGCCTCAGGCCATCGGTCTCCATGTCAACCATCCCAGAAGAAGATTCACAACAATCAAGCTCGGTGGCACGTCAAGTGTTCCCAGAAGAGAATCCTTCTGCGACGGTTCCTGAGTCCGAAGCCAAAGCTGCTGAAGACATTCCGGCTGCATCAGCTGATGAAGTAGAAACAAGAGAAGAGAGAGTTGCCGCACCCCCTACCCCAGATCAAATCATTCTCGAGGAGAATGTGACTGTGCAAGACCCTCCAGTCGTTGACCATATGGAGGTTGAGAACAATGAGGCTGCCACAAACACTGCTGAAGCCAATGACTCTGTCTTTGCTGAAGATCATGTGGAGCCTGAAGAAAATGTTGTGCCTGAAGCCAATGTGAATCTTAAAGCTTTTGTCATGCTGGTCCCCACTGACGGCGATGTTCCTACACCAAGGCCTCACACAATGGAGTTGGCTTACAACCGTGACATGGAGTTGGTCACTCTTCACTGGTCTGTCCTAGTTTATCCCACTGGTCCCGGACCACAATATGATTATCATGTGCAGCAGCGACCACAAGTACAGAAGCCTAAGCCAAGACTGACAAGACTTCCTGGTGCTACTACATCACCAGGACCCTTCAGTGTCAACAGCTTCAGAGCACACAACACCTTCTTTGACAGTGACAAGAATCCCTACTCGAAGCCAAAGATCTCCTCGGATCGCTTCTGGAGCCATCAACAACGCAGCTACTACTCTTGTGTTCTCTACAACCAAGAGAGAATCTTTCCCCACAACGCAGCTCCCCTGTCTTGAAGAAGCTCTGGATTGCTTTCGGGATGCTGGCCTTCTGGAATTTGTCACAGCCAAAGAGCACTGGAATGAATAGCTTCTGGTGCAGTTCTATGCTACTCTTCACATTCGTGGATACAACAGGGATCCAAAGACATGGATTCTTGAGTGGATGACAGGTGATTTGCACCATGAAGCTAAAGCTCAAGACATCATCGAGCTTACCTCCCTGCCCACTCTAGGTGAATTGTATGAGCTTGGTTGTCAGCACCACACAGAAGGACTGCTGAGTATTTTTCAGCGACCTGAACCCAATATGAGTCAGATGCTCAGCATGATGAAGCCATTTTCTCAAGATACCGAATATCCCAAGGAATTCTTTGTCCAGGACCTCGAGTACTTGCACCGCACAGTTTATCATATACTGAGGCATACTCTATGGCCAATCAAGGAACATTCTTCTGAAGCCAAACTTGAAGGCACTATGAAGACTTTGGTCTTCTATATTGTCAATGGCATCAGATTCAACTCCCAGGATTTCTTCATCAGACTACTTGCTGCATCTGGAATTGATTTGTTTAGCCTAAAGTTTTATGCTCCATGGGTGATGTGCCTAATCAAGCTTAATTCTACTGTCAACTATCAGCCTTTAGCATGCAACCATCTTGTCTTTTTGCCTAAGGTTGATCTGTCAGTTGAAGCCATCTACCCCGAGCCTGCCAAGGAGCCGATATATCTTCACAATGCTGATCATCAAAGCTTCACGCAGTCCATAGAAGGAGTTCATGTTCCAAATGTTGTTGTTCCTGCTTATCCTCTTGCTGGCAATGTGCGTCTGCCTCATCGAGCAAATACCGAAGCCACTTCCAGTACAATTTCTCAAAGGCCCCGGAAGCGTTCTCGTGTACTCAATGACCGAGCGCTGCTTGTGGCCTTACATCAGAAGCAGGACAAGCACCACGACTGGCTGAAGCGTCAGATGCATAGTATCTTGGTGAATGTCAATCGCATTCGCAATCCGGCCACCAAGAACTCTTTTGTTGCCCATGAGAATGCACGGCGGTCCTGGAAGAGCCTTACTCTGTTGTGTTCTGAAGATTATCTTCGTGCAGATGGCTTCACCAAAAGCTTCAAGTTTGACTCCAGGCCTCCACCAAATGCAAGCTGGCGTCGTACTCCCTCACTTGAAGATTCTGAGTATTCATCTTTGGTTGCAACTGTTGTTGCGAATGTTGTCGATGAAGAAGATGACGCCACTTCACTGACCATGGCTGCACTGCATATCGACTCTGCACCAGGCCCTTCTGCACCACCAAACTCCAATGTCGACCCTGCTACTCCATCTGCTCCTTCTGGGAACGAGTAGATGCTCTATGTCTTCAAACCTTTTTCGTCATTACTGACAAAAGGGGGAGAAGCATATGAGTTGATAGTCTTCAAGCGGGTCCTTATGGGTGGCTGCATTATTTTGCCTAGTTTTTACAACTCTTGTCTTTTGATACATTTGGTTCCTTGAGTTGTACACTTAAACTCGATGGTCGTCTGCTACTTTTTCTGCTACTCTGTGTTGCGATGATAAATTCCGCATGAAGTCATTCTGCAGACGTCCATTTTCCATTATGCATATCATTATCTTCGCTATCTTTCAATATGCATAATTTATTGTCTTCACACTTGAAGATGGCCTCCACAAAGCAAAACCTTCCATGTGCATTTGCATTCAAAAGAAAATCTTTCATATGCACATCTTCAGGGGGAGCCTCGTGATATGTATGAAGACAATACTCACAACATTAAACTTTCACATACTTTTATCCTCGTTGAAAACTTCAACCAGTTTGTCATCAGTCACCAAAAAGGGGGAGATTGTAAGTGCATCTAGTGCCACCCCTAGTTAGTTTTGGAGTATTGACGACAAACTTGGTTGAGGGACTAATGTGTCTGTGAGAATTGCAGGATAACACAGGTAGTAGTCCCATATTGATTCGATTTTACCTACCAGAGATGACCCCTAAAAATGTGTGAAGACAGTGAAGACAATGGCGGTCTGTGAAGATATTCACATTGAAGACTATGACAGGAGAAGACATCGCATGAAGACTATGGAGTGCGAAGACATAGTTGTTTCGTAGTTTCCTTTTCTTCTTTGTTGAGTCATAGGAACCACCGTACTGTTAAGTTGGGTCCAAGTGAACAAAGTCAGAGTGACTGATGTGATGCTCAACCAAATCCTATGTCTTCGAGCGAAGACAATGAGAGCAAATCTTATCCTGAGCTGGATGAGTCAGCTTTGCTTGTAGCCCAAGCTAAGATGCCGCGTGTGTTTGAAAATCTTACCGTTGGACACGTGTCAGTTCCTTAGTGACCCAGGGTCATTTCGGACAAATCAGGTCGGGTTGCCTCCTGGCTATAAATAGCCCACCCCCTACACCATAAATTGGTGACTGCTCAGAGTTAGTGCACGGCTTTTGTCGTTTGAGAGCAACCCACCTCCGAAGCCTTTGGGAGAGAATCCTTGCGAAGACAAAGCCCAAAACACCCAGAGCCAAAGAGTGTTAGGCATCACTGAAGTCTTTCTGTCTGCGTGCTCTGAAGACTTATTAAACTTGAGGATTGTGAATCCTCCAGCCGGTTAGGCGCGCATTCTGAGCATCCAAGCCAGTGAACAAAGTCTGTGAAGGTTTGGAAGTATCCCTTGAAGACTTACCAGAGTGATTGGGCGAGGACTAAGTGTTCTTAGCTCAAGGGGAATAAGGTGAAGACATGGTCTTCTGAGTTGAATCTCAACCTCCCTAACCAGACGTACAGTTGTCACAGCAACTGGAACTGGTCCAACAAATCCCATGTCCTCTCCGAGCAACTAGTTCTATCCTTCCTCTCTCACCTTACTTACAGTTAATCTTCGTGAAGTCTTTGCCCGTTTTCCTGATCTGATTGACTTCACTGTGTGAAGACTATTTACTGTTTGGCTTCATACTATATTCTATTCTGATCCATACTACCTAGCTGCTGATAGTCTTCGTGCTTCCACTACATTGCTTACTTGACTATGGCTTGTCTTGTGTAGTCTACCTTCCGCTGCATGTCAATAGGTTCATTTCTATCGTTTGTCTCCAAAGCAACCCTGTTTTGAAGACTTTCATAAAAATCGCCTATTCACCCCCCCCCTCTAGTCGAATACTAGCACTTTCAAGAAGCGGATTCTAAGCTTAGAGATGACTTCTTTCGCATCCAGAGGGACATTGCAACGATCATCATGAAAGAAGTCGTCGATGAGAAGGGGATGTTCCACCATGGCCCTATATCGCGAGCTGACATCCGAACTCCCATAGGCATGCAACGTCAGGACCTCACGCCATTCAAGAAGCTAGGGACCATCCTCGATGATATGGAAGGATGGAACTTCTAGTGATTTTTTATGCCGATGATGATGATATGTGTCGGTTGAACTTGTATAGTTTCTGCGGCGATGGAACTTTGTGATGTCCATGGTCCCTGCCGATCTTGCACAAGGCTACTTTCTTAGTTTGGGTACGATGACCTGCGTACCTCTAGTTAATTAGTTTGCGTACGATGAAACTGCGTTCATTATTTGTATGTTTACAATATGTTGCATCTAGTTGCTAACCCTCTCTTTTTCGTGTTGCTCAAGTTTATTTTGCTGCATATATGATTGTACATTCTCTTGATGAAGATGCATCTCTAACAGGCACCTAGATTCTTGATGGCAAAGAAGCAGTGCTATGTCATGTACAAAGGGAAGGTTCCGGGAGTGTACGACGAGTGGCCTGAGTGTCAGGCGCAAGTGGAGGGGGTCTCGGGCGCCAGCCATAAAGGCTTCAAAAGTAGACAACAGAAGCAGAATCTAGTTACTTGAGGTTCACGCTAGCGCGAGAAAGGACTCATAACCGCCGCCTCATGTACTGCATAGTTCCGCTCTCACTCATAGTGATATCTCTTCTCGCGTATATCATTATTTAGATGGATGATGATGTAGTTGCAAGTATTCGATACTCGTATCGCTATTTTTGAGATGATGATGAGAGACCACTTTGTGTTGGATGATGACATGATTTAATGAGACTATTTGTATCTATATGCTATGATTACATTTGTTTGTGTATAATGATGACATTTGTATGTGCTAAAGATTATTGTATAAAGCCTGTTCAAATACAAAACAAATATGCAAAAAAAGTTAGAAACTAATAAAACTAGCAGTAGGGAGGGGAGAAAAGTTAGAAGCAGCGCGCCCTTACCAGTAGCGCGGCTTAATTCAAAGCGCTGCAGCTATTAGCAGCGGTGCATCGCTCTGGAGCTCGCTACTGCTACCCATGAATAGCAGTAGCGTGGGCGGACACGCACTACTGCTACAAGTTAGCTGTAGCGCCATATCAGTAGCGTGGCGGCCTGCGCTACTGATACACCTAATACCCGCGCTACTGCTAGGCTTTTCCCTAGTAGTGTCACCCTTCCACCTTTGCTAGCCTCTCTAGTACCGCGCAACTTTCGCCAATGCATTAAACCCACCATATACCCTTCCTCAAAACAGCCACCATTCCTACCTATTACGGCATTTCCACAGCCATTCTGAGATATATTGTCATGCAACTTCCACCGTTCCGTTTATTACGACACACACCATCATTGTCATATTGCTTTGCGTGATCATATAGTTGGCATGGTATTTGTGGCTTGGCCACCGCTCATATTTTTTATACATGTCACGCTAGATCATTGCACATCCCGGCACACTGCCAGAGGCATTCATATAGAGTTATATTTTTGTTCTAAGTATCGAGTTGTAATTATTGAGTTGTAAGTAAATAAAAGTGTGATAATCATCATTATTAGAGCATCGTCCCATGTGAGGAAAGGATGATTGAGTCTATGATTCCCTCACAAGTCGGGATGAGGCTTCGGACAAAAAAAAAGAGAAAAGAAAAAAAAGAGGCCAAAGAGCCCAAAAAGAACAGAAAAAAATAAAAAGAAAAAAATGAAAGAAAAAATGAGAGAAAAAAAGAGAAGGGACAATGTTACTATCCTTTTTCCACACTTGTGCTTCAAAAATAGCACCATGATCTTCATAGTAGAGAGTCTCATATGTTGTCACTTTTGTATATTACTAGTGGGAATTTTTCATTATAGAACTTGTCTTGTATATTCCAATGATGGGCTTCCTCAAATTGCTCAAGGTCTTCGTGAGCAAGCGAGTTGGATGCACACCCACTTAGTTTTCTATTGAGCTTTCATACACTTGTAGCTCTAGTGCATCTGTTGCATGGCAATCCCTACTCACTTGCACCAATATCAATTGATGGGCATCTTCATAGCCTATTAATTTGCCTAGTTGGTGTGAGAAAAAATTCTCCTTTTTGTCTACTACCACCGTCCATTCCATCCATAGTGTTATATCCATGGCTCATGCTCATGTATTGCGTGAATGTTTAAAAGACTTTAGAACGTCAAAAGTATGAAACAATTTCTTGGATTGTCATCGGGGTTGTGCATGATAAATACTTTGTGTGATGAAGATAAAGCATGATAGGCATAACTTTCTTTAGCCATGATATTTTGAAAAGCCATGATTGTTTTATTAGTATGCTTGAAGTATTCTTGTTTTTATGTAAATATTAAACTTTTGTTCTGAATCTTATGGATCTGAATATTCATACCACAATAAGAAGATTGCTTGATAAACATGTTACGTAGCATTCCACATCAAAAAAATTATTTTTATCATTTACCTACTCGAGGACGAGCAGGAATTAAGCTTGGGGATGCTTGATACGTCTCCAACGTATCTATAATTTTTTTATTGTTCCATGCTATTATATTATCCATCTTGAATGTTTTATATGCATTAATATGCTATTTTATATCATTTTTTTGGACTAACCTATTAACCTAGTGCCCCGTGCCAATTGTTGTTTTTTCCTTGTTTTTGTCTTTTATAGAAAATCAATACTAAATGGATTCCAAATGAAACGAAACTTTTGAGGAGTTTTCTTGCACCAGAACACAACCACGAAGCTTCGGGAGGAGGCCAGAAGAACCACGAGAGGGCCACAAGCCCTAGGGGCATGCACCAGGGCTTGTGGGCCCCTCAAGACTCCCCTAACCCTAATCTCAGCTCCATAAATACCCAAATGTTCCCCTTACATCAGAGGGCACACTAAAAATACTTTTCCGCCGCCGCAAGCTTCAGTTCTTGTGAGATCCATCTTGGGGCCTTTTCCTGCACTCTGCCGGAGGGGGATTCGATCACGGAGGGCCTCTACACCAATCTTGCTGCCCTTCCGATCATGTGTGAGTAGTTTACCATACACCTACAGGTCCATAGCTAGTAGCTAGATGGCTTTCTTCTCTCTCTTTGATCTTCAATACAATGTTCTCCTTGATGTTCTTGGAGATCTATTCGATATAATCTTCTTTTGCGGTGCGTTTGTTGAGATCGGGTGAATTGTGGGTTTATGATTAGATTATCTATGAATATTATTTGAGTCTTCTCTGAACTCTTTTATGCATGATTAAGATAGCTCTGTATTTCTCTCCGATCTATCGATTTGGTTTGGCCAACTAGATTAGTTTTCCTTGCGATGGGAGAGGTTCTTTGTGATGGATTCAATCTTGCGGTGTCCTCACCCAGTGACAGTAGAGGTAGCGAGGCACGTATTTGTATTGTTGCCACTAAGGATAAAAAGATGGGGGTTTTACCATATTGATTGGATCTATCCCTCTACATCATGTCATATTTTTTAAGGCATTACTCCGTTCTTGTTAACTTAATACACTAGATACATGCTGGATAGCGGTCGATGTGTGGAGTAATAGTAGTAGATGCAGGCAGGAGTCGGTTTACTTGTCACGGACGTGATGCCTATATTCATGATCATTGCCTTAGATATATATCGTCATCTATGCACTTTTTTATCAATTGCTCAACAGTAATTTGTTCACCCACCGTATGCTTTCTTCAAGAGAGAAGCCTCTAGTGAATCCTATGGACCCCGGGTCTATTTCCTATCATATTATTTTCAGATCCATAAAACCAAAAACACAAAAATACCTTGCTGCAATTTATTTATATTTAATTTATTTTACATTTTTACTTATATTTTATAGCTATCTCTATCAAATCCCACTCTTACTAGTGACCGTGAAGGGATTGACAACCCTTTTGCCGCGTTGTGTGCAAGTGTTTGTTAGTTTGTGTAGGTGCATCTCTTGGGGACTTGTTTGTTCCTCCTACTGGATTGATACCTTGGTTCTTAACTGAGGGAAATACTTATCTCTAGTTTGTTGCATCACACTTTCCTCTTCAAGGGAAAAATCAACGCAAGCTCAAGATGTAGCACCAGACTCCCTCCCCCTCTTCACCGGAAGCAGCGGCGCACCGGAAGAGCTCCCCGCACCGGAGTGCCACGCATGGCGGAGGTGGGACGGCGACACCAAGAGCCTGTAGTTGGTGTGGTGTTTGGCGAGCGCTTGCGCGCCGCGTCGGTGATGATGCAGCGCTTGAGCTCCGGGTCTTCGCCGCCACCACGCCGGCCAGAGCTTCACATAGTTGTAGATCGATGGGCGGAGGCGGCGGATTTCTCACCGGCGGCGAGAAATAGAAGAGGGGATTGGTGAATCGCGGCGGGGGATAGGGTTTCGGCCCGTATACTCGCGGCAAACCCGTAGATATACCGCGTCGGGGGGTGGGGGTGGTTTGTGGGCCATAGTAAAATCATTTACGGGCCGGGCAACTATATGGTCTGCCCAAAAAAGGGCCACTCCCGTATAGTCACCAGAATTTCACAGTTCGCGCGAGTATAAGGGGTCTGTTAGAGATGCTCTTAGCCATCATGTTTGCATGGCATCGACGTCACTTAGTCTGTTATACAGTTCATGCATGCATGCAGCTTTGCATCGGTTTGGTAGCATGTGTGATGTCCATCTCAACCCAAACCTGCAGTTGAGTTGAGCCTGATCTGCCATCAACATTAGCACTTAGCTGCCTTCGACGTTAGCAGCCAGCAGTGTATTAACCAGCTGGAACATGATTGAACAGCATCAGTTTTCTGCATACGTATGTACACCACCATCAGTTTTCCATCAGTTTTCTGCGCCATTGACGAGGATGTGGTGGATTGGATTGATGAGGGGGAGCTGACAAGGAGAGTTGCAATGCAAATTTGCTTCTTCATAAACACTTGTTTAACCTTGAGAAATAAGGTATACTTATTTTCATACACACATGAGAAGCACTACTATGGACTAACCTAATTAACTAGCTAGGAAGATTCAGCTAAAAGAAATCCTTAAGAAAAGCTAGATAGGAAAATTCAGGCCTCAAGATTCCATCGCTTAGTAAGTAACAATTCTACGCGCTTCTCCTTGAAGGTGGAATCACCAAGGCATCAATTCTTGTGTTAGAAAATATTAATTAGGGATGATTTGCGTTTGTCAACATTTATGTGCCCATCATAACCTCATCGAGCATTGCGTGATTAAGGGGAATACTAGCTTTCTTTACTACTACACGCAACTACCTAGAGCAGGAGAACTGGAGAAGGGTAGGATAACTACGAGAGTGTCGTTCTAAGCCCGAGCTCATGTGAGCTCGGGTGAACAGTAAAATAAAAATAAAAATAAAAACCTGGTTTTTTTTGTAAAACATTGACAAATGTTTTCATAGCTTGCGAATTTTCATCATGAAATGACATTGGTGGAAAATGTGACAATAAAACAAAGTCGATGCTCCAAAATGCGTTTGAAAATAACATTTTGGAGCATTGGTTTTTTTTTTCCATGATTTCCACGAATGTGATATCATGATGAACTTTTGCAAGCAAACAAACATTTATCAATGTTTCACACGAAAAATATCAGAACCTTTTTAATTTGTTTTCGTTTTTTCTTATTTTACTGTTCACCCGAGCTCACATGAGCTCAGGAGTAGAACAGCTGCGTCCAAGATGACTACTACTACTGCTGGTTTTGTATTTCAACTTGTAAGGCACCCGGTATCCAATTATTTTTAGGAATCGGTGAAAAAGTATTGCTTTTAGGAATAAACCAACGGTTTTATTTACGAATAAGTTTTGACACTAAATAAATCATTGCCTCAGATCTCACCATGCATGCGTCCACGCCTGTACAAGTAAAAATTGTAAGTTATCTCATAAAAAGGAAATAGAGTAAGTCACAAAGTTTTCTTTAGAGACCTTCTCTCCACTTTGAATGTATATGTAATAAAATAAAAAAGGTTGATTAAAGTTACGATAACAAGAGTTCTTTAAAATTTTCTTGCTCTGCTAATTCACGATGCCATCTCTAAACATTGTCTCCATGAAATGGTTTTAAAATAAGGCCTATATTCGAATTCATGTCCTCACAACGTACATACTAATCTTCAATACTAGTACTGCCAATTAATTCATGAAGCTTCGACAAGATTATGTAACAATCCGTAGTTCTTGCTCTAACGATGAGCCATAAAGACATTCATTATTGTAGAACTGTTTATATATAGAATGGAAAATCTAGTCATTTCTCTATTAGAATATCTAGTTGCATAATTGTGTGGGTAATTCTGCTTGTAACTAGAACATGTATTTAAGATAATCATGTTACCATGATAAGCATTCAGTGTAGAATTACTAGCAATGATGACTTCATAAAATATTTTGTTGTCAAAAGGAGGAGAACATTGATGCAAAGTGTTGATAATCTAAAACAATTTAATCTGTATTTTCTCTAAGTAAATACAGCCAACTACTCCCTCCTTTCCAGTTTAAATGACATATCTCAAACTTTTTTTATTTTCCATTTTGTTAGTCATGTTTCTATTGCTCTTCACAATTTGTTGATGTTTCCAGCTGCATTAAATCTCTGCATGCAAGGATTAAAAGAAAACTCACCAAAGCATGTAAAAGTTCACGCCATTTAGTGGCCATGCAGGCATGTATTGCGGTTAATGCAAATTAAATGAGTGTGCTAATTTAATACTTTTGCAAACTACGGAATTTACTCCACCACTCAACATTTGCCTAGGTTGGGTGATTTTTGACTTGGGCCCTCTAAACTAGAAGGGGGTGGGGGTAGCTAGCATTGACATTGTGCTAAAGTTATGTTTTAGTATGTATTTCATAATTAAACAAGTTTACCATAACCCTCGAATTATGGTGCTTGGTCCAGATTGAACCTGAACTATGAAAAAATAAATATTACCCTAAACTTTCTAAAACCGTTAAACTTGAACCTAACTTTGTGTTGGATAGTTTTTTTGGTATTTGGGGGTAATCAAAAAATGTGAAAATAATTCATTTATTTTTAGGAATGCCACGATATACTATCCAGCAAATGTCTAACCAGAAATATGACCATTCGTGTCATGTGCAAGAACAACAAGAGAGACCTATTCCCTTTTTATGGTATGGATGATGAGATAATTTTTACATTTTTTGATGATTTTTTGTAGGTTCCGAATCCATAGCCCTATCTTGTTTTAGGGTTTTTATTCATGTTCTGGGAACTCCTAACTTGAAAAACAAATACTACATACCGAGTTAAAATTTGGAGGGTGGCTTTGTCTACCAAAAATATTTCTAGTAAACCTAAGAAATGTGGGGCATAGAGAATTAAAAAAGATGGGGAAAAAACTAATATGATCCATTTGTGTTCCATGCAAACACCCAAGAGATAAATGAACTTTCTTGATTTGTACACCTGACATAAAGTGTTATATTTTTATGAATTTGTGTGGATTACAATGTCCTAGCATTTCCTAAATATTTGAAATATTTCACCGTTTATTGGAAGGTCATAAATACAAATCACTCTTGGAAATCAGGTCTGAGTTCATGTTCAATGGTTTTAGAGTTTCCAAGTTTTTTTTAGAATCAAATTTCCAGGGTTTAATGTAGATAGTTCCTTAATTAGTTGACAGTTCAACTTGGACCTCACACGATAATTTTTGTTCCAAGTGGACATTATTCAAACATCAAATTTGTTTGGTAATAACGAGCACATACTAAAAGAGGTAAGATGACATGGGGCCACCAACTTATAAATCACAAGCTCCATATATACTTCACTACAATTGGATAATTACATGTTGAGCCATTTTTGGCGGGAAAAATGAAGTGGGCCAAAGGGTTTTTTTTTTTTTTTGTCAACAATAACCGGACAAATTATAACCAGAAAACCTGAGGTAAGCTCTGGTGAGCCTCCGAAGCCACCAAATTAAGCACTAAATTAAATCATCTCAAAGAGATGACTCCTATGTATGTCTTCCACTAGACACTCATCTACTGCTACAAAATATGGATCTCTCCATGCATAAAAAAGAAAAGGAAGATGAAAAGGGGTAAAAAAGAAGTTACTACCAAAGAGCACAAAGGAAAAAATATTGTACTATTCGGCAAAAATCCGGCAATAGGGGAAGATGGGGTAGCTAGACGCAGTCCACCGCCATGGTGCCGATATCCAGGAACTGGTGGAACGTGTACCCGGCGGCGGCTGCGTCATGGCCGCACTCGTTGTCGCCCTCGCAGCTGGCGCTGTACTCATCGCAAGGTGGGTGGTTCAGGTCGAGCCACAACCCGCGCTTCATGCCGACAACGGCGTCGTCGCTGCTGTCGCTGTGCTTCTTGATCGCTGCTGTCGGCGGCGTCATGGCCATGACGCCGCTGCCTCCGCCTGCAACCATGGCGCGGTGACGCCTCATGTGGCCACCGAGTGCCTGGCCGATGGCGAACTTAAGACCACAGACGGAGCATCCGTGGAGCTTGGGCTTGAGGTCGCCGCCGTCGTCCAGCCGCGGCTTCTTGTGGCTGGCCCGGTGTCCGCCCAGCGCCTGGAATGAAGGGAACACGCGGTCGCACGTCTTGCACACGAACACCCGCTCCGGGGCACGGTCACCGCGCACAGCCATCGGCATCGGCATGGGCATCGCCTGCTCCTGCGACACAAGCAGAAGCACGCGTGCCATCTCCTTCTCCTCGAAAGCAAACCTCTTCATCATTGCTCTGAACCAATTGATCGATCTCTGAAACTCTAAAGATGATGATGAGGAAGAAGAAGAAGCTGATGATGAAGAAACGCATCAAACCGCAGCAGTATTTATAGGCCATTTGCACCATAAAACAAATCAGCCAGTAGTAGCTAGGCAGTAGTGACACTTAATCTAGTATATGTTTCTCCGGTTAAAGAAATGCACAACTTGACCCTAGAGATAGATGAAGAGGGAAGCAACGGCGTCGAGTATCGCTGCTCGCCTTGGATGCAATGCAAGTGGTTCGATATCGAGCCGCTCTAGAGCCACACGCAACGCGTCGCGAGCTCAGTGCATCCCTTGGATTAACAGAAAATATATGTAGCATGATGATGCACGTACCTGTGCACGGCTGCTTCAGTAGTTCAGTTCAGATCAAACCAAAGGGCCTTATTCAGGTTTGACCTCTGCACATGGCTCATGAGGGCCTTTATATATTCTCAACGTCAACAGTTTCCTCCTCTAGAGACCTGTCTTGTTTTGGAGAGACTGAAAATTTCAAGAGCAGAATCTTTGAAATGTGGTAGGATAGGATATCAACAAGTGCACTTGATATCAGAAAGCAAAAAAGGATCAGTTGAGAACTGACATGAGATTATGACATGGTACTTCGTGTCAAAACTTTTTATTCCTTTTTTTGTAGATTATGACGATACGGTACTTTGTGTCAACGAAGATCCCATTTTCCTTTTCCTGGGATAAATTGTGGCCCACTGAATCCTGCAGAGTTTACTTCTGTCAGTCCCATCAGTTTTGGTCATCACTAGCTAGGCTGATTAGTAGGGCAACCTGTAATGGACAATTAAATTAGTATCGCACCGATGATCGATGAAGATCGCCTGCTTAATGATGCTCTTATCAAACGTCTCATGACTGCTCCAAATGCCACATGAAACAGTATCTCTCGATCTCTTCTTGTTTTCCTTAATTTTTTCGCGAGGGGCATCTAGTACCTTCTGCACTTACTTGCAACGCTGGTATAGTGTCATAGATGGCTCTTCCGGTCAAAAGTAGCCAGGCTAAACTACCAGCAAGTAGTGGCATCTGAGACTGGACATTAAACTAATACAACTCTCCATGTTGAAATTAGCGGCTATCGCTGATGATTGATTCTCGGGGTTGCTTGCATCCACACCGCACTAGCTGATTGGACTGAACTGATCAATAATTGTTGCTTGATGTCAGCAAGAAAGTAGCTTGGCTTAGTTGTGCATCCTCTATACTTTCTAGTTTTTAATTTGCAACTTGTGTTAAATAGTGCGTTCTGTTGCTACTTCAGGAATTGAGAGTTTGTGGCGTCTCGGTTTGTTCACACAGTGGAAGTGTTTGATGGGGATCAAATGGAATCTTGCCCCTGTTCACATTTCAGAGATAAGAAAGGAAATTACTAAATGAAGATTCTATGTCATGGATATCATCAGACTCTTGGTTATGTGATGTTTTTTAAACCTTTTTTGGGAGTAATTAGTACTCAGGACTAAATTAAAGAGTCTGGGAAATCCATCATGTACCTGCTTCTCAGTACTTAAGATTCTTCAGATAAGTAGTGGCACTGCTAGTAGTACACAGATGACAACACACATCTTTTCGAATCTGTTCGCTGCGTCTCATAATGCTGGATGCAATGTGCAAGAATTCGCAAAGGCCAGTTGGCAAGATAGTCCTTTGTGCACCCTGAAGCAACATGATCCCTCGGTGCCTGCGATACGGTTAAGTCAGTATTATAAAAGGGGCAATTATTCGCTGCTCACCAACTGTCCAGTTGATGTAGAAGATTCACATAACTTGCTGAACACACATTGCCTGAGAAACAGAAATGGCCAATTTGCAGTTTGCTATAGGTAGAGCTATTATCTAGATGCTTCCGATGATTGGCGTTTCGAGGCTGGAGGTCTAGTCGTCCCGGAAACTTCTGTGTCCCTCTCAAGTTTGAATCTGAACTTGGAGCTTGTGCTATGTCTGACGAACCCTAATTGAGCAAAGATACAACTTTGCTTCCCTCTCAGCATAAACAACAAGAACAAACCCGCTATTTGCCGCATAAAATGCTCAAAAGTAGAAGTTTGCTTCTTGTTTTGCCTCAAGATTCAGCAACATCTGAGATTCTCAAACCCCTGTGTCATCATGTCAAACCTACGCAGATTGTTAACTGGCACACGGCTTTGGTGCCCAATGCTCAGAATTGCTTGTGTGGACTTGCTTCCTATGCCAGTTATACTTATATCCGATTTCTTGGTACCACAGAATCAAAGCAAATGTTTGGTACCTTTGTGGTAATTATTTTCTTATTTGGTGAAGCATGCCGGGCACAACATACAACAACAACAACAACAAAGCCTTTAGTCCCAAGCAAGTTGGGGTAGGCTAGAGGTGAAACCCATAAGATCTCGCAACCAACTCATGGCTCTGGCACATGGATAGCAAGCTTCCATGCACCCCTGTCCATAGCTAGCTCTTCGGTGATACCCCAATCCTTCAGGTCTCTCTTAATGGACTCCTCCCATGTCAAATTCGGTCTACCCCGCCCTCTCTTGACATTCTCCGCACGCTTTAGCCATCCGCTATGCACTGGAGCTTCTAGAGGCCTGCGCTGGATATGCCCAAACCATCTCAGACGATGTTGGACAAGCTTCTCTTCAATTGGTGCTACCCCAACTCTATCTCGTATAAATTGAAGAAGCAATGTCAACCATCATTTCTGAAGGAAAAAAAACTAAAAAGGCCGGTAAGAGCGATCGAGGCGTCGAGCGGTTCCAGTTTTCTGCATCTACTTTCTGAGTAAGCAGTGTGCTAACCACCGAATGCATAAGAATCTTCAAGGGAAGGGGCACTACTTTAGATACTGCTGACTGATTCTAAAGGTTAGCCAGTACACAATATGATATTAGGCGTGCGTCACGGCTTGAGATTGCGGTTTGAGGTCGCGAAGGGGCGGTATATTCCTTTATGCTTCAGGGGGCAGAGTTAGCACCACTAATTGCAACCCCTTGCTACTTAAGAGCCAGCATCCTAATTTTATGAAGAAATGAGATATGAGGAATCAGGACAGCTATAGTTCTCATTGATTTTCTCCAAATCTTGAAAAAATGAATTGGACTGGCAAATCAGAAAACAATGACCTGCTATAGGCTAGGCAGTAGTGCCCTGTTCAGAACCCTAAGATACAGTCTTGTTGATTCGGTTAGAATTATGTGGTGCAGCTCTAATCTGCACCAACTACAATAAAAAAACAAAAAAAAAAACAAGGTGGAGTTCAAAAGCAACTCTGAATTGTATAGTTGGAGCTAGTAGTGCTGTGATGCAACTAAGCATCAGTGCAATTGTATTTATCCGTAGAAAGAGAAATATCTGATTAGCACAGCACACAGGATGACAGGATAACAAAGATGCGTGACTTTTTTAGTAGAATCAGTCGTAAACAAGGATTCCAAAACCGGATACCAGAAAATACCTGTTAAATATGGGCGGTAACTAGTGTTTTTTTGTTGTTGTACTGCTCAGAGTTCAATTCCAAATATCTTTTTTGGGGTATGTTTGGTGCAACCGGTGCATCTGATCTCCTATCAAGTAGTGTTCGGAATTTCCAAAATAAGTTCAAGTCATACACACATCCAGTGCTAACAAGGAAAACATGCCACATTCATTGCCCGATTTGGATTATCTATTCACACGAGGTTTGCCTTTTTGTTTTGTTTCTCGAGCTATGTTTTGAGTTGAGATTTGAAATCTTGTAACACGGTAGAAATATTCCTTTTCTACACCCGCAAAATTTTAAGAATTTTTGAACAATTCTAAATAGAGCAACCAAGGTCGGGTGCACCACAGGGTGCCTGATGCACCAAATATGATCCTTATAAGGGAAGGATAATGATCCTTTCTCTCGATAGGATTAGGATCCATCTCACCTAATTGCAACATACTCCCTCCGTCCGAAAATACTTGTCATCAAAATGGACAAAAAGGGATGTATGTAGAACTAAAATACATCTAGATACATCCCTTTTTATTCATTTTGATGACAAGTATTTCCGGACGGAGGGAGTAGTAGGGTTACGTGCGCTATTTGCGAGGCACCAAAAGCCTCATAGGTTAACCGAAACCACCTACCAAAGAAATAATGGAAAGTGGTTATTTTTGTTTGTTCTACCAATGGATAAAGAAGGCAATTGAAAGTTGACAAACACAAATAATCGTCATGAACAACCCGTTGCTCTCATGAGTGACAAACTGGGTGAAGGAGAACTTGCTTTTTGAGAAAGAGTTAAGTCACTGTCAGAGAAAAGAGCAGCAGCGGGTTGCTGCGTTCAGGGCTGGAACTCACAGTGTTAGAACCTCCCTGCCTGACAGAGAGAGAGAGAGCACTTTGCTTCTGCCTGGATTTTCTAGGGTTCTTGTCGCCATCTCCACGTAGGTCGCCACCGGTGTGATGCAGGCACTGCATCAAGTTGGGAGTATCAGGCATAGTTAGTGCAATGCACCTAGATATCCATACATGTCATCACACACATAAAAAGGAAGTGGTCAGTAGTGATTGATTTAGTCAGCATCCAGTAGTAGTAAGCACATTTATGTTGACATCCTAATGCTTTGTAAGATCTCACGTTCTTATATTTTTGTTTGGTTCTCCATTTGAGTTAATGAAGCAAGCAATTCACGCGTCAGCATCTACATTTTTGAGTAATACTCGGATATAACTGCTTCATAACACAGGCAAAAAAAATTCACACAAAAAATGAAGCATTCATAAATTGACAATGTTAAATGAAAGATACAGCATGTGTCTACTACCATACAAGATTGCTCTGTAAATCGTCTCATGATCATCCTAGTGAGGAACCATTTCCTCTCCTTTACAGGAGAAAATTCTTCGTGCGGTTCGAACAAAGGGCACTACCTATCAAAAAGCAACTTGTCCACCATGATCACTTGGCCTTGTTGGGGCATTCTGAGGAGAGATGACCAGCTATGCCGCATTCATAGCACGTCCTTCTCTTCTTTTTCTTTGGAGGCGCCGAGCTTGTGTCGTCACTAGGTTTATTTTCAACAGAAACAGCTGAAGGTTCCATGCTTGAGCCACCAACAGGTTTGGCTTCCTCAGGACTAATCTCAGTAGCATTTTTGTTGGGGCAAGCTGACGAGAGATGACCGGAGACGCCACACTCATAGCATGTCCGTCTCTTCTTCGACGCTGTTGAGGCAGATTCAGTATTGGCCTTATTTTCATCAGCTATGACTTCAGGAGCACTTTTATTTGGGCAAGCAGATGATAGATGACCAGGAATGCCACATTCATAGCATGTCCGTCTCTTCTTCGACGCTGTTGTGGCAGATTCAGTATTGGCCTTATTTTCATCAGCTATGACTTCAGGAGCACCTTTATTTGGGCAAGCAGATGACAAATGACCAGGAATGCCACATTCATAGCATGTCCTTCTCTTCTTTGATGCTGTTGTGGCTGAGTCAATATTGACCTTATTTTCATCAGCTATGACTTCAGAAGCCTTTTTGTTTGGGCAAGCTGACGATATATGGCCAGGAACGCCACATTCATAGCACGTGCGTCTCTTCTTCGACAATGCTTCAGCTGAATCAGTATTATCCTTATTTTCACTGGATATGACTTCAGAAACCTTCTTATTAGGGCAAGCAAAAGAGAGATGGCCAGGGGTGCCACATTCATAACATGTACGGATGCTGTTCTTTGATGAATCTGAAGTTGCTGCACTGTCATTTGGTTTCTGGTTTTCTTTCTTTGGAACAGCACATCTGATTCTGGCTGGTCTCCCCTTAATCACGTTCTGGTCAAGCTTCAGAGCAATAGCAAGAGATGTGCTATCAGAAAAATCAACATGCGCGAAGCCTTTGAATTCACCTGTCTCCTTGTCTGTTCCAAAACGGATGGATGAGATCTTGCAATCAGAAAAGAACTTCCTCAGGTCATCCTCTGTTACGTCCCAAGCTAGGTTACCAACATATGTCCTATTGTATCCCTCTATCATCTTTGGTGCAAAATCTTCCTTCTCGTGGTTAGATTTAACCTGTTCGCGGTTAGCCTTGTAAGGCTGGACTTTCAAAAGGAATCCTCCCCTGTGATTGTTTAACAAGAATGCTGTCACTTATGAATCACAACTGAAATAAACCAGAGGTAACATTAAGGAGATGTGCTTACATATCTGCACCATCAAGAGCCAATGCCCTTTTTGCGGCGGCGTCAGTCTGCACAAGAAAAGTCTGTCAGGCTCCAACTTCCAAACAACTCTAAAAGCATGCTGCTGATGAGCCATGTGAATTACTCATGACTCATGATAACAGATTAAGAGCTCTTCTGGTGGTACAAGATGACTCCAATGGACTAAAATGAAACTAAATTGTAGATAAGAGCGCTGCTGAAAAGTTGTACCACAAAATTCAAGCTACAGGCATATCTTCCAAACAATGACAATGACTGAAACACGCTGCTGACGAATCATGTGCACTGCCAAGCAGATTAAGAGCATCTTATGTTGGTATCGAGCCAACTCCAATGGATTACAAAATATTAAATGGTCGATGAGAGTTCTGCTCAAAAGTTGGAGTAACATAAGACGTAAGGGTACACCACCACTTACCACCAAAAGACCTTAAAGATGAATGCCCTAGAGGTTTGGAAATAAAACCAACAATTTCTACACCAGCACAGTGAAACAAGTCAGACTGCCATACGTACACAGTTAGTTGAATCAAACGCCAGTGCCATCAAACCTTAAACATTCAGTACACTATTTAGATGTCTTAGGCTGTTCAATATACTTGTGAATTAAACATGCCTGCATGAACAGGAACGCAAGACTAGAACAAAGGATATTGCGTTGCAAAGCTGACCTTGAATGTGAGAATGGCAATACCCCTGAACTTTCTGGTGTCAGGAAAAGTCATGCAGTCCAGCGCAGTGATACTTCCACATCCTTCAAAGAAACTTCTAATGTCATCCTCAGATGAATAGTACGGGATGCCACCAACATACACCTTCTTTATACTTTGCTCACTGAAACAAGGAAGCAAAATATTAAAACAGCTGCCAACATCCTATAAGAACCTGATCTCCACCCTGTCTAGCGCACTCCTTAACAATTCAATAAACATACAACCAGAAAGCAATAAAATTGACATATCATTTCACAAAGAAACTTCCAGACCAAACAGTTTTTTCGTGGAAAAACAAAGCTCACAGCAAAGTCTGATGAGCAAACAATATCTGATGTATTGTAGAGTTATTACACTATTCGAGTCAACAGCAAAGCTAGACAGTCCAAGTCTGAGCAACTTCTAACTATACCAAAGGTCCCATCCCACTATACTATTCTTAGTCACTAACTCACAGTGTTATTTTAATCCCTCTAATTATTTGCAGAAACAGTGTCTTGTCTTACATGCCTGTATTCTGTGATATCTTCAGCCCTCATACCTATCTAATGAGAAAGGAGGTAATCAAGAAGTCTACCCTTTAGAGCTTTAACTCACCTATCTTGCGACACAATTGGATTGTCGGATACACCTGCCTGGCCAGCCTCTTCTGATTTAATTTTCTTCACCTCTTCTGACTTAATTTCCTTCGCTTCTCCTTCCACCTTTGTGACGTCTAGATTGTGTTCACTGAAACAAGTACAAAAAACATTACATAAACAATGTTAATACAAGGACCAGAACAGGTAAACACCACCGCCTCACACCTCATTGAGATTCAGCATGCCAAAAACAACCCTAGAAAGCAATTAAAGTGTCACTTCACAAAATGTTGAAGTGTTATCCTCCACCATGGAAGGCATACAAAAGGTGTTTTCTCAGATTAAAACCAAACTAGATGGTCAGATAGTTGCTTACATACTACAGCATTTACAATGTTATGACTATATCTGAAATCTGAATGATAAAGCTAAACAATCCAAACCTCACTAGAGCATTTACAATGACCCACCACGTATACCACTAGGCGGCTATTCTGAGCTCAGCTGTACCAGCATGCTATGCAACTATCTCCGATATTCTCATTGCAGGAACGGCATCTTAACATCAAGAGTTCAACAAAATTCCTATTTACATGGCATGAACCTAACAACAACAAATGATGTATTCTAACAGAAAAGCACCAAACATTCGAAGCGTTAACTCACCTATCATCTGGCACAGCTGCATCAGCGCCGGACGCTTCCACGTCCTGCTTCTCCGCCTCATCGTCGGACTTCTTGTTCGCCGCGGCCTCCGCCTCCATCAGCCTCCTGACCCTCCTCTTCTCCTTCTTCTCCTTCCGCCTCTCCTCCCTGCGCCGCTCCACCTCCGCCTTCTGCGCGAGGGCCGCCTCGTCCACCTCCGGCTCCTCCAGGTCCTCAGCACCGTCCACTTCCAGGCCCTGCTCTCCCGACGCTCCATCGGACTTCTTCTTTGCCTCCGCCAGCTTCCTCGCCCGCATCTTCTCCTTCTTCTTCTTCCTCTTCTCCTTCTCCTCCTTCCTCCTCTCCTTCCTCCGCCGCTCCAGCTCCGCCTTCGACGCAGGGTCCGCCTCGCCCACGGCTGGCTCCTCCAGGCCCTCCGCAACGCCCACCGCCGGCTCCTCCTCCGACTTCTCCTCCCGGTCCTCCGCCTCCACCTCCGGCGCGGGTGATTTCTCCGGAGACGCCTTCTTGTTCTTGGCACTCTTGGTCCGGGGAGGGCGGGGCCCCGGGCGCTTGGGCCGGGGCCGCTTGGAGGCCACCAGCCGCACCTTTATCTTCCTCGCCTCCGCGGCAGCCTCCCCCTCGGCGCCCCCGCCGGGGAGGAGCGTGTGGAGCTTCTGCTTCAGCTTCTTGCGGGCGAGCACCATTACGGCGGCGGCGGCGGCGGCGGCGGGTGTGAGGTTTTCCTTGCGCTCGAGAGAAAGAGGAGGCAGAGGCAGAGGAGACGAGGCGAGACGGCAAGGTTTATACTGGGCCGGGCTGGTATGGGCCGTAAACGAAACATGCTGGTCGGCCCATCAAGGAGCGGCCCGGCCCGACGGGAGATCGATCGATCTCAGCTCTTCTCTTGCCCTTTACCCTAGGCCGCCGCCGCCGACGTGGAGCGGAGCAGCAGAGCGAACACGATGACGGGGGGGAAGATGGCGGCGGCGACGGCGGCGAAGTGGGCGGAGGGGTACCCGTGGAAGGAGAAGCTGGCCAAGTACAAGGGGGAGCTGAGCAAGGGGGTATGGGGGTACTGGGAGCTGGGGGCGTGGAAGCCGCTGGGGATCAGCGGGCGGCAGCGCGCGCGGCTCCGCAAGGAGGTGCTCCTCGCCGGCGAGAACTGGGCCTACGACCCGCCCCGCGGCGAGATGCGCACCAAGCGCAAGGGCCACAAGGTCGACCGCATCGCCGCCGAGAAGTAATGAGAAGCAGCCGCCCCCCATTTCCCTCCCTGCGATCTGCTGTCATTTCTCTTCTTGATGCATGATTGATTTGGTTTGGTTTGGTTTATTTCTCCAGGCGTGCCAACACCGTTGAGCTGATGAAGAAGATGCCCCAGATGCTCCTCGACTACAAGGTTCGCTTCCTCGCCCCTCATCCTTCCTTCTGTGCTTCACCCTGCACATGGCACTGGTGTTAGCAGTCCTTGTGCATAATCATGCCATGTCAATTAATCCTTTTTTAGTTGTATGTATTATGTAACCATGCATTTCCTGGCTGATGTCAGTATCTTGGGTGTGCTGTTTTAATCATCAGTGTTTATTTGCTCAATGTTGCTCACATGATCAGTGTTTTAGCTATCAGTGCTTTATCGGCTGTCAGCATAGCCCTAACTAAGCGCTGCAGCGGACCTTGCATAGATAAGCCACAAGAGGTTCGGTACAAGGGATTTCAAACCAACTAGTTATGATCTATCTGGGCGCCTACTCAACGATCCTCGTTTAATGTATAATAATATACATTTAAGCCCTGTTTCTTCCGGCTGCAGCTTTATCTCAGCATGTGATGCTTGGGCTGCAGCTAGGCCTTGTGGATGCAAGCCTTCGATTGCTGGCATACCATTCAAATTAGACTAATTCAACATTAGGGACATCTCTGTAAAGATGTTACTTCTTGGTCTTATGAGCACAAGAGTTTGCACTGTTGGTTTTTGTGCAACGATGTGCAAAACCCAATAAGTTTGCTTGTGGGATGAGCATAACCTATTCTGGTTATGCTGCTAGGATGGTGACGGAGCGCTGGAAATAAATATCTGTGCTGTTAATTAAATTCCGGGGTAGTTGCTAGTTCTAGTTTGTTTCATCATCAAACATTGATATGATAAATTAGTAATGGCTTGGTTTGTGAAAATATGTTTTTTTCAACCGAAAGCTATGCTGCAGTTTAGTTGACTCTTACTCAAGTGTTGCTCACCTTGTACGCTTCAAGGCTAAATGGTTGTGATCACTGTGGTGATGATCGATCCTGATTTGTCTTTGTTTCTTTCTTCAGAAACGTAGATGGGATAAGAAGATGAAAGAGGAGGAGGCGGCGGCAGCAAAGGCTACTTAATTAGGGGACTGGCCTGCTGGTGACTCTACCGTTAGTTGTGGCAATCGGGAGGAACTCATAATATAAGCATATTCTGCGCACAATGAAACTAGTCTCCCTTTTTTGTTTAATGAGGCCAAGCTGTTGATTAAGTATGCTGCTCTTCCTGAATAAGGTCGAAGGGTGTGTAATGTAGGAGGTTCATAGGGTGACTGGCTTGTGGTCTTTTTCGCCTAGCTGGTTTCCAGCTCTGCTGCCACCTGCCACACTTTGTAATGCAATTTATTTTTTTTGTAACATCGGTCATATAATCAGGATTCTAGCCTGGCCCAACCTGCATTGAACCCAACTTGTTTGCTGAAACAGATCAAAATTATGTGTGTGTTTGTTAGTTATTCTCAGGTATCGTTGGCACTGCAGGGTTTCTTTCTGTGTGTTTAATTGTGGCAGAAAAAGGTCAGAATAATAGAATAATATGAGAGCTGGATTATAAACACCATATTACATTTTTTCCTTTTTCTTTTGAGATCTCGGAGGAAATGTGCCAGTATATCTAGGCACCATAGAATTGAGTGATGTATAGGGATATTTGAAACTATTATTGCACACAAGAATATGACTTCTTGGTTGAGGTAATTTGGTCATTGGACGATATCAATCACATTATCTCAAAGTATCTCCGAAATTGCTGCACTGGGGAGTTGTTGCAGCTGCTAATAATAGACATAGCATGGATATGTGTCATACACACACATTTTGGTTCTGTGGCGGGAATCCAGTCGTCCACCATGGTTGCGCCTGGTTGCACACATCAAGTTGCAATTGCACACATCAAGTTGCAAGCCAGGCCCCTCTCGGCTAGGCTACCCGCGTTTGCATTGCATTGCATCTAGTGCTCGAGATGCTATCGTACCATGTTTGATTGCATGCATCATATTGTTTGTGGTCATCTTTTCTCAAGAGCGGTGAGCTTACCAACAAATAACAGCACAACACTATAGATCAAATAGAAGGCGTTACTCGCCATCTTGTCCAAGCTAACCGTGCATAAAAGGACTTGCTCTATGGATCTGTTGGGGCTGCCACAAACATGCTAAACAGCCTCGACGTCATCATAACTGTAAACATTGTTAAGTTTGATGTTACCGCACCTCACCAAATAATGCGGCGGATCTAGGAAAAGACTTGTTTATCCAACCCCTGATTCAAGTCTTTGCTGCAGACCAAGTCCCATTATGTATGGGCGTCAAGCATGCAAAAACATCCACATTTACATTTACACAACTATAAAGATCGCTTACAAGCCGTACAAGAAAGAAGGGAAAATTATGCAACATTGCTATGCAACAAGCGCAACAGCACAGGCGGATGCCATGGCCCTCAACGTCGCATGTTGATCGCGTGACCGTAACGGCATTTTGCATCCAGTCCAACAACGAAGAAATTTCTAAGAGATATATAGAGAAAAGAAAACCATTCATACTCAGTGCTTCCCACTTTTGGTGTCCCGAGTCGATATATTTATTTCATTATATCGTCATAGTTTACTTGTCTTTCTCCAAGCTGAAGCAAGAGGAACTTCAAAATTACAGTACAACCAGACTGGTTGTAACAAGTCGCAAGAAAGAAGGAAGAAAACTTGTTATGCCACAAGCTCAACCTAGCTTGTTGATTATCAGTCTCAACCTCAGGTTACACTTCTTTTTTTAAGACTAAACCTCCCTCAGCTTACACTTTTGGAAGCACTGTCGTGTCATATGGGGTGGATGGTTTAACCTACAAAAAGAAAAATAATAAACTCCGGTGTAAGAACAATCAATTCCCAGAGTGATATAAGAGCATTTCATAGTCTTATCGGGATTTGAGATATTTAATATGTAATAGATGACATAGCATGGCAGAACAACCAGAAGGACATACCGCAAGAAACCGTGTGAGCAAACTTGAGCTGCTGGGGTTGAAGCCCTCGACGGGCTTTCCTTCCATGCGTGATGCATGCAACTGTTTCCTCACTGTAGAAGCCAGTGACTGAAACAACAAGTTCAATAGATAGATCACGGGTTTAGATGATGTTAAGCGACGAGCCAAATGGAGCACAAAGACTATGCTTTTGAATGAAAAACTGGAAATATTGGAGGAAGTGAATATATCATGCACAGACCTTGCCCAGCTCCACTCCCCACTGGTCAAACGAGTTGATTCCCCATATGAAACCCTGAACTGCGATCCGGTGCTCATAGATGGATAAAAGCTGAAAGGTACAAACTGTATTAGTACATTTATGAAAACAATGACAAGAGGATTTTGACAGCACCGTGCAATCTTGGAAAGGGCAAATAGAAGAAGAGAGTGCATAGTGACAGGATTGCTGATCCAAATCTTCTTATGAAATAATTTATGACATAGGCTTCATGAAGGTGGAAACATGAGCCACTTCAATCATCTTGCACAGCAAGATCATAAGCAAGAAAAAGTGAGGAGGCAGCACAAAGTTTGTGGTGGAAAACATGTGCAGCTTCCACCAGCAGAATCTGCCCAACAGATATCAGGTCATCTCAAATTTGCTTTCTTAAGTTGTAATATTTAATCAGGGAAAGAGACCAATCAACACAACCACGATTAGAACCCATTGTGAACAGAAAAAACTTAATCTTATGTTACTATTTTTAAATGATGCATGATTCATACAACATAATCAGAATCTTGCCACTGAAAAAGAAGAGGATGTATAGTACTCAATTCAGGGTTGAACAGCTTGCAACTTCAGATGAGTACAGAGAATATTATCAGCATACCTGTCCAATCTCATAGGCAGATAATGAAGACAGCAAGAAACTCAGTGATGGCCGGTTGCCCTGAAAAGTCTGAAGACACCAAAACGACAAAAGAATGCTCCGTCAGAAAGGCAACATTTATGGCGACAAGCTTGATGCATTGGAATAACCATGTTAGAAATAAGTGAATAATCATCACCTTGTGAGAGATAAGATTTTCGGGAACTTTCTCGCTGCGTAATTGTTCAGGAGTCTGAAAAGATGAAGTCAACTCTAATAAGAAACCAAAACAGTTCATAAAAAGCATGTTCTCCAAAATGCTGTTGAGCTATTTACCTTTCCATAAGCAAGTGCGTCAGGCTGAGCAAAGAAATTGGACATCAACTCATCATGATTGCTAACCGTTTCCCCTGATAAAAATGCACCATAGAACTGTTTGAAAGGGCATTTTGAAGAACCACAAGCCTAACATGCTGCATCTTTTCAATTCCAAAAGAGATGTTTCAATGGCATACCTTTCAAGTAAACAGGCTGCTGGCTTTTTATGACGCCAATAAAATCACAAGGAATAACTCTTCCCTGGAAGTGTAGGTACAACCATTATCAACAAAGGTGCATATCCATTGAAATATATTGTTGCTACTGCCTCCATTCCAAAATAGATGACCCAACTTTGTACTTCCAAAATAGATGACTCAACTTTGTACTAACTTTAGTACAAAGTTAGTTGGGTCATCTATTTGGAACGGAGGGAGTAGAACTTATAACGCATGAAAGTAATCAAGTAGACAAGAGACAGATGTAAGAGGTGCCAAAATGTAACATACTTACATACATAAATCATTAAGGTAACTGTGAGCATATGAAATCCTAATCCATATGGCATTATCAAATTTGATACTTTAACAGTTGAAGTAATTAAGGTAACATAAATCGCAAACCGCTACAGCACTTGGCAACATTACTAGCGAATGTGAAACTAGTATTTACCTGATGGATTAATTGATAGAAGCTGTGTTGCCCGTTTGTTCCAGGTTCACCAAAATCAATTTCACCAGCCTCATATGGAAGTCGAACACCATCAATGGAGACACCCTTTCCATTACTCTCCATGCTAAGCTTTACAACATAAATATGCATATGTTAAAATTAAGAACAAAAGAGAATCTCCAAGATGTCAGCTGTTAAAAGCAAAGCTAGTAATGTTACCTGCTGAATATGTGGTGCTAGTTTCTCAAGTGCTTGAGAGTATGGCAATATTGCCTAGAAACAATAATTAGAGAAAATTGAAGTACTCAGATGGAGAATTAGGTATAGATTGTAATAGGAATTAACAAGACAATGGGACTGAGTAGCTCACCCTAGCCGGATATCCAAGAAATGAAACATTCCACACACTCAACAAACCAAGGAGTACCTACACAGAAACGGAAGACCCTGTTACAAAAATGCTTAATGGTTGACATCACTGATCCCTATAAACAACTCACTTACAGGTATATTTTTCTCAAATGAAGATGTGTGGAAGTGGTTGTCAATGCTGGAAGCACCCTCCAGAAATCTTCAGAAAGAAAAGAAACCAGAGCAGGATCAAGTATCATCTCTGTTTACAATGCGAATGAAAATTTCCAGACTTTGGCATTGGCTTTGTCATTCACATTTTGATGGTAAAAATGTTAAATGCATATCTTATTTTTTTTACTTAAACCCTGTTTGGGGCTTCGAGGAACTTGATCCTAAAACCCACCAAGTCTAACCTTGAAATGACGAGGGCAGGAGTTTGACCTTTCTAGTTAAGTGTGGGTTATGGCTTTATGTTACCTGGATAAGTTGTCCCAGAGTTAAAATCATCTAACATTTGTTTACTTTGGATGCTTGAGTACTAAACTATTCAAGATCCTCCAAGCAGTAGATGCTCATAGTGTTCCAGCAGAATTAACTTATCCTATCTTTCGATTTCTACTTTTGATTAACACAAAAATATCACGTCTAAATTTTTTTTTCCATAATACTATGAAAGAATAGTGCAGCTGTCTTGATAAATGTTGCCAGGAAATAGTATCAGGTCCAGTTCTTTTTTTTTTCTCATCAGAAATATCTCCGTATCTTTTTTATACCCACAAGGATTGGTCAATGGCGATGAACACATATGTGTAGTATCCTTATTGTAAAGCATCCCTAACACTGTGACAGCTGTCATGAATGATTATGCATATGTGAAGTACTTGCTCTAGTCTGAAACAGCAAAAGATCATCCTAATTTAAGCAGAGATAATTCTTAAGGGAAACTTCTTATTTTCTAATGAGGCAAAGTGTTGCAATCATGCATTGGAGATTTGGAATTTATCTCAAGTAAGAACAGCTTGATAGAATTTAGGCAATGACACCAGGCCAATGGATCATGGTACTCACTTGTTGACCAGACAAGTGAGAAGGGCATCTCTGAGGTTACTTTTCTTAGAATTGGTTACTGCCATGATTCCCCATCCACTAAGACACAAACTCGTTTGGCAGTCATGGAATTGAACCGATGTTTTAAAATTGAAACAACTACTGTCTTTTATATTTCTATATTGCCTATTGCCAAAACATGAATTTCACTTCAGGGTGCAAATATAGGTTAAGATAACATACTTCTGAACAATTGGAAATCCATACTGAAGAGATAAGGGCAGAACACCGACAGCACTGCAAACTGCAGTATTCGACTAAAGTTATGATGCAGAACATAAGATATATAAGTAACTTTAATGAAAAGAACAGTTCTCACCACTATAGCGGCCGCCAACCCAGTCCCAAAATGCAAAGGCGTTGTTAGGGTCAATTCCGAACTCCTTGACAAGCTTTTTTAACAGAAAAAGGTACAGTTAGGAATTTATCACATTAGGATCAGGGTTCTTGACAAAGAATATGGCATGGGGAATGCTCTAACAACATAGACAAAGATGTTACACTTAAACATGGAAAACACAACGAATATGTGAAAACTAAATATGATCATGTGAAAATTGGCTGGAAAACTGAAAGATCGAAAAATACCTTAAGATTAGTACTGACAGCAATCATGTGTTTGGAAACAGCCTGAGGTCTGAATCAGCAAATTTCACATAAATCACTGGACAATAAGGGTACACAGCGTGGTAAAAGATGTTTAAGGTATTAAACAGACTAACCCAAGAGAAGAGACAATCCACTCCTTGATAGTTCGAGCATTTAACATTGTTTCAGCTGTCGTGAAGGTCTTTGAGACAACCACAACTGCACATTTGTTCGACGAGAACAATCAGAACTTCTGATGATATTTGTAGAACCAGAGAGAGTATCTGTGCTGAGAGTTAATACTAGTGAAACATGATGATTACCAAGAGTGGTTGCAGGGTCTAAATCTTTGATGCTCCGCGCAACATCAACTGGATCAACATTTGCAAGACTGCAGCATAACCACAATTGGGCACATATTACTAGATGAAAAGCACATTGGTTGCATGGATGAGAAGTGAAAAATATAGCCACTCAATCACAATATTCAAGAAGGCACAACTAGAAAGATTCATGAATGGTACAGAAAGTCAAAAACATAGCCGCTCGATCACATTTATTTTTATTTTTATTTTTTTTGATCTATAGGAAGTGTCAGCATAACAAGTATGACAGGCCCCGGCAAAAGAAAAACAGAGAGATGCCCAAGTACACACTTACAATCTCAGTTGTCGGCCTTTGGCAGATTCTGCTGCTTCTGGGTCTGAAAATTAGTAACATTTTCATGGCATATCAGATCAAATCTGGCAGTAAATAATCTTCAGTTTATATAGAACACCTAAAGGGGATAACATGATTGTTTACCAGTCTGGAGAGCCGTATGCACAAACAGAGGTCCAAGGAAGCTACCACCAATTCCAACCGAGACAACATTTGTCAATGGTTTCCCAGTTGCCCCGACCTGCATTCCAAGAAGTAGCGGTGATTTAATCTTTGCTGCTTCTGCTACATTTACCAAGTTAAGAAATTTGTGATCGAAAATTTACCCATGAGCCACTCCTGAAAGTCTCTGAGAACTGCTTGATTTTATCCTTAACAGCCCAAACTTCAGGGACCACATTCACCCCGTCACTATTTATGACTGCATCTCTTGGAGCCCTTAGAGCCACATGGAGCACTGATCTGTTCTCTGTGGTATTTATCTGAAAGACAAATCAATCAAGTCAACTGAGACATGTATACCATCCATTACAAATGATATTGTTATGTGTGAACTGGGCAGCTTAAAATACACAAGCGGTCAAGACTAATAATTGTTTTTGCAAAATCATTCTTCCGAATGATGTGTCAACCTCATAAAGTAATTACATGCAAAGTTAACATAAGCGACATATACACAGGAAACAAGTAGATGCCGAATAGGCACATGTGATGTGATGGAATAATTGAAGAACGGTTAGATAGCAGGACACTGACCTTTTCGCCTTTAAACATCTTGTCAATCTTCTCCTTTAGTTTCGCAGCCTGCAATAATAATTCCAGTACATCCAAAATTACTCTCCCCACTTTATACAAATACAAAAAATAAATAAATTTATGAAACAAGCGTCTCACTTCTGCCAGCTTGAAGAGCTTGTCGATGGTCTCGGTGGTGGCCTGCTGCCTCGAGTAGTCGAGGAAGACGCCTTCGAATTCCCTGCCAAATCCAATCGAGCCATCGGCACGTCAGCCACGCGGAAGAGACGACGCAAGAACATTGTGAAACAAACGAAGGGGGGAGGGGGCGGGGGCGGGGGCTTACGCTGTCATTGCCTTGCATCGGTCGGCGTCCGTCATGAGATCGCGCAGGTGCGTCTTGTGGATCGCGCCGACGTGCGCCTGCGGTCACGAAACACACGCGGTGAGAGGCTGCCGTGCCAATCGAATCGAAAGCCGCGGGTGAGCGGCGGAGGGAATCCGCACGCACCTGGAGGGCCTTCCACTGGTCGGTGTCGGAGATGAGCGCCGGCGACGCCATGGCCGAGGGTGGGTCGGGCGGACCTGGCGGAATCGAGGCGGAGGATAAGCCGATTTTAGTCCCAACACAAGAAACAAGAAAGAGATTGGACGGACGGATTGGAGAGGAAGAAACAAAAAAAAAAGAGCAATTGATTCAGATCGCGGCGAAGCAGAGGCGGGGAGACAGGTAGGTAGGCGCATACCCCTGGAGGACGTCGACGGCGGGTGCGGGTGGGGCTCGCCGGAGCTGCTGCCGGAGAAGGGGGCGCGGACGAGATGACGGATCGGTGGTGGAAGGCGGGCAGGGGACGGAGGGGAAGAGAAGAGAAGCGGAAGCGGAGGAGGAGGAGGATTGTGTAATATAACGGGCGTGGGTCGTGTCCGTGCCGTATTTGCGGGGCCCGCCTGCCAGAGAACGGCTGGCCACCGTCCTCCAAAAAAAGAAGTTGAAAATCGATACGGACACTTTCTCTCCTTTTCGATTTTCATCATCAACCAAAAAGGAGAGAAAAGAAAAAAGAAAAAAGAGTAGGAAACCAACCAAGACAAGAAACTGGAGGCTGCTACTTTCTTGTCTTGGGACAAAAGAAAAAAGAGTAGGAAACCAAACCAAACCAAACCGGGGGCTGCTGCTGCCTGCACCGCGGTGGTGGGCGGCAGGAAAAGCATACGGTGTGCCGTTATGTGGCGGCCGGCTACGTGTCATGTACCGGCTGCGTCACGTCGTCAGCTTTGCGCGGCCACGTCACATGTGGATGGTTTTGGACGTGTCACCGTCGTTTTTTGTTTGAAAAAAAAATCTTATCTATTCATCTTCAATCATGATGATGGTACAACGAACGCTAAAAATAACAAAATTAAATCATGATCCGTAGACCACCAGCGATGACTGCAAGCATTGACTCGAGCCGAAGGCACGCCACCGTCATCGCCCCTCCCTCGCCGGAGACGGGCAAAACTTGTTGTAGTAAACAGTCGGAAAGTCGTCCTGCTAAGGGCTCATGGGACCAGCGCACCACAACGGCAAATTGTTGTTGATGAAGTGTAGCGTAGATCGGAAGGTTTCAACCCGAAGACACGCGAACGTAGACGAGCGACGAACAGATCCGAGCAAAATCCACCGAGGACAGATCCGCTGGAGACACACTTACACGCGCCAAACGACGATGCTAGACGCACCACCGAAATGGGGGCTAGGCGGGAAGAACTGTTGGGAAACGTAGCATGCAATTTCAAAAAAAATTCCTACGCTCACGCAAGATCTATCTAGGAGATGCATAGCAACGAGAGGGGAAAAGTGTGTCCACATACCCTCACAGACCGAAAGCGGAAGCGTTTGCTTAACGCGATTGATGTAGTGGAACGTCTTCTAGTTCCAACCGATCGAGTACTGAACGTACGGCACCTCCGAGTTCTACACACGTTCATCGCGATGACGTCCCTCGAAATATTTGCACCTCCGAGTTCTGCACCTCCGAGTTTTGCAGCCACGTCACGTGTGGATGGTTTTGGGCATATCACCGTTGGCGACTTAAATTTTTTTTTTAAAAAAAATTAATCTATTCATCTTCAATCATGATGGTACAACGAATACCAGAAAATCTCTATCTCTACCTACTAGTAAACCAGCTATTGCTTCTGGTCGTACGTCATGACATTTTTGCAGAAAAGCCCCTCCGTTTATAAAAATTCAACCCGCCATCCTCATGTTAGTAAACCCGAACCGTTGCGTGTGAGATAAAAGAAAAAAACAGGCAAACACACGATTTTGCCTCCCCCGACACCTCCAGCGCGTCGTCGCATCCTGCCACGCCCCACCCCTCCTCATCGCGCGCCGTCGCCCGCTGCCACCGCGCACTGCTGGCCGTCACCTCCCACTCCGCCGGCGCACCTACCCCTACCCCAAGTGCCCCCACACCCGCAGCCTTCCACTGCCAGCGACCCACGGCCTTCCACCGCCGCCAACGAGGAACTGCTGGATCTCGACGGATTCGGTGGGGAATGGCGTGTAGGCGGTGAATCTAGAAGGCCGGAGCTTGGAGCACGACGGCTGGCCGGCGCGCCATGCCATGGGGGAAGGGGGCGTCCCATGCTCCGCTCGTTTGTGTCCGCGCGAGGAGCTCGCCCCGCCGGAGGTGGCAGGCCCCAGCACGCGGAGCACGTAGCGGGGCCCACGGGGAGGTGTTGATTCGGATCGCCGGGGCCGACGACGTGCCTGGCGCCAGCAGGGGACGCGGGAGGGCAGCAGCCCACAGACGAGGAGCCCCTGAAGGAAATATGCCCTAGAGGCAATAATAAAGTTATTATTTATTTCCTCATATCATGATAAATGTTTATTATTCATGCTAGAATTGTATTAACCGGAAACATGATACATGTGTGAATACATAGACAAACACATAGTCACTAGTATGTCTCTACTTGACTAGCTCATTAATCAAAGATGGTTATGTTTCCTGACCATAGACATGTGTTGTCATTTGATTAATGGGATCACATCATTTGAAGAATGATGTGATTGACATGACCCTTTCTGTTAGCCTAGTACTTGATCGTTTAGTGTACTGCTATTGCTTTCTTCATGACTTATACAAAATTCCTACAACTATGAGATTGTGCAACTCCCGTTTACCGGAAGAACACTTTGTGTGCTACCAAACGTCACAACGTAACTGGGTGATTATAAAGGTGCTCTACAGGTGTTTCCGAAGGTACATGTTGGGTTGGCATAATTTGAGATTAGGATTTGTCACTCCGATTGTCGGAGAGGTATCTCTGGGCCCTCTCGGTAATACTCATCACCTAAGCCTTGCAAGCATGTAACTAATAAGTTAGTTATGAGATGACGTATTACGGAATGAGTAAAGAGACTTGCCGGTAACGAGATTGAACTAGGTATTGGATACCGACGATCAAATCTCGGGCAAGTAACATACCGATGACAAAGGGAACAAAGTATGTTGTTATGCGGTTTGACCGATAAAGATCTTCGTAGAATATGTAGGAACCAATATGGGCATCCAGGTCCCGCTATTGGTTATTGACCGAGAATAGTTTTAGGTCATGTCTACATAGTTCTCGAACCCGTAGGGTCCGCACGCTTAACGTTTCGATGACAGTTTTACTATGAGTTTATAAGTTTTGATGTACCGAAGTTTGTTCGGAGTCCCGGATGTGATCACGGACATGACGAGGAGTCTCGGAATGGTCGAGACATAAAGATTGATATATTGGACGACTATATTCGAACACCGGAAAGGTTCCGGGAGTTTTCGGAGAAAACCGGAGTACCGGAGGGTTACCGGAACCCCCCGGGAAGTAATGGGCCTTGATGGGCCCTAGTGGAGAAAGAGAGGTGCCGGCCAGGGCAAGTGGCGCGCCCCCTCCCCTTGAGTCCGAATAGGACAAGGAAGGGGGGGGGGCGGCGCCCCCCTTGCCTTCCCCCTCTCCTACTCCTTCCTTCCCCCTCCCTCTTGGATTAGGAAAAGGAGGGGGGAAACCTACTTGGAGTAGGTTTCCCCCTCCTAGGGCGCGCCTCCCCTTAGGCCGGCCCCCTCCTCCCTCCCTCCTTTATATACGGGGGCGGGGGCACCCCATAGACACACAAGTTGATCTACGGATCGTTCCTTAGCCGTGTGCGGTGCCCCCTTCCACCATATTCCACCCCGGTCATATTGTCGCGGAGTTTAGGCGAAGCTCTGCGCCGGTAGAACATCATCATCGTCACCACGCTGTTGTGCTGACGGAACTCATCTCCGGAGCCTTTGCTGGATCGGAGGGCCGGAGATCGTCATCGAGCTGAACGTGTGCTGAACTTGGAGGCTCCGTACGTTCGGTGCTTGGATCGGTCGATCATGAAGACGTACGACTACATCAACCGCGTTGTGCTAACGCTTCCGCTTACGGTCTACGAGGGTACGTGGACGAACACTCTCCCCTCTCGTTGCTATGCCATCACCATGATCTTGCGTGTGCATAGGAAATTTTTTGAAATTACCACGTTACCCAACAGTGGGATCCGAGCCTAGGTTTTATGCGTTGATGTTATATGCACGAGTAGAACACAAGTGAGTTGTGGACGATATAAGTCATACTGCCTACCAGCATGTCATACTTTGGTTCAGCGGTATTGTGAGATGAAGCGGCCCGGACCGACATTACGCGTACGCTTACGCGAGACTGGTTTCACCGTTACGAGCACTTGTGCTTAAAGGTGGCTGGCGGGTGTCTGTCTCTCTCACTTTAGTTGAACCGAGTGTGACTACGCCCGGTCCTTGTGAAGGTTAAAATGGAGTCTATTTGACAAACTATCGTTGTGGTTTTGATGCGTAGGTAAGAACGGTTCTTGCTAAGCCCGTAGCAGCCACGTAAAATTTGCAACAACAAAGTAGAGGACGTCTAACTTGTTTTTGCAGGGCATGTTGTGATGTGATATGGTCAAGACGTGATGCTATATTTTATTGTATGAGATGATCATGTTTTGTAACCGAAGTTATCGGCAACTGGCAGGAGCCATATGGTTGTCGCTTTATCTTCTATATCTAAATAGGGGCACCCCACTAGGTGATTTTCCTGCGTTCTCATGAAGCCACGTCACTCCAATTGTTATAGTCGTTGATTCAGTAAAGTTGAGAAGTCTGTAGCCGTTTGATCAAACGTTCAGAAAATTACGAAGGGCTGCCACCGCTAAGTGAACTTACCGTTTCGTTCTTTTCCAGCCATACATGCTCGCTGCTGGCCTCCGACTTGATTTTTTGGGCTGGGCGTACACTTCACCGATTTGGACACTAAAAAGCCCGTTTGAAGCCCATAGGTACCCTTCCGTGAAGAACAGACGACAACTACCTCTCTCGCCAGCTCCTCTTCGAACTCTCCGCACCGCCCATTAATCTCCCAAATTTACTCCTCTCTCCATTAATTTCCATCACCGATTCCTATTCATCTTCTCCATTGATTTCCATCATCAATTCCTATTCATCAATTCCCAAATTAATAGTTGGAGTCGTTCTTCCATCTTCACCACAACGATTAGAAGTGCATCGGCCGCCGCCTGGTCTGGACAAAGACAGGTGCCGCCCCTAGCCATCCACCCCACAAGCGCCACCCACCACCAGCCATTCCCCACGCGCCTCCCCGTCTGGACCCCTCAGGTCGTCGCCAGCGACCAGTGCGCCGTCGCCGACCACCTGCCGGCGGCGCCCTCGACCAAGCCACTGCGCACTCCACCTGGCCCAATCCCGTCGCGTGCCGCCGCTAGCAACCTTCCCGAGCCCCCTCCGCCAACCAAGGTACATATCGCATGCCACCGCCGACAGCCTCACCGATGCCCAGCTGCGGATCCACCTCCTCCAACGCCGATATGTGCCTTGTGTTTCAACCTCCCGCCGCCGGTCAACCTCCTTCAGTGCCACCATGAATGGCTCCCACCTTCCTCCCTCATGCCCACGGATCAGTGCTCACCCAACGCCTTGACAGTGGCCAGCGACACATGTGTCTCTTGCCCCACCCTTCACCATCAACCAGACTGCATCTTCGTCCTTGATCTGTAGAAGATGAACTGGAGGAGACCACGACGGTGTCCCGTTTCTTCTCTGGCCAAGCTCTTCTTTTCTTTTGAGTAAGGTTTGTCAAGTTCCTGTGATCTTCCATCGTGACTTCGTGAGCATGAATTGTTGCATAAAAAATCTTCAAATATTCAACCGCCCATGGCGTCGCCCCGCCCGCCTTCTCCTACCTGACCCTGCTTGGAATCGCCCAGTCCATCAAGATCTTCACCAGATGGTACGTCTCTCTTGCGCCTCACCTGCGATACATTGGCATCTGCCGCCGGCTGGACCTGAGCTTTCCGTCAAGGGATGTGTGTAGGCAGTGGTACAAACATAAACGGTGGGATGTGAAGCACCTGGTGACTGGTGAGTTCCGAGGGATGCCACCATCGCATCATACGTCGTTGTTTTCCGCTTACAGGAAGGTTTCAGAAGCTCCCACTTCGCCACCACTGTGATCTTTTGCCTATTTGCTTACCGATGTTTCTTCTCTTGATTACTCTAGCTATTGGAAATGTTGTATCTTTTGATATTTGGTCCTTAACAAGTAGTACCTTTTTGATAAATAGTTTGGTAAAACTACTTCGTTCAGTTCATTTCTAGGATCATCTCCAGTGGTAGTTAATTTTAAGTCAAGATTGAAGTTTTCATAGTAATTTAAAGACTACACATCTTGGTTCAGTTATTGATTATACAGTACATAGGGAATCTGCAAGTGCCTTAAACACCATGCTAAAATCTTTGATTACATAACCATGGTGGTGATATTGTCTGGCTATGAAGATCAGGGGCGGAGCCAAATTTGGAACATGCTCTGGGCTAGCGATTGTAAATTTGCTTTGTGACATTAATCAACACATTTTCTCTCTTATCTCTATACATCTTTACTGGTCTTATAAGCGATACTGCAGGGTTATCACTTACCATGATACATGATTTTCACAGAAAGACGAATAGAGGAGTATATTTGTTCTCTAACAGAGTGAATTATGAGGAGACATTCTAGCTATATTTTCCATTCATTCACATAGCTACAATATATCTTTGAATCTGCTCATTCAAAGCACAAAGTCCCGCAGCAACGCACGGGGTATCAACTAGTTGTATGAAATGCAAACGCCCTGTAATTGCTTTACTTTATCACTAAGCGGTAGCAATAGTCGTAGAAGCAATAGATGGCGTAACGACAACGATGCTACGATGGAGATCAAGGTGTCGCGCCGGTGATGATGGTGATCATGACGGTGCTTCGAAGATGGAGATCACAAGCACAAGATGATGATGGCCATATCATATCACTTATATTGATTGCATGTGATGTTTATCCTTTATACATCTTATCTTGCTTTGATTGACGGTAGTATTTTAAGATGATCTCTCACTAAAATTATCAAGAAGTGTTATCCCTGAGTATGCACCATTGCCAAAGTTCGTCATGCCGAGACACCACATGATGATCGGGTGTGATAAGCTCTACGTCCATCTACAACGGGTGCAAGCCAGTTTTGCACACGCAGAATACTCAGGTTAAACTTGACGAGCCTAGCATATGCAGATATGACCTCGGAACACAGAGACCGAAAGGTCGAGCGTGAATCATATAGTAGATATGATCAACATAGTGATGTTCACCATTGAAAACTACTCCATCTCACGTGATGATCGGTTATGGTTTAGTTGATTTGGATCACGTGATCACTTAGATGACTAGAGAGATGTCTATCTAAGTGGGAGTTCTTAAGTAATATGATTAATTGAACTTAAATTTATCATGAACTTAGTACCTGATAGTATCTTGCTTGTCTATGTTTGTTTGTAGATAGATGGCTCGTGCTGTTGTTCCGTTGAATTTTAATGCGTTCCTTGAGAAAGCAAAGTTGAAAGATGATGGTAGCAATTACACGGACTGGGTCCGTAACATAAGGATTATCCTCATTGCTGCAGAGAAGAGTTACGTCCTGGAAGCACCGCTGGGTGCCAGGCCTGCTGCTGATGCAACTGACGACGTTAAGAACGTCTGGCAGAGCAAAGCTGATGACTACTCTATAGTTCAGTGTGCCATGCTTTACGGCTTGGAACCGGGTCTTCAACGACGTTTTGAACGTCATGGAGCATATGAGATGTTCCAGGAGTTGAAGTTAATATTTCAAGCAAATGCCCGGATTGAGAGATATGAAGTCTCCAATAAGTTCTACAGCTGCAAGATGGAGGAGAATAGTTCTGTCAGTGAACACATACTCACAATGTCTGGGTATAACAATCACTTGATTCAACTGGGAGTTAATCTTCCTGATGATAGTGTCATTGACAGAATTCTCCAATCACTGCCACCAAGCTGCAAGAGCTTTGTGATGAACTATAATATGCAAGGGATGAACAAGACTATTCCCGAGCTCTTCGCGATGCTGAAAGCCGCGGAGGTAGAAATCAAGAAGGAGCATCAAGTGTTGATGGTCAATAAGACCACTGGTTTCAAGAAGAAGGGCAAAGGGAAGAAGAAGGGGAACTTCAAGAAGAACGGCAAGCAAGTTGCTGCTCAAGAGAAGAAACCCAAGTCTGGACCTAAGCCTGAAACTGAGTGCTTCTACTGCAAGCAGACTGGACACTGGAAGCGGAACTGCCCCAAGTATTTGGCGGATAAGAAGGATGGCAAAGTGAGCAAAGGTATATGTGATATACATGTTATTGATGTGTACCTAACTAGAGCTCGTAGTAGCACCTGGGTATTTGATACTGGTTCTGTTGCTAATATTTGCAACTCGAAACAGGGACTACGGAATAAGCGAGCACTGGCCAAGGACAAGGTGACGATGCGCGTGGGAAACGGTTCCAAAGTCGATGTGATCGCGGTCGGCACGCTACCTCTACATCTACCTTCGGGATTAGTTTTAGACCTGAATAATTGTTATTTGGTGCCAGCGTTGAGCATGAACATTATATCTGGATCTTGTTTGATGCGAGACGGTTATTCATTTAAATCAGATAATAATGGTTGTTCTATTTATATGAGTAATATCTTTTATGGTCATGCACCCTTGAAGAGTGGTCTATTTTTATTGAATCTCGATAGTAGTGATACACATATTCATAATGTTGAAGCCAAAAGATGCAGAGTTGATAATGATAGTGCAACTTATTTGTGGCACTGCCGTTTAGGTCATATCGGTGTAAAACGCATGAAGAAACTCCATACTGATGGACTTCTGGAATCACTTGATTATGAATCACTTGGTACTTGCGAACCGTGCCTCATGGGCAAGATGACTAAAACACCGTTCTCCGGAACTATGGAGAGAGCAACAGATTTGTTGAAAATCATACATACAGATGTGTGTGGACCAATGAATGTTGAGGCTCGTGGCGGATATCGTTATTTTCTCACCTTCACAGATGATTTAAGCAGATATGGGTATATCTACTTAATGAAGCACAAGTCTAAAACATTTGAAAAGTTCAAAGAATTTCAGAGTGAAGTGGAGAATCATCGTAACAAGAAAATAAAGTTTCTGCGATCTGATCGTGGAGGAGAATATTTGAGTTACGAGTTTGGTTTACATTTGAAACAATGTGGAATAGTTTCGCAACTCACACCACCCGGAACACCGCAACGAAATGGTGTGTCCGAACGTCGTAATCGTACTTTACTTGATATGGTGCGATCTATGATGTCTCTTACCGATTTACCGCTATCGTTTTGGGGTTATGCTTTGGAGACGGCCGCATTCACATTAAATAGGGCACCATCTAAATCCGTTGAGACGACGCCTTATGAACTATGGTTTGGCAAGAAACCAAAGTTGTTGTTTCTTAAAGTTTGGGGCTGCGATGCTTATGTGAAGAAACTTCAACCAGATAAGCTCGAATCCAAATCGGAGAAATGTGTCTTCATAGGATACCCAAAAGAGACTGTTGGGTACACCTTCTATCACAGATCCGAAGGCAAGACATTCGTTGCTAAAAATGGATCCTTTCTGGAGAAGGAGTTTCTCTCGAAAGAAGTGAGTGGGAGGAAAGTAGAACTTGATGAGATAACTGTATCTACTCCCTTATTGGAAGGTAGTTCATCACGAGAACCGGTTCGTGTGACGACTACACCAATTAGTGAGGAAGCTAATGATATTAATCATGAAACTTCAGATCAAGTTTCTGCTGAACCTCGTAGGTCTACCAGAGTAAGATCCGCACCAGAGTGGTACGGTAATCCTATTCTGGAAGTCATGTTACTTGACCATGATGAACCTATGAACTATGAGGAAGCGATGATGAGCCCAGATTCCACAAAATGGCTAGAGGCCATGAAATATGAGATGGTATCCATGTATGAAAACAAAGTATGGACTTTGGTTGAATTGCCCGATGATCGGCAAGCCATTGAGAATAAATGGATCTTTAAGAAGAAGACTGACGCTGATGGTAATGTTACTGTCTATAAAGCTCGACTTGTTGCGAAAGGTTTTCGACAAGTTCAAGGGGTTGACTACGATGAGACTTTCTCACCCGTAGCGATGCTTAAGTCTGTCCGAATCATGTTGGCTATTGCTGCATTTCATGATTATGAAATTTGGCAAATGGATGTCAAGACTGCATTCTTGAATGGATTTCTAGAAGAAGAGTTGTATATGATGCAGCCGGAAGGTTTTGTTGATCCAAAAGGTGCTGACAAAGTGTGCAAGCTCCAGTGTTCCATTTATGGACTGGTGCAAGCATCTCGGAGTTGGAATAAACGCTTTGATAGTGTAATCAAAGCATATGGTTTTATACAGACTTTTGGAGAAGCCTGTATTTACAAGAAAGTGAGTGGGAGCTCTGTAGCATTTCTAGTTTTATATGTTGATGAGATATTATTAATTGGAAATGATATAGAATTTCTGGATAGCATAAAGGGATACTTGAATAAAAGTTTTTTGATGAAAGACCTCGGTGAAGCTGCTTACATATTGGGCATCAAGATCTATAGAGATAGATCAAGACGCTTAATAGGACTTTCACAAAGTACATACCTTGACAAAATTTTGAAAAAGTTCAAAATGGATCAGGCAAAGAAAGGATTCTTGCCTGTGCTACAAGGTGTGAAGTTGAGTCAAACTCAATGCCCGACCACAGCAGAAGATAGAGAGAAAATGAAAAATGTTCCCTATGCTTCAGCCATAGGCTCTATCATGTATGCAATGTTGTGTACCAGACCTGACGTATGCTTAGCAATAAGTTTGGCAGGAAGGTACCAAAGTAATCCAGGAGTGGATCACTGGACAGCGGTCAAGAACATCCTGAAATACCTGAAAAGGACTAAGGATATGTTTCTCGTATATGGAGGTGACAAAGAGCTAGTCGTAAATGGTTACGTCGATGCAAGCTTTGACACTGATCCGGACGATTCTAAATCACAAACCGGATACGTGTTTTTATTAAACGGTGGAGCTGTAAGTTGGTGCAGTTCTAAACAAAGCGTCGTGGCGGGATCTACATGTGAAGCGGAGTACATAGCTGCTTCTGAAGCAGCGAATGAAGGAGTCTGGATGAAGGAGTTCATTTCCGATCTAGGTGTCATACCTAGTGCATCGGGACCAATGAAGATCTTCTGTGACAATACTGGTGCAATTGCCCTGGCAAAGGAATTCAGATTTCACAAGAGGACCAAGCACATCAAGAGACGCTTCAATTCCATTGGGGACCAAGTCCAAGTGGGAGACATAGAGATTTGCAAGATACATACGGATCTGAATGTTGCAGACCCGTTGACTAAGCCTCTCTCACGAGCAAAACATGATCAGCACCAAGACTCCATGGGTGTTAGAATCATTACTATGTAATCTAGATTATTGACTCTAGTGAAAGTGGACTGAAGGAAATATGCCCTAGAGGCAATAATAAAGTTATTATTTATTTCCTCATATCATGATAAATGTTTATTATTCATGCTAGAATTGTATTAACCGGAAACATGATACATGTGTGAATACATAGACAAACACATAGTCACTAGTATGCCTCTACTTGACTAGCTCATTAATCAAAGATGGTTATGTTTCCTGACCATAGACATGTGTTGTCATTTGATTAATGGGATCACATCATTTGAAGAATGATGTGATTGACATGACCCGTTCTGTTAGCCTAGCACTTGATCGTTTAGTGTACTGCTATTGCTTTCTTCATGACTTAGACAAAGTTCCTACAACTATGAGATTGTGCAACTCCCGTTTACCGGAAGAACACTTTGTGTGCTACCAAACGTCACAACGTAACTGGGTGATTATAAAGGTGCTCTACAGGTGTTTCCGAAGGTACATGTTGGGTTGGCATAATTTGAGATTAGGATTTGTCACTCCGATTGTCGGAGAGGTATCTCTGGGCCCTCTCGGTAATACTCATCACCTAAGCCTTGCAAGCATGTAACTAATAAGTTAGTTATGAGATGACGCATTACGGAACGAGTAAAGAGACTTGCCGGTAACGAGATTGAACTAGGTATTGGATACCGACGATCAAATCTCGGGCAAGTAACATACCGATGACAAAGGGAACAAAGTATGTTGTTATGCGGTTTGACCGATAAAGATCTTCGTAGAATATGTAGGAACCAATATGGGCATCCAGGTCCCGCTATTGGTTATTGACCGAGAATAGTTTTAGGTCATGTCTACATAGTTCTCGAACCCGTAGGGTCCGCACGCTTAACGTTTCGATGATAGTTTTATTATGAGTTTATAAGTTTTGATGTACCGAAGTTTGTTCGGAGTCCCGGATGTGATCACGGACATGACGAGGAGTCTCGGAATGGTCAAGACATAAAGATTGATATATTGGACGACTATATTCGGACACCGGAAAGGTTCCGGGAGTTTTCGAAGAAAACCGGAGTACCGGAGGGTTATCGGAACCCCCCGGGAAGTAATGGGCCTTGATGGGCCCTAGTGGAGAAAGAGAGGGGCCGGCCAGGGCAAGTGGCGCGCCCCCTCCCCTTGAGTCCGAATAGGACAAGGAAGGGGGGGGGGGGGCGGCGCCCCCCTTGCCTTCCCCCTCTCCTACTCCTTCCTTCCCCCTCCCTCTTGGATTAGGAAAAGGAGGGGGGAAACCTACTTGGAGTAGGTTTCCCCCTCCTAGGGCGCGCCTCCCCTTAGGCCGGCCCCCTCCTCCCTCCCTCCTTTATATACGGGGGCGGGGGGCACCCCATAGACACACAAGTTGATCTACGGATCGTTCCTTAGCCGTGTGCGGTGCCCCCTTCCACCATATTCCACCTCGGTCATATTGTCGCGGAGTTTAGGCGAAGCTCTGCGCCGGTAGAACATCATCATCGTCACCACACCGTTGTGCTGACGGAACTCATCTCCGGAGCCTTTGCTGGATCGGAGGGCCGGAGATCGTCATCGAGCTGAACGTGTGCTGAAATCGGAGGCTCCGTACGTTCGGTGCTTGGATCGGTCGATCGTGAAGACGTACGACTACATCAACCGCGTTGTGCTAACGCTTCCGCTTACGGTCTATGAGGGTACGTGGACGAACACTCTCCCCTCTCGTTGCTATGCCATCACCATGATCTTGCGTGTGCGTAGGAAATTTTTTGAAATTACTACGTTACCCAACAGCCCCCCGCGGCGCGGGGGGACGAGGCCGGCGCGGGCGGCGAGAGCGGCGGGAGGGGGGACTCGCCGTACCAGGGCTATAACGTGCAGCGTCTGGCGAGGTGGGTGGAGCATGCATTGCCCTTCTCCCTGCTCCTCCTCGGTGTCTTCATCCGCCAGCACCTGCAAGGTACACGAATCCGCGTGCATCACCTATCTCTTTCTTCTCTATGATGCGTGAGGTTTCGCTCATTAGGCTATACGCGTGAATTTGTGACGCGAGTTTGGTTCGATCTATTTTGTTGTGCTCTGCCCACATACTGCGGAGAGTCACTGGTCAGAAGATGTCAGCACCCCTGGCCCACAGGGCAGTGACGGCCAGGGCTTGCCCCCGCTTCCCAGGCCGGTACGGGCTCGCAAGGTCAACAGGTGAGTGGCTGGACCAGAGTGGGTGTAAGCGGCCCGGCCAAAGCAACCACTTACTTAACCACTCGCCCCACATGCTCAGGAGGTATCCAGTGGATCACGGCACGAACCCGGCGGCGGCTCTCTTCCCTTCCTCCCCCTTCCCCCAATTCTTGTATCCAGATATTGTAATCCCTAATTCATCTGTAACCGAATCCTGCTACTCGAATTCAAGCTACTAGTGAATCCTATTGCGAGAATCCCATCCAGTCCCTAACATCTGGTATCGGAGACATCCACCACCCCTTCTTCGCGCGATTTGGCGCAGTTCGTCGAAACTCGCCGCCTTCGCCAAGCCCGTGTTCAGATCGAGGCCATGGATCCGACCATGAAGGAGTACATGGAGAAGATCACGAGCTCCATGGAGGAGTTCCGTCTGGAGTTGCGCAGCAACACAGCGGCAATCCACGCGCGCACCACCAAGCTGGACGATCTGACGGCCTGGCGGCCCGATCTGGAGCGCCGCGTCGACCAGCTTGCCGATGCGGTGGCGGATCTGCAACAGGGGCGGCTACCTGCGGCGGGAGCGCCTGGTGTGGCGGCCAAGGAGATCAGTGCTTCTGAGTCCAAGTTGGGCGCGGAACCCGCGGCGATCTCGCAGCCACACGGGTCCAAGGACCACGGCGACGCATTCCTTCATCGGGAGCAGGTGCTGGCCACGCCGCTAGCACCCCTCCCGGGCACTGGTCAGTATTCCCTTCAGTCGCCCGGTCCTGTCGCTTCCCCCTTTTCGCATGCTAGTCAACTGCTCACGGGTTTGGGGCAAGCCCACCCTTCTGTAGTGTTTCCATAGTTTGCCGGCGAGAATCCAAAGCTGTGGAAAACATTGTGTGAGCAGTAATTCAACATGTTTCGCATTCACTCCATGTTTTGGGTACCCATGGCTGCCCTCAATTTCTCGGGCGCTGCATCTATTTGGTTGCAATCGGTTCAGAACAAGTTGTCTGAATTTGATTGGGAGTCATTTGCTGCCTTACTATGCATGAGATTTGGTCGAGATAGGCACCAGCACTTGATTAGGCAGTTCTATACTATTCGTCAGACTTCTTCAGTTGCTGATTATATTGAGCGTTTTGAATCAGTTATGAATCACTTGGTTTCCTATGCCGATAACACTCATCCTTATTTTTACCTGACTCGTTTTGTCGAGGGACTACGAGCGGACATTCGTGCGGTGGTCCTGGTGTAGCGATCGCTTGATCTGGATACGGCGTGCTCGCTCGCCTTGCTCCAGGAGGAAGTCACGGGATGCGCCTATTCTGCGGCGTCACCACCACCACCACGTGCGGTGGACACGGGGACGCGACCAGGCGGGGCGTTTCTCCTACCGCCACCTCCGCCACGAGTGACACCGACACCAGCGGTGCCCGCAGCTGCTGATCGCCAAGGACTCGATGGCACCCGCGCAGATAATTCCAAGGTCAAGGCGCTCCGCAAGTATCGTCGCGCTCGTGGCCTCTGTTTCAAGTGCGGCGAACGGTGGGGTCAGGATCACACTTGCCCCACCACTGTCCAACTGCATGTGGTCGAGGAGCTGCTGGAACTGTTCGGCATTGACGCCATCATCGACAACGAGCAGCAACCACATCCGGAGATGGCAATGGCCATTTCCAGGCACGCTCTGACAGGCGACACCTCTCCGAGGGCATTTCAAGTCCACGCGTGGCTCCAGGGCCATGAAATCCTCATGTTGGTGGACTCAGGCAGTTCCACATCATTTGTTGACGCCCATTTGGCTGCTAAGTTGGAAGGAGTTGTTCCTTTCATTCGGCCAGGACGGGTCAAGGTTGCTGGTGGAGGAGAATTGCAATGCAGTGCCTCCATTCCTTAATGCAAATGGTTCACTCAGGGGCATGAATTTGTGACTGACATGAAAGTTCTCTCGCTGGGTACTTATGATGCGATCCTCGGGATGGATTGGTTGGAGCAAAACAGTCCCATGACTGTCGACTGGAAGGGCAAGCATATAGCAATTCCCTCACCTGCTGGGGTAGTGCACATCCACGGCCATCCTTCAGCTTCCTCATGTCCTGTCATCAACAGTATGTAGTTAGGCAGCCTGTGTCGTCAAGGGGCAGTATCCCACATGGTGAGACTGTACCAGGTCACTTTGGGAGACGGTGAAGCGCAGGATGCCACTCCGGAGTGCATTCAAGCTGTTCTGAATCAGTATCAGGATGTTTTTGGAGAGCCAGAAGGGCTTCCCCCAAAGCGCAGTTGTGATCATCACATACCATTGATGCCAGGAGCACAGCCTGTGAACATTCGGCCATATCGGCACAAACCTGAGCATAAGACAGAAATTGAGCAGCAAGTGGCAGAGCTACTCAGGCAAGGGATCATCAGGCGCAGTGCCAGCCCATTCGCATCGCCAGTCATCTTGGTAAAGAAGAAGGTGAAGGAAATATGCCCTAGAGGCAATAATAAAGTTATTATTTATTTCCTTATATCATGATAAATGTTTATTATTCATGCTAGAATTGTATTAACCGGAAACATGATACATGTGTGAATACATAGACAAACATAACGTCACTAGTATGCCTCTACTTGACTAGCTCATTAATCAAAGATGGTTATGTTTCCTAGCCATGGACAAAAGAGTTGTCATTTGATTAACGGGATCACATCATTAGGAGAATGATGTGATTGACATGACCCATTCCGTTAGCCTAGCACTTGATCGTTTAGTATATTGCTATTGCTTTCTTCATGACTTATACATGTTCCTGTAACTATGATATTATGCAACTCCCGTTTACCGGAGGAACACTTTGGGTGCTACCAAACGTCACAACGTAACTGGGTGATTATAAAGGAGTGCTACATGTGTCTCCGAAGGTACATGTTGGGTTGGCGTATTTCGAGATTAGGTTTTGTCACTCCGATTGTTGGAGAGGTATCTCTGGGCCCTCTTGGTAATGCACATCACTATAAGCCTTGCAAGCAATGTAGCTAATGAGTTAGTTACGGAATGATGCATTACGTACGACTAAAGAGACTTGCCGGTAACGAGATTGAACTAGGTATTGGATACCGACGATCGAATCTCGGGCAAGTAACATACCGATGACAAAGGGAACAAAGTATGTTGTTATGCGGTTTGACCGATAAAGATCTTCGTAGAATATGTAGGAGCCAATATGGGCATCCAGGTTCCGCTATTGGTTATTGACCAAGAATAGTTCTAGGTCATGTCTACATAGTTCTCGAACCCGTAGGGTCCGCACGCTTAAGGTTTCGATGACAGTTATATTATGAGTTTATGAGTTTTGATGTACCGAAGGAGTTCGGAGTCCCGGATGAGATCGGGGACATGACGAGGAGTCTCGAAATGGTCGAGACGTAAAGATCGATATATTGGACGACTATATTCGGAGTTCGGAAAGGTTCCGAGTGATTCGGGTATTTTCGGGGGTACCGGGGAGTTACGGGAATACGAGGAAGAAGCATTGGGCCTCATTGGCCAAGTGGTGGAAGAGAGGAGGAAGGGCGCGCGGCCCCCCTAGCCCAAACCGAATTGGACTAGGGGGCCGGCCCCCCTTTCCTTCTTCTCCTCCCTCTCCTTCCTTCTCCTTCTCCTCCCCTTCCTTCCCTTCTCCTAGTAGGACTTGGAAAGAGGGGGGAATCCTACTTGGAGTAGGATTGCCCCCCTTGGGCGCGCCTCCTCCCCTTGGCCGGCCCCTCCCCCTTGCTCCTTTATATATGGGGGCAGGGGGGCACCCTATGGCACACAAGTTGATCTACGGATCATTACTTAGCCGGCGGTGCCCCCCTCCACCATATTCCACCTCGTTCATATCGTCGCGGAGTTTAGGCGAAGCCCTGCGCCGGTAGAACATCATCATCGTCACCACGTCGTCGTGCTGACGGAACTCATCTCCGGAGCTTCGCTGGATCGGAGGCCGGAGATCGTCATCGAGCTGAACGTGTGCTGAACTCGAAGGCCCCGTACGTTCGGTGCTTGGATCGGTCGGATCGTGAAGACGTACGACTACATCAACCGCGTTGTGCTAACGCTTCTGCTTACGGTCTACGAGGGTACGTGGACGAATACTCTCCCCTCTCGTTACTATATCATCACCATGATCTTGCGTGTGCGTAGGAAATTTTTGAAATTACTACGTTCCCCAACAGTGGCATCCGAGCCTAGGTTTTATGCGTTGATGTTGTATGCATGAGTAGAACACAAGTGAGTTATGGGCGATACAAGTCATACTGCTTACCAGCATGTCATACTTTGGTTCGGCGGTATTGTTGGATGAAGCGGCCCGGACCGACATTACGCGTATGCTTACGCGAGACTGGTTCCACCGACGTGCTTTGCACACAGGTGGCTGGAACTTTAGTTGAACCGAGTGTGGCTATGCCCGGTCCTTGCGAAGGTTAAAACAGCACCAACTTGACGAACTATCGTTGTGGTTTTTAATGCGTAGGTAAGAACGGTTCTTGCTCAGCCCGTAGCAGCCACGTAAAACTTGCAACAACAAAGTAGAGGACGTCTAACTTGTTTTTGCAGGGCATGTTGTGATTTGATATGGTCAAGACGTGATGAAATATAAGTTGTTGTATGAGATGATCATGCTTTGTTGAAATTATCGGCAACTGGCAGAAGCCCTATGGTTGTCTCTTTGTTGCATAAGATGCAAGTGCCAAGTAATTTCTTTACTTTATCACTATGCGATAGCAATAGTTGCAAGAGCAATAGTTGGCAAGACGACCATGTGACGACACATTGATATAGATCAAGATGATGAAGATCATGGTGTCGTGCCAGTGACGATAGAGATCATGACAGTACTTTGGAGATGGAGATCAAAGGCGCAAGATGATCATGGCCATATCATGTCACATTTTTTGATTGCATATGATGTTTATCTGTTATACATCTTATTCTGTTTTGTTTGACGGTAGCATTTTAAGATGATCTCTCACTAAAATTATCAAGAAGTGTTCTCCCTGAGTATGCACCGTTGCCAAAGTTCGTCGTGCCCAGACACCACGTGATGATCGGGTGTGATAAGCTCTACGTCCATCTACAACGGGTGCAAGCCAGTTTTGCACACGCAGAATACTCAGGTTAAACTTGACGAGCCTAGCATATGCAGATATGGCCTCGGAACACGGAGACCGAAAGGTCGAGCGCGAATCATATAGTAGATATGATCAACATAGTGATGTTCACCATTGAAAACTACTCCATCTCACGTGATGATCGGTTATGGTTTAGTTGATTTGGATCACGTGATCACTTAGATGACTAGAGAGATGTCTGTCTAAGTGGGAGTTCTTAAGTAATATGATTAATTGAACTTAAATTTATCATGAACTTAGTCCTGGTAGTATTTTGCAAATTATGTTGTAGATCAATAGCTTGCGTTGTTGCTTTCATATGTTTATTTTGATAATGTTCCTAGAGAAAATTGTGTTGAAAAAGGTTAGTAGCAATGATGCGGATTCGATCCATGATCTGAGGTTTATCCTCATTGCTGCACAGAAGAATTATGTCCTTAATGCACCGCTAGGTGACAGACCTATTGCAGGAGCAGATGCAGAAGTTATGAATGTCTGGCTAGCTCAAAATGATGACTACTTGATAGTTTAGTGCACCATGCTTAACGGCTTAGAATCGGGACTTCAAAGACATTTTGAACGTCATGGACCATATGAGATGTTTCAGGAGTTGAAGTTAATATTTCCAGCAAATACCCGAGTTGAGAGATATGAAGTCTCCAACAAGTTCTATAGCTAAAAGATGGAGGAGAATCGCTCAACTAGTGAGCATGTGCTCAGACTGTCTGGGTACTTCAATCGCTTGAATCAAGTGGGAGTTAATCTTCCAGATAAGATAGTGATTGACAGAATTCTCTGTTGGAAATATGCCCTAGAGGCAATAATAAAAGTATTATTATATTTCATTGTTCATGGTAATTGTCTTTTATTCATGCTATAACTGTATTATCCGGAAATCGTAATACACGTGTGAATACATAGACCACAATATGTCCCTAGTGAGCCTCTAGTTGACTAGCTCGTTGTGATCAACAGATAGTCATGGTTTCCTGGCTATGGACATTGGATGTCGTTGATAACGGGATCACATCATTAGGAGAATGATGTGATGGACTAAACCCAATCCTAAGCATAGCACAAAGATCGTGTAGTTCGTTTGCTAGATCTTTTGCCAATGTCAAGTATCTCTTCCTTTGACCATGAGATCGTGTAACTCCCGGATACCGTAGGAGTGCTTTGGGTGTATCAAACGTCACAACGTAACTGGGTGACTATAAAGGTGCACTATAGGTATCTCCAAAAGTGTCTGTTGGGTTGACACGGATCGAGACTGGGATTTGTCACTCCGTATGACAGAGAGGTATCTCTGGGCCCACTCGGTAATGCATCATCATAATGAGCTCAAGGTGACCAAGGTGTTGGCCACGGGATCATGCATTACGGTACGAGTAAAGTGACTTGCCGGTAACGAGACTTGTTGACATGGATTTTGACTCAGATAAAATGAAATGCATAAACCATATAAAATATTAAAATGTCAATACAAAACGGCAAAAATCTGTTTTATCATTTAAAAATGAATGAAAAATATAATCAGGGCTCAAATTAAGGACGAAAAAATTGGCATATAATTTTGATTGAAAGAATATATTCTCATTCATTTTATTTTGTGTCACGCTAAGGAAGTAAAAACCTTACTGAGCCATTTCAACTAATTAGGCTTAGCCTTTTTAAACAAACTGGCCACGTACTTCACTTACACACTTACACACGTGCATATGCATGTGTAGCCTCAGCCATCAGCCCACTGGACTAAAACATAGCCTAATTAAGCCCATACGGGTGATGGGACGTTGCCGGTTAATTAGCAATAAAGAAATAGAGAAAAGGAAAGGAGCAGGGCCACGCTTGCACGATCTCACGATCGCATGATCACAGAACGTGGGCGCAGGCATGCAGCGACGTCTCTTCGCTGCTCTCCCTCGCTATAAATACATGGTCACTAAACGCACAAAGGGGTTGGTCTCATTTTCGTCTCTCGGCCCTAAGTTCATTGATTTCCTCTGCCAAAAATCATACACACACAGTAGCATAAAAGGAGAGAAAGGAGGCAGGCGTGCAGGAGGTTTTGAAAGGTGAGATTCAATGGCTCTCCTCTAGCCTCTGGTTTAGCCATTGTGGTACAGGCCAGGGAGCTCTTTTCTTGTTCTTCTCCTAAATCTCTAGCCCTTGGTCCGGCCATCACGGTACAAATCAAGGGGCATGTTTTATCTTCCGAAAACTCTTGTTCTTGGTTCGGCCATCGCGGTACAAATCAAGGAGCATATTTCATCTCCCCAAAATTCTTGCCCTTAGTCCGGCCATTGCGGTACAGACTAAGGTGTATGTTTAATCTCTCTCAAAATTTTGCCTTTGATTTGGCCATTTTGGTACAGACTAAGGTGTATGTTTCATCTCCCCAAAATTCTCGCCCTTAGTCCGGCCATTGCGGTACAGACTAAGGTGCATGGTTTAATTTACCCCAAACTTTCGCCTTCGGCTCGGCCATCATGGTATGAGTCAAGGAGCATGCATGGTTCTTGTAAGCACGGTTCCTTTAAATGTTACGTGCGCTTCGTCCTATTGATCTCCGTCTTAGTTCGGTCCCTTTAGCGATACAAGCTAAGATGAAAGCCTCGTTCCTTGGTTTGGTCTCTATACATGGATACAAATCAAGAGAGTGTCATAGGTGCGAAAACCTCATAAAATTGACTTCATGTGGTCATCATAAAAAATGGATATGACTAAGTTGGAATGAAATTATGAACGCACTAAACTGAACTCATAATAATCTCTTGTTTGGTTGCGCTACGGGCATTATGTGTCACGTTAGTTGCAATACAAACAAGAGCATAAAAATATATTCCCTCACTTGGTTACGCTGCACGCGGGCATTATTTTAATGCCATGCGGTGTTAGTAGTAATACGAGCAGGGCAAGACTTAATTAAAAAATGTGTTCATGATACACACCTAGAAACCAAAATCATGCAAGATGAATGATAAAACATGTTGCATCACAAAAAACAAATCTTACTTGGTTGCGCTACACGTGGGCATTATCATAATGCTACACGGTGTTAGTAGTAATACAAGTAAGAGAAAATTAAACAAAGTATTCATGCCACATATTTGGTCCAAAGTCAAATAAAACATGTCATGCAATGCTCCAATGCTATAAGAGCCTAAACTATCAGCATCGTCATAAATGGATATCACAAACTCACTTTACTTGGGTTATGCTACACACTAGCGCCAATGAAATGACGTTATGTGGAGTTAGTGCTAATACCATGTAAGGTACAAACATAAACAAAAATGATAGATGTCATATGACTCATGCAACACCATAATTTCTCCACAAACCTTTGCTTGGTTACGCTGCAGGCGGGCATTATATTAGTGCTACGCAGTGTTAGTAGAAATACAGGTAAAGCAGAACTTAATAAAAAATAAGTTCACTCCACATCCACATATGCATACAAAATTCGTGCAAAGTACATGATAAGGCATATTTCATGTAGCCCACATGGGCTTTAAACAAATAAAAGTATCATAAACAAACTCCATTCGGGTCAAGCTATATGTGTGTGTCATATCACTGCACCGCGTGGTTAGTTTTGATACCGTGTGAAGTCAAAGTCAACAAAATATGTCACATATCATATGCACCATAAAAAGCATCAAAATTGTGTCAGAAAGCTTCAGTCCATTACGCTACACACGGGCACCATATCGGTGTCGCGCGGTGATAGTAGTAATGTGATGATGCAAAACTTATTAAAATTGGCATGTCACATATATCCATGCCACCAAAACCAAAGATGTCATATAAAATTCCCAAATAAAAAATATATACATATCCTATATGCCAAACATAGGATAAAACTATGCCTAGCCAAAATCAACCTGCATTCCGCATATAAATGAGGTTGAACACACACAAATCGTTGCATGCTAGGAAATATATTCCCAAACATCACTCATAAAATCATAGAGGAGTACTTGCATGGAACCAAACTTCAAGATCACCAAGCAGGAGTTCATCGTCGACCGCGAGGAGGATCTCTCTTGTAGAATATTGTAATAGGAATGTGTTGCAATCCTATGTAATAGATATATGTTGGAATTCTTAATCAGGGGTTTTCTCTTCGGAGATGTAATTAACAGAATTTTTATGTAAATGTAAGAGTTCTGGAAATAATGTACCTGCAATGTTTGATCCTATTTTTATTTTATGCATTTAAATATCACTCTGTATTAATGACGTGGACGCGTGTTCCCACGCCCGCCATTTTCCCGTCATCAAGACTGAACAAGGTATTGGGATACCGACGATCGAGTCTCGGGCAAGTAACGTACCGATTGACAAAGGGAATTGCATACAAGGTTTGATCGAATCCTCGACATCGTGGTTCAACCGATGAAATCATCGAGGAGCATGTGGGAGCCAACATGGGTATCCAGATCTCGCTGTTGGTTATTGACCGGAGAGTGGTCTCGGTCATGTCTGCATGTCTCCCGAACCCGTAGGGTCTACACACTTAAGGTTCGGTGACGCTAGGGTTATTAGGAAGACTAGTATGTGACTACCGAATGTTGTTCGGAGTCCCGGATGAGATCCCGGATGTCACGAGGAGTTCCGGAATGGTCCGGAGGTGAAGTTTTATATATGGGAAGTTGTCATACGGACACCGGAAAGTTTCGGGGGCTTATCGATATTGTACCGGGGCCACCGGAGAGGTTCCGGGGGTCCACCGGGAGGGGCCACCCCTCCCGGAGGGCCACATGGGCCGCAAAGGGGAGGGAGCCAGCCCCCGGAGGGCTGGGCGCGCCCCCCACCTTGGGCCCATGCGCCTAGGGTTGGGGGGGAAACCCTAAGGGGGGCGCCCCCCTTGCTTGGGGGGCAAGTCCCCCCTCCCTGGCCGCCGCCCCCCCTCTAGATCCCATCTAGAGGGGTCGGCCCCCCTTGCCCCTTCCCCTATAAATAGAGGGGTGAGGGGAGGGCTGCTGTACACACCTCCAAGGCGCAGCCCCTCCCCTCCCCAACACATCTCCTCCTCCGTTACGCGCTTGCGAAGCCCTGTCAGAGTACTGCTGCACCAACACCACCACGCTGTCGTGCTGCCGTTGGAGCGATCTTCCTCAAACTCTCCTTCCCCCTTGCTGGATCAAGAAGGAGGAGACGTCTCCCGTCCCGTACGTGTGTTGAACGCAGAGGTGATGTCCGTTCAGCACTTGGACATCGGTGATCTGAATCACGTCGAGTACGACTCCATCATCACCATCCCCTTGCAAGCTTCCGCACACGATCTACAAGTGGTATGTAGATGCAAACTCACTCCCTTGACTTGTTGCTTAGATGAACTCATAGATGGATCTTGGTGAAACCGTAGGAATTTTTTTAATTTTCTGCAACGTTCCCCAACAGTGGCATCATGAGCTAGGTCTATGCGTAGTTCTCTAATGCACGAGTAGAACACAATTTTGTTGTGGGCGTGGATCTTGTCAACTTGCTTGCCACTACTAGTCTTTTCTTGCTTCAGCGGTATTGTGGGATGAAGCGGCCCGGACCAACCTTACACGCACGCTTACGTGAGACCGGTTCCACCGATTGACATGCACTAGTTGCATAAGGTGGCTGGCGGGTGTCTGTCTCTCCCACTTTAGTTGGAGCGGAGTCGATGAAAAGGGTCCTTATGAAGGGTAAATAGAAGTTGACAAAATCACGTTGTGGTTATTCGTAGGTAAGAAAACGTTCTTGCTAGAACCCAATTGCAGCCACGTAAAAGATGCAACAACAATTAGAGGACGTCTAACTTGTTTTTGCAGCGATTGATCATGTGATGTGATATGGCCAGAAGTTGTGATGAATGATGAATTGTGATGTATGAGATCATGTTCTTGTAATAGGATTCACGACTTGCATGTCGATGAGTATGACAACCGGCAGGAGCCATAGGAGTTGTCTTTATTTTTTGTATGACCTGCGTGTCATTGAAGAACCCCATGTAAACTACTTTACTTTATTGCTAAACGCGTTAGCCATAGAAGTAGAAGTAGTCGTTGGCGTGACAACTTCATGAAGACACGATGATGGAGATCATGATGATGGAGATCATGGTGTCAAGCCGGTGACAAGATGATCATGGAGCCCCGAAGATGGAGATCAATGGAGCTATATGATATTGGCCATATCATGTCACAACTATATAATTGCATGTGATGTTTATTATGTTTATGCATCTTGTTTACTTAGGACGACGGTAGTAAATAAGATGATCCCTCACAACAATTTCAAGAAGTGTTCTCCCCTAACTGTGCACCGTTGCTACAGTTCGTCGTTTCGAAGCACCACGTGATGATCGGGTGTGATAGATCCTTACGTTCACATACAACGGGTGTAAGACAGTTTTACACAGCAAAACACTTAGGGTTAACTTGACGAGCCTAGCATGTGCAGACATGGCGTCGGAACACGGAGACCGAAAGGTCGAACACGAGTCATATGGAAGATACGATCAACATGAAGATGTTCACCGACGATGACTAGTCCGTCTCACGTGATGATCGGACACGGGCTAGTCGACTCGGATCGTGTAACACTTAGATGACCAGAGGGATGTCTAATCTGAGTGGGAGTTTATAATTTGATTAGATGAACTTAATTATCATGAACTTAGTCTAAAACCTTTGCAAATATGTCTTGTAGATCAAATGGCCAACGCTCATGTCAACATGAACTTCAACGCGTTCCTAGAGAAAACCAAGCTGAAAGATGATGGCAGCAACTATATGGACTGGGTCCGGAACCTGAGGATCATCCTCATAGCTGCCAGGAAGCAATATGTCCTAGAAGGACCGCTAGGTGACGCTCCCGTCCCAGAGAACCAAGATATTATGAATGCTTGGCAAACTCGTGCTGATGATTACTCCCTCGTTCAGTGCGGCATGCTTTACAGGTTAGAACCGGGGCTCCAAAAGCGTTTTGAGCATCACGGAGCATATGAGATGTTCGAAGAGCTGAAACTAGTTTTTCAAGCTCATGCCCGGGTCGAGAGATATGATGTCTCCGACAAGTTCTACAGTTGTAAGATGGAGGAAAACAGTTCTGTCAGTGAGCACATCCTCAAGATGTCTGGGTTGCACAACCGTATGACCCAGCTGAACATTAACCTCCCAGATGAGGCGGTCATTGATAGAATCCTCCAGTCGCTCCCACCAAGCTACAAGAGCTTTGTGATGAACTACAACATGCAGGGGATGGTGAAGACCATTCCTGAAGTGTTCTCGATGCTAAAGTCAGCAGAGGCTGAAATCAAGAAAGAACATCAAGTGTTGATGGTCAATAAGACCACTAAGTTCAAGAAGGGCAAGGGCAAGAAGAACTTCAAGAAGGACGGCAAGGATGTTGCCGCGCCCGGTAAGCCAGTTACTAGGAAGAAGTCAAAGAATGGACCCAAGCCCGAGACTGAGTGCTTTTATTGCAAGGGGAAGGGTCACTGGAAGCGGAACTGCCCCAAATACTTAGCGGATAAGAAGGCCGGCAACACCAAAGGTATATTTGATATACATGTAATTGATGTGTACCTTACCAGTACTCGTAGTAACTCCTGAGTATTTGATACCGGTGCCGTTGCTCATATTTGTAACTCACATCAGGAGCTGCGGAATAAACGGAGACTGGCGAAGGATGAGGTGACGATGCGCGTAGGGAATGGTTCCAGAGTCGATGTGATCGCCGTCGGCACGCTGCCTCTACATTTACCCACGGGATTAGTTTTGAACCTTAATAATTGTTATTTAGTGCCAAGTTTGAGCATGAACATTGTATCTGGATCTCGTTTAATACGAGATGGCTACTCATTTAAGTCTGAGAATAATGGTTGTTCGATTTATATGAGAGATATGTTTTATGGTCATGCTCCGATGGTCAATGGTTTATTCTTAATGAATCTCGAGCGTAATATTACACATGTTCATAGTGTGGATTCCAAAAGATGTAAAGTTGATAACGATAGTCCCACATACTTGTGGCACTGCCGCCTTAGTCACATTGGTGTCAAGCGCATGAAGAAGCTCCATGCTGATGGACTTTTAGAGTCTCTTGATTATGAATCGTTTGACACATGCGAACCATGCCTCATGGGCAAAATGACCAAGACTCCGTTCTCCGGAACAATAGAGCAAGCAACCAACTTGTTGGAAATCATACATACCGATGTGTGCGGTCCAATGAGCGTTGAGGCTCGCGGAGGATATCGTTATGTTCTCACTCTCACTGATGACTTAAGTAGATATGGGTATGTCTACTTAATGAAACACAAGTCTGAGACCTTTGAAAAGTTCAAGGAATTTCAGAATGAGGTAGAGAATCAACGTGACCGAAAGATAAAGTTCCTACGATCAGATCGTGGAGGAGAATACTTAAGTCACGAATTTGGCACACACTTAAGGAAATGTGGAATCGTTTCACAACTCACGCCGCCTAGAACACCTCAGCGAAACAGTGTGTCCGAACGTCGTAATCGCACTCTATTGGATATGGTGCGGTCTATGATGTCTCTTACCGATTTACCGCTATCATTTTGGGGATACGCTCTAGAGACAGCTACATTCACTTTAAATAGGGCACCGTCTAAATCCGTTGAGACGACACCGTATGAATTATGGTTTGGAAAGAAACCTAAGCTGTCGTTTCTAAAAGTTTGGGGATGTGATGCTTATGTCAAGAAACTTCAACCTGAAAAGCTCGAACCCAAGTCGGAAAAATGCATCTTCATAGGATACCCTAAGGAAACTATCGGGTATACCTTCTACTTAAGATCCGAGGGCAAGATCTTTGTTGCCAAGAATGGATGCTTTCTGGAAAAAGAGTTTCTCTCGAAAGAAGTAAGTGGGAGGAAAGTAGAACTCGATGAAGTACTACCTCTCGAACGGGAAAGTGGTGCAGCTCAGGAAAATGTTCCTGTGATGCCCACACCAACTGTAGAGGAAAACAATGATGATGATCAAGGTACTTCGGATCAAGTTGCTACTGAACTTCGTAGGTCCACAAGGACACGTTCCGCACCAGAGTGGTACGGCAACCCTGTCCTGGAAATCATGTTGTTAGACAATGGTGAACCTTCGAACTATGAAGAAGCGATGGCGGGCCCAGACTCCAACAAATGGCTTGAAGCCATGAAATCCGAGATAGAATCTATGAATGAAAACAAAGTATGGACTTTGACAGACTTGCCCGATGATCGGCGAGCGATAGAAAACAAATGGATTTTTAAGAAGAAGACAGATGCAGATGGTAATGTCACCATTTATAAGGCTCGACTTGTCGCTAAGGGTTATCGACAAGTTCAAGGGATTGACTACGATGAGACATTCTCTCCCGTAGCGAAGCTGAAGTCCGTCCGAATCATGTTAGCAATTGTCGCATACCATGATTATGAGATATGGCAGATGGACGTCAAAACGGCATTCCTTAACGGACATCTTAAGGAAGAGCTGTATATGATGCAGCCGGAAGGTTTTGTCGATCCTAAGAACGCTAACAAAGTATGCAAGCTCCAGCGATCCATTTATGGGCTGGTGCAAGCATCTCGGAGTTGGAACATTCGCTTTGATGAGATGATCAAAGCGTTTGGGTTTATGCAGACTTATGGAGAAGCCTGCGTTTACAAGAAAGTGAGTGGGAGCTCTGTAGCATTTCTCATATTATATGTAGACGACATACTCTTGATGGGAAATGATACAAAACTTCTGGACAACATTAAGGCCTACTTGAATAAGTGTTTTTCAATGAAGGACCTTGGAGAAGCTGCTTATATATTAGGCATCAAGATCTATAGAGATAGATCGAGACGCCTCATAGGTCTTTCACAAAGCACATACCTTGATAAGATTTTGAAAAGGTTCAAAATGGATCAGTCCAAGAAGGGGTTCTTGCCTATGTTACAAGGTGTGAGATTGAGCTCGGCTCAGTCACCGACCACGGCAAAAGATAAAGAAGAGATGAGTGTCATCCCCTATGCTTCAGCCATAGGATCTATTATGTATGCCATGCTGTGTACCAGACCTGATGTAAACCTTGCCGTAAGTTTGGTAGCAAGATACCAAAGTAATCCCGGCAAGGAACACTGGACAGCAGTCAAGAATATCCTGAAGTACCTGAAAAGGACAAAGGACATGTTTCTCATTTATGGAGGAGATGAAGAGCTCGTCGTAAAGGGTTACGTCGACGCTAGCTTCGACTCAGATCTGGATGACTCTAAGTCACAAACCGGATACGTGTATATGTTGAATGGTGGAGCAGTAAGCTGGTGCAGCTGCAAGCAGAGCGTCGTGGCGGGATCTACGTGTGAAGCGGAGTACATGGCAGCCTCGGAGGCAGCACATGAAGCGATTTGGGTGAAGGAGTTCATCACTGACCTAGGAGTCATACCCAATGCGTCGGGGCCAATCAAACTCTTCTGTGACAACACTGGAGCTATTGCCCTTGCCAAGGAGCCCAGGTTTCACAAGAAGACCAGGCACATCAAGCGTCGTTTCAACTCCATCCGTGAAAATGTTCAAGATGGAGACATAGAAATTTGCAAAGTACATACGGATCTGAATGTCGCAGATCCCGTTGACTAAACCTCTCTCGCGAGCAAAACATGATCAACACCAGAACTCTATGGGTGTTCGATTCATCACAATGTAACTAGATTGGTGACTCTAGTGCAAGTGGGAGACTGTTGGAAATATGCCCTAGAGGCAATAATAAAAGTATTATTATATTTCATTGTTCATGATAATTGTCTTTTATTCATGCTATAACTGTATTATCCGGAAATCGTAATACACGTGTGAATACATAGACCACAATATGTCCCCAGTGAGCCTCTAGTTGACTAGCTCGTTGTGATCAACAGATAGTCATGGTTTCCTGGCTATGGACATTGGATGTCGTTGATAACGGGATCACATCATTAGGAGAATGATGTGATGGACTAGACCCAATCCTAAGCATAGCACAAAGATCGTGTAGTTCGTTTGCTAGAGCTTTTGCCAATGTCAAGTATCTCTTCCTTTGACCATGAGATCTGTAACTCCCGGATACCGTAGGAGTGCTTTGGGTGTATCAAACGTCACAACGTAACTGGGTGACTATAAAGGTGCACTACAGGTATCTCCGAAAGTGTCTGTTGGGTTGACACGGATCGAGACTGGGATTTGTCACTCCGTATGACGGAGAGGTATCTCTGGGCCCACTCGGTAATGCATCATCATAATGAGCTCAAGGTGACCAAGGTGTTGGCCACGGGATCATGCATTACGGTACGAGTAAAGTGACTTGACGGTAACGAGACTGAACAAGGTATTGGGATACCGACGATCGAGTCTCGGGCAAGTAACGTACCGATTGACAAAGGGAATTGTATACAGGGTTTGATCGAATCCTCGACATCGTGGTTCAACCGATGAAATCATCGAGGAGCATGTGGGAGCCAACATGGGTATCCAGATCCCGCTGTTGGTTATTGACCGGAGAGTGGTCTCGGTCATGTCTGCATGTCTCCCGAACCCGTAGGGTCTACACACTTAAGGTTCGGTGACGCTAGGGTAATTAGGAAGACTAGTATGTGACTACCGAATGTTGTTCGGAGTCCCGGATGAGATCTCGGACGTCACGAGGAGTTCTGGAATGGTCCGGAGGTGAAGTTTTATATATGGGAAGTTGTCATACGGACACCGGAAAGTTTCGGGGGCTTATCGGTATTGTACCGGGGCCACCGAAGAGGTTCCGGGGGTCCACCGGGAGAGGCCACCCCTCCCGGAGGGCCACATGGGCCGCAAAGGGGAGGGAGCCAGCCCCTGGAGGGCTGGGCGCGCCCCCCACCTTGGGCCCCTGCGCCTAGGGTTGGGGGGAAACCCTAAGGGGGGCGCCCCCCTTGCTTGGGGGGCAAGTCCCCCCTCCCTGGCCGCCGCCCCCCTCTAGATCCCATCTAGAGGGGTCGGCCCCCCTTGCCCCTTCCCCTATAAATAGAGGGGTGAGGGGAGGGCTGCTGTACACATCTCCAAGGCGCAGCCCCTCCCCTCCCCAACACATCTCCTCCTCCGTTACGCGCTTGCGAAGCCCTGTCGGAGTACTGCTGCACCAACACCACCACGCCGTCGTGCTGCCGTTGGAGCGATCTTCCTCAACCCCTCCTTCCCCCTTGCTGGATCAAGAAGGAGGAGACGTCTCCCGTCCTGTACGTGTGTTGAACGCGGAGGTGTTGTCCGTTCAGCACTTGGACATCGGTGATCTGGATCACGTCGAGTACGACTCCATCATCACCATCCCCTTGCAAGCTTCCGCACACGATCTACAAGTGGTATGTAGATGCAAAATCACTCCCTTGACTCGTTGCTTAGATGAACTCATAGATGGATCTTGGTGAAACCGTAGGAAAATTTTTAATTTTCTGCAACGTTCGCCAACATTCTCTAGTCACCATCACTAAGTTACTAGAACTTCGTGATGAACTATAGTATGCAAGGGATGACGAAAACGATTCCCGAGCTCTTCGTGATGTTGAAATCGACGAAGGTAGAAATCAAGAAAGAGCATCAAGTGTTGATGATTGACAAGACCACTAGTTTCAAGAGAAGGGCAAAGGGAAAGAAAGGGAACTTCAAGTGGAAAGACAAGCAAGTTGTCACTCCTGCGAAGAAGCCCAAAGCTGGACCATAGCCTGAAATACACTGCAAAGGAAATGGTCACTGGAAGCAGAAATGCCCTGAATATTTGGTGGATAAGAAGGATGGCAAAGTGAACAAGGGTATATTTGATATACAGATTATTGATGTGTGCCTTACTAGTGTTTATAGTAGCCCCTGAGTATTTGATACTTGTTTGGTTGCTAAGATTAGTAACTCGAAACAGGAGTTACAGAATAAACAGAGACTAGTTGAAGGGAAAGTGACGATGAGTGTTGGAAGTAGTTCCAAGATTGATATGATCATCATCGCACACTCCCTATACTTTCGGGATTAGTGTTAAACCTAAATAAATGTTATTTGGCGTTTGCGTTGAGCATGAATATGATTTGATCGTGTTTATTGCAATACGGTTATTCATTTAAAATCAGAGAATAATTGTTGTTCTGTTTACATGAATAAAACCTTCAATGGCCATACACCCAATGAAAATAGTTTGTTGGATCTCGATCGTAGTGATACACATATTCATAATATTGAGGCCAAAAGATGCAAAGTTAATAATGATAGTGCAACTTATTTGTGGCACTGCCGTTTGGGTCATATCGGTGTAAAGCGCATGAAGAAACTCCATAAAGATGGATTTTCGGAATCACTTGGTTATGAATCATTTGATGTTTGCGAACCGTGCCTTTTGGGCAAGATGACTAAAACTCCGTTCTTCGGAACAATGGAACGAGCTACTGACTTATTGGAAATAATACATACTGATGTATGCAGACCAATGAGTATGAAGGCTCGTGGCAAGTATCGTTATTTTCTGACCTTCACAAGATGATTTGAGCAGATATGGGTATATCTACTTGATGAAACATAAGTCTGAAATAGTTGAAAGGTTCAAAGAATTTCAGAGTGAAGTGGAAAAATCATCGTAATAAGAAAATAAAGTTTCTGCGATCTGATCGCGGAGACGAATATTTGAGTTACGAGTTTGGTCTTCAATTAAAACAATGTGGAATAGTTTCACAGCTCACGCCACCTGGAACACCACAACGTTATGGTGTGTCCGAACGTCATAACCGCACTTTATTGGATATGGTGCGATCTATGATGTCTCTTACTGATTTACCAATATTGTTTTGGGGTTATGCATTAGAGACAGCTGCATTCACATTAAAAGGGCACCATCTAAATCCATTGAGACGACAACATATGGACTGTGGTTTAGCAAGAAACCCAAGTTGTCGTTTCTTAAAGTTTGGGGTTGCGATGCTTATGTGAAAAAGTTTCATCCTGATAAGCTCGAACCCAAATCGGAGAAGTGCGTCTTCATAGAATACCCAAAGGAAATTGTTGGGTACACCTTCTATCACAGATCTGAAGGCAAGATATTCGTTGCTAAAAATGGATCCTTTCTAGAGAAGGAGTTTCTCTCGAAAGAAGTGAGTGGGAGGAAAGTAGAACTTGATGAGGAAACTGTACCTTCTCTTGAATTGGAAAATAGTTCATCTCTGAAATCAGTTCCAGTGATTCCTACACCAATTAGTGAGGAAGCTAATGATGATGATCATGAAACTTCGGATCAAGTTACTACAATAACCTCGTAGGTCTTCCAGAGTATGATCCGCACCAGAGTGGTACGGTAATCCTGTTCTGAAAGTCATGTTACTAGACCATGATAAACCTACGAACTATGAGGAAGCGATGATGAGCCCAGATTCCGCGAAATGGCTTGAGGCCATGAAATCTGAGATGAGATCCATGTATGAGAACAAAGTGTGGACTTTGGTGGAGTTGCCCGATGATCGGCAAGCCATAGAAAAAATAAATGGATCTTCAAGAGGAAGATGGACGTTGATAGTAGTGTTACTATCTACAAAGCTCGACTTGTCGCAAAAAGGTTTTTCGACAAGTTCAAGATGTTGAATACAATGAGATTTTCTCACTCGTATCAATGCTTAAGTGTGTCCGAATCATGTTAGCAATTGCCATATTTTATGAAATCTGGCAAATGGATGTCAAAACTGCATTCCTTAATGGATTTATTAAAGAAGAGTTGTATATGATGCAACCAGAAGGTTTTGTCAATCCTAAAGATGCTAACAAAGTGTGCAAGCTCCAGCAATCCATCAATGGACTGGTGCAAGCATCTCAGAGTTGGAATATATGCTTTGATGAGTTGATCAAAGCATATGGTTTTATACAGACTTTTGGAAAGACATGTATTTACAAGAAAGTGAGTGGGAGCACTACACATTTCTGATAAGTAAATGTGAATGACATATTGTTGATTGGAAATAATGTAGAATTATTCTGCAAAGCATAAAGGAGTGTTTTAAAGGAGTTCTTTAAAAGAAAGACCTCAGTAAAAGCTACTTACATATTGAGCATCAAGATCTATTGAGATAGATCAATACGCTTGATAAGATTTTCAATGAGTACATACCTTGGCAAGATTTTGAAATAGTTCAAGATGGAACAGTCAAAGAAAGAGTTCTTGCATGTGTTGCAAAGGTGTGAAATTGAGTAAGACTCAAATCCGGACCACGGCAGAAAATAGAAAAGAGAATGAAAGTCATTCCCTATGCCTCAGTCATAGGTTCTATAAAGTATGCTATGTTATGTACCAGACCTATTGTATACCTTGCTCTGAATTTGGTAAGGGAGTACAATAGTGATCTAGGAGTAGATCACTGGACATTGGTCAAAATTATCCTTAGTGGAATAAGGATATGTTTGTCAAATTATGGAGGTGACAAAAGGTTCGTCGTAAAAGGTTACGTCGATACAAGTTTTGGCACTGATCCAGATGACTCTAAGTCTTAATCTGGATACATATTGAAAGTGGGAGCAATTAGCTAGAGTAGCTCCGTGCAGAGTATTGTAGACATAAAATATTTGCAAAATACATACGGCTCTGAATGTGACAGACCCGTTGACTAAACTTCTCTCACGAGCAAAACATGATCATACCTTTGTACTCTTTGGGTGTTAATCACATAGTGATGTGAACTAGATTATTGACTCTAGTAAACCCTTTGGGTGTTGGTCACATGACGATGTGAACTATGGGTGTTAATCATATACAGATATGATTATTGGTGTTAAATCACATGGCGATGTGAACTAGATTATTGACTCTAGTGCAAGTGGGAGACTGAAGGAAATATGCCCTAGAGGCAATAATAAAGTTATTATTTATTTTCTTATATCATGATAAATGTTTATTATTCATGCTAGAATTGTATTAACTGGAAACATGATACATGTGTGAATACATAGACAAACATAACGTCACTAGTATGCCTCTACTTGACTAGCTCATTAATCAAAGATGGTTATGTTTCCTAGCCATGGACAAAAGAGTTGCCATTTGATTAACGGGATCACATCATTAGGAGAATGATGTGATTGACATGACCCATTCCGTTAGCCTAGCACTTGATCGTTTAGTATATTGCTATTGCTTTCTTCATGACTTATACATGTTCCTGTAACTATGAGATTATGCAACTCCCGTTTACCGGAGGAACACTTTGGGTGCTACCAAACGTCACAACGTAACTGGGTGATTATAAAGGAGTGCTACATGTGTCTCCGAAGGTACATGTTGGGTTGGCGTATTTCGAGATTAGGTTTTGTCACTCCGATTGTCGGAGAGGTATCTCTGGGCCCTCTCGGTAATGCACATCACTATAAGCCTTGCAAGCAATGTAGCTAATGAGTTAGTTACGGAATGATGCATTACGTAACGAGTAAAGAGACTTGCCGGTAACGAGATTGAACTAGGTATTGGATACCGACGATCGAATCTCGGGCAAGTAACATACCGATGACAAAGGGAACAAAGTATATTGTTATGCGATTTGACCGATAAAGATCTTCGTAGAATATGTAGGAGCCAATATGGGCATCCAGGTTCCGCTATTGGTTATTGACCAAGAATAGTTCTAGGTCATGTCTACATAGTTCTCGAACCCGTAGGGTCCGCACGCTTAAGGTTTCGATGACAGTTATATTATGAGTTTATGAGTTTTGATGTACCGAAGGAGTTCGGAGTCCCGGATGAGATCGGGGACATGACGAGGAGTCTCGAAATGGTCGAGACGTAAAGATCGATATATTGGACGACTATATTCGGAGTTCGGAAAGGTTCCGAGTGATTCGGGTATTTTCGGGGGTACCGGGGAGTTACGGGAATACGAGGAAGAAGCATTGGGCCTCATGGGCCAAGTGGTGGAAGAGAGGAGGAAGGGCGCGCGGCCCCCCTAGCCCAAACCGAATTGGACTAGGGGGGCGGCCCCCCTTTCCTTCTCCTCCTCCCTCTCCTTCCTTCTCCCTCTCCTCCCCTTCCTTCCCTTCTCCTAGTAGGACTTGGAAAGAGGGGGGAATCCTACTTGGAGTAGGATTTCCCCCCTTGGGCGCGCCTCCTCCCCTTGGCCGGCCCCCTCCCCCTTGCTCCTTTATATACGGGGGCAGGGGGGCACCCCATGACACACAAGTTGATCTACGGATCGTTCCTTAGCCGTGTGCGGTGCCCCCCTCCACCATAATCCACCTCGGTCATATCGTCGCGGAGTTTAGGCGAAGCCCTGCGCCGGTAGAACATCATCATCGTCACCACGCCGTCGTGCTGACGGAACTCATCTCCGGAGCTTCGCTGGATCGGAGGCCGGAGATCGTCATCGAGCTGAACGTGTGCTGAACTCGGAGACCCCGTACGTTCGGTGCTTGGATCGGTCGGATCGTGAAGACGTACGACTACATCAACCGCGTTGTGCTAACGCTTCCGCTTACAGTCTACGAGGGTACGTGGACGAATACTCTCCCCTCTTGTTGCTATATCATCACCATGATCTTGCGTGTGCGTAGGAAATTTTTGAAATTACTACGTTCCCCAACAGAAGGATGGAACATGGCGTCTCTGCATTCACTATCGTCAGCTCAATGCGATGACCACAGTACCCAAATTTCCAGTTCCAGTTATTGAAGAGTTGCTCGATGAACTACACGGTGCAGTATGGTTCTCCAAACTTGATCTTTGAGCAGGTTACTACCAGATCAGGATAGCTGAGGGGGATGAGTATAAGACTGCCTTCCAGACTCACTCAGGGCACTTTGAATTCCTGGTGCTTTCTATGGGATTAGCAGGGGGGCCGTCCACCTTCAATGGTGCAATGACTAACACTTTACATCCAACACTCCGCAAGTTCGTGTTACTCTTCTTTGATGATATTTTGGTTTTCAGCCGCATGCTGGAAGATCACAAGGAGCACCTTGCGCAAGTTCTTCAGCTGTTGCGTCGAGATCAATGGAAGCTCAAAGCCTCAAAGTGCTGTTTTGGCCAACAGAAACTATCTTATCTAGGGCATATTATCAGTTCGGAGGGAGTTGCTACTGACCCTAGCAAAATCGCTGTCGTGTCACAGTGGCCCACGCCATCTGATGCTAAAGAAGTGTGTCGTTTCCTCGGGCTTGACGGGTATTATCGCCGTTTCGTGCGCCATTTTGGAATCATAGCACGGCCCCTGTTCAATCTGCTCAAGAAAGGAGCCCCATTTGTATGGACCCAGGCAACAGAAGAATCCTTCCAACTGCTTAAGCAAGGGCTCGTTACAGCGCCAGTGCTTGCCCTGCCCAATTTCTCTCAGCCATTCATCGTCGAGACAGATGCTTGTGATGTCGGTGTCGGGGCAATTCTGCAGCAACAAGGTCATCCGATTGCGTATATGAGCAAGGCATTGTGTCCCAAATTCCAGGGTCTGTCCACTTATGAGAAAGAATACCTCGCGGTGGTCGTGGCAGTTGACCAGTGGCGTCCTTATCTACAACACAATGAGTTTGTGATTCAAACTGATCAGAGGAGTCTCACCCACCTTGAAGAGCAAAGATTGACCACACCTTGGCAGCAGAAAGCTTTTACTAAGCTACTGGGGCTCCGTTATACAATCAAATACAGAAAAGGTGCGGAAAATGGAGGAGCTGATGCATTGTCACGAGCCACGCATACTGACCAACTTCACACGGTATCATCTTGCACCCCTAGCTGGATGGAGGATATCATCAGCAGCTATAATGCCAACCCACATGCTCAGAAGCTGCTCGAGCAACTCGCTATCAGAGCAGATCCCAAAGGCCGATTTTCTCTGGAACAGGGCATACTGAGATTCAGAGGACGAATTTGGCTCGGGGGCGCAACCGCTATGCAGCAGTAGGTCATTGCCGCCTTCCATGACACCCCGCTTGGTGGCCACTCTGGGTTTCCAGTCACATGGCATCGTGTGCGTCGACTGTTCGCTTGGCCTAAATTGAAGACTCACATACAACACTATGTCAAATGCTGCCCGACCTGTCAACAGGCGAAGCCAGACCGTGCAGCCTACCCAGGGCTGCTCGAACCATTGCTAGTACCCAAGGAATCCTGGGAAATGATCAGTATGGATTTTGTTGATGGTCTACCACCTTCTGGAGGAGTGAATTGCATTCTGGTCATTGTCGACAAATTAACTAAGTTTGCTCACTTTCTTCCATTGGCACACCCGTATACAGCTTCGAAGGTCGCCCTTCTCTACATGAACCAGGTGTACAGGCTGCATGGGTTCCCCGGTTCCATCGTCTCCGATCGAGATCCGGTATTCACCAGTCACTTCTGGCAAGAACTATTCAAATATGCAGGCACTGGCCTTCGCATGAGCTCTGCCAATCACCCCCAGATTGACGGGCAAACCGAGCGGGTCGACCAGTGTCTAGAGACATTCCTTTGGTGTTTCACTCAAGCATGCCCGCGCCGTTGGAGCTCCTGGATCCCTCTGGCTCAGTTCTGGTACAACTCTTCTTATCATTCTTCCATTGGAATGTCTCCGTTCCGAGCAATGTATGGTCATGAACCTCGGCAGTGGGGAATCACGGCAACAAGCGCCTGCTCAGTGCCCGCTCTACGCTCTTGGTTGGATGAGCGCGCAGTGGTACAGGACCTGCTGCAGCAGCACCTGAACCGAGCTCGCCAAGTTATGAAACAACAAGCTGACAAGAAGCGTTCGTTCCGGGTGTTTGAAGTGGGTGATCTTGTCTACTTGAAGCTGCAACCGTACATTCAAACGTCTGAAGTGCATCCAGTCTTTCATGTATCACAGCTCCGGAAGGCCCTTGTTCCAGGTATGCAAGTCTCCAGTGATCTCCCTGTTCATTCTGACATTCCTGCGGTTCCTGTGAAAGTGCTGGAGCAATGTTGGCAACGTCGCCGGGGGTCCATGGTGGAGCAAGTTCTCGTTCGTTGGTCCAACCCAGCAACTGTGCCTGATTCTTGGGAGGACCGTGCAGCGCTCCAAGCTCGATTTCCAGCAGCAGAGGCTTGGGGGCAAGCCTCGTCCCAAGAAAGGGGGATGTCAGCACCCCTGGCCCACAGGGCAGTGACGGCCAGGGCTCGCCCCCGCTTCCCAGGCCGGTACGGGCTCGCAAGGTCAACAGGCGAGTGGCTGGGCCAGAGTGGGTGTAAGCGGCCCGGCCCAAGCAACCACTTACTTAACCACTCGCCCCACACGCTCAGGAGGTATCCAGTGGATCACGGCACGAACCCGGCGGCGGCTCTCTTCCCTTCCTCCTCCTTCCCCCAATTCTTGTATCCAGATATTGTAATCCCTAGTTCATCTGTAACCGAATCCTGCTACTCGAATTCGAGCTACTAGTGAATCCTATCGCGAGAATCCCATCCAGTCCCTAACAGAAGATGATGGCGAGTTCCTCGCTCCAATTGAGTTTATATTGTGTATGTTTCTTCGTAATGATTTGGATTCCTGCAGTCATGTTCAAGTCCAATGATATATTGAGCAAGTAGACTGCTATCAAGGTTTGTGCTTCTTAACTTGTGTGTCAACGTGCTTGTTCTGCTTCAAGAGGTTAATTCATTAATTGTTCTGGCAAGAAGACTGCTCTCAAGGGCTTGTGCTTCTTATCTTGTGTATCAACATTATTGTTATTATTCTAGCAGGCTACAAGGTTGGGGGAGCGACCCTGCCGTTGTCATGACGGCGGCTCCTTTTGGCCGGATCGAGGCACGAAGACTTGTGGGATCCCCTCCTTCGGCAGGACCTCCTCATCTGGTGAGATCCCCTCCCCATGCCTGATGCTTCAAACCGTTCAGCAAGCACCAGCAAGAAATTTTGTTTACTGAGTAATTAAAGTATTGAATGCAAGATTGCATTCTTGCACGGACAGAGAGTGGAGCGCCACCTTTAATTTCTCATCTGATCCCACTTCTGGACTCCATGAATGAAGTAAGATAGCAATCCATTGGTCAATTACATTGCCTCTTTTGTTTTTGCTTTGTTTGTCCTGCTTAATTCCGTGCATTAAATATACTGTTGTTTTAGTGGGCATCGGGCTTGGTTCAGATAGCTTTTGTTGTGAAAGAAAAGTTGTCTTTCTAAAGACTATGCTCTGAATGTTACATCTCATACTTGATTTTTTTTTCATAATTTTTTTAGGCCTGATGAGTGTCCAATGGCATGGGAAATTAAGGATTTGCATTAGACTGGCGATTGTGATTTTGGCCCTCTACTGAATAATTGTGGGAGTAACTGCGTGATGATTACAAGCCAGGTAACTGAATGAGTCCTTCAGCCGCTGGCTAGCTAGCTGTTCTTATCTTACCATTATATGTCTTCCTCAGTATTGATTTGTGAATTATTTCTTTTTTCGAACTATGCAGGAGGGCTGCATGTGATGAGTTAAGGCACAAGAAGATCTACGACCATTTTAGCTCCAGCAGTTAGTACACAACCAATCAACAGAATTCTGACCGACAGGCTCGCTGGCACAGCCACATATAATCTCACGCATTCAAAATGCTAGCTACATGAAATACGCCCAGATTTACGAGTAGAAATCCAAGGTAACACTTATCTCTTAAAAGTATTTACTTCACTTTTTATCTTCATGTAAAAAGAGAATGCAAGCTGAAATATAAAGTCTGCAGATTCCTCCTGTATGTTCAATTTTCCTAAAAAATGTTCACAGTTTTACATATGTTTACACTAAAAAAATGTTCACACTTTTAAAAAGGTTAAAAATTCCTGAAAAAGTTCCAATTTTTCTAAAAATATATTTTCGTTTTAAAATGTACAAAAACTTAAAATAATTAAAATTTCTTTTTTAAAAAAAGACATATGTTCAAAAAAAGTTCCTCAAAAAATGCTCCAATTTCTGTAAAAACGTTAGCTTTCCTTAAAAGTGTCCCAATTTTTGTGAATTTTATTAAAAATAAGGAAATTTTCGCATGTTCTTGAAAAGTAAAAAATAAATCTGGTGGACAACTACGCCATCCAAAACTACTCTTCCATCAGACAAAGAATGCTAAGTTGCTTCTTCATGTCCAAATTTCATCCTACAAAAAGCAATAATCAGTGTAACTTTATTATTGATGTTTATTAAAATTGGATATAAAAAATGGCGCATAAAACAGGTTGTGCGCCTTTTTTTCATCCGGTGCAACACACGGGCATTTGTACTAGTAATAAAAATTAAATCGTGAGATCCGTAGACCACCAACGACGACTGCAAGCATTGAATCGAGCCGAAGGCGCGCCACCGTCATCGCCTCTCCCTCGCCAGAGACGGGCAAAACCTGTTACAGTCGGAAAGTCGTCGTGCTAAGGGCTCATGGGACCAGCGCGCCAGAACGGCAAATCGTTGTTGACGAAGAGTTGCGTAGATCGGACGGTTCCAACCCGAAGACACACGAACATAGACGAGCGACGAACAGATCCGAGCAAAATCCACCGAGGACAGATCCGCTGGAGACACACTTACACACGTCAACCGACAATGCTAGACGCACCACCGGAATGGGGGCTAGGCGGGGAGAACTGTTGGGAAACGTAGCATGCAATTTCAAAAAAATTCCTACGCTCACGCAAGATCTATCTAGGAGATGCATAGCAACGAGAGGGGGAGAGTGTGTCTATGTACCCTCGTAGACCGGAAGCAGAAGCGTTTGCTTAATGCGGTTGATGTAGTGGAACGTCTTTTAGTTCCAACCGATCGAGTACCGAACGTACGGCACCTCCGAGTTCTGCACACGTTCAGCGCGATGACGTCCCTCGAGCTCTTGATCCAGTAGAGGGTCGAAGAAGTAGATAAGTTCTGTCAGCACGACGGTGTGGTGACGGTGATGGTGGTGTGATCCGCGCAGGGCTTCTCCTAAGCACCACGAGAATATGACCGGAGGTGTAAACTATGAAGGGGGCGCCGCACACGGCTTGGAACAATTGATGTGTGTTCTAGCCCCCCCCCCCCCCCCCCCCCGTGTATATAAAGGAGGGAGGGAGTGGAAGCCGGCCCTTGGCGCGCCTCAAGAGTCCTACTTGGGGTCCTAGTAGGATTCGCCCCCCCCCCCCCCCCGCGTATATAAAGGAGGGAGGGAGTGGAAGCCGGCCCTTGGTGCGCCTCAAGTATGAGGAGTCCTACTTGGGGTCCTAGTAGGATTCGCCCTCCCCCCCGTATATAAAGGAGGGATGGAGTGGAAGCCGGCCCTTGGCGCGCCTCAAGTAGGAGGAGTCCTACTTGGGGTCCTAGTAGGATTCACCCCCCTCCCTTTTACCGGGGGAGGAAAGGGGGGTGCCGCTCCCTCCCCTTGTCCAATTCGGACTCCTCCCTGATGGGGGGCGTGCCACCCCTTTGTGGGCTGGTGTGCCTCCCTCCTATGGTCCATATGGCCCATACCTTTTTTCGGGGGGTTTCGGTAACCTCTCCGGTACTCCGATATGTACCCGATACATTTCAGAACCCTTCTGGTATCCGAATACTACCTTCCAATATATCAATATTTACCTCTCGACCATTTCGAGACTCCTCGTCATGTCCGTGATCTCATCCGAGACTTCGAATAACCTTCGGTCACCAAAACACATAACTCATATAATACATATCGTCATCGAACGTTAAGCGTGCGGACCCTACGGGTTTGAGAACTATGTAGACATGACCGAGACACCTCTCCGGTCAATAACCAATAGCGAAACCTGGATGCTCATATTGGTTCCCACATATTCTACGAAGATCTTTATCGGTTGAACCGCTATGTCAACATATGTTATTCCCTTTGTCATCGATATGCTACTTGCCCGAGATTCGCTCGTCAGTATCTTCATACCTAGTCCAATCTCGTTACCGACAAGTCTCTTTACTCATTCTGTAATGCACCATCCCGCAACTAACTCATTAGTCACATTGCTTGCAAGGCTTCATATGATGTGCATTACCGAGAGGGCCCAGAGATATCTCTCCGATACTCTAAGTGACAAAATCTTAATCTCGATCTATGTCAACCCAACAAACACCTTCGGAGATACCTGTAGAGCATATTTATAATCACCCAGTTATGTTGTGACGTTTCATAACACACAAGGCATTCCTCCGGTGTCCGAGGGTTGGAGGAATATGTATTTGATATGAAGAAAGCAGTAGCAATAAAACTGAACGATCATTATGCTAAGCTAATGAATGGGTCTTGTCCATCACATCATTCTCCTAATGATGTGATCCCGTTCATCAAATGACAACACATGCCCATGGTTAGGAAACTTAACCATCTTTGATCAACGAGCTAGTCTAGTACAGGCATAATAGGGACACGGTGTTTTGTCTATGTATTTACACATGTATCAAGTTGCCGGTTAATATAATTCTAGCATAATAATATACATTTATCCTGATATAAGAAAATATAAAATAACAACTTTATTACTGCCTTTAGGACATATTTCCTTCAGTCTTCCACTTGCACTAGAGTCAGTAATCTAGTTCACATTGCCATGTGACTTAACACCAATAGTTCACATCTGTATGTGATTAACACCAATAGTTCACATCGCCATGTGACCAACACCCAAAGGGTTTATTAGAGTCAATAATCTAGTTCACATCGCTATGTGATTAACACTCAAACAATACTAAGGTGTGATCATGTTTTGCTTGTGGGAGAAGTTTAGTCAACGGGTCTGCCACATTCAGAGTCGTATGTATTTTGCAAATTTTCTATGTCTACAATGCTCTGCATGGAGTTACTCTAGCTAATTGCTCCCACTTTCAATATGTATCTAGATTGAGATTCAGAGTCATCTGAATCGGTGTAAAAGCTTGCATCAACGTAACTCTTTACGACGGACTCTTTATCACCTCCGAAACCGAGAAATATTTTCTTAGTCCTCTTAGGTAACTAAGGATAACTTTGACCGCTGTCCAGTGATCCACTTCTGAATCACTATCGTACCCCCTCGCCAAACTCATGATAAGGTACACAATATGTCTGGTACACAGCATATCATACTTTATAGAACCTATGGCTGAGGCATAGGGAATGACTTTCATTCTCTTTCTATTTTCTGTTGTGGTCGGGTTTTGCGTCTTACTCAACTTTACACCTTGCAACACAGGCAAGAACTCCTTCTTTGATAGTTCCATTTTTGAACTACTTCAAAATCTTGTCAAGGTTGTACTCATTGAAAATCTTATCAAGCGTCTTGATCTATCTCTATAGATCTTGATACCCAATATGTAAGTAGCTTCATCGAGTTTTCATTGAAAAATTCTTATTCAAGTATCCTTTTATTCAAGTATCATTCTCAAAGTTTTCGGTTATTTTTTGTTGGTGAGTAGTTTGCTTTAAAGGCAACATAAGGTGGTGGTTAAAATTCACTTATTTGGTAAGAAGCACTTGTCTGATGTTTCTGTTGCTGGGTAGACATGAATTTTCTGAACCACAATTATCTGTTGTCATACCAATAAAACTCCAGTGGGCATATATGTTGTGTTCATTGGACTCTATCTAATGTAACAACCTGGACTGGACGCTACTCCTGAACCTGATGGCTGCTGCAACATTAACCATTCCATCACCTAGTGTTCTGAATAATTCAATCATCTAATGACATCCGTAATGCTGAATAATTCCATCCTCCAATGTAACATGAACCATTTGTAATACTAAACCCGATCCAGTTGTTCTGAACTTGAACCAACCCCAATGCTGTTGAAACCTGGAATAAATTATTTAGCCATGCATTGTCCAGTCCGTTGTGTATTACACTTGCGCATTATGTGTAGCTGCTGTAATGCTATAATTTACACGCCACTCTGCCTTCAAATATAGGTGTGGTGGTTCAGTAAGGTTTGGGTACCTGGTGCCTTTCTTTGTATAGCCTGATAAATGCGTCATGCATACAGGGCCACAGGAGCAAACTCTGTGGTAGGAAACATATACAGCCGAATCCAAGTGGAATTCCAGTCAGTGCTTGCCTCGGAACTTTATCAGTCATTTCCGTTATTGCAGTCGATCTAAACGCCGTCGATGAGTTTGTTGCCATGGGAAAAGAACAGACCAGAAAAATCCTGCTATACTGGAGTAGAGCTGTGAACTCCACATGGATTACTGCTTTGGGCAATTATGGTTAACCACAAACACATAAGAATAAAATGAAGAAGTTTTCAGGAGTATAATTGAAAGAAGCGTTTTGAGAATGCTGAAATGCTATACTGGTTTGAGGGAATGATGAACTGTGTTGATAAGAGAAGAACAGCAGTTGGAGTAGTAATTTTTCATATAACAGGAAACATGCTCATATATGCATCCAGCGATGAACCGGCACTGCTCGTAGAATTCAATCTTATACTATAATACAGGTATTAAACTTAAAGTTAAACAATGGTAGGGAGAAAGAGGAAAATTAAGAACACGAGGCAATATAAAGTCTCGAACGACAAAACAAATATGAAATTATAATTGTTTTTGAACTAATATAATGTCAAATATGTAAGTACAAAAATAGACACCAAAGATTGGCTCATGCATTTCATGGGCTGCTGCGCTAGTTTAGGACAAATAAGCATACACCCTCACTCATGAGTCATGACACATTATCGTTACATTCAGACATCCCTATCGGCTGTATAGAAATGAACTCGCATTTTAACACAAACACATATACGAGCATAATCAAGTTCACACACAAAGCAGAATCATATATAGTAAAGCTTGAATGAATGGATTTAGCAATCCTTGCTGAGCACATCGTAAGGTTGAAATCAAGGAACCATAGAATCACTCCTGATTAGCATAATTCCCATATTCCATTAGTATCAATGAAGTTTGGATGTGCTTCTATGGCTTGTATCACCTGATCTGGTAGCCTGACACCATCATTGAACACCATTTCCTTCAACTTGGGAAGGTTGTTGATTCCCGACAGAGACACTATCCCGTCGATGAGCCAGGTGATGTTTTCAAGCTTAGGAGCTTCTCCAAGTTCGAAGTTGATGTTGGTGATGCCGCCCCCCTCAACGACAAGATACTTGAGATTTTGGAACCCATTAGTCTGGATTATAAGCTTGCCCTCAGTGTGTAAATTAACATGCTGGAGCCTGAGGCCGCGTAGGTTGGGCAGATCGGCGAGGGATTCCATATCATTGTGGTCTAACGAGGTGTTATGAAGAGTTACCTCAGCAAGTTTGTGGCAGCCTCTTGCGAACAATGGGAGAAGATACCCATACATTGTGACTCCACTGATGCTCAGGCTTTCAAGAAGCTTGGGTGTGTTTTTACAGTGTGCACTGAAAGCATCGGCTGCAGGTACGTCAGGAGGAGTAGCAGCCTGCCTGGTAGGAGGAGGCTTGATCTCGATCGACAAAGACCGAAGGCACTCATTCAGATCGCTAATCCCTTGGAGTAAGTTCTCAAGTTGAGCTTTCCAATCATAAATGATCACACCAAGAACCCTTAGTTGCCATAGCTGTCCGATCTCTCTCAGCTCTGTAGCATGATGTTTCGAAGCCTGTACATGGGACAGCACTTCCAGGTCCATCATTTTTCTCACCTTGTGAGGCATCTGGACAGTGGAAAGTATGCTAGCATCACCACCACCAGTGCCGGTGTGACCAGCCAGCAGACGCTTTAACTTCAGTAACATGAGCAGTTTTGTGGCGCAGACATTCATAGGAGTGTGCCGGATGTCCAACACCTCCAGCTGCTGGAGCATGTTGATCTCCTTCGGCAGCTGAGTGACATCTGTGTTCCTTAGGCTCAGATACTTGAGCAGTATTAATGAGGTGCACACATTCCTGAGCCATTGCTGGTTATCCCTAAGGGACGCACAACCTTCCAGATCCAGGACCTTGACAAGATTTAACTGAGATGATGCTCGGGATGGTTGCTTCAAGAAGTTGAGGATGCTATCTGAGGGACGGAGCCGGATGTTGCTGAGAATGGAGAAGTGGCGAGCCAGGTGCCATGATAGGCGTGTGTCCAGAATGTGTTCTTTCCTCGCCATCTTGGTGATGAAGCTGTACACTAGTGGATGCAACGTAATGCTCTTGACCTTCCCTGCAGTACCAATGTCACAAGGACAGAGAAGCCATAGGTCGGCAAGTACCTCAAAACAATGCTCGGCCTGACTGACTGAACTGGGCCAGTCTTGTCTAGGTATCAGTCCTTCCGCAACCCACCGCCCAATTAACCTTGTCCGGTTTATCTTCTCGTCTTTATGGAATATGGCTAGATACAGCAAGCAGGTCTTGTATTCCCTAGGCAGATCATTGTACGAGAACTTGATCATCTTGTAGCCATTGCTCTCCACGGATCCTTCAAACACGAGGCTGTTGCTCAACTTGTCCAGTTCTTCTCTGCTCCTCATTGGATTGGCAAACAGAGCATGGATGAACATCTTTATGCAGAACTCATCCACCCTACATTTCTCCAAGATCTCATGGTAGATTTCGGCGCTGTACTTCTCGTCATCATTCACATGCCGATTTGTAAGTTGGAGCGCTGCTTCACGATAGTATTCAATAGAAGAGTATATGATGGGTTCTGTCCCGTAGCAAAACTCGTTGGCCCTCTGCATGTATTTTGTGGTAACTACCACTGCCATTGAACTGCAACCCAAATCTCGCAAGGCCTTTGCAGTCTCATCCCATTTGTAGCCAGAGGCATTGTGGAGAACGACCAGTGTCCTTGTACCCTGCAGATGCTCTCTAACCCTCCCCACGGTTTCTTGAATTAACAGATGCTCTTTGATCCTCTCTAGGACATGTTCAATCATCTCCCTGCAGTCCTCGCCTGCCAACAGCTGGTCTTGGCCTGATTCTCCTATTGATTTATCTAGCTTGTGAAGTGACAATGGCAGCAGCAGCTCCGGTGTGATCTGCACATGAATCTTTAACGTGATGTCTTTAATATTTTTCACGATATGATCCTCGCCGGCTTGTTTATTTGTGGCTACTTTTGCCGGTGTGATGTGCTGCTTGGGAAGCAACTCCTGTAGGATGGCTATGTATTGGTGATGCTCAACACCAATCCTGCAGGAACTCGATTCACCCGCTGATTCCAGATACCTTTTCATCTTATCCACTGTCTCGTCAAGGATCTTTTCCTGGGTTTGATTTTGATCCTCACCAGCAGTTGCATCCTGGAGCAGCTCCCCCAAGATGCCACAGAGTACTCCCAAGGGTTCAACCCGGTAACCTTTATTACCAGCTTTCTCAAGGTACTCTTCGATCTTCTCCTCGATTTTCCTAATCTTCTTGTCGATAGCTTCCTCGCCAAATTCTTCCACTGATTTGTTGGATTCCTCTTCAAGATTCTCCAAGATATCACCAAGAAAATCCCAGGGTTCTTGCAGGCAAGACCGGTCATATAGAGAGAAGATGTGGTCAAATTTTTCCTTAACGGCAACATGAGATAAAGCTTCGTTTGGTATTTCGTTTCCATCCTCCTCATCTGGTGCTGCAATGGCAATGGCTTGGAATGGACCATCCTCTTGTTGTTGTTCAAGCCAGCGCACTACCTTTTCAGTGCACCTGTCAGAAATGCGAGGCTCGGAGAAGGCTTGCTCCCTTCGTGGATCATCGCTTATCATCCGGTAGTAGTCTTCTTCAAAGTCATGGTCTCCTTCGGCTACAACTGCCCTAGTAGCTTGGAACAATGTTGATGATGACGACGCCTCCATCAGCTTCTTGTCAGAGTCCAGCTTTGCCGGGACCTCGACGCCGTACCTGAGCCGCCGCTCCCCAACATCACGAGCCCGGGCTTTGAGGTCGCGCAGCTGGGTGGCTGCGAGGTGCTGAGCGAGCGTCTTCTTCACGAACCAAGGCACCCACCACACGTAACCCAGCAGTATTCCTCTAGCACGGTAGACTGCCGGATTGCCGCGCCGTAGGTAGACATCGATGCAGTTGCTGCAGTCATGAGCGAGGTCGCGGACCTGCTTCATCCACGTGCGGACCTGCTCGTCGTGCTCCCCGCTGCGGGGCGTCTTCCTGGCGAGGTGCAGGAGGAAGCTGTTCATGCTCTCCATCTCCTCTTTGATGAACTGCACATCGCCACGGACGCCGCCCAGTAACTTGGCCTCGTCGTGGATGACGCCAAGCAGAGAGCGGACGGCGCCCCCGGCGAGCTCAGCCATCGCTGGAACTCGATCGGAGAGCCTCCACCGGTGCGACCGTGATTAGGCGCTGGCTTATCTTAGCATGGCGCATGCGCATGTGTGGATCATGGATACCGTACCTGGCAGGATGCAGCGGATGAGACACAAATTAATAGGATTCTTATGATGTGGTGGACACAAAAATGAGCTAGCAAGTCTACATCAGTCTTTTGTATACCACTCCAGCTGCAGTTTTTTATCGTCACAATACTTCATTACGTTGCATCAAGCAGAGCTTAAGAAAGTGTTAGGGGAGTCAAGCACTTTCATACCTTAGGTGGAAGCGAAGCGCTACAGCAAATTAGTGCACATTGGGGGCCTTCTCAAGAGCAGCTTGCGTGGCCTTGAGGTCCATGACCCCCTTCTTAACAGTATCCTTCTCCCTCTGCTTCGAGGTTGTACTCCTTGAGGAGCAGCTCGCTCAGCTCGGGGAGGAGGATGCCCAAGCCCAACGCCCCCTCTCTCTCTTTCCCACAGTCTCAGGCCGGCCTACTCGATAGCTTCTTGTTTCTGATTTGCCTCTTCCACCTGTATATCACGGTGCAGTTAACAGTAGCATCATCAGAGCAGCAGCGAGGCAGCAGGAGAAGAAGATGATATAAAAATTAAGGAAATTACTCGGGAAATGAGGCAGCAGATCTAAGGAAGAACAGGAGAAGAAGAAGTATGCAGGAGAGGCTTAGGAAGGTGCAAGGAAAATGTAGTTACTCCACCAGTGAGGAGTCAAGCGCTGCAGGAAATTTAATGCTCAGTGAGTCATAAGTTTTCACAGACTCAGACTGTGCTCCACCCTCAGCCAACATTGATCAGACCATGGATGGGTCCTATGTACCATATGGTACACACAGTTACACACTGTGCATCAATGCTCCGGTCCATCACATTAACTACATTTTCTGTGTCTATACAGGACAGATGGTCAGACAGCCGATTTTTATTTTAATTTTTTTATCAGGAATTATGCGTGCCATTCGAGAGAATATGTTTAGAGGAAGATTTGCATGAGAAAACTGAGACGAAATAAAATATAATCATACTTCACAGAGACGAAATAAAATATAATCATACAGTAGATGAACAACACAACTGTAGGTTTAAGCGCAAATTAATCAAATCCTTTTAGAACGGTAATCAATCAAACGTTCCAGGTGGGAAAAATCCAAGGTAGGGAGCTAGGCTGGCAGGAGGAAACGAGTGGATGAGAGTCCGGGCATGCAACATGTGCCTACACAGTAGGAGCAGTACGGGACACGAATTGAAGGGAGAAAGAATTAAATGCATGGACCAGGCCGGAGGAGGATTCTTTGAGCTTATTTCAACTACGAGGGGTTAAATGTGATAGCGCGATAAAATTTCAGATGTTCAGTTAAACATACACTAATATGGAAGGTCATTCATTAGGAGGTAAAAGAAAACTCACAGCTGCCTCTTCTCTTCTCTCGTGCTGTCAACATGATATGATGAGGGTTGCACATTCTGACAAGTTCCAAAGTTGCACATATGGATTATACTACGTACCAATTTTTAGTCAGGATGAATATGCATGACATTCTAGTCAAGTCTTTCCACAAGATTTGCATGTCAGACTTGACCAGCGGATCCAAGGCTAACTAAGCTCGGTGTCAATTAATTAGAATTGCAACATGACAAAAATGACATGAAATCAATTAAAATCATCCCTTCAAAGAGATGTTATAGTGCAATATACAAACTGAATAATATTTGAAAGAACCATTCGAAACTGAATAACTTGTTCAACTAATGTAACTGTTGAGACAAGACAAGAAGAGCCGCAATATGTGTAATCGAGATTGAACCAAAAAACATCAACTAATTAAGAAAGCTTACGATAGTGCTCACTCCATTTGTAGTGAGTCTAGTGACCAAGTGAAATTCCTCTTTGGGTTGAGCTTGGGGATCGTTCTCTTTTTTGTAGGAAAAAATAAAGCCCCATATTACAGGTAAAATGCTTCAAAAGTGCCACCAGCCTGCAAATAAAGGCAGCACATAATTGAAGGATGGCTATGTAAATAGGCAATACATATGCATTGCTATATGCATTCCGGAGCAGATGGAAAAACAGGTCTCAATTTTAATATGCTTGGTGAAAGAGAGGCCCATCAATTCAGTATACACAAATTACAAGGTAGCAGAATGCAGAGTACAAGTAGATTACGAGATGCAGAGTTGTACCATATGCAACAAACGGATGTCTGAGGATTGTAATAAGCTCCATATCAGATCTTAAACAACTCAGTCAGAACCGATTGGAAGCTCTTCAGAAATCAAGCATGCGACAGGAATTAGCTAGAGGAATTAATGGAATCACAGAGTATGCTTGGTCAGTGTCATCTAAACATGTCCATACTTGAACAGCCTAGATTTACTAATTCTGACATTGGATAATTCACAATCAATTGGAGCTTTTTCTAGGCTTGCCGCAGAACCACCAATCTGATACATCAGGAGCGTCACCATGTAAGAAGGCATTTCAGCAAACAGGACATGTGCGTGAGAAGAAAAGCACTGTGCTGACAAGACAAGGGAAGTGTAGGAGTCGATTAGGCGAAGGGGATGAAGAGGCAGCCACCAGCGTTCCATCGGAGAGGAAGAGAGCGAATAGCGCACCGTGGCCGGCCCGAGGTCAGCGCCGGGCGTCGTCGCCGCAGCGGAGGTGGAAGGCGACCGCGCGGGAGTCCACCAGTGGAACTGAAAGGCAGAGCCGTATGGAGGAGGCCGCGACAGGCGAGGTCGACGTTCGCGCCGCGTGGGGGTTGAGCTTGGGTGGGCTGTCGGCCTGTCGCCGGAGGAGCACGGAGGCGGCGAGTCGCGGTGGGGAAGAGAGTGCTTCACTTCGTGGAAGGTGTTACAAATGCCTCAACCGTTGGATGGTACATCTATCTATCTATCTATCTATCTATCTATCTATCCGAATACCCATTTATGAGCCTAGACTCATCTGCACCTGTGCTAAGAAAAAAAATAAAAAATATATTAGAAAAATTCAAAAAATTCCTTTTTTTATGATAGATGATTTGATGTGTGAGGTCCACTTTAATTTTGAGATCATTTGAACATCTGAGCAACTCTCGTTAGCTAATTGAATTAGCGCTGACGCAGCTCTCCGATGGCCTGACCCCTCAAGAAAAAAACCACCCCTCGACTGACATGACCCCCACGCACATGACCCTTGCTTGAACTTCCCACATGGTCACATCACGCGTGGATGGTTTTGGACGTGTCGCCATTGAGGGCTTGTTCAAGCGTCACAAGAGCATCTATGGTTTTGGCGGAGCAAATTCGACCACCTAAAATGTCCATGGACGCTACGAGATGAACTCACAAACAGCGTCACCCATCTTTTTATTTTCCTATTTAGACAACTTGCTTCTTATATTCATACAAATACATGCACGTCTACCATATATCACAAATTCATACTCAATTCGACAAAACCAAAATAAACCATAATTCAGCAATTCATTACGTGCCAACAAAAAATTCAACAAATCGTATGTAAATAGGCGATACATGAATAAATGAAACACCTAACGGTTGCACTCTTGGATCCTCTTCTTGAAGTTGATCAATCACCACTTGTTGCCTTCATCGTCCAATAGGCTAGTATCTTGCAACATGACACCTGGCCCCTCGATTTCTCTCACAAGCCTTTCTCTCCCTTAAGATTTAACATAAAAATTGAGAGATGGTGTAATAATTAATGGGGATGTAAGCACAATACTAAGAGGGTGTTTGGATCACTAGAGACTAAAGACTAGAGACTAGTAGTAGTCACCTTTAGTCAGTAAACCTCCAAACACCCCTGACTAGTGGGTGACTAAAACTAGTTTAGTCCCTAGTCACCCCACCCCCAACTTTTACTGACTAGAGACTAGTAGTAGTCATCTTTTAGTCAGTAAACCTCCAAACACCCCTGACTTTTACTGACTAAAGTCCCCCTCTCTCTCCTCTAATTGGTGTTGCATAAGGGACATTTAATACTGAGACATTTAATGCTGACTAGTACTCCCTCCGATCCTATTTTCTCTGCGTATAACGTCCATCACGCATACCAAGAGAAAGCTCGCTCGATTGTTTTGAGACTAATTTGCCCCTGCTTTAGCGTTGGATTGTTATTAATTTGCATGCAGCCGATTGGCTCTCCCATGCGGTCGCCTTGATTCCCTCAACTGCCTCTCTCTCTCCACTCTGCATGGCCAACAGGAGAAGGCAAGTACTAATTGCGAATGGTTGCATGCAGCAGCTTTTTAGGGGCATAAGAGGAAAGTATCGGTAAGAAAGAGGAACGCGCAGAGTAAAACGAGAAAAAAAGGAAGAAAGTTATGCGCAGAGTATAAAGGATCGGAGGGAGTAGTAGTCACCTTCCAAACAGGGCCTAAAAACTTCTAGTCTGACTACTACTAGTCACATGACTAGAGAGTATCCAAACACCCTCTAAGTTGGCTAGAAGTTTTAACATTGTATGGGCAACGCCACCATTTTGGTCACACATTATTTAACTTCGATAAGAATGAGTCCGCATAAAAGTTTGTTTTAGTTTGATTAAAGTTAAAAACAGTAACGAATAGCCATCCACGGGAAAATTTCAGTCATTTCCTGCCACCCTTGACGCGATAAAGGAGAAAATTAGCACCCCCCTGGTGCCCACCGCCAGCATCAAAACCATGAGTTCCTCCCTCCCTTGCCTGTTCTGGTGATGTGATGGGCGAGGAACCCCGGTTACTGGAATGTCGTCAGTAAATAGTTAGGGTTTCACGGGGTGCGACTTGAATAAGGTCTCCTTGATCCTCCCCATCTTGTTGATGTTGATGGCGTAGATCCCTCGCCGACCATTCTAGCCCATGAGGTTAGGATTTGCATGGTTTGTCGGCTAGCAACCACTTTCGTTTGCAACTTAGTCCGCGATCCCGACCCCTTCACGGCATCCAATTTTGTTTGAGGGAAACAACACGACGCTGCATGTGACGAATAATTGAGATTTGCCTCTTGGATCTGCTGCTCTTCCCGTGGTGTTGGCTTTTCCTTATCCATGGTGTTGGTATGGAGGGGGAGTGGCCTTCGATGATTTCTCATCATTGATCATCAATAGCTAGTGAGCATCTACAACCGGACTTGGCAAATCCAGCATCTAAAACACCCACGGACGCATCCAGACGGGCCCACATATTTCCTTCCGTGCATCCACATATCTCAAATCCATGCAAATACATGCACGTCGACCATGCAACACAATGTCGCACGTAAATAGAAAATGTTGGTATCAAGCATACATAGAGTTTACATAAAATTTATTTGAAGTGCCAAACTCAAGCATTGCCTCCTTGGTTGCCATTGTGGATTCACATGTGCTCCACAAGATCATTGAGTAGCTGTGTGTGCCCCTGCTGATTTCGAAGATTCTGATGCATCTGTAGAAAATTCATAAGCTGAGTCGCATCTTGATCTTCCGAGATTTCAACTTGTTCTCCGGGTGCTTTGAAATCATGGGTTTGGGCTACACCATCACCCTCATTCTCGACAAACATATTGTGCAGAATAACACAACATGTGATCAGCTGCCACAAAGTTTCCGATTCCGACATCATTGTAGCGCTCCACACAATTCCCCAACGAGATTGAAGCACACCAAATGCCCTCTCCATCCTTCCTAGCCGCTTACTGCATTGTTGCAAAGTGGCTCTATTTATTGCCACGCGGCTCAGATATGATCTTCACAAACGCCGCTCACTAAGGATAGATATCATCGGCAAGATAGTAGAGCTTGTAATGCTGTCTCTTTTTTGTTCCACGGATTTTTCATCTGACATTGGATGCCATGTTGCAGTTAAATATCTCTGTTTGTTTTCTCTGCCTTTTGCTCTTGCTGCTTTATAGTATAAGGTTAAATTTGCTTGTTTCTTTTGATTATCAGGGGAGGAGTTGGATCCCTCGATGAAGTATTACATGGTGAAGTGGGTATCAGGAGTCGTTTCAGTGCTGGGAGGATTCGAGGGGTATGTTGCAAAGTATGGATTCGAGCATTTCAATCCTCCCAGCAGGATCCCTCGATGAAGTATTACATGGTGAAGTGCTTGGTCTGACACCTCGACAGCAGGGGTATGTTGCAAAGTATGGATTCAAGCATTTCAATCGTATCGGGGGCATTCTCTGTCCATGAGCCACTGACTGAGTGGATCATGGAAAAAATTAACCCTCTGTCCTCTGAGTTCAGAATTAATGCGGACAAGACAATAGTTTTCACCAAGCCCCTTGTTCAGAAAATTTTAGGTGTACGAACAGGGGGAAGACCCTTCGTACTGCATGGGCAGAAGTCAGACAAAATAGAACTACGAGATCTATACATAAATAACAGACTAAGGGCAACCATCTCACATTGTGTCTGTTTGCTTAAGAATAACGACGACGAGGAGTCCTTCATGAGGACATTCATGCTTATTGCACTTGTGGCAGTGCTCACCCCCACCACTGGGAATACAATAGACCTTAACTACCTGTGGGCCTTTGAAGATATGTCAAAGGTGCAGGATCTGGATTGAGCATCTGATGGACGAGGTTCAGAAATTTCAGTACAACGCTAAGGAGGAAAAGATGAGAGACTTCTGGGTTGGCGGGTGCTTGCCTTTGCTCATGTTATGGCCTCTCTGGCTCTCCCCTTTTCCCTCTTGTTGCATATAGTGCACTGATGACATGTATTTGAAGTTGCTCCTGGCATTTCTTTTCTGATGTTGCCATTATTGTAGCGTTCTTTGTAGTTATAGCTTATAAGTGCTTCATATTGCAGTCTGTTTGATTTTGTTGATGACATAGTTAGGATAATGGAGTGTTGTGTTGGAAATCCCTAGCAGTGCCATAGTGGGGGAAAGTGTGCTCACGTGTGAGCGAAAATAGTAGTACTAAGGCTGGCCATAGTGGGGGTAACATAACTAGTATCATGCACTTGGGACTCGTAAACATGCTTATGTGGCAGACAATTAAAGAAGAGAGAGAGGGTTATAATAACATAGATAGATACTGTATCATAATAAATGCTATGCTACAGTTTGCCGTGCGTGGCAATAAATAAGATCACCTATGATACTAATCTATGATACTATGCACTATAGATGTAATATCATGCACTAGTATCATATACATGATACTACTATATGATACTCCCCACTATGACCAGCCTAAGTTGTGCCGCGTCTAGGAGTATGAGTCTGGTCAGGACTTCTATCTCTCCAGGGTGTACAAGTTGAATAGGCAAGCTGATTCCGTGTCATGTTCAAGTAGAAGTCCAGTTCGAGTAGATTTGCAACAGGAGTATTGCCTGTGCGTGTATATAAGCACAGGCGTGGCCTTGAGATTGTAACACCGTGAACCGACAAAAAACAAAAAATAAATAAAGAGAGAAAAAGAGGGCACGACAAGGGCCTTTGGCTATCAAAGTTTGCCCCTGCGCGTGTTCGTCCTGATTTGATGTGATCGATCATGTGGGTTTCCAACATGCTGCAATTAAACTTATAAGCAATTAATATTGCAATCTGATTTTATTGTTGGCAACTTGGCATTTGTTTGTTGACGCCACATTTTGTTTGACAGAAAGTTGATGCCACATTTATTGTACAGGTTATGCTTCTGGTATGTTTAGTTCATACAACAGACTGTATACATACTTTCTTTGACATACTGCAAAATGCAGATTGTAAATGCTCTTGCTGATGCCACATTTATTTTGCAAGGTATACATACTGCAGACTATATATACTTTCTTCTGAAAGTTGATGCTACATTTAATATACAGGCTATACGTCACTAGTAGAAAACGGGCCTTTAGTCTCGGTTCCAGAGGGCCTTTAGTCCCGGTTCTGGAACCGGGACTAAAGCCCAAAACCTTTAGTCCCAGTTGGCTTACGAACCGGGACTAAAAGAGGGGAGCTCCTATGTGCCGCTTATTGCGGCACACAGTCGGGACTTCGCACAGGGGACCGTCAGACTGGGCCGGCCCATCTGTAGCGTGTACGTGTGGATCCTGTAGAAGGTAGCGGGCGAATAATCCGCAAAAAATTACACGCCACGGAGTGGGATCGAACCGTGGACCTCCTGCCACGCACTACAGCCGATAGCCAGTCGACCTAACATCAATTACAGATTAAAACTGCAGCGCAAGCTATTATGAAGGAACGCCAACAACAGATCTGATTTTTAAAAAAAGTTCAAACGCAACCTTTTCTCTGCAAACGTGCATATTATGTTGAAACGTGATTTTCTAAAACATACTAAATATTATTTCAGACAAATCTTAATTATTCTTGAAAACATCAACATTTTTTAATCATTGATCAATTTTCAGAAATGGGAACATATTTTCAAAACTTTGAACGAAGTTTGCAAACATGATTGTTTTTTGAATTTGAACAAATTCAAAAGTACAAACATTTTTAGGATCTACGAACAAAAATTGCAATCGGGTACATTTTGAAATTCAGAGAAAAATTGGAAAAAAATCAAACATTTTTTGTAAACGGGAACATTTTAAACTCCCAAACAAAATATTAAAACGCGAACAATTTTTGAATACACCAACTTTTTTTATACTCCGGAACGAATTTTGTAAATGGGAACATTTTCTGAAAATCCTGATTTATAAAAAACATGAACAATTTTGAAAATGGGAACATTTTAAACTCCCGAACAAAATATAAAAAGGCAAACAATTATTGAAAATATGAACATATTTTTCAACTTCGGAACAAATTTGGAAATGAGAACATTTTATAGAACACTTGAAGTTTTAAAAAAAACAAAAACAATTTTGAAAACACAAACATTTATTGAAAACGGGAACATTTTAAACTCCTGAACAAAAGAAAAAATGCGAACAATATTTGAAAAAACATGAACATTTTTTTAAACTCCGGAACAAATTTTGAAAATGGAAACATTTTCTGGAACTCTTGAATTTTTTTAAAAAACACATACATTTATTAAAAACGGGAACAATTTTTGTAATTAGAACATTTTTTGAAACACCTAAAAAATGAAAACATGAACAAATTTTGGAGTTTGTGAACAACTTCTATTTCGTGAACAAATTAGAAATTGGGAACATTTTTTGAAGTTTCCAAAGATTTTGTGAATTTGCGCAGAAATTTTCATAACATGAAAAGTTCCAAATTTGTGAACAAAATTCGAAATTGGGAGCATTTTCTGAAGTTTCTGAACATTTTTTGAATTTGCATAAAATTTTCAAAACATGAGCACTTTTTAAATTGTGAACAAAATTTTGAAAGTAGGAACTTTTTTTGAAATTCCCCAAAATTGTCGACTTTGTGAAGAAAAAACTAAAACCCGAATATTCTTAGAATTTCTGTGAATTTGTTGAAAACAGAAAATAAACTTGAAATAGGAAATAAAAAAGAAAGAAAGGAAAAAAGAGAAACAGAAAAAGAAAAAGAAAAACGATAGAAAAGAAAAATGAAAAAGAGACAGAAAAAACCACTTCAGGAACCTGCTAGAAGGTTCCCAAAACCGGAAAAAACCGTCTGGAACCTTCTAGAAGGTTCCCAAAACCAGAATAGTGGAACACACGCGTAGCTTATAAACGGGCCGGCCCGTCTTGATCGAAGGTGTGCGGTACCCCGACATTTTGACGCAACGAGCGGCAAATAGGGTATTCCCTAAAAGAGCTCCACGTGGCCGCTGTCTGGAGCTCCACCTTTAGTCCCAGTTGGTAACACCAACCGGGACTAAAGGAATTTTTTTGAAATTTGGTTTTTCTGAATTTTTTTCCGATTTTCAAATTTCTGAATTATTTGACAATTTACTCTCCAATCACCCCTCATCACTGCTCAAGTGTTGAGCACTCATTCCAAATTGTCTAAGTTCGAACCGGGACTAAAGGAGCTCCACGTGGCCGCTGTTTGGAGCTCCACCTTTAGTCCCGGTTGGTATCACCAACCAAGACTAAAGGATTTTTTTTTGAAATTTGGTTTTTCTGATTTTTTTTTCCGATTTTCAAATTTCTGAATTATTTGACAATTTAATCTCTAATCACCCCTCATCACTGCTCAAGTGTGGAGCACTCATTCCAAATCGTCTAACTTCCCGGCCGGTCATCCATCCTCTCACTACTCCAGCCTGAGCACGCTTAACTTTTGAGTTCTATTCCCCCTTGTTTCCAAGTCCGCACTTGTTGTTTTCCTGACAATAGTAAGCTGTCAATTCTATTAACACTTAGGAGTTGAACTTTGAGTTTGAAACTATTATTCTATAAAACAATAATTATTTAGTACCACTAATATTTTTTGAATAAGTAGTTTGACCATAGTTTGACCACAGTTTGAGCACAATTTGAGCATAGTTTGACCAAGAATACAAAAAATAAATAAATTTCAAGATAATTTTTTCCCTTTCAAAATTTGAGGATTCTAAAAATTTGCAAAACGGCCTACGACATATCGAAATCGGAGCCAGATTTTCGTGCTGAACATTTTGATATATTATATTTTTTCGACATTGTATGCAAAAGTTATAGCCGTTTTACGTTTATAACACTTTTATGCAGAGCATGTTGAAATTTATGTTTTTAAATTTCCTAACTACTAGATGTAGTAACATAACTACATCTCGAAGGATTTGCAATTTCGATGTTTTTATCATTTTCTTTTGTTGTTTTCAAAACTGAAATGGCGATACACGGTGGGGGGGGGGGGGGGGGGGGAGGGGTAGAGTTTGAAAATTGCAGAACCCCTTTAGTCCGGGATGGTCTCCATGCAATCCTACCGTCGACTACATCCCAGTCAGAGTCACAACTAAGGTTAAGCAAGCCAGAGTCACGTTCTATTAAAGTGGCAAAAAGAATTACTTCTTAATATAGCAAAACTAATTAAAGGACTAAAACAACTATATAAGCAAAACGGTATTGTTTTAATTAAAATCCTAATATAAATTAATCTAAAAATAAGCAAATAAATCTTATTGTGACAAGAATCTAACATTTGAATAGGAGCAAAAACAATTAAATTAAAAACTATATTCAAACTCAAATTATTCACAATCTAGGGTTTGAAGAAAATTTGAATAAATTCATATTTAAATCATTCAAATTTGAAATCTAATGGCTCAAACAGAAACTAGACAAAATTTTGAATCTAATGCAAAAAGAATCACTCAAAAATATCAAATATCCTAAAATATATAAGCAATTGAAAACAGAAACTAACAACAGAAAACAAACGGAAAAACAAAAAAAATAAATCAGAATCCCTTTAGTATAGTCCCGGTTTGAGCCACCAATGGGACTAAAGCCTCAACCCTTTAGTCCCGGTTGGTGGCTCGAACCGGGACTAAAGGTCTAATTTTTAGTCTCGGTTAGGGCCACCAACCGGGACTAAAGGGCATCGCACCCTTTATTCCCGGTTGATGTCTCAAACCAGGAGTAAACGTCCCATTTGAAACGGGACTAATGCCTGCCCGGCCCACTAGCCGCTCGAACCGGGACTACTGCTCACATTAGTCCCGGTTCGTAATGTAACCGGGACTAATGTGTAGATTGAGCTTCAACCAAAGCCCTGTTTTCTACTAGTGCGTATTGTAGACTGTATATCCTCTTGTTTAAATACGTAGTCTACGGAATTCTATATGTCATCCTTCAATGTCACATTTCCCCCCCAAAGAATAATGTTTATACTTTTACTAGCAAAAGAGCCCGTGCGTTGCAACGGGAGAGAAAACATAACACACACTCTTAACCCAACAACCATCACCCAAGATCACAATAGGTCGATCTCCTTTATTTTGCGAGGCATCATATTTGTGTTGCCGCTTATCCTTCTTCTCACCCTCGCCGGCGATGGCCTCGGTGTTCACACAAACCAAACAAATGTGTTTGAATATGTTTAATCCTAAGGCGTCTCTCTCTCCCTCTCTCCTCTCCCTCCCTCCCTCCCTCCCTCCCTTTCTCTCTCTCTCTCTCTCTCACTCACTCACTCTCGCGATGAGAAATCTGTTGTTTTCCCCTGCGACATTTTTCAGAGGTATGCATGTGCAGTTATCGATGTTTTATTTTCTCTATATTGTTATAGTGGGGTGTTTATTTGCAATCCGGGTTGCCGCCGGTACGAAAGGAAAACGGATCTTACGCTATAAATTATAAGTTTGCTCCCAAAACGATATTTTAAAAATATTTAACAAGTAAAATTAACATCATATTTAGATTCCAAATATTTTTCTAATAAAATTTCATATATAATATGTTACAATCGAAGTTACGGTTTAAAATATACGTATAATTTAGAAACTCATTTATTTGACTTAAATATATTCCAAAATAATATTTAAAAATACTTAACAGGTGAAAATAATCTCATATTCATATTCTACATATTTTTCTAATCAAATTTCATATATAACATGTTCAAATTGGAGTTACGGTTTAAAAAATATATGGATGATTTTAAAAAAACATTGTTTGACTTAAATATGATCCGCGGATGAATTACCTAAACATCAGGGGGGTTTCGAAAAATGTGAAATAACGGTTCGGGTGTGACTTAAATCCGGACTGCGGGTTGATTTCAACAAAACACAGGGACTTTTGTGTAAAATATGAAAAAACGATTCGGCTTAACTTAAGACAGGACTGCGGGTTGAATTCTCTGAAATAGAGGGGCTTTTTAAAAAAATGCCATGACGGACGAAAAAAAACCCAATTTGCTTTATTATTAGGTAAAGATATGCACGGATCTTGTTCCAATCTCGGTTCTTTTTGTAGATTGCTTACATGGATCACCTCGATCTCCCTAGAGGACGAATTGTAGACCGTGAAATTAACTACTCAGTGCCCAGGATCTGCCATGTTTCTAAGGATGATTTCCAATTTGCCATGATTGCTGACCTGCATCGTCAACATTTCAAGTTTGCCATATTTGGGATTTTGTTAGGAAAGGTCGGGGAGGGACAAGGACGCGGCGGCGCTAGGGTTCCCCCCGGTCGCCGCGCAGGGGCGACACGGGAGGAGTCGGGAGGGGCGACAGTTTCGTGGATACTTCGTGTACGTCATATTTGGGATACTTCATGTACGTCATTTTCTCAACCTTTTTCACTCTGTAGTTTGTATTTGCAGCATACAATATTTTAATAGTGTTTGATCTTTTTCCATTCTTATTATTGTGGGTATTATGCAATTCTGTGATAGAATACCGCCCACTGATAATCCAGTAACTGAGACAGAGGTAGCAGAAGTTGCTCTTCACATTCTCTCGAAGGATCATCAAGGCTTATCAGGGCAATGTGAACTTATAGAAGTACACTAGGAAAACAAAAAGATGAATGTGTAAAAGAAGCTGATCGCCAAATCATTGGGTTTGCAGAAGCAATCATCGATCATTCCCCTTCCGGAAGAACTAATATTGTCTCGAATGAAGGTAATGATGAACAAATGAGTACAAATTATTTACATATTCTAAGGAGCTCCATGATGATACCACACAATTACCAGGAACTAAAAAAGTGAAACGAAAAGTTCTAGCCATGGTTACTGGGTCTATCAGGTGGGAGACGGTAGCACGGGCTATCTTCAACCAGTTTGGATGGCGGTCATGTAATAGGATAGGTGTTTAGTTTCCTATCTACTTTTTGCCTGCCGGTTGTGGCTATCTTGTTTTTTTTGTATTTTTGCTCTTTGTGATCATTTTTTACTTTTTGAGACATGGACACTTTGTTGAACCTTTTGCTTATTAATAATATGGCCGTATGCATCGTTTTGATGCAGAGGCTGGGGGGATAACCTCCTTTTCGAAAAAAAGGACTACTGATGGAAAGGCGGCACAGTGACACCCGGCCTCTTCATCTGAGAAATCAGGTTATATTGTCAACTTTCATGTACATATGTGTTAAACCTGGAATTTCTTAGTTTTGACTATGAAACTTTATCTAGAAGAAGGTAGTGCTAGAGAATGCAAACCTGCCTAGTTAGACGATCATCTGGCAGCTCCAGAAGCTTTCCATCTGGAGCACAAATGGAGAGAGTAAACACGCTTATCTAGAGAGTTAAACCTGAAACTACTGTATTTGTGGCTACCATGAGGAGGTGTGATGCTCAACTACCTAGTCCTCTTCTGGTAAATTTCTGTTCTTTTATGTTGAATTGAGCAGTTCACTTCTATGATCTATCAATGTGAACTGTTTGTTGCGCTATATGATGTGCATTTCTGTTTTTTCGGGATAATCTTGTCATCTTCAAGTTCCCATGAACCTTCAGAACAATTGGATAAATGTTTTTTCCTTGCTTTACATTTGAAACAATGTCTTCTCCATTCAGCCTGACTTCCTTTTATAGTCTGTTTTGTACTGACATATCATCTTGCCACATGTAACCAGATCATTTCAAAGGAACCCGCATTAGCTGCAACTGCACACTTTCCACATGAAAATGGGGTTGTCACACTTGTGATGCTGGGCAAGACCGAGAAGTGGCGTCCGAGATTCTTCATAGAAAAAGACACGTGCATTTTTTTTTGAAAAGGGGGTTTACCCCCGAAAAAAGACACGTGCATGCTTGCGGGTAACTGGTTAGACTTCGTATGCGATAACCAAGTGCAGACTGGCGACATCTGCATCTTTGTACCGGCAAAGGGTGGGGAAAGGTTCATATTCACAGTTCATATATTCCGTGCAGAAGCTACCCATCGTAGGGGTTTTAAAAGGGTTCGCTCAACCCATGATTCTCCGCTTACTATGGAAGGAATGGAAAATCCAGATGTCGTTTAGCAATGGCAAGCGACGGGTGATGCACTCGTAAATGGTTGGAAGCAAGTTTATCCACGGCAACAGTCTGTTCTAGGGACATGTAGCATGGTTGTTCCATATCATTTCCAGAGACCAGCTCTATTTTGTAGTAGAACAGAATGATGATAGCTAGAACCTGCGTGCTCTTTCTGTTGGTACTTGGTGTCTTTCTTGGGTGTTTTGTACTCTGAAATCAAGCAAGGACCAACTCTTTGATCACATACTCTATATCCATCCTGAAAGGCCCTGGTAAGTTGAAGTTTTCTAAATTTGGTGTCAGCTTTGTGTACCTGGCGATTCGCTAGGTTTATTTGTTTCACAGGATGAATATTGCAAAATCATTTTCTTCTAGTATTTGTTGCAGCTGAGGCTTATGGTACAGCTAGCTGTGCTATGCTGGTACCTTATGTCTGCTGGTACCTTATGTCATCTGGAAGTTGTCGCCTGAGAGAAGAGCCTTAAATCAGATTTTGTGCAACTAAATGTCATATCCACAACATCTGTAAGATTAGTAAATTAGCCCAACAACATCTCAATAAACAAATGAAACTCCCAACAAGAACTTATGATATATCTTCACTTCTTCAGTAGTAGATAGATCAGCAGGAATCTTGCATTGATTTAACATTGCAGAACATTTTTCTTTACAAGTTCTAGGCAGCAGTTGCCCAATGTCAAATTAAGTCATTATATAAGAGGCTAGCAAGCATTTCTTTCTTCCTATCCATGTAATACAAACTTTATCCCAAGCAACCAAGCATTTTGCCCCAGAGCAAGTGTCGTCTTTAGACCAAAAAAAGGTACGTCGTCTCTTGTTGAGAGCTTCAATAACCTGGACAGGAAGAGTGAAACAGAGCATAAAATAGGTAGGGAGGCTGTCAAGAACGGCAGAGAGGAGAACAAGCTTGCCATCACGAGAGAGAAGTAGCGTGCACCACCCAGCTAGGTAGATATCACACCGATCGATGACTGGTTGGAAGGCTGAGGGGGGAAGTTTGTCGGGAGAGAGAGGAAGGCCGAGATAAGTTTGCGGGAAGGAGGAGATGTTAGTGGCAAGGTCAGCTGCCATAAGAGCTGCGTCAGCGGGATCAACATTTAGAGGGATAAAGGTGGTCTTGTCAAAATTAATCTGGAGACCAGTGGCCACAGCGAAGCTATCTAGAATACTCTTAAGGTGTTTTGCGGCCCCGGGCGTAGCTTTAACTATGATAATCGTGTCATCGACGTATTGAAGGACGGGACAGGGAAGGTTAGGGCTAAGGGGGTGCAACAAATTACCTTCACTATTGGCTTTGATGAGCATTTGTTGGAGGATATCGGCGACAATAATGAAAAGGTAAGGGGAGAGAGGGTCGCCCTGCCGGAGTCCATTTTTGCATTGAATCCACCTCCCCGAAATGCCATTTAGCATAAGGAAGTGGATCTAGTGTTAAGGAGAGAGTTAATCCAGTCGCACCACCGAGGGGGGAAACCTCTAACCTGCAGGGTATGGAGGAGGGTCTTCCAGCAAACAGAGTCAAACGCTTTCCGAAAGTCTAGTTTGATGATGAGGGAGGGGGCTTTCCTTTTTGCACAACAGTGAAGGATATCAACAGCGTAGAGGAAGTTCTCAGAGATGTTACGACCAGATAGGAAACCAGTTTGGTCAGCATGCACCAAGAGGAGGATAAGGGGTTTTAGTCTGTTGGTTAGAAGTTCTGCGACTCCTTTGATAGGACAGTTTTGAAGAGAGATGGGGCGGAAGTCAGCGGGGGAGCGAGCCTCAGAGTGCTTTGGAAGGAGGATTATGAGGGCCCGGTTAAGGCAAGAGATATCACTATTTTGGGCGTGAAAGTCTGAAAGGAAATTAGTAATCTTCCCTTTGAGGATGTGCCAAAATTTGCCGTAGAACCTAGGGCCAAAGCCGTCCGGTCCAGGACTAGCGTTCTTGTTCATGGAGAGGAAGGCATTGGTGATTTCGTCGTCTGTGAAGGGGGCATCCAGGGAGCAGAGTTGTGGAACGGGTTTAGGGTATAATTCCGTGAGAGCGAAGGACCAGGTTGGCTGAAAGGCCGTGCCGAGAAGGGAGGCGTAGAAGTCGGAAAGAATGTTGGATTTAGCATCGTGGGAGAAGAACTCCGAGCCATTTGAGACAAGAATATTAATTTTGTTTTTTCGGAGACGGGCAGAGGCAGACGCGTGAAAGAAGCGGGAGTTTTCATCTCCTTCTAAAGCGGAGCGGATTTTTCCACGTTGGATCCAATAGAGGGCTTTCTCACGAAGCGTGCGTTGGAGAACTTTAATAATGACACGACGGAGAGCCAGTTCAGGAGACGAGAGGAAACGAGATTCTTCGATGAGGTCGAGAACGGAGATGACAGTCCTGCAGTTCTTCTCCCTAGTATTTAGAGGCAAGGCGGAGCGCCGCCAAATTTTTAAGTCAGCGCGAGTACGTTTGAGAGCAGCCACTAGGGAAAGCGAGTGGTTTGAGCAAGAGCGGCCCGCGGCCCAAGCGTTTTGGACTACCGTAAGACAGGCCGGCCTAGTGGTCCATCTAAGTTTGAAACGAAAAAGCGCGGGACGAGGGATGACGGTATCTATAGAGATCAGCAGGGGAACATGGTCAGAGACGAATCTGGTGAGCGAGGAAATGGTGGTGTTTGGGAAGAGGAGATCCCAGTCCACATTGATGAAAACTCTGTCAATTTTTTCGAGAGTGGGTTGATCTCTTTTGCTAGACCAAGTGTAGCATCTATCCAGAAGGGGAAGCTCGATCAGCGCCTTCTGGTTAATAAAGGAATTGAACATGTCTGCTTTGGACTGCCTGAAATTACTAGTGTTTTTGTCCGAGGGGAGTCTTAGGAGATTGAAATCACCCAGGATTAGCCAAGGTGTGGGAGGAGTGGGGGCGAAGGAGGCGAGTTCCGAGAGGAAATCCTGCTTGAGCGCGTGGTCGGTAGGAGCATAAACATTGGTAATGGCAAGCGGGTGGGGGGAGGCTAGACAGGAGACGAGGGTTGTTTGGGTGTAGAGTCCGGAGTCCATTGTAATAAGAGAAAAGTGAGCCGAGGAGAAGGCCGAAAGCATACCACCTGCAGACCCAAGGGCCGGTCGAGGGTGGGTTAGATTCAGGTGCTTAGGGAGGAAGGAACACTGCTTTAGAGTAGAGATGGAGTCTAGCTTGGTTTCTTGCAAAAAGCAGGCATGAGGATTAATGGCCAGGAGTTCAGAGAGGATATCCGAACATTTTTGTGTTTGCCCAAGGCCACGAACATTCCAACAGCAGAAACTGAATTTGGGATTAACCATAGTGATGAAGAAGGCACCTAGAAGCAAAGGCGAGTCCACTAGAGGGACAAAGTAGATAGTCCTGGGAGCACACACGCGTTACAAAACACGTTACAAAAGGGTCGAAGACCAACTCGCCGGAACAACACGGCGACCACGGGCTTAAGCTAATGAACGGGAAACTAGGAATTAAACCATTGCCGGATGGGCAGATACAGCCATAACAAGTAAGGACAGAGCGGCCATGGCGAGGTGCCGTCGTCCAAGGCAGGAGGTCGTGGATCACGGCGCCGGCGAGGACACCTCCTGAACCTCCACCGGTTCAGCGCCACAGAGCTTGGCAATGAGAGCAAGGGCATCGGAGTCCAACACCGGTTCCTCAGGAGCGCTGGTGAGTCCAGAGGTATCCAGGGCTTCGATGAGGTCGTGAGAGGCGTGCTGCAGGTCGAAACGACGAGCCTTGACACGTATGGCCTTCGTGGTCATGTCCACGAACTAACCGTCCCCTTTGTCAGTGAGGCGACGGCTGCGGCGAAGCTTGGCGGCGTCGGTGGCCCTCTTGTTGGCCGTCAGTTTACGACGCATCGTGACCTCATGCGCTTCCGACCCAAGCGAGGTATAATCCTTGACTGAACAGGAGGGAGCAACAAAACTTAGGGGCAGGTCGAGAGAAAGAGAGATGGAAAGCTGGAGGCCGGATATTTACCCGAGAGAAGCGAGGTCTCACCACCATCTAAATCGAGCACGGAGAAGGAGTTGGAGACATCGACCGATGGTGTGAAGGAACCGGAGAGGCCAGAGTCCTGGGCGGCGCCCTCAACGCCCTCAGTGTCGTCGGACAGAACGAACGCATCAGCAGGGTCCGCAGCCGGTTGCAACAGAGGACCGCCGACGAGAGGTTGGAGAAGGTTGCGAGGGGCTTGCGGGGCTTGAGCTTGAGGAGGCGAGGACGGCCCAGCAGTTGGTGGTGGTGGCTGCATGGAAACATCAGCGTGTGGGCCAGAGCACGGCCCAACATGGCTGCAGTTCCACCGCCAGGCACCGTGGACGTGAGCATCACTGCCGTTGCCGTCCGCGTCGTGGTCGAGGGGGATGGTGAGGTCCTCGAAGACGGCCCAAGTCTTGACAACACGGAGCTGGACGTCGACAATTTGGGCTGGCGGAAGGCGAAGGATGAACCCATCCGGGGTGACATGGTCACTCTCAACGCGGAGAAAGGCGCGCATCACCGTGAAGTCGCCGGCGTTGAGGCAGCGGCTGTCGACGCAGCAGAGCACCCCAAAGTGTCCGAACACGAAGTTGGCGCCTTGGGGGTGCCACAGCTCGAGCGGGTAGTTCTTGGCCTCGATCTCCACCAAGTGGTCGTAGCGCGTGGCGGCCCGGTTGTCGGTCTCCTCTGGGCGGAGGAGGGTGATGGTGACGCCGGCGAATTTGGCGGGGAAGTGGGTCATGGTCAGCTCAGGGTCCTCGTTGGAGTCGAAGACGAGAAGGGCCGCACACCCCGTCGTAGCCGCGAAGTAAAAGGATGTAACGCCGGCGTAGAACTCGACGGCGTGGTGGATGAGGTCGTACGGCTCCTCTATGACTTGGTCTAGGTGGGCGAAGCAGAAGTGCCCAACGTCATGGAGAAGGCCGGAGGGGACGAAGATGTCCGGATATGTAGAGTGCGCGCGGCCAGGAGAGGAGGCCGAGGACGAAGCAGATGAAGGCGTGCGGACTGGTCCGCGGACGCCGGAGGCCGCGTCCGGCACCGTGCCGTCCCTACCCGCGGCAGAGACGAGGCTGGGGTGCGGGGATCCACGCTGGGACAGGGGAGCGGAGTCGTCGTCCGACGAGGCAGAGCGAGGCGAGCGCGGCGAGGTGGTGAGGGGGTGCAGCAGGGTGAGGCGGTGGGATCCGATGACAAGGACGTTGGGGTTGGCGTCCGCCATGGGAGAGTTTCGGTGGAGGAGACGAAGGCGTTGGAGGGCTAGGGGGAGGTTGGAGGTGCACTGGTAGCTACGATGACCAGAACCACCACAGCGAGAGCAGCGGATGGGATCACGACAAGCTTGGACAAGGTGGTCTGGAGCAAGGCAATGAAAACACAAAGGTCTAGAACGGATGCGGGAGGGGGGGGGGGGGAGTGGTGAGGTGAGGTCGCTGATAAAGAGGCGGGGTAGCGGAGGGCGCGGTGGGCGAACGGGGGCTGGGAGCGGGGTGCCGCTGCATTTTTTTGGGGGAGAGCAGCACGTCGCGGTAGGAGGGAGCAGGTACTAGCGCCGCGGCGATGGGACTTGGCTCGGGGAGCGTGGAAGAGGGCGATGAGGTGAGCGGCGATCTCTCGAGTGGCTTTGGGGTAGGGTTTTCATAGGGAGGGCAGAGAGCAGGGCCGCGGTCCACGGCGTTTCGCTTATGGACAGGGGTCGAAGAGAGGGAGAGCTCACAGGCTGTGTCTACGCAGGAGGGGGAGGAAGTTAGGTTTGCCATTAATGCTGGCAGAGGGGGAGGATGGGGAGGTACGCGTGCTTGCATGCCGGGTACGGAGGGGGACGTGAGCGGAGTGGGAGGCGGGGGGATTGGGAGGCGGGAACGGGATTGGACCGGGCATGGCAGCGCCGCGCGCGTCAGCACGCGTGCATGCCTTGGCTGGCTGCGCCGGGCAAGAAAACAATTTTACTAGGCTAGGAACGGGAGGGAGGGGAAGGACAGAGTGAGGCGTCCCCAGAATGGAGGGAGGGGCAGTGGATCCGTTAGTTTCCTTGGCTGCCAAGTTCGGGGGACGCAGCGGTTCAAAATTTGAATTCGCATATTCTTTTGCCGCCTGGAGGGATCGGCTGAGGGCTAGGGTAATGCCAGGACAAGAAACCAGAGACTTTTTGACGAGCTCGTTTCTGACCTCATCCGTCGACACTAAAGTAAGGAAAAAACACTCTTGGTAATGCATAACAATAAAGCTAGAACGCCCAGTGAAAGAGTGGTCGAGGGCAAGTTTAACCAATAACGCACTCGGTTTTGGTACTGCTGAAAAGAAGCTTATCCAAAGCAAGGTGTGTGTTTTGGGATCAGGATTGGTGGTAGGAAGTGGAACTAGATCAACTTTGAATTTGCGCAGGATGAAAGAACGAAACTTAAACCCATGCCGTAATGGACTAACCTTAACTGGTGATTGAGGCAAGCTTGTCAAAGATCCAGGCTGAGGAAGAGTGCGCCCCTCAGGCTTGGGAAAGGCCGCCGCCGGAGCGCTCCTGCTGAAAGGCAGCGCAGGGATGGAGAAATGAACGTCCACCCCAGGTCGCCGGAGCGCACCAAAGGAGATGATGAGGTCGGCGACACCCCGATTTGCCACTGAGACGGAGAACTCATCCTCCGCTTCCTCAGCAGCGTGGAACTGCGAAGGGACTCCGCCGAACAGGCATGCGAGGATGAGGTTGCACAGTTGCTGCCACACCACGAAGGGGAACTGGAGGAAAGAGACCCGCAAGCGGCAAGCCGGCGGAGCCGGCGCAGAAGGAACTGTGACGAAAGACTTGAGCCTGACCCAGGCAGCATTTTCGAATTTTGTGGCCGTGGCGTGGTGCAGCAGGAGGACATCTGTCAAGGGTTTGCAAGAGGAGACAGGGCTCGAGTGGTAAGAACGGGCTGAAGGAGAGTGAGAACAGTCTCCGATGGATGGGACGAAGGCCAAGAATATCAGAAACCAAGGTCGCATGCGAGACAGAGAAGAGGAAGGTTTGAGAGCGTAGGAGACGGACATTGAAGGAGTCAGCAAATCCGCCAATGAAGGATTGCAGAAGAGCGCTGGCCAGCAGCTCGTCGAACCAGAGCTTGGTCGAGGAGACAGTAAGGCAGAGCAGGTGCTCCGATGAGCCGGGAGCGAAACACGGCTCGGGGAGCTGGAGCTTGTCCGCATCGCCGAGACCAAGGAAAAGACGCAGGGAGTCCTGAGCGAGAAGGACGTATCGGGGGCGGGGGAGAGGATCAGCAGCGCCCGCGGGGAGAGCGCCGAGCGGCCGAGGAGAGGCCGTCAGCGATGGCGAGGCGGAGGAGGGGGACGGGAGCGAGGAGAGAGTCATTTTTCCGTCTCCTCTCCTAGTATGGTTGATGAGCTGAATTATGTCGCGAGCTCCTCAGGATGATAACTGAAGTTAGCAGTCTGATAGGAAACTGACTATGTAGGATGTATAGACTGAGATACAGGCGCTCCACCAGCACGGTGCTGTTAAGAAAATCTTGTGTTGAGGCATAATAGTACTACACTAACCATGGCCAACTCTCTGATCATGTACTCGTTTATATCCATCTTGAAAGGCGCTGGTAAGTTGAAGTTTTCTAAGACTGGTGGCAGCTTTGTGGTTCCTTATGGGATCTTGGTTCTTTTGTCATCTGGGAGTTGTCGCCTGAGAGAAGAGCCTTATGTCATCTGTAATCAGATTAGGTGCCACTAAATGTCATTTGCCACAACGTCTTTAAGATTAGTAAATTATCCCAACAACGTCTCGCTCAATAAATAAATGAATAAAACTTCCAACAAGAACTTATGATATATCTTCAGTAGTAGATAGAGCAGCATGAATCTTGCATTGAATTAACATCTCAGAACATTTTTGTTTACATGTTACATCATTCAACACTTACTCAAAAGCTCATGAAGTCATCATGATATAAGAGGCAGTAGCGTTGCTTTCTTCCTGTAACTTCTCATACCCGTCCATATAATACAAAAGCTAGCAAGCAGAAATAAAAGAGAGAGAAACAAGCCTGAAGATGATTCAAGTCTAGAGTCATGCCCATTGGAATGAGAGGAATCAGAAACACATGCTGCCTCTCTTGGATGTATAGGCTGAGAGAGAGAACCCGTTGCAGCTCATCTTTCATAAGCTGGACTATAGTGTCAGATCATCTATGATGTTTCTCATCACGTCGTTTACACTTGGTGATCATTACCTGAAAACTTCGGTATTTCTGGACTACAAGATTTTGCGAAGTATGATAGAGGAAGAAAGGTGTCAGTTTAGAGGGCACGCCCTGCAATGGCGGCATCTCCCGGATGTTCTCAAAGGAGGAGGAGGGCCGTAGGGCGATTTCCCTTCGGATTCGTGCAGTACCCTTGCATCGCACGAACAAATGCATTATGTCTTCGTCTTGGGCCATGTTGCATTAGAAAGCTTAGTATTGTGGTGAAGTTTTTCCCTAGTGTTGAGCCTGTTGAGGTTGAGTAGCCAGTCAAAAAAATTCACAAGTGGGCGAGACTTCCCCGCTGGTCAGCGATCTGCTGTGTGGTGTAGCCTGAACAGAAAAATCCTGCAGCAAGCGAGACAAGTTTAACAAGGTTGGTCTGTTACCAAAGTCCAGTTTGATCCATCCTACATAAGTGCGAGTAGTGCATTTTGGCTTGGATGGTGGGAGTAAATAGCAGGAAAAGTAGTGGACAAATTTTCACTTTGTAGTAGTCTACAAAAAGTTGATTTGCCATCCCCTACGGTACAATGAGAAATTTTATTAAGCTAAAAGAAAGTTTATTTGCCATTCATACAAGGGGCTAGAACTAGCAGTATACAAGACAACGATCAAAGTGAAGATAATAGAAGTTAGCAGCCCGATAGGAACAGAAACTGACTATGTAGGATGTATAGACTGAGATGCAGGTGATCTACTAGCTCCGTCTAATTCAGTCAATCTTTTGTTGAGTCATAATAGTGCTACCTACATTTTAGGCAATGCTACTACGCTAACCACACCATGATGAACAAGCCAAATGTTCGTTTTTTTTTTGTTAGGAGCATTAGCATAGAACAAGCCATATTCTTGTTTGCATGCTTTATTGTCTTCTAGGTCTGAGTGACTGAGTCTATGTTAGAATTCACTTAATAGGGTGTGGTTCTTTCGTTACACCAACCTATGGGATTGTGGTCTGCAATATTTTACTTCTCTACTTATAGCGTCCAAAATGTGAGGACTGTCTTTGGTTGACACTGTATTACCTCCAACTACATATATACGGCATCTAATGAGAGTACCATGAGAGCTTCATCAGGTTTCAGCCCCATTCACGCGGTTTGGTACAAGACTCGTAAATTCTCTCAACAAATGAACTTATGATATATCTTCAATTATAGTAGATAGAGAAGGAATCTTGCATTGATTCGACATCATCGAACATTTTCCTTTGCATGTTATTGCAACACTTACTCAAACACTCATGATATAAGAGGCTGTAGCATTGCTTTCTTCCTGTCACTTCTCATACCATGTAGGATAATAGCTAGCTAGCAGAAATACAAGAGAGAAAACAAGCTAGGAGAATATAGTTCAAGTCTAGAGTTTTGTTCATTGGAATGAGAGGAATCAGAAACACTTGCTGACTCTGTTGGTTGTATAGGCCGAGACACAGAAGTCTGCACATCACGGCCTTCAGCACCTGGACTTGTAATTACAGCACGACAGTACCACGTGTAGATTTTGGGCAATGCTACAACTATAAACAAAGTGGTACCAGATCATGGTGTCGAGTCTGGCAGCCGATTTGCATCACTGGTCATACTTTAAAGCATCGGAATACATGATTCATGTTATTCTTATGAGGATTAGCAAAGGATTGGATAGCATGCTAGAACAAATAAGTCATTTTCATCTCTACCCTCCTCTCTCTCTCTCCAATGAAGAAGTCCTCGTGCTTAATTACATTGTGTGTAAATTACACAAAACTACAATTTTGATAGTTGATGTAACAAATAGTCACAACAATATATTAGGGTAATCTCTCACAACAAACACAAACAGAGTCGTCACTGTTTGACACTAAAATAACGTTTGAGGCCCACAAGTAAAATTTAACATAATGTTGACTTACATCATAATGTTGACATGTCGAGAGTCATTTTTCAAACATGTCTTTGTTTGGGCAGAGGCAAAATCCCGCACTGAATTAATGTCAAAGACATTTTTTGTGTGTGTTATATAGAATGCAAATACAAGAGAAGGTGGCTTATTAGCTTTTCCTTTATCACTTTCATACATATCTATCCATAGTTTCATACGAGGCACTATAACTAGCATAATACAAGACAAAAAGCAAAGGTGAAGATAATTGATTACGTAGGAATTAGAGAGACCAGGAGCAGAAACTGACTATGCAGGATGTATACACTGAGATACAGGTGCTCCACCAGCACCGTGTAGTTTAGAAAATCTTCTGTTGAGGCATAATAGTACTACACTAAACACGCCAAGACGAACAGGGGCTTGGTTTTTGCTTTGTTTTAGGAGCGTTAGCAAAAGCCAGATTCCCGGCCGTTTGCATGCTTAAGTGCCAACCTATTTGGGTTGTGGTCTGCAATATTTTACTTGTCTACTTATACTATCCAAAAAGAGGATGGGCGTCTTTGGTCGACACTGCAGTATGATATTATACCTCCAACTACATATATACGACATCAAATGAAAGTAACACGGAGCTTCGTCGGGTTTCAGTCCTATTAACACGGTCTGCTACATGACTCATAATGCTCCCAACAAATGAACTTATAATATATCTTGAGTGATGGTAGATAGAGCAGGAAACTTGCATTGAATTAACGTCATAGAATGTTTTCCTTTGCATATTACAGCATGCAACACCTACTGAGACGCTCATGATATAAGAGGCAGTAGCATTTCTTTCCTCCTGTCATTTCTCATACCCATCCATATAGGACAATAGCTAGCAAGTGAAATACAAGAGAAAAAGCAAGTTGGAGATGATTCAAGTTTAGTCTTGTAAATTGGAATGAGAGGAATCGGAAACACATGCTGCCTCTGATGGATCTATAGGCTGAGAGACAGAATTCAGGAAAAGACGTCCCTCAGAACCTGCACTTGTATCAGGGCACAACTGTACCATTTATACTTTGGGATATGCTACAACTATTAACTAAGTGGTACTTGATCAATGTTTCTCAGCTGGTCTACACCATCAGTCAGAGTTTGGAGGATCAGAGTAACAAGTCATGTTTTTCTTATGAGGACTAGCGAAGGAGAGGTAATCTTATGAGTTTCCTACTAGTCTTTCTGAGTCAAGTCATGTTTTGTTCATGTGGAGGCAGTCTTTCAGGACAACAAGCAAAAAAGTAAAGGCCCTTTTCATCTCTATCATCATCTCTCCCCAATAAAGATGTTATAGTGTTTAATTACGTTGTGAATTAATTACATAAAACTAGAATTTTGATGGTTGATATAGCAAATAGTCACAACAACGAGAAGTTTTAGCATGCCCCCTCTTACCCCCTTTTTCACATGAGAGGTAGGATTATATAATACATCTTAGCCATTGATCTCATTAATTAGTGGTCAGATATGTTGAAATATCTCGTGTAGGCCTATGTGCCGGCGCATATACTTAGCATAGGGTTAGTTAGTTAGAGATATACTTGTATTAGTTAAACCTCTTTCTATCTCTATCTATTATTCCCTTGTACTCCAAGTCTTGTATGCGATCATGGGATAAGCCCCATCATTATCAATAAATACCCGCGGCCCTCTCTCGAGAGGGTAGAACGCTTCCACCATAATTTCTACATGGTAATCAGAGCATCCTCTTCCTCCACGTTCTGAACCCTAGAAAAAAACCCATCTACACCAAAAACCAATGGCATCCTCATCGACAAACCCAGCTCCCTCAGGCCTCGGTTCTCAGGTCTCGGAGAACCTGACCAGGGAGAATTATCTCCTGTGGAGGGAACAGATCCTCCCTCACTTCCTTGGCGCAGGGCTCTATGGCTACCTCGACGGCTCCATCACCGCGCCACAGAAGCTCGTCGTCGTCAAGGACAAGGACGGCAAGGATCAGACGATCCAAAACCCATCATACGATGCATGGGTCAGGCAGGACCAGCAGGTCCTCGGGCACATCTTGAAAAATCTGTCAAGGGATGTGCTCGTCTCCGTCGTCTCCATCCGGACTGCTCATGCACTCTGGACAAGCCTCGGTAACATGTTTGCTTCACAGTCCCGTTCACGCATCAATAACATTCGCATCTCCCTCGCCAATGCCCAGAAAGGTACCCAATCTGCTGCGACGTACTTCTCTCGGATGCGGGGCTTCGCGGATGAACTTGTTGCGGCCGGGAAGCCACTGGAGGAAGATGAACTCATCTCCTTCATTGTCGCGGGGCTGGACCTCGACTACAACTCTGTGGTCTCAGCCCTGGACGCCCGCACTGAACCAATCACCGTCGACCTCCTCTACTCCCAGATCTGCAACTTTGATCAGCGAGTGGAGCTCTTCACGGGTGGCGCCGGTGGCGGAGGATTCAAGTCCTCTGCCAACACCGCCGCACGTCGTGGTGGTCCGCCGCCTCCCTGCGGCAAGCAGCAGCAGAAGCCAAACGGCGGCGGGTACGGTGGCGGGTACGGTGGCTACAAGAAGAAGCAGGGTAGCGGTGGGCATCCTTTCTACAACAACAATAAGGGCGCCCGATCAGGTGGTGCACCAGGCGGCCCCGGAGGCCCAAGAGGCTCTGGTGGCTCCGCACCCAGCAACAACAACGCAAGGGGGAATGACCCCATCCAATGCCAGATTTGTGGTAAGTTTGGCCATAGTGCCAAAGACTGCTGGTACAGATTTGACGATGATGCACTGGAAGAGAAAGTTGCTGCCGCTGCTCAATACGGGGTGGATACAAACTGGTACGTCGACAGTGGGGCGACCGACCACCTCACAGGAGAGTTGGAGAAGCTAATCGTCCGTGACAAGTATTGCAGGCAAGATCAGATCCATGGCGCAAATGGGACAGGTATGAGAATCGATCATGTTGGTCAGTCAGTATTACATACCTCTAGTCGACCCATTCATCTTAAAAAAATTCTTTATTCACCTCATGTTAGAACAAATCTCCTCTCTGTTCATCGTATTGCTTTGGACAATCATGTCTTTCTTGAATTTCATCCTTTTTTCTTCTTGATTAAGGATCAGGCAACAAGGAGAATCCTCTACAGAGGTAGATGCGTCGGTGGGCTATATCCGTTGATTCCCCGTTTTAGGAGTTCCAATAAACAAGGTCTTGGTGTCACCACACTATCTTCGGCAAGGTGGCATGATCGTCTAGGGCATCCTTCTTTTACTATTGTTCATCGTGTGCTTAGTCAAAATAAGCTCCCTTTTGTTGGCGAGCCTAGCAATGAAACAGTTTGTGATTCATGTCAGAAAGGAAAAAGTCATCAGCTTCCTTACCCCGTGTCAACTAGTGTTTCTTCCAAACCATTAGAACTCATTTTTTCTGATGTATGGGGGCAAGCACCTCTTTATGTTGGCAGATACAAGTACTATGTAAGCTTTATTGATGATTATAGCAAGTATACATGGATCTATCTTATCAAAAACAAATCTGATGTGTTTCAAGTCTTCCAAAATTTCCAAGCACTAGTTGAACGAAAATTCAATAGTAAAATTATCTCAGTTCAGTCAGACTGGGGTGGTGAGTATGAAAAATTGAACCCTTTCTTCCAAAGATTAGGGATTTCTCACCATGTCTCCTGCCCTCGTGCGCATCAACAGTACGGCTCGGCAGAATGTAAGCATAGTCATATCATTGAGATTGGCTTGTCTCTACTTGCAAATGCATCTATGCCTCTTATGTTTTGGGATGAAGCCTTCCTCACTGCCACTCATCTCATAAATATTCTGCCTAGTAGAGTTATCAACTTTGAAACACCCACCGAACGACTCCTACAGAATACACCAAACTATTCCTCTCTCCGTGTATTTGGTTGTGCGTGTTGGCCAAACTTACGGCCATATAACTCGCGAAAACTCTCTTTTCGATCCAAACAATGTGTGTTCATCGGGTATAGCCCGCAACATAAAGGTGTCAAATGCCTAGATGTTTCCACTGGTCGGGTGTATATCTCCCGCGATGTCGTTTTCGATGAGACAGTTTTCCCTTTCAAAAATCTCCATCCAAACGCCGGCGCCCTCTTACAAAAAGAGATTCTTCTTCTTCCTGCTCATCTTTCCGGCTTAGATCAAGGGGGAAATAATACTACTGATCACATGAATAATTCTCATGACCATGCTACTAAGCCTGTTGATGATGCAGATAATACAGAAAAAAATTCTGCAGAAACTGGTGCTGAAAACACGGTGTATCAGCCCATATTTCATGCTCTAGAAGAAGACAGAGGCACGCGACACGAGGCTGATTCGCCTGTGCGTGCAGCGTCGGGATCCGCGGGCGTGCGTTCCCATGCAGATACGCCGTCAGCTCGGCAGGACTCCGCCTCGGGACGCCCAGGCGGCAACGTCCCACGCGGGGCCGAGCTGGGCCACTCTCCATCCGCCACGCGGGCTGCAGATCCGCGCCTGTCTCCCACTTGCGTGCCCGTGGCGAGCCCCACCGTGCATGCAGACGAGGGTGCGTCGGGTGGCGACGCGGTCGCTGACTCGACAGGAGGTGACGCGGACGCTGGCGACGCGGGCGCTGATTCGCCCGTCCAGTCCGGTTGGGAATCCTCCTCGGTCTCTGCTTCCTCGGACGGATCACCATCGGGATCGCCACCAGGCAGGCCTGCACGGTCGGGCGTGGGATCTTCTGTGCCCGGGCCAGTGGGCGCTACACGCACCACCACCACGAGACTTCAAACAGGAAAAATTCAACCTGTTAATTACAAAAATATTTTGAAATTTGGTTTAACCTGTACAACAGGAGAGCCACGTTCTTTTGATGAAGCTTTGAGAGATCCTAGATGGAAGAAGGCCATGGAAGAAGAATATATGGCTTTGAGGAAAAGTGAGACATGGCACTTGGTTCCACGTGGTCAAGGGAAAAATCTGATAAACTGTAAGTGGGTTTACAAAATTAAAAAGAAAGCAGATGGCACGGTTGATAGATACAAGGCCAGGCTAGTGGCAAAAGGTTTTAAACAGAGATATGGAATAGATTACGAGGATACTTTTAGTCCGGTTGTTAAAGCTGCTACTATCAGATTGATTTTGTCTGTTGCTGTGTCTAGGGGATGGAGCCTACGACAGTTGGACGTGCAGAACGCGTTTTTGCATGGTGTTCTGGAAGAGGAGGTTTACATGAAACAACCACCTGGGTTTGAAAACAAGAATGCACCCTTTCATGTGTGTAAACTTGACAAGGCCCTCTACGGTCTGAAGCAGGCCCCGAGAGCATGGTATCATCGCTTGAGTATGAAGTTACAAGCCATCGGCTTTGTTCCTTCCAAGTCTGATATTTCATTATTTATTTTCAACAAGTTCAAAATAACAATGTACATGCTAATATATGTTGATGATATCATCATTGCAAGCTCATCTGATGAGGCAGTGACAGCACTCCTGAAAGACCTAGACTCTGAGTTTGCTTTAAAGGACTTGGGAGATCTGAATTTCTTTCTCGGCATTGAAGTCAAGAGAAACAAAGATGGTATTATTTTATCTCAGGAAAAATATGCTAATGATCTCTTGAAAAGGGTTGGAATGCAGGATTGCAAGCCTTCACCAACTCCACTGTCTAGTTCAGAGAAACTATCCTTGCATGAAGGAGAGCTTCTGAGTCAGGAAGATAGTACTCAGTACAGAAGTATGATTGGTGCACTTCAATATTTAACTCTTACTAGACCGGATTTATCCTTTGCTGTAAACAAGGCCAGTTTCTCCATGCACCTATCACCTTGCACTGGACTACAGCTAAACGTATTCTGAGATATGTGAAGTATACAGTAAATGTTGGACTAATATTCAGTAAATGTTTCTCCATGCACCTATCACCTTTTACTGATGCTGACTGGGCTGGAAGTATTGATGACAGACGGTCCATGGGTGGTTTTGCAGTATTTCTTGGTCCAAATTTGATATCATGGTCTGCAAAGAAACAGGCTACTGTCTCCAGGTCTAGTACAGAAGCTGAGTATAAGGCATTGGCTAATGCTACTACAGAAATTATCTGGCTTCAGTCTTTGTTGAAGGAACTTGGAGTGACACAAATGCAGGCTCCTTGTTTATGGTGTGATAATCTTGGAGCCACCTACCTTTATGCTAATCCAGTGTTTCATGCCAGAACAAAACATATTGAGATAGATTTTCACTTTGTCAGAGAACGTGTTGCCAACAAGGAGTTGGACGTTCGGTTTATTCACTCTAGAGATCAGATTGCAGATGGTTTCACAAAGGCATTGCCTACAAGGAGCTTCGAGAAATTTAGACGTAATCTCAACTTGATCAAGTTGTGATTAAGGGGGTGTGTTGAAATATCTCGTGTAGGCCTATGTGCCGGCGCATATACTTAGCATATATAGGGTTAGTTAGTTAGAGATATACTTGTATTAGTTAAACCTCTTTCTATCTCTATCTATTATTCCTACAAGATAAACTATTACCTCCTTACCTCACATGTAAAAAGAGGGGGTAAGAGAGAGCATGTTAAAATTTGCCCATAACAATATATTGGGGGCAATTTCACAGAAAGAAACACAAATCGAGCCCTTGCTGTTTGGCACCTTCATTTTTACGGTTTGTTGAATAAAATACCATTTACTTTGTCATGAACATTTTTTAGTCAATCTTAAATGTCACCCACTCATTTTTTTCGTTACATCTCATGCACGGTCTCATGTGGACAACTGTTCCATCCAGAATGTTTCGTCCTAGAATGAATGTCATTGGAGATAGCCCAACCACATGATCCGCAAGCACAATGATCCTATTTTTCGCTACATTGGTACAAATAATAATTGAAGTTGATATTTTCGAGATATATTGTCCTATACTTGCATCCATTCCACATCCTTTGTCTTTGGCAACAAAATGATGTCACCAAAGTTTAGCCTTGAAAGATAAAGTGGACGGTAGGAAATTGAAACCCCCCATAACCATAAGGTATGCCTTAATGACATCCCATAAGTTCTGGTAGAACTAAGCGGGGAAGCCATCAGGACCCATCGTTTTATTGTCCTCCATCTGGAAGATTGTTCGCTCGCACCTAATTTTGTGAGATGACGTGGTGAGGGTTTCATTTTCCACATGTGAGATCCGGGGTAAATTGTCAGTTCTGGACTCATCTAGAGAGACATGAACCTCCTTAGGATCCCCCAAATAGATTTTTGTAATATTTGGTTGTATACTGTCCGAGCTCCACTTGACCTTCAATCTGGACCTCAACCTGTTGACTCTGAAAATGCACCTTTTCATATGGTGCCCATTATCTACCATATGGAAATATCTCGCGTTACTGTCAATTTAGCTATTTCTAAAATGCATAGAAAAATTTGTGAATCTTGGCGCAGATCGGCGGCCCACAATCTCCGTGCCCCAAGACCTGCGTGCCCTAAATCATTTTCATCTACATAGTGAAATAATCATCTCATAGAGCATAAAGTTTCGATGCAAATCGTGACATGTATTTGGAATAATTAGGGAAAATATGTGGAGGCAAGGATGTGATGTGCATACCATGGGACGAGAGTCCCGCAACATTATTGCCTGCCTTCTCTTCGCTTTCACCATTGAGAGCGCCCGGAGCCGACGGGAAAATTTGCCACAAGAAATCCTCCCACCGGTCCAAGCCTTCCACAAAACCAAAGATGGCATGGATGAGAAGGTAGATTGGGATGAGAGGTATCCGGGTAGAGAGACCGGGGACCGGGAGAAGAGGATACGAGGAGTAGAGGCAAAACACGTTCCCGACGGTGGTTAGGAGGAGAGGGTGTCATAGGGGAAGAAGAAGAGGATTTGCCCATTCAAGCCCTGTGGCTCCCATTTTGATTTGAAATATTTGACCGCCTAGTAATCCAGATCGATGCCTGAATGTCTGACCCCTGATGCGAGTTTAGAGTTGGAAAGCAAGACAAAGGTAAAATAACAGCGCCCGAACATCCGGAAAGTGGCCTATAAGTCTGGCGGCTAATGCACATGCACATTGGTGTTTTGAAAAGGTCGATGCAGTTCCAACGACTAGATGTCCGGTAGGTAGCCCGGATGTTTGGCGACCAAAAGTCAGTTTTTACTTGTTCTCAAAAAGATATACACATGGTAGCTAGACGGGATAACATGCACACTCAAGATAGAATGATAGAGGAGATATATGCACTCAATTTTGCAAGATGCAAATTATAAAATACCAAAGTCTAGTGTGCCACCCACATTAGTCCTATAGTGGCATATTTTAGATCCTATACGCTCAATTATCACCCAAATGAAAACCAAACATGTCATAATGAGAGCGCGGTGGCCAAGGCCACCATGTGTGAGGATATGTAACGTGGCACCGCTAAGATTTTGACCTTGGGCCCAAAATCACTACTCAATCGTTTAAGCATATCTATCAAAAAAGAATGGAACATGGTCCGCTCGCACCTATTTTTGTGAGATGGGTGTGGTGATGGTTTCATTTTCCACATGTGAGATCTGGGGTAAATTGTCAGTTTGGGTCTCATCTAGAGAGACATGACCCTCCTTGGGATCCTCCAAATAGATTTTTGTAATATTTGGTTGTATACTATCCGAGCTCCACTTGACCTTCAATCTGGCCCTCAACCTGTTGACTCTGAAAATGCACCTTTTCATATGGTGCCCATTATCTACCATATGGAAATATCTCGCGTTACTGTCAATTTAGCTATTTCTAAAATACATCGAAAAATTTGTGAATCTTGGCATAGATCAGCGGCCCACAATCTCCGTGCCCCAAGACCTGCGTGCCCTAAATCATTTTCCATCTACGTAGTGAAACGATCATCTCATAGAGCATCATGTTTTGATGCAATCGTGACATGCATTTGGAAAAAAATAGGAAAAATATATGGAGGCAAGGATGTGATGTGCATACCATGGGACGAGAGTCCTGCAACATTCTTGCCTGCCTTCTCTTCGCTTTCACCATTGAAAGCGCTCGGAACCGACGGGAAAATTTGCCCCAAGAAATCCTCCCACCGGTCCAAGCCTTCCACAAAACCGAAGATGGCCTGGATGAGAAGGTAGATTGAGATGAGAGGTATCCGGGTAGAGAGATTGGGGACTGATATGTCTCCAACGTATCTAATTTTTTTGATTGTTCCATGCTATTATATTATCTGTATTGGATGTTTTATATGTATTTATATGCTAATTTCATATGATTTTTGGGACTAACTTATTAACCTAGAGCCCAGGGCCAGTTTCTATTTTTTCCTTGTTTTTGAGTTTTACAGAAAGGGAATACCAAAGGAGTCCAATTGACCTGACGGAGATTGTTTTCGGACCAGAAGAAGCCCACGGAGCATCGGAGATGGACCAGAAGAGTCCCGAGGCCACCACGAGGGTGGAGGGCGCGCCCTCCTACCTCGTGGACCCCTGACTTGTTCCCGATGCCAACACCTCTTATATATCCCCAAACTTCTAGAACAGAACCAAGATCGGGAGTTCCGCCGCCGCAAGCCTCTGTAGCCACCAAAAACCAATCGGGACCCTGTTCCGGCACCCTGCCGGAGGGGGGAACCATCACCGGTGACCATCTTCATCATCCCGGCGCTCTCCATGACGAGGAGGGAGTAGTTCATCCTCGGGGCTGAGGGTATGTACTAGTAGCTATGTGTTTGATCTCTCTCTCTCTCTCTCTCCCGTGTTCTTGATTTGGCATGATCTTGATGTATCGCGAGCTTTGGAATTATAGTTGGACCATATGATGTTTCTCCCCTCTACCTTCTTGTAATGGATTGAGTTTTGCCTTTGAAGTTATCTTATCGGATTGAGTCCTTAAGGATTTGAGAACACTTGATGTATGTCGTGCATGTGCTTATCTGTGGTGACAATGGGATATTCATGTGATCCACTTGATGTATGTTTTGGTGATAAACTTGCGGGTTCAGTGACCTTGTGAATTTATGCATAGGGGTTGGCACACGTTTTCGTCTTGACTCTCCATTAGAAACTTTGGGGCACTCTTTGAAGTTCTTTGTGTTGGTTTGAATAGATGAATCTGAGATTGTGTGATGCATATCATATAATCATACCCGCGGATACTTGAGGTGACATTGGAGTATCTAGGTGACATTAGGGTTTTGGTTGATGTGTGTATTAAGGTGTTATTTAACTATGAACTCTAGGGCTGTTTGTGACACATATAGGAATAGCCCAATGGATTGATCAGAAAGAATAACTTTGAGGTTTCGTACCCTACAATAATCTCTTCGTTTGTTCTCCACTATTAGTGACTTTGGAGTGACTCTTTGTTGCATGTTGAGGGATTTTTATATGATCTAATTATGTTATCATTGTTGAGAGAACTTGCACTAGTGAAAGTATGAACCTAGGCCTTGTTCCGAAGCATTGCAATACCGTTTTCGCTCACTTTTCTTACTTGCTACGTTGCTGTTTTTATAATTTCAGATTACAAAAACCTATATCTACCATCCATATTGCACTTGTATCACCATCTCTGCGCCGAACTAGTGCACCTATACAATTTACCATTGTATTGGGTGTGTTGGGGACACAAAAGACTCTTTGTTATTTGGTTGCAGGGTTGTTTGAGAGAGACCATCTTCATCCTACGCCTCCCACGGATTGATAAACCTTAGGTCATCCACTTGAGGGAAATTTTCTACTGTCCTACAAACCTCTGCGCTTGGAGGCCCAACAACATCTACAAGAAGAATGTTGTGTTGTAGACATCAAGATCTTTTCTGGCGCTGTTGCTGGGGAGGTTAGTGCTTGAAGGTATATCTTTTAGTTTCTTATTTTATCACTAGTTTAGTCTATAAAATAAAACGACAAAAAAAGGAATTGAGGGTGCCTCATATGTTTCGTCTTTTTAATGTCTTTCATGAAAATAAGGATTCTGATAATTGTGCCGAAGTGTTAAAAGAAGAATGCAATAAAATGTTTGCCATACAATCTTTGAATGATGAGCATGATTGCAATGTTGTTAGTATGAACGCTTTGAATATCCATAGTACTAATGATGATTGCAATAGTCATGATAAAAATGTCCCTTATAAGCATGTCAACTTTTGTGGAGTGCATAGAGTTTGCAAGTACACACCAAATAGGGAAGATAGATTTTTCAAGAGGCATAAGTATTTAGAAACTAAATTTTTGCAAGAGAGGCTAGATGCTTGTGCTAAAAAAATTAATATTTTTAGCCATCCTTGTGAACTTTGCAACGAACATGGTAATTTAAATCTCCAATGCAAATTGTTTCATAATCGAATGGTGTCCAAAAATTGTGATGACTTGATTTCCCTTAAGCATCATAATGAACTTAGTTTGCTTCTGGGATATGAAGAAATGAAACATATAACTAAGGGCATTCTAGAATATAACCTTGAGAGATTTCTTGCTTTTGATCTAGAGGAAATTTATATGTATTGTGTGGTTAATTGCATTGAAAATCCTTATATTACCAATTACATAAAAACAGGAAAACAAATAGAAGATGAAGAGAATACTAATGAAAGGGAAGAGGTTTCCCAATATCCTCCTATTCTTTCTTATGATGAATCAAGTAACGAGGAAGAGCTTTCTATTCAACCAATCTCATTAATAAGGAGCTTCAGAAAGAGAATTAAACCCACACATGATGTGAAGAAGAAAAAGAAAAGATGGAGAAGCAAAGGTAAAAAGGTATCCCTCCCAAATGTTGTTGCTCCTATTATTGTTATGCCTATTACTCATTGCGATGATAATAATTGCTATACTATTGGTGCTATCCATACTATTAACAATGAGAGTGATTATGCTTGTGATATGCAAAGGCCCAAGCTTGTGGATGCTATGTTTGATGAGAATGACATGTTTGAGAATTTATTTGCTACAATTAATGTTTGTCCCAAGCTTGGGGATGCTATGCTTATTGAAGATGATATTTTTAGCCTCCCAAGTTTTGATGTGCAAATTTATTATGATGATAGCATGCCTCCAATTTATGATGATTATATTGACGAAAGTGGGTTTGGAAGAGTGTGAACTTTAGGTAATGATCCCACTATTTTGGAGGGTGTTGAATCTTATTGTGATAATTATGAAAGTGGATTTGGAGAGGTCATAACTTTATTTAGTGATGAATCCACTATTTCGGAAGAGGTTCCAATTGATTATGAGAACAAAGTTCCTATCTATGATGATTATTGTGATGACATGTATGCTATAAAAAATAATTATAACCATGAAACTTGTCATCTTGACTTCAATTTTCAATTGGATTATGCCTCACATGATCGTTATTTTGTTGAGTTTGTTCCCACCACTGTACATGAGAAGAAATTTGCTTATGAGGTGAGTAATAAAAATTATATGCTTATGCATCATGAAAAGAGTGCTTTATGTGATAGTTATATTATTTAATTAATTCATGATGATACCGAAAATTATTATAAGGGAGGAATATATGCTTGTAGGAATTGCAATAATATCAAGTTTCCTCTCTATGTGCTTAAAATCTTGAAGTTATGCTTGTTTTGCCTTCCTATGCTAGTTGATTCTTGTTCCCAAAAGTTGTTTGCTCACAAAATCCCTATGCATGGGAATTTGGTTAGACTTAAATGTGCTAGTCATATTCTTCATGATGCTCTCTTTGTGTTTCAATTCTTATCTTTTATGTGAGCATCATTGAAATCATCATGCCTAGCTAGAAAGGCAATAAAGAAAAGTGCTTGTTGGGAGACAAACCAACATTTATACCTACTGTTTTGATTAAGCTACTGTAGTAATCATGTTTTATAGCTTTTATTTCAATAAAGTGCCAAGTAAGACCTTTGGGATGGCTTACGGTAATAGTTGATTTGATCTTGCTGAAAAACAGAAACTTTTGCGCTCACAAAAACAATATTTGTAATTCACAGAAGCGTGCTTTTAAGTTGATTCTTTTTGAAGAAGATTAATAAAAAAAATTCTTAGGACTTCCTAATTTCTCAGGATTGTTGGAGTCACAGAAGTACGGAGAGTTACAGATTACTACAGATTGTTCTGTTTTTGACAGATTCTGTTTTCTATGTGTTGTTTGCTTATTTTGATGAATCTATGCGTAGTATTGGAGGGTATGAACCATCGAGAAGTTGAAATACAATAGATATTAAACCAATATAAATAAAGAATGAGGTCACAACAGTACCAAAAGTGGTGATTTATTTTCTTATACTAACGGAGCTTACGAGATTTTCTGTTGAGTTTTGTGTTGTGAAGTTTTCAAGTTTTGGGTAAAGATTCGATGGACTATGGAATAAGGAGTGGCAAGAGACTAAGCTTGGGGATGCCCAAGGCACCCCAAGGTAATATTCAAGGACAACCAAGAGCCTAAGCTTGGAGATTCCCCAGAAGGCATCCCCTCTTTCGTCTTCGTTCATCGGTAACTTTACTTGGAGCTATATTTTTATTCACCACATGATATGTGTTTTGCTTGGAGCGTCATTTTATCTTATTTTGTTTTGCTTGCTGTTTGAATGATATCACAAGATCTTAAATTCTTAAATCTTACAGAATCTTCACATAGTTGCACAGTTATTCAACTACTCATTGATCTTCACTTATATCTTTCGGACTAGTTTGTCATTTGCCCTAGTGCCTTAGTTATATCTTTTTAGAGCACGGCGGTGGTTTTATTTTGAAGAAATTGATGAACTCTCAGGCTTCACTTATATTATTTTGAGAGTCTTAAACAACATGGTAATTTTCTTTGGTTATGAATCTAGTCCTAATATGATAGGCATCCAAGAGAGATATAATAAAAACTTTCATGTAAAGTGCATTGGATACTATGAGAAGTTTGATTCCTTATGATTGTTTTGAGATATGAGGATGGTAACATTAGATTCATGCTACTGAGTAGTTGTGAATTTGAGAGATACTTGTGTTAAAGTTTGTGATTCCCGTAGCATGCACGTATGGTTAACCGTTATGTCATGAAGTCGGAGCATGATTTATTTATTGATTGTCTTCCTTATGAGTGGCAGTCGGGGACGAGCGATGGTCTTTTCCTACCAATTTACCCCCCTGGGAGCATGCGTGTAGTACTTCGTTTCGATAACTAATAGATTTTTGCAATAAGTATGTGAGTTCTTTATGACTAATGTTGAGTCCATGGATTATACGCACTCTCACCCTTCCACCATTGCTAGCCTCTCTAGAACTGCGCAACTTTCGCCGGTACCATGCACCCACCATATACCTTCCCCAAAACAGCCACCATACCTACCTATTATGGCATTTCCATAGCCATTCCGAGATATATTGCCATGCAACTTTCCACCGTTCGTTTATTATGACGCACTTCATCATTGCCATATTGCTTTGCATGATCATGTAGTTGACATCGTATTTGTGGCAAAGCCACCATTCATAATTCTTTCATACATGTCACTCTTGATTCATTGCACATCCCGGTACACCGCCGGAGGCATTCATATAGAGTCATATTTTGTTCTAAGTATTGACTTGTAATTCTTGAGTTGTAGGTAAGTAAAAGTGCGATGATCTTCATTATTAGAGTATTGTCCCATGTGAGGAAAGGATGATGGAGACTATGATTCCCCCACAAGTCGGGATGAGACTCCGGACGAAAAATAAAAGAAAAATAAAAAAGAGGCCAAAAATAAGAGAAGGCCCAAAAAAAAGAAAAAAATGAGAGAAAAAGAGAGAAGGGGCAATGCTACTATCCTTTTACCACACTTGTGCTTCAAAGTAGCACCATGATCTTCATGATAGAGAGGCTCCTATGTTGTCACTTTCATATACTAGTGGGAATTTTTCGTTATAGAACTTGGCTTGTATATTCCAATGATGGGCTTCCTAAACCTAAATCTTCATGAGCAAGCGAATTGGATGCACACCCACTTAGTTTCTTTTTGAGCTTTCATAAACTTATAACTCTAGTGCATCCGTTGCATGGCAATCCCTACTCACTCACATTGATATCTGTTGATGGGCATCTCCATAGCCCGTTGATACGCCTAGTTGATGTGAGACTATCTCCCTCTTTTTGTCTTCTCCACAACCACCATATTCTATTCCACATATAGTGCTATGTCCATGGCTCACTCTCATGTATTGCGTGAAAGTTGAAAAAGTTTGAGAACATCAAAAGTATGAAACAATTGCTTGGCTTGTCATCGGGGTTGTGCATGATTTAAATATTTTGTGTGAAGAAGATAGAGCATAGCCAGACTATATAATTTTGTAGGGATAACTTTCTTTGGCCATGTTATTTTGAGAAGACATGTTTGCTTTATTAGTATGCTTGAAGTATTATTGTTTTTATGTCAATATTAAACTTTTGTCTTGAATCTTACGGATCTGAACATTCATGCAACAATAAAGAAAATTACATGGATAAATATGTTACGTAGCATTTCACATCAAAAATTCTGTTTTTATCATTTACCTACTCGAGGACAAGCACGAATTAAGCTTGGGGATGCTTGATACGTCTCCAACATATCTATAATTTTTGATTGTTCCATGCTATTATATTATCTGTTTTGGATGTTTTATATGCATTTATATGCTATTTTATATGATTTTGGGGACTAACCTATTAACCTAGAGCCCAGTGCCAGTTTCTGTTTTTTCCCTTGTTTTTTAGTTTTAAAGAAAAGGAATACCAAACAGAGTCCAATTGACCTGAAATTTTATGGAGATTGTTTTTGGACCAGAAGAAGCCCACGAAGCATCGGAGATGGACCAGAAGAGTCCCGAGGCCACCACGAGGGTGGTGGGCGCGCCCTACCCCTGGGCGCGCCCCCTACCTCGTGGCTGCCTCGTGGACCTCCCTGGCTTGTTCCCGATGCCAACACCTCTTATATATCCCCAAACTTCCAGAACAGAAGCAAGATCGGGAGTTCCGCCACCACAAGCCTCTGTAGCCACCAAAAACAAATCGGGACCCTATTCCGGCACCTTGTCGGAGGGGGGATCCATCACCGGTGGCCATCTTGATCATCTCGGCGCTCTCCATGACGAGGAGGGAGTAGTTCACCCTCGGGGCTGAGGGTATGTACCAGTAGTTATGTGTTTGATATCTCCCCGACATTTTGACGCAACGAGCGGCAAATAGGGTATTCCCTAAAAGAGCTCCACGTGGCCGCTGTCTGGAGCTCCACCTTTAGTCCCAGTTGGTAACACCAACCGGGACTAAAGGAATTTTTTTGAAATTTGGTTTTTCTGAATTTTTTTCCGATTTTCAAATTTCTGAATTATTTGAAAATTTACTCTCCAATCACCCCTCATCACGGCTCAAGTGTTGAGCACTCATTCCAAATTGTCTAAGTTCGAACCGGGACTAAAGGAGCTCCACGTGGCCGCTGTTTGGAGCTCCACCTTTAGTCCCGGTTGGTATCACCAACCGAGACTAAAGGATTTTTTTTGAAATTTGGTTTTTCTGATTTTTTTTCCGATTTTCAAATTTTTGAATTATTTGACAATTTAATCTCTAATCACCCCTCATCACTGCTCAAGTGTGGAGCACTCATTCCAAATCGTCTAACTTCCCGGCCGGTGATCCGTCCTCTCACTACTCCAGCCTGAGCACGCTTAACTTTTGAGTTCTATTCCCCCTTGTTTCCAAGTCCGCACTTGTTGTTTTCCTGACAATAGTAAGCTGTCAATTCTATTAACACTTAGGAGTTGAACTTTGAGTTTGAAACTATTATTCTATAAAACAATAATTACTTAGTACCACTAATATTTTTTGAATAAGTAGTTTGACCATAGTTTGACCACAGTTTGAGCACAATTTGAGCATAGTTTGACCAAGAATACAAAAAATAAATAAATTTCAGGATAATTTTTTCCCTTTCAAAATTTGAGGATTCTAAAAATTTGCAAAATGGCCTACGACATATCGAAATCGGAGCCAGATTTTCGTGCTGAACATTTTGATATATTATATTTTTTCGACATTGTATGCAAAAGTTATAGCCGTTTTACGTTTATAACACTTTTATGCAGAGCATGTTGAAATTTGTGTTTTTAAATTTCCTAACTACTAGATGTAGTAACATAACTACATCTCGAAGGATTTGCAATTTTGATGTTTTTATCATTTTCTTTTGTTGTTTTCAAAACTGAAATGGCGATACACGGTGGGGGGGGGGGGAGGGGTAGAGTTTGAAAATTGCAGAACCCCTTTAGTCCGGGATGGTCTCCATGCAATCCTACCGTCGACTACATCCCAGTCAGAGTCACAACTAAGGTTAAGCAAGCCAGAGTCATGTTCTATTAAAGTGGCAAAAAGAATTACTTCTTAATATAGAAAAACTAATTAAAGGACTAAAACAACTATATAAGCAAAACGGTATTGTTTTAATTAAAATCCTAATATAAATTAATCTAAAAATAAGCAAATAAATCTTATTGTGACAAGAATCTAACATTTGAATAGGAGCAAAAACAATTAAATTAAAAACTATATTCAAACTCAAATTATTCACAATCTAGGGTTTGAAGAAAATTTGAATAAATTCATATTTAAATCATTCAAATTTGAAATCTAATGGCTCAAACAGAAACTAGACAAAATTTTGAATCTAATGCAAAAAGAATCACTCAAAATATCAAATATCCTAAAATATATAAGCAATTGAAAACAGAAACTAACAACAGAAAACAAACGGAAAAACAAAAAAAATAAATCAGAATCCCTTTAGTATAGTCCCGGTTTGAGCCACCAACGGGACTAAAGCCTCAACCCTTTAGTCCCGGTTGGTGGCTCGAACCGGGACTAAAGGTCTAATTTTTAGTCTCGGTTAGGGCCACCAACCGGGACTAAAGGGCATCGCACCCTTTATTCCCGGTTGATGTCTCAAACCAGGAGTAAACGTCCCATTTGAAACGGGACTAATGCCTGCCCGGCCCACTAGCCGCTCGAACCGGGACTACTGCTCACATTAGTCCCAATTCGTAATGTAACCGGGACTAATGTGTAGATTGAGCTTCAACCAAAGCCCTGTTTTCTACTAGTGCGTATTGTAGACTATATATCCTCTTGTTTAAATACGTAGTCTACAGAATTCTATATGTCATCCTTCAATGTCACATTTCCCCCCCAAAGAATAATGTTTATACTTTTACTAGCAAAAGAGCCCGTGCGTTGCAACGGGAGAGAAAACATAACACACACTCTTAACCCAACAACCATCACCCAAGATCACAATAGGTCGATCTCCTTTATTTTGCAAGGCATCATATTTGTGTTGCCGCTTATCCTCCTTCTCACCCTCGCCGGCGATGGACTCGGTGTTCACACAAACCAAACAAACGTGTTTGAATATGTTTAATCCTAAGGCGTCTCTCTCTCCCTCTCTCCACTCCCTCCCTCCCTCCCTCCCTCCCTCCCTCCCTCCCTCCCTCTCTCTCTCTCTCTCTCACTCACTCTCGCGATGAGAAATCTGTTGTTTTCCCCTGCGACATTTTTCAGAGGTATGCATGTGCAGTTATTGATGTTTTATTTTCTCTATATTGTTATAGTGGGGTGTTTATTTGCAATCCGGGTAGCCGCCGGTACGAAAGGAAAACGGATCTTACGCTATAAATTATAAGTTTGCTCCCAAAATGATATTTTAAAAATATTTAACAAGTAAAATTAACATCATATTTAGATTCCAAATATTTTTCTAATAAAATTTCATATATAATATGTTACAATCGAAGTTACGGTTTAAAAGATACGTATAATTTAGAAACTCATTTATTTGACTTAAATATATTCCAAAATAATATTTAAAAATACTTAACAGGTGAAAATAATCTCATATTCATATTCTACATATTTTTCTAATCAAATTTCATATATAACATGTTTAAATTGGAGTTACGGTTTAAAAAATATATGGATGATTTTAAAAAAACATTGTTTGACTTAAATATGATCCGCGGATGAATTACCTAAACATCAGGGGGGTTTCAAAAAATGTGAAATAACGGTTCGGGTGTGACTTAAATCCGGACTGCGGGTTGATTTCAACAAAACACAGGGACTTTTGTGTAAAATATGAAAAAACGATTCGGCTTAACTTAAGACAGGACTGCGGGTTGAATTCTCTGAAATAGAGGGGCTTTTTAAAAAAATGCCATGACGGACGAAAAAAACCCAATTTGCTTTATTATTAGGTAAAGATATGCACGGATCTTGTTCCAATCTCGGTTCTTTTTGTAGATTGCTTACATGGATCACCTCGATCTCCCTAGAGGACGAATTGTAGACCGTGAAATTAACTACTCAGTGCCCAGGATCTGCCATGTTTCTAAGGATGATTTCCAATTTTCCATGATTGCTGACCTGCATCGTCAACATTTCAAGTTTGCCATATTTGGGATTTTGTTAGGAAAGGTCGGGGAGGGACAAGGACGCGCGGTGCTAGGGTTCCCCCCGGTCGCCGCGTAGGGGCGACACGGGAGGAGTCGGGAGGGGCGACAGTTTCGTGGATACTTCGTGTACGTCATATTTGGGATACTTCATGTATGTCATTTTCTCAACCTTTTTCACTCTGTAGTTTGTATTTGCAGCATACAATATTTTAATAGTGTTTGATCTTTTTCCATTCTTATTATTGTGGGTATTATGCAATTCTGTGATAGAATACCGCCCACTGATAATCCAGTAACTGAGACAGAGGTAGCAGAAGTTGCTCTTCACATTCTCTCGAAGGATCATCAAGGCTTATCAGGGCAATGTGAACTTATAGAAGTACACTAGGAAAACAAAAAGATGAATGTGTAAAAGAAGCTGATCGTCAAATCATTGGGTTTGCAGAAGCAATCATCTTGTTTTTTTGTATTTTTGCTCTTTGTGATCATTTTTTACTTTTTGAGACATGGACACTTTGTTGAACCTTTTGCTTATTAATAATATGGCCGTATGCATCGTTTTGATGCAGAGGCTGGGGGGATAACCTCCTTTTCGAAAAAAAGGACTACTGATGGAAAGGCGGCACAGTGACACCCGGCCTCTTCATCTGAGAAATCAGGTTATATTGTCAACTTTCATGTACATATGTGTTAAACCTGGAATTTCTTAGTTTTGACTATGAAACTTTATCTAGAAGAAGGTAGTGCTAGAGAATGCAAACCTGCCTAGTTAGACGATCATCTGGCAGCTCCAGAAGCTTTCCATCTGGAGCACAAATGGAGAGAGTAAACACGCTTATCTAGAGAGTTAAACCTGAAACTACTGTATTTGTGGCTACCATGAGGAGGTGTGATGCTCAACTACCTAGTCCTCTTCTGGTAAATTTCTGTTCTTTTATGTTGAATTGAGCAGTTCACTTCTATGATCTATCAATGTGAACTGTTTGTTGCGCTATATGATGTGCATTTCTGTTTTTTCGGGATAATCTTGTCATCTTCAAGTTCCCATGAACCTTCAGAACAATTGGATAAATGTTTTTTCCTTGCTTTACATTTGAAACAATGTCTTCTCCATTTAGCCTGACTTCCTTTTATAGTCTGTTTTGTACTAACATATCATCTTGCCACATGTAACCAGATCATTCAAAGGAACCCGCATTAGCTGCAACTGCACACTTTCCACATGAAAATGGGGTTGTCACACTTGTGATGCTGGGCAAGACCGAGAAGTGGCGTCCGAGATTCTTCATAGAAAAAGACACGTGCATTTTTTTTCGAAAAGGGGGTTTACCCCCGAAAAAAGACACGTGCATGCTTGCGGGTAACTGGTTAGACTTCGTATGCGATAACCAAGTGCAGACTGGCGACATCTGCATCTTTGTACCGGCAAAGGGTGGGGAAAGGTTCATATTCATAGTTCATATATTCCGTGCAGAAGCTACCCATCGTAGGGGTTTTAAAAGGGTTCGCTCAACCCATGATTCTCCGCTTACTATGGAAGGAATGGAAAATCCAGATGTCGTTTAGCAATGGCAAGCGACGGGTGATGCACTCGTAAATGGTTGGAAGCAAGTTTATCCACGGCAACAGTCTGTTCTAGGGACATGTAGCATGGTTGTTCCATATCATTTCCAGAGACCAGCTCTATTTTGTAGTAGAACAGAATGATGATAGCTAGAACCTGCGTGCTCTTTCTGTTGGTACTTGGTGTCTCTCTTGGGTGTTTTGTACTCTGAAATCAAGCAAGGACCAACTCTTTGATCACATACTCTATATCCATCCTGAAAGGCCCTGGTAAGTTGAAGTTTTCTAAATTTGGTGTCAGCTTTGTGTACCTGGCGATTCGCTAGGTTTATTTGTTTCACAGGATGAATATTGCAAAATCATTTTCTTCTAGTATTTGTTGCAGCTGAGGCTTATGGTACAGCTAGCTGTGCTATGCTGGTACTGTCAGGACCCCGACTCAATGCCACATCGATCTAGCATGTAACACCTCATATCACTTTGCGGCCTCACGCACGGTATTCCCACGGGTGTCGCCTTACCTTTGCCCGGGACCGTTTGCGCCTTTTGGCACACGTATATGATAGTGTCGCTAGCATCCATATGATAAGGAGCCTGGGCTGACATGGCTAGTCGTAAACCCAAAGTGGCACAGACTTACAGGGACAGGCATCCATGACCCAGCATCGAACGTGTCGGCCATCAGCGAGTGAGTTCCGGGCTGTAGCACTGGGCTAGCAGGACTCCGGTGAACCGGGCTGTAGCGGGCTAACAGGACTCCGGTATTCATCGCGTGACATTTCCCCGAAGGGACAGACACAGGAACGAAGAAGGACACATGCCGGCCAGCCTAAGTGTTCCGGAGCAGTAGCAAGCTACCATGGCTCGGTGGAAACACTAGGAGACATTTCCCGGTAAGAGAGGCTACTAAGGAAATACAACTAGATAGTCAGATCCCACACATACCAAGCATTTCAATAACATACACACAATATGCTCGATATGTGCAAATACAACATGGCATCACATCATGACTCTACGACTCAAGTATTTATTCATTAGGCTCCGCGGAGCGAGATATTACAAACAGGGGTCTCATGACCCAACATTCAGAGCATACAAATCAAGCACAAGCGGAAGCTTAACATGTCTGGGTACAGACATCTATAAATGAAAAAGGCTTGGAAGCCTGACTATCTACCAGATCCTGCCGAGGGCACAAGATCGTAGCTGAGGTAACAAGCTAAACGTCGAAGTCCACGCGGAACTACTAGAGAGACCGAGGTCTCTCTGCAAAAACATAAAATAGGCAAACGTGAGTACAAATGTACCCAGCAAGACTTACATAAGAACTAACTACATATGCATCATTATCAATAAAGGGGATGGTGGAGTTTAACTGCAGCAAGCCAGCTTTGACTCGGTGGCTATCCTGAACTACGACTGCAAGTAACTCTTTGAGGTGGCGCACACGAGTCCACATATTCACCATATCAATACACCACTATGGATCCGCTCCCGTCTCCCTACGAGAACGCCATCCATAGCACTCACCCTTATCTTGCGTATTTTAGAGTATCCACTTTCACTTGTCTATGAACTGTTATAGGCAACCCAGAAGTCCTTTACCGCGGACACGGCTATTCGAATAGATAATGTTAACCCTGCAGGGGTGTACTTCTTCACACACGCTCTCACCACTTACCGCCGTTTACACGACATGTACTCGGCAACCTTCAAGCGGAAGCCCAACGTGGGTGTCGGCCACGACCTACCTAAACACTCAGGTCCCTAGTCCAGGTTTATCGCCTATTTGGGTTCCATCCGTGAGGAGATCCGGCCGAAGTTCGCTCACAGCCCCAAACGATGTGAACAGGGTTCCGTGACACCAAACGGGCGCCCGGTTTACCCGGCCACGTGCCTACCGCATCACAGCCCACCCCTACGGTCAGCGCTGCGCACAGCCTCCAGCATACTACAAACACCAGAAACTACTTGCAACTCCTGGACAGAGGACAAGGGTGATTAAGAAGCCGAGAGGGTCCATTGGTTTCGGGCCCAATGCGTGGTAGTAGCTGAATCATGGATCACAAACACAGAACTCAGTTCCTGAGGACGGCTGCAATGAGACAACCCACCATGTACTCCTACATGGCCTCTCACCGCTACCTTTACCAAATCGTGTTCACACACTTAGCTCACACACCGTAGGACATGTTCACACACCTCTGATTCATCCTCGATGAATCAGACCCGACTCAACTCTAAGCATAGCAGGCATGACAAACAAGCATGAATGAGTAGGCACAACAGGGCTCAAACAACTCCTACTCATGCTAGTGGGTTTCATCTATTTACTGTGGAATGACAGGTCATGCAAAGGATAAAGGGGTTCAACTACCGCAGCAAGTAACAGATGAATCGTTGTTGTCCTAATGCAGTAAAATAGAGCAGGAGCGAGAGAGTGGGATTGTATCGGAATGAACAAGGGGGTTTTGCTTGCCTGGCACTTCTGAAGATAGCATTGAGTCTTCATTAGTGTCAACGATCACAACGTCGGAACCACGTCTATCGAGAGGGGACAACACCGGCAACTGAGGAAGAACACAATCAATGCAATGCTACAATATGATGCATGATCATGACATGGCAATATGCTGTGATTTGAGCTAATGCATCTAGCTATGATTTAAATGAAGTTGGTTTGAATACATGATCCAAATTCAAACTCCATATATGATTATTTAAATGCCCTTTATTTGTTTTGTGCTAAACAGCAGCTATAAGTTGTTCTAACATGCATGAAAATGGTACAGATGGATTCGCTGAATTTTTCCGATAATTTTTCATATATAAATTATTTCATTTGGAGTTACGGTTAAATTTCTATGAATTTTAGAAGTTTAGGGCATTTCTGAATTTCCTGAATAATATTAAATCCAGAAAACCTATTACCACGTCAGCATGACTTCACGGTGACGTCAGCAAGTCAACGGCGTTGTCCAGGTCAAATCTGACCTGTGGGACCCATATGTCAGTGTCACAGTTAGTTAACAGGGGGTTATCTGCTTAATTAAAAGATTAGGGGGGGGGCGGGGCCCACTGGTCAGTGTTAGTGGCTAATTAGGTTTAGTTAATATTTAACTAAAGTTATCAGGGCCTGGCCCCACTAGTCAGCGACCCTGGGGGGTCAAACCCCAGGTCGATCAGGTCAACCCTGCCGGCGACTTGTCGCCGACGACGACAAAAACGGCGGGGCGGCTCGGGATTGTGATACAGGGAACCAATCGAGGCGCCGTTGGGCTCTACGGAAAGCTGGCGATCCCGCGCATCCAACGGTGCAACCGGGGCGAGCTGGGGTGGCCGGAGCTCACCGGAATGAAGCTCACGGCGGCGCCGGCGTTCGGGTGAACTGGGTTTCGGGGTTAGGGAGCACGACAGGAGGCAAAGAGGGGTGTTACGACCTCCTGGGGTTGCACTGGGCACGATGGTGGGCTCGGAAACGAGCTTCGGTGGCTGTGGCCACGGCCACGCCATGGCCGGCGGCGAGAAGCTCTCGGCCGCGGTGGAGAAAGAAGCTAGGGGATGACCGCGAGCTTGAGAGAAGGGGGAAGAGGAAGAGGGGCTCACAGTGGATCGAACGGAGGGGTCGGCGAGCTCGGGGAAGCTTCTGCGATGGCGAATTTACGGCGGCGATCTCCGGGCACCGGGGATGAGGGAGACGGCGTGCGCGGCGATGCAGGGCTCCCGCAGTCGAACGGGCTGGCGTAGACGATGCAGGAGACGATGGCGGTTCTTCTGGGCTTATCGACAGGGCAAGGGGTGGCCGGTGGCCACGGTGGTTGCGAGCGACGTCGGCGGCGGCTCTCGGTCATGGGGGGGGGGGGGGGGGGGGAAGCAGAGGAGCGAGGGGGAGGGAGGTCCAGAGAGCGAGGGAGAAGTGAGAGGGGGGTCTGGGAGGCGCGTGGCGTCACCGGGGCGTCGAGGAGGAGCCAAGCAGGCTGGGAGGGAGGAGGTGGTTGGGGCGCGTGGCCTGCGCGCGCCACCGAGCAGCTTTGGGGCGAGGGGAGGAAGACGACGGAGGGGCTGCGGTGGTGGGCTGGGCCAGTTGGCCAGGCCGCCAGCTGGGCCGGCCAGGTGGGCTTCCAGGTAGGTCCAGGTGAGTTCTCTCTCTCTTATTTCTGTTTTCTTTTATTAATATCTTTTGCCATTGTTTTTGAAGTTTAAGCAAATTCAAACAATGCCAAAACTCCTCTGAATATTTTTATTTTTCTAGATGGACTTTTCCAAAAGCTCATAAAATATTTCAGGGGTATTTGAAATTATATTCTAATTATATGAATATAATTCAAATTCAAATAGCTAATGATTTGAATTCAAAGTCCCAAAAATAAATCCTTAAAAATGTTCAATATTTTGGTTGGGACCAGAACCCTTGCCAAAAATTATCTAACATTTACGAAGAGCATTTTGGAACAATGAATGAGATTTTAGGGTTTTTGCCCTTCTTTTATTTAAGTTTTTGAGGCTTTCCAAATTTCCTCAGTTCAAGTTTTCAAAATTTAAACATGATGCAAACACTAGGCAGCAACAGAAGCTAGGGATGTGACAACTCACCCCCACTAAGCAAAAATCTCGTCCCGAGATTCAAGCGTAGGGTAAGGTGAAGGGGGAACGCAAACTAGTATAATCTTCACGATCCAGGTTGCACTTCATAAAAGCGTTGATTTGATCACCATCTTTGTCCCGTCGTGATGCTCTGAGAACTCCAGCCAACATGAAAATGAGAGGAGAAGGGGACTCTAGAAGGACTGATCTTTTCGAAGATCGAACAACTCAGGATTAACTCACGGAATGAGACATAGAAACATCTCACGAGCTGAGACACGAAACACACATCCATAGGAAGGGGGTGTAGCAGATGACGAAGGTTCACTAGGTAGACAACAATTTTCACGCTTAAGACGGTGGTGAACGGTTATCAACGTAGCGAGGAGTTGAGTTGCCATGATACCATAACGGGGCACCTTAGGGAAGGTGACTCGTAGAGATATCCCTTTAAGTGGCAAAAAGAATTACCTTTGATTCAGAGATCATTGAAACTCTTTAAACCAGCCTAAGGCAAATCTCGAGCGATCGTTTGGAGGGGGTCGGTAGAATGGCATACTTGGACCAGAATGGATGATGTGGATTACCTTGTTGAAGACAATGTCATAGATGATTTTGTTTATCATCGGAAATGGATGAGACCCATGGTAGAATGGTACATTGGCGGTGCAAGCCGGGAACAAAATGTAAATGCTGGGAATGATTCTGGTAACTGGGGAAGAATCCAACAATAGAGAGTGAGTCCACTATTTAATAAGGTTATAGCATAACCGAGGAAGCTGAGAGCAAACCCAGTTAGTGCCGACGATAACACGTAGCGCTTGCGCGTGCTCTCAAGAACTTGAGCATTTTCATAATCATCAAGGTTCTACCAACATCCGTGTCAAGGATCCTGGCAACACAACATACTACCATGATGAACAACGATGGACGATGCAAATGCAAAGAAGATAACACCTTCTCAGATTTCACCTAAGCGAGGCCAAGGGATCAAAATCTGGATGATGGACCGAGAGACATTTAGCACTCCGCTTCTAATGTTCTCCTTGATGTGCTGGTGCAACCCATTAATTAAAAAGGTTTGGTACCCAGAACATCAAGTAAGAGGTCGGACTTCGGGAGCTCAAGAATCCATAAGGAGTAACTTATTGGAGTAAAACCCTACGAAATCCTTATGGGGAGGTGGCCAACTTCTTCAATCAAGATACTACAATAATAGGTCTTCCGGCGGGGTGTGTTGGCCATGACATCCATTTTACCGGTTATCGAGAGACCAATATTATAGTTCTTGGGAGATGTTCCATCCATCATATCTGCCTGAGATTCAGATCTGGTTGGCGTCAGAGTATTCCAGACTCATCAAGTCTAGAAAGTAAAATGAAAGTTTGCAACACAAGTCGACGAGAAGACGTTGCGAGATTCACGGGAAATGAACTACGATAGTAAGCTCCAAAGCATGAGCTGGTTCTGCTACAAACATGCGAACACGTTGTCCCAGACAAACATTATCCCATGGTAGTCTTATAATAAAACACTACCGAGTTCAGGTGGGGAACCATCAACGAGGATAGCGAAGTCCTAACATAAGTCATATGATTAGCTCTTATGAAGGAACTTCTTCTCCTTGAACAAATCAATCAGTGGCTTGGTGTGCTCGGGACACATATGGAATGAAGGTTGCAAGTCTCTAGACCACAGAATACTTCGCACGTGTGCATGACTGACTTGGGATGATTCCAGAGGAGGTAAAATAAGACTTTTTAAACTCATGGCGGCAACTTGCATCAAATGCACATGAATTAGAGGGACTCACTTCTTTCGTCCAAACATAGGCTTCATGAGCTAGCATGAACAAATGCTTTAAAAAGTTTCCAACACTAGCTTAATGTTCAACAAAATTATGGAGAAGACAAGGATGTTGTCGATGGGCTCAACAACATTTCATCAAGATTCCCATAAAGATGGAATTCCATAATTATGTGAACAAGTGATAGCATTGGTCAGACCTAAAAGATATAATGGTGTATGCTCGAGGAAAATCCACGAGTATGACAACATTACGAACATCGTTGGTACTGATTTGATTTGAGAATAGCCCATACTCAAGTCAAAGTTTTGACAACGCAATAGATCCAACGACTGATCGCGAGGACCAATCAATGGGGATATCATCTTTCTTCAACACACACACATACACAGAAAGATATCCCTTAACATGAACTAAGTTAGACAAGCTTTTATCTTCCAACTGTCCAAGTTGTCGTTTAGCTTAACCAACTAGCTCAGGGGTATCCAACACAGATTCTTGGAGAAGGGGTGGTTTATATGAAACCAACTTGATCACGAACTCAACATAGCGGTCAGGTGACAACCTGGTGATATCTCCGAGAAGATATTCGAAAAATCACGAACCACCGATATGTTACTAAGCTCGAGAACAATCTTGCTTCCAGAGCAAGACGATATGATCAAATAAGCAAGGGACTGAATAATCCTAACTCATTGATCGAGGAGTGCACCAGAATAAGGACTAGGTAACACGATCAATCCTAGGATGATGATTCAATAATCAACACGCTAAGAATGAGGTTATCGTCCATTTAACTACCAAGCAACGGAGTTGCCAGTAGTATTGATTTCACACACCACGATTCACTTGTCGGCATTCCGGTTACAATAACACGGAAACCGAGGAATGAACAATGATGGCGAGGAGTATTACTACATAAAGAATTCATAGGATGGTGTGCAATTCCCATGACATTCTCGATATAAAGATGGTATTACTCCAAGGTAGAACAGAACAAAAACATGGATTAGTATTTGATCTGTGAAGTACGACTGCTTTGACCCAATCCTGGAAATGGACAAGGTACTGGAGTTTGTTTCTCCAAGTCATTCCGGAATAGAATGGCTTGACGGACCACAGAAGTAAAAGGCATCGATGAACACGAATGCACGACTACTCCTGACTATCAATCGATAGACGACGGTCAGTATACCACTAAAGGGGGACAACTCAAAGGAACATAAGATTTTCTGAGTTGTGGATGCATAGATTAGTATGTCAAACCAAGTTCAACATGTTTCTTCCAGATAACCCATGCAAAAAGGTAGAACTGGCAGAGTCACAATATAACATGGAGAACTCTTCGAGAGCACTCTTGTTGTGATCTTTCGGTTCAGCGAGGAACTTCTGCCATAAGCGGTTCATAGTATTTGGAAGGAGCAAATACCACGGACCTCGAGGACTAATGCAAAGGTTACTAATAACCTAAAGGAACGAGCAAACACTATCAACATGAAGTAGGTAGGGTGAATCTCGGGTTCAAGAACCCGCGGAATGGAATACCTACTAACTAATAACATCACGGGATGCTTTCGAGAATGATGGCCAGAATCATCACACTGGGATACAAATCATGGCTAGATTACTAGATGATCCCCTAAGACACCTAGGGTCATAATAATAACTTCGACATATATGTTAAGGCAACAGAGTACCTCAACTCACCGATTAGTGTGGTTAATCTGGCCCAAAGGGACATCGGAACGGGAGGAAGGGATTTTGCAAATGCATCAGACTATTTAGAAACCTGGGATGACTCGGACAGCATAACGGCTGTAAATGCTCAAAAGATTGGAGACATACAGCAAAAATGGTGGCATAGCCACTCCGAAGCACAATATCAAGGTTTCAAGATCAACAGTTATGAACATACGGAAGTAGTAAAACTGAACTGAGATTTGAAACTAACAATTCTATAAGTCTATGGTTTAGTAACACGTCATCCTGATAGATAGATGAGAAGGCCTAGTTCTTAATCCCCGTAGAAGAGAAGAGATTGACTCAGATCAGAAGGCCATGAGGTATAAGAAGTAAAAAGAGCCTTACGTTCCCATCCCACAATCAATTCCCTTACATAACTAAATCATTTCTAGACACAACTTCGACCAGTTTAGCTTGGTAATCCTACAGGCAGTCAAGCTCTGATACCAACGCTGTCAGGACCCCGACTCAATGCCACATCGATCTAGCATGTAACACCTCATATCACTTTGCGGCCTCACGCACGGTATTCCCACGGGTGTCGCCTTACCTTTGCCCGGGACCGTTTGCGCCTTTTGGCACACGTATATGATAGTGTCGCTAGCATCCATATGATAAGGAGCCTGGGCTGACATGGCTAGTCGTAAACCCAAAGTGGCACAGACTTACAGGGACAGGCATCCATGACCCAGCATCGAACGTGTCGGCCATCAGCGAGTGAGTTCCGGGCTGTAGCACTGGGCTAGCAGGACTCCGGTGAACCGGGCTGTAGCGGGCTAACAGGACTCCGGTATTCATCGCGTGACATTTCCCCGAAGGGACAGACACAGGAACAAAGAAGGACACATGCCGGCCAGCCTAAGTGTTCCGGAGCAGTAGCAAGCTACCATGGCTCGGTGGAAACACTAGGAGACATTTCCCGGTAAGAGAGGCTACTAAGGAAATACAACTAGATAGTCAGATCCCACACATACCAAGCATTTCAATAACATACACACAATATGCTCGATATGTGCAAATACAACATGGCATCACATCATGACTCTACGACTCAAGTATTTATTCATTAGGCTCCGAGGAGCGAGATATTACAAACAGGGGTCTCATGACCCAACATTCAGAGCATACAAATCAAGCACAAGCGGAAGCTTAACATGTCTGGGTACAGACATCTATAAATGAAAAAGGCTTGGAAGCCTGACTATCTACCAGATCCTGCCGAGGGCACAAGATCGTAGCTGAGGTAACAAGCTAAACGTCGAAGTCCACGCGGAACTACTAGCGAGACCGAGGTCTCTCTGCAAAAACATAAAATAGGCAAACGTGAGTACAAATGTACCCAGCAAGACTTACATCAGAACTAACTACATATGCATCATTATCAATAAAGGGGATGGTGGAGTTTAACTGCAGCAAGCCAGCTTTGACTCGGTGGCTATCCTGAACTACGACTGCAAGTAACTCTTTGAGGTGGCGCACACGAGTCCACATATTCACCATATCAATACACCACTATGGATCCGCTCCCGTCTCCCTACGAGAACGCCATCCATAGCACTCACCCTTATCTTGCGTATTTTAGAGTATCCACTTTCACTTGTCTATGAACTGTTATAGGCAACCCAGAAGTCCTTTACCGCGGACACGGCTATTCGAATAGATAATGTTAACCCTGCAGGGGTGTACTTCTTCACACACGCTCTCACCACTTACCGCCGTTTACACGACATGTACTCGGCAACCTTCAAGCGGAAGCCCAACGTGGGTGTCGGCCACGACCTACCTAAACACTCAGGTCCCTAGTCCAGGTTTATCGCCTATTTGGGTTCCATCCGTGAGGAGATCCGGCCGAAGTTCGCTCACAGCCCCAAACGATGTGAACAGGGTTCCGTGACACCAAACGGGCGCCCGGTTTACCCGGCCACGTGCCTACCGCATCACAGCCCACCCCTACGGTCAGTGCTGCGCACGGCCTCCAGCATACTACAAACACCAGAAACTACTTGCAACTCCTGGACAGAGGACAAGGGTGATTAAGAAGCCGAGAGGGTCCATTGGTTTCGGGCCCAATGCGTGGTAGTAGCTGAATCATGGATCACAAACACAGAACTCAGGTCCTGAGGACGGCTGCAATGAGACAACCCACCATGTACTCCTACATGGCCTCTCACCGCTACCTTTACCAAATCGTGTTCACACACTTAGCTCACACACCGTAGGACATGTTCACACACCTCTGATTCATCCTCGATGAATCAGACCCGACTCAACTCTAAGCATAGCAGGCATGACAAACAAGCATGAATGAGTAGGCACAACAGGGCTCAAACAACTCCTACTCATGCTAGTGGGTTTCATCTATTTACTGTGGAATGACAGGTCATGCAAAGGATAAAGGGGTTCAACTACCGCAACAAGTAACAGATGAATCGTTGTTGTCCTAATGCAGTAAAATAGAGCAGGAGCGAGAGAGTGGGATTGTATCGGAATGAACAAGGGGGTTTTGCTTGCCTGGCACTTCTGAAGATAGCATTGAGTCTTCATTAGTGTCAACGATCACAACGTCGGAACCACGTCTATCGAGAGGGGACAACACCGGCAACTGAGGAAGAACACAATCAATGCAATGCTACAATATGATGCATGATCATGACATGGCAATATGCTGTGATTTGAGCTAATGCATCTAGCTATGATTTAAATGAAGTTGGTTTGAATACATGATCCAAATTCAAACTCCATATATGATTATTTAAATGCCCTTTATTTGTTTTGTGCTAAACAGCAGCTATAAGTTGTTCTAACATGCATGAAAATGGTACAGATGGATTCGCTGAATTTTTCCGATAATTTTTCATATATAAATTATTTCATTTGGAGTTACGGTTAAATTTCTATGAATTTTAGAAGTTTAGGGCATTTCTGAATTTCCTGAATAATATTAAATCCAGAAAACCTATTACCACGTCAGCATGACTTCACGGTGACGTCAGCAAGTCAACGGCGTTGTCCAGGTCAAATCTGACCTGTGGGACCCATATGTCAGTGTCACAGTTAGTTAACAGGGGGTTATCTGCTTAATTAAAAGATTAGGGGGGGTCGGGGCCCACTGGTCAGTGTTAGTGGCTAATTAGGTTTAGTTAATATTTAACTAAAGTTATCAGGGCCTGGCCCCACTAGTCAGCGACCCTGGGGGGTCAAACCCCAGGTCGATCAGGTCAACCCTGCCGGCGACTTGTCGCTGACGACGACAGAAACGGCGGGGCGGCTCGGGATTGTGATATAGGGAACCAATCGAGGCGCCGTTGGGCTCTACGGAAAGCTGGCGATCCCGCGCATCCAACGGTGCAACCGGGGCGAGCTGGGGTGGCCGGAGCTCACCGGAATGAAGCTCACGGCGGCGCCGGCGTTCGGGTGAACTGGGTTTCGGGGTTAGGGAGCACGACAGGAGGCAAAGAGGGGTGTTACGACCTCCTGGGGTTGCACTGAGCACGATGGTGGGCTCGGAAACGAGCTTCGGTGGCTGTGGCCACGGCCACGCCATGGCCGGCGGCGAGAAGCTCTCGGCCGCGGTGGAGAAAGAAGCTAGGGGATGAGCGCGAGCTTGAGAGAAGGGGGAAGAGGAAGAGGGGCTCACAGTGGATCGAACGGAGGGGTCGGCGAGCTCGGGGAAGCTTCTGCGACGGCGAATTTACGGCGGCGATCTCCGGGCACCGGGGATGAGGGAGACGGCGTGGGCGGCGATGCAGGGCTCCCGCAGTCGAACGGGCTGGCGTAGACGATGCAGGAGACGATGGCAGTTCTTCTGGGCTTATCGACAGGGCAAGGGGTGGCCGGTGGCCACGGTGGTTGCGAGCGACGTCGGCGGCGGCTCTCGGTCATGGGGGGGGGGGAGCAGAGGAGCGAGGGGGAGGGAGGTCCAGAGAGCGAGGGAGAAGTGAGAGGGGGGTCTGGGAGGCGCGTGGCGTCACCGGGGCGTCGAGGAGGGGCCAAGCAGGCTGGGAGGGAGGAGGTGGCCGGGGCGCGTGGCCTGCGCGCGCCATCGAGCAGCTTCGGGGCGAGGGGAGGAAGACGACGGAGGGGCTGCGGTGGTGGGCTGGGCCAGTTGGCCAGGCCGCCAGCTGGGCCGGCCAGGTGGGCTTCCAGGTAGGTCCAGGTGAGTTCTCTCTCTCTTATTTCTGTTTTCTTTTATTAATATCTTTTGCCATTGTTTTTGAAGTTTAAGCAAATTCAAACAATGCCAAAACTCCTCTGAATATTTTTATTTTGCTAGATGGACTTTTCCAAAAGCTCATAAAATATTTCAGGGGTATTTGAAATTATATTCTAATTATATGAATATAATTCAAATTCAAATAGCTAATGATTTAAATTCAAAGTCCCAAAAATAAATCCTTAAAAATGTTCAATATTTTGGTTGGGACCAGAACCCTTGCCAAAAATTATCTAACATTTACGAAGAGCATTTTGGAACAATGAATGAGATTTTAGGGTTTTTGCCCTTCTTTTATTTAAGTTTTTGAGGCTTTCCAAATTTCCTCAGTTCAAGTTTTCAAAATTTAAACATGATGCAAACACTAGGCAGCACCAGAAGCTAGGGATGTGACAGGTACCTTATGTCTGCTGGTACCTTATGTCATCTGGAAGTTGTCGCCTGAGAGAAGAGCCTTAAATCAGATTTTGTGCAACTAAATGTCATATCCACAACATCTGTAAGATTAGTAAATTAGCCCAACAACATCTCAATAAACAAATGAAACTCCCAACAAGAACTTATGATATATCTTCACTTCTTCAGTAGTAGATAGATCAGCAGGAATCTTGCATTGATTTAACATTGCAGAACATTTTTCTTTACAAGTTCTAGGCAGCAGTTGCCCAATGTCAAATTAAGTCATTATATAAGAGGCTAGCAAGCATTTCTTTCTTCCTATCCATGTAATACAAACTTTATCCCAAGCAACCAAGCATTTTGCCCCAGAGCAAGTGTCGTCTTTAGACCAAAAAAAGGTACATCGTCTCTTGTCGAGGGCTTCAATAACCTGGATAGGAAGAGTGAAACAGAGCATAAAATAGGTAGGGAGGCTGTCAAGAATGGCGGAGAGGAGAACAAGCTTGCCATCGCGAGAGAGAAGTAGCGTGCACCACCCAGCTAGGTAGATATCACACCGATCGATGACTGGTTGGAAGGCTGAGGGGGGAAGTTTGTCGGGAGAGAGAGGAAGGCCGAGATAAGTTTGCGGGAAGGAGGAGATGTTAGTGGCAAGGTCAGCTGCCATAAGAGCTGCGTCAGCGGGATCAACATTAAGAGGGATAAAGGTGGTCTTGTCAAAATTAATCTGGAGACTAGTGGCCACAACGAAGCTATCTAGAATACTCTTAAGGTGTTTTGCGGCCCCGGGCGTAGCTTTAACTATGATAAGCGTGTCATCGGCGTATTGAAGGACGGGACAGGGAAGGTTAGGGCTAAGGGGGTGCAACAAATTACCTTCACTATTGGCTTTGATGAGCATTTGTTGGAGGATATCGGCGACAATAATGAAAAGGTAAGGGGAGAGAGGGTCGCCCTGCCGGAGTCCATTTTTGCATTGAATCCACCTCCCCAGAATGCCATTTAGCATAAGGAAGTGGATCTAGTGTTAAGGAGAGAGTTAATCCAGTCGCACCACCGAGGGGGGAAACCTCTAACCTGCAGGGTATGGAGGAGGGTCTTCCAGCAAACAGAGTCAAACGCTTTCCGAAAGTCTAGTTTGATGATGAGGGAGGGGGCTTTCCTTTTTGCACAACAGTGAAGGATATCAACAGCGTAGAGGAAGTTCTCAGAGATGTTACGACCAGATAGGAAACCAGTTTGGTCAGCATGCACCAAGAGGAGGATAAGGGGTTTTAGTCTGTTGGTTAGAAGTTTTGCGACTCCTTTGATAGGACAGTTTTGAAGAGAGATGGGGCAGAAGTCAGCGGGGGAGCGAGCCTCAGAGTGCTTTGGAAGGAGGATTATGAGGGCCCGGTTAAGGCAAGAGATATCGCTATTTTGGGCGTGAAAGTCTGAAAGGAAATTAGTAATCTTCCCTTTGAGGATGTGCCAAAATTTGCCGTAGAACCCAGGGCCAAAGCCGTCCGGTGCAGGACTAGCGTTCTTGTTCATGGAGAGGAAGGCATTGGTGATTTCGTCGTCTGTGAAGGGGGCATCCAGGGAGCAGAGTTGTGGAACGGGTTCAGGGTATAATTCCGTGAGAGCGAAGGACCAGGTTGGCTGAAAGGCCGTGCCGAGAAGGGAGGCGTAGAAGTCGGAAAGAATGTTGGATTTAGCATCGTGGGAGAAGAATTCCGAGCCATTTGAGACAAGAATATTAATTTTGTTTTTCGGAGACGGGCAGAGGCAGACGCGTGAAAGAAGCGGGAGTTTTCATCTCCTTCTAAAGCGGAGCGGATTTTTCCACGTTGGATCCAATAGAGGGCTTTCTCACGAAGCGTGCATTGGAGAACTTTAATAATGACACGACGGAGAGCCAGTTCAGGAGACGAGAGGAAACGAGATTCTTCGATGAGGTCGAGAACGGAGATGACAGTCCTGCAGTTCTTCTCCCTAGTATTTAGAGGCAAGGCGGAGCGGCGCCAAATTTTTAAGTCAGCGCGAGTACGTTTGAGAGTAGCCACTAGGGAAAGCGAGTGATTTGAGCAAGAGCGGCCTGCGGCCCAAGCGTTTTGGACTACCGTAAGACAGGCCGGCCTAGTGGTCCATCTAAGTTCGAAACGAAAAAGCGCGGGACGAGGGATGGCGGTATCTATAGAGATCAGCAGGGGAACATGGTCAGAGACGAATCTGGTGAGCGAGGAAATGGTGGTGTTTGGGAAGAGGAGATCCCAGTCCACATTGATGAAAACTCTGTCAATTTTTTCGAGAGTGGGTTGATCTCTTTTGCTAGACCAAGTGTAGCATCTATCCAGAAGGGGAAGCTCGATCAGCGCCTTCTGGTTAATAAAGGAATTGAACATGTCTGCTTCGGACTGCCTAAAATTACTAGTGTTTTTGTCCGAGGGGAGTCTTAGGAGATTGAAATCACCCAGGATTAGCCCAGGTGTGGGAGGAGTGGGGGCGAAGGAGGCGAGTTCCGAGAGGAAATCCTGCTTGAGCGCATGGTCGGTAGGAGCATAAACATTGGTAATGGCAAGCGGGTGGGGGGAGGCTAGACAGGAGACGAGGGTTGTTTGGGTGTAGAGTCCGGAGTCCATTGTAATAAGAGAAAAGTGAGCCGAGGAGAAGGCCGAAAGCATACCACCTGCAGACCCAAGGGCCGGTCGAGGGTGGGTTAGATTCAGGTGCTTAGGGAGGAAGGAACACTGCTTTAGAGTAGAGATGGAGTCTAGCTTGGTTTCTTGCAAAAAGCAGGCATGAGGATTAATGGCCAGGAGTTCAGAGAGGATATTCGAACATTTTTGTGTTTGCCCAAGGCCACGAACATTCCAACAGCAGAAACTGAATTTGTGATTAACCATAGTGATGAAGAAGGCACCTAGAAGCAAAGGCGAGTCCACTAGAGGGACAAAGTAGATAGTCCTGGGAGCACACACGCATTACAAAACACGTTACAAAAGGGTCGAAGACCAACTCGCCGGAACAACATGGCGACCACGGGCTTAAGCTAATGAACGGGAAACTAGGAATTAAACCATTGCCAGATGGGCAGATACAGCCATAACAAGTAAGGACAGAGCGGCCATGGCGAGGTGCCGTCGTCCAAGGCAGGAGGTCGTGGATCACGGCGCCGGCGAGGACACCTCCTGAACCTCCACCGGTTCAGCGCCACAGAGCTTGGCAATGAGAGCAAGGGCATCGGAGTCCAACACCGGTTCCTCAGGAGCGCTGGTGAGTCCAGAGGTATCCAGGGCTTCGACGAGGTCGTGAGAGGCGTGCTGCAGGTCGAAACGACGAGCCTTGACACGTATGGCCTTCATGGTCATGTCCACGAACTAACCGTCCCCATTGTCAGTGAGGCGACGGCTGCGGCGAAGCTTGGCGGTGTTGGTGGCCCTCTTGTTGGCCGTCAGTTTACGACGCATCGTGGCCTCATGCGCTTCCGACCCAAGCGAGGTATAATCCTTGACTGAACAGGAGGGAGCAACAAAACTTAGGGGCAGGTCGAGAGAAAGAGAGATGGAAAGCTGGGAGGCCGGATATTTACCCGAGAGAAGCGAGGTCTCACCACCATCTAAATCGAGCGCGGAGAAGGAGTTGGAGACATCGACCGATGGTGTGAAGGAACCGGAGAGGCCAGAGTCCTGGGCGGCGCCCTCAACGCCCTCAGTGTCGTCGGACAGAACGAGCAGGGTCCGCAGCCGGTGGCAACAGAGGACCGCCGACAAGAGGTTGGAGAAGGTTGCGAGGGGCTTGCGGGGCTTGAGCTTGAGGAGGCAAGGACGGCCCAGCAGTTGGTGGTGGTGGCTGCATGGAAACAGCAGCGTGTGGGCCAGAGCACGGCCCAACATGGCTGCAGTTCCACCGCCAGGCACCGTGGACGTGAGCATCACTGCCGTTGCCGTCCGCGTCGTGGTCGAGGGGGATGGTGAGGTCCTCGAAGACGGCCCAAGTCTTGACAACACGGAGCTGGACGTCGACAATTTGGGCTGGCGGAAGGCGAAGGATGAACCCATCCGGGGTGACATGGTCACTCTCAACGCGGAGAAAGGCGCGCATCACCGTGAAGTCGCCGGCGTTGAGGCAGCGGCTGTCGACGCAGCAGAGCACCCCAAAGTGGCCGAACACGAAGTTGGCGCCTTGGGGGTGCCACAGCTCGAGCGGGTAGTTCTTGGCCTCGATCTCCACCAAGTGGTCGTAGCGCGTGGCGGCCCGGTTGTCGGTCTCCTCTGGGCGGAGGAGGGTGATGGTGACGCCGGCGAATTTGGCGGGGAAGTGGGTCATGGTCAGCTCACGGTCCTCGTTGGAGTCGAAGACGAGAAGGGCCGCACACCCCGTCGTAGCCGCGAAGTAAAAGGATGTAACGCCGGTGTAGAACTCGACGGCGTGGTGGATGAGGTCGTACGGCTCCTCTATGACTTGGTCTAGGTGGGCGAATCAGAAGTGCCCAACGTCGTGGAGGAGGCCGGAGGGGACGAAGATGTCCGGATATGTAGAGTGCGCGCGGCCAGGAGAGGAGGCCGAGGACGAAGCAGATGAAGGCGTGCGGACTGGTCCGCGGACGCCGGAGGCCGCGTCCGGCACCGTGCCGTCCCTACCTGCGGCAGAGACGAGGCTGGGGTGCGGGGATCCACGCTGGGACAGGGGAGCGGAGTCGTCGTCCGACGAGGCAGAGCGAGGCGAGCGCGGCGAGGTGGTGAGGGGGTGCAGCAGGGTGAGGCAGTGGGATCCGATGACAAGGACGTTGGGGTTGGCGTCCGCCATGGGAGAGTTTCGGTGGAGGAGACGAAGGCGTTGGAGGGCTAGGGGGAGGTTGGAGGTGCACTGGTAGCTACGATGACCAGAACCACCACAGCGAGAGCAGCGGATGGGATCACGGCAAGCTTGGACAAGGTGGTCTGGAGCAAGGCAACGAAAACACAAAGGTCTAGAACGGATGCGGGGGGGGGGGGGGGGGGGGAGTGGTGAGGTGAGGTCGCTGATAAAGAGGCGGGGTAGCGGAGGGCGCGGCGGGCGAACGGGGGCCGGGAGCGGGGTGCCGCTGCATTTTTTTGGGGGAGAGCAGCACGTCGCGGTAGGAGGGAGCAGGTACTAGCGCCGCGGCGATGGGACTTGGCTCGGGGAGCGTGGAAGAGGGCGATGAGGTGAGCGGCGATCTCTCGAGTGGCTTTGGGGTAGGGTTTTCATAGGGAGGGCAGAGAGCAGGGCCGCGGTCCACGGCGTTTCGCTTATGGACAGGGGTCGAAGAGAGGGAGAGCTCACAGGCTGTGTCTACGCAGGAGGGGGAGGAAGTTAGGTTTGCCATTAATGCTGGCAGAGGGGGAGGACGGGGAGGTACGCGTGCTTGCATGCCGGGTACGGAGGGGGACGTGAGCGGAGCGGGAGGCAGGGGGATTGGGAGGCGGGAACGGGATTGGACCGGGCATGGCAGCGCCGCGCGCGTCAGCACGCGTGCATGCCTTGGCTGGCTGCGCCGGGCAAGAAAAAATTTTTACTAGGCTAGGAACGGGAGGGAGGGGAAGGACAGAGTGAGGCGTCCCCAGAATGGAGGGAGGGGCAGTGGATCCGTTAGTTTCCTTGGCTGCCAAGTTCGGGGGACGCAGCGGTTCAAAATTTGAATTCGCATATTCTTTTGCTGCCTGGAGGAATTGGCTGAGGGCTAGGGTAATGCCAGGACAAGAAACCAGAGACTTTTTGACGAGCTCGTTTCTGACCTCATCCGTCGACACTAAAGTAAGGAAAAAACACTCTTGGTAATGCATAACAATAAAGCTAGAACGCCCAGTGAAAGAGTGGTCGAGGGCAAGTTTAACCAATAACGCACTCGGTTTTGGTACTGCTGAAAAGAAGCTTATCCAAAGCAAGGTGTGTGTTTTGGGATCAGGATTGGTGGTAGGAAGTGGAACTAGATCAACTTTGAATTTGCGCAGGATGAAAGAACGAAACTTAAACCCATGCCGTAATGGACTAACCTTAACTGGTGATTGAGGCAAGCTTGTCAAAGATCCAGGCTGAGGAAGAGTGCGCCCCTCAGGCTTGGGAAAGGCCGCCGCCGGAGCGCTCCTGCTGAAAGGCAGCGCAGGGATGGAGAAATGAACGTCCACCCCAGGTCGCCGGAGCGCACCAAAGGAGATGATGAGGTCGGCGACACCCCGATTTGCCACCGAGAAGGAGAACTCATCCTCCGCTTCCTCAGCAGCGTGGAACTGCGAAGGGACTCCGCCGAACAGGCATGCGAGGATGAGGTTGCACAGTTGCTGCCACACCACGAAGGGGAACTGGAGGAAAGAGACCCGCAAGCGGCAAGCCGGCGGAGCCGGCGCAGAAGGAACTGTGACGAAAGACTTGAGCCTGACCCAGGCAGCATTTTCGAATTTTGTGGCCGTGGCGTGGTGCAGCAGGAGGACATCTGTCAAGGGTTTGCAAGAGGAGACAGGGCTCGAGTGGTAAGAACGGGCTGAAGGAGAGTGAGAACAGTCTCCGATGGATGGGACGAAGGCCAAGAATATCAGAAACCAAGGTCGCATGCGAGACAGAGAAGAGGAAGGTTTGAGAGCGTAGGAGACGGACATTGAAGGAGTCAGCGAATCCGCCAATGAAGGATTGCAGAAGAGCGCTGGCCAGCAGCTCGTCGAACCAGAGCTTGGTCGAGGAGACAGTAAGGCAGAGCAGGTGCTCCGATGAGCCGGGAGCGAAACACGGCTCGGGGAGCTGGAGCTTGTCCGCATCGCCGAGACCAAGGAAAAGACGCAGGGAGTCCTGAGCGAGAAGGACGTATCGGGGGCGGGGGAGAGGATCAGCAGCGCCCACGGGGAGAGCGCCGAGCGGCCGAGGAGAGGCCGTCAGCGATGGCGAGGCGGAGGAGGGGGACGGGAGCGAGGAGAGAGTCATTTTTCCGTCTCCTCTCCTAGTATGGTTGATGAGCTGAATTATGTCGCGAGCTCCTCAGGATGATAACTGAAGTTAGCAGTCTGATAGGAAACTGACTATGTAGGATGTATAGACTGAGATACAGGCGCTCCACCAGCACGGTGCTGTTAAGAAAATCTTGTGTTGAGGCATAATAGTACTACACTAACCATGGCCAACTCTCTGATCATGTACTCGTTTATATCCATCTTGAAAGGCGCTGGTAAGTTGAAGTTTTCTAAGACTGGTGGCAGCTTTGTGGTTCCTTATGGGATCTTGGTTCTTTTGTCATCTGGGAGTTGTCGCCTGAGAGAAGAGCCTTATGTCATCTGTAATCAGATTAGGTGCCACTAAATGTCATTTGCCACAACGTCTTTAAGATTAGTAAATTATCCCAACAACGTCTCGCTCAATAAATAAATGAATAAAACTTCCAACAAGAACTTATGATATATCTTCAGTAGTAGATAGAGCAGCATGAATCTTGCATTGAATTAACATCTCAGAACATTTTTGTTTACATGTTACATCATTCAACACTTACTCAAAAGCTCATGAAGTCATCATGATATAAGAGGCAGTAGCGTTGCTTTCTTCCTGTAACTTCTCATACCCGTCCATATAATACAAAAGCTAGCAAGCAGAAATAAAAGAGAGAGAAACAAGCCTGAAGATGATTCAAGTCTAGAGTCATGCCCATTGGAATGAGAGGAATCAGAAACACATGCTGCCTCTCTTGGATGTATAGGCTGAGAGAGAGAACCCGTTGCAGCTCATCTTTCATAAGCTGGACTATAGTGTCAGATCATCTATGATGTTTCTCATCACGTCGTTTACACTTGGTGATCATTACCTGAAAACTTCGGTATTTCTGGACTACAAGATTTTGCGAAGTATGATAGAGGAAGAAAGGTGTCAGTTTAGAGGGCACGCCCTGCAATGGCGGCATCTCCCGGATGTTCTCAAAGGAGGAGGAGGGCCGTAGGGCGATTTCCCTTCGGATTCGTGCAGTACCCTTGCATCGCACGAACAAATGCATTATGTCTTCGTCTTGGGCCATGTTGCATTAGAAAGCTTAGTATTGTGGTGAAGGTTTTCCCTAGTGTTGAGCCTGTTGAGGTTTAGTAGCCAGTCAACAAAATTCACAAGTGGGCGAGACTTCCCCGCTGGTCAGCGATCTGCTGTGTGGTGTAGCCTGAACAGAAAAATCCTGCAGCAAGCGAGACAAGTTTAACAAGGTTGGCCTGTTACCAAAGTCCAGTTTGATCCATCCTACATAAGTGCGAGTAGTGCATTTTGGCTTGGATGGTGGGAGTAAATAGCAGGAAAAGTAGTGGACAAATTTTCACTTTGTAGTAGTCTACAAAAAGTTGATTTGCCATCCCCTACGGTACAATGAGAAATTTTATTAAGCTAAAAGAAAGTTTATTTGCCATTCATACAAGGGGCTAGAACTAGCAGTATACAAGACAACGATCAAAGTGAAGATAATAGAAGTTAGCAGCCCGATAGGAACAGAAACTGACTATGTAGGATGTATAGACTGAGATGCAGGTGATCTACTAGCTCCGTCTAATTCAGTCAATCTTTTGTTGAGTCATAATAGTGCTACCTACATTTTAGGCAATGCTACTACGCTAACCACACCAGGATGAACAAGCCAAATGTTCGGTTTTTTTTGTTAGGAGCGTTAGCATAGAACAAGCCATATTCTTGTTTGCATGCTTTATTGTCTTCTAGGTCTGAGTGACTGAGTCTATGTTAGAATTCACTTAATAGGGTGTGGTTCTTTCGTTACACCAACCTATGGGATTGTGGTCTGCAATATTTTACTTCTCTACTTATAGCGTCCAAAATGTGAGGACTGTCTTTGGTTGACACTGTATTACCTCCAACTACATATATACGGCATCTAATGAGAGTACCATGAGAGCTTCATCAGGTTTCAGCCCCATTCACGCGGTTTGGTACAAGACTCGTAAATTCTCTCAACAAATGAACTTATGATATATCTTCAATTATAGTAGATAGAGAAGGAATCTTGCATTGATTCGACATCATCGAGCATTTTCCTTTGCATGTTATTGCAACACTTACTCAAACACTCATGATATAAGAGGCTGTAGCATTGCTTTCTTCCTGTCACTTCTCATACCATGTAGGATAATAGCTAGCTAGCAGAAATACAAGAGAGAAAACAAGCTAGGAGAATATAGTTCAAGTCTAGAGTCTTGTCCATTGGAATGAGAGGAATCAGAAACACTTGCTGACTCTGTTGGTTGTATAGGCCGAGACACAGAAGTCTGCACATCACGGCCTTCAGCACCTGGACTTGTAATTACAGCACGACAGGACCACGTGTAGATTTTGGGCAATGCTACAACTATAAACAAAGTGGTACCAGATCATGGTGTCGAGTCTGGCAGCCGATTTGCATCACTGGTCATACTTTAAAGCATCGGAATACATGATTCATGTTATTCTTATGAGGATTAGCAAAGGATTGGATAGCATGCTAGAACAAATAAGTCATTTTCATCTCTACCCTCCTCTCTCTCTCTCCAATGAAGAAGTCCTCGTGCTTAATTACATTGTGTGTAAATTACACAAAACTACAATTTTGATAGTTGATGTAACAAATAGTCACAACAATATATTAGGGTAATCTCTCACAACAAACACAAACAGAGTCGTCACTGTTTGACACTAAAATAACGTTTGAGGCCCACAAGTAAAATTTAACATAATGTTGACTTACATCATAATGTTGACATGTCGAGAGTCATTTTTCAAACATGTCTTTGTTTGGGCAGAGGCAAAATCCCGCACTGAATTAATGTCAAAGACATTTTTTGTGTGTGTTATATAGAATGCAAATACAAGAGAAGGTGGCTTATTAGCTTTTCCTTTATCACTTTCATACATATCTATCCATAGTTTCATACGAGGCACTATAACTAGCATAATACAAGACAAAAAGCAAAGGTGAAGATAATTGATTACATAGGAATTAGAGAGACCAGGAGCAGAAACTGACTATGCAGGATGTATACACTGAGATACAGGTGCTCCACCAGCACCGTGTAGTTTAGAAAATCTTCTGTTGAGGCATAATAGTACTACACTAAACACGCCAAGACGAACAGGGGCTTGGTTTTTGCTTTGTTTTAGGAGCGTTAGCAAAAGCCAGATTCCCGGCCGTTTGCATGCTTAAGTGCCAACCTATTTGGGTTGTGGTCTGCAATATTTTACTTGTCTACTTATACTATCCAAAAAGAGGATGGGCGTCTTTGGTCGACACTGCAGTATGATATTATACCTCCAACTACATATATACGACATCAAATGAAAGTAACACGGAGCTTCGTCGGGTTTCAGTCCTATTAACACGGTCTGCTACATGACTCATAATGCTCCCAACAAATGAACTTATAATATATCTTGAGTGATGGTAGATAGAGCAGGAATCTTGCATTGAATTAACGTCATAGAATGTTTTCCTTTGCATATTACAGCATGCAACACCTACTGAGACGCTCATGATATAAGAGGCAGTAGCATTTCTTTCCTCCTGTCATTTCTCATACCCATCCATATAGGACAATAGCTAGCAAGTGAAATACAAGAGAAAAAGCAAGTTGGAGATGATTCAAGTTTAGTCTTGTAAATTGGAATGAGAGGAATCGGAAACACATGCTGCCTCTGATGGATCTATAGGCTGAGAGACAGAATTCAGGAAAAGACGTCCCTCAGAACCTGCACTTGTATCAGGGCACAACTGTACCATTTATACTTTGGGATATGCTACAACTATTAACTAAGTGGTACTTGATCAATGTTTCTCAGCCGGTCTACACCATCAGTCAGAGTTTGGAGGATCAGAGTAACAAGTCATGTTTTTCTTATGAGGACTAGCGAAGGAGAGGTAATCTTATGAGTTTCCTACTAGTCTTTCTGAGTCAAGTCATGTTTTGTTCATGTGGAGGCAGTCTTTCAGGACAACAAGCAAAAAAGTAAAGGCCCTTTTCATCTCTATCATCATCTCTCCCCAATAAAGATGTTATAGTGTTTAATTACGTTGTGAATTAATTACATAAAACTAGAATTTTGATGGTTGATATAGCAAATAGTCACAACAACGAGAAGTTTTAGCATGCCCCCTCTTACCCCCTTTTTCACATGAGAGGTAGGATTATATAATACATCTTAGCCATTGATCTCATTAATTAGTGGTCAGATATGTTGAAATATCTCGTGTAGGCCTATGTGCCGGCGCATATACTTAGCATAGGGTTAGTTAGTTAGAGATATACTTGTATTAGTTAAACCTCTTTCTATCTCTATCTATTATTCCCTTGTACTCCAAGTCTTGTATGCGATCATGGGATAAGCCCCATCATTATCAATAAATACCCGCGGCCCTCTCTCGAGAGGGTAGAACGCTTCCACCATAATTTCTACATGGTAATCAGAGCATCCTCTTCCTCCATGTTCTGAACCCTAGAAAAAAACCCATCTACACCAAAAACCAATGGCATCCTCATCGACAAACCCAGCTCCCTCAGGCCTCGGTTCTCAAGTCTCGGAGAAGCTGACCAGGGAGAATTATCTCCTGTGGAGGGAACAGATCCTCCCTCACTTCCTTGGCGTAGGGCTCTATGGCTACCTCGACGGCTCCATCACCGCGCCACAGAAGCTCGTCGTCGTCAAGGACAAGGACGGCAAGGATCAGACGATCCAAAACCCATCATACGATGCATGGGTCAGGCAGGACCAGCAGGTCCTCGGGCACATCTTGAACAATCTGTCAAGGGATGTGCTCGTCTCCGTCGTCTCCATCCGGACTGCTCATGCACTCTGGACAAGCCTCGGTAACATGTTTGCTTCACAGTCCCGTTCACGCATCAATAACCTTCGCATCTCCCTCGCCAATGCCCAGAAAGGTACCCAATCTGCTGCGACGTACTTCTCTCGGATGCGGGGCTTCGCGGATGAACTTGCTGCAGCCGGGAAGCCACTGGAGGAAGATGAACTCATCTCCTTCATTGTCGCGGGGCTGGACCTCGACTACAACTCTGTGGTCTCAGCCCTGGACGCCCGCACTGAACCAATCATCGTCGACCTCCTCTACTCCCAGATCTGCAACTTTGATCAGTGAGTGGAGCTCTTCACGGGTGGCGCCGGTGGCGGAGGATTCAAGTCCTCCGCCAACACCGCCGCACGTCGTGGTGGTCCGCCGCCTCCCTGCGGCAAGCAGCAGCAGAAGCCAAACGGCGGCGGGTACGGTGGCGGGTACGGTGGCTACAAGAAGAAGCAGGGCAGCGGTGGGCATCCTTTCTACAACAACAATAAGGGCGCCCGATCAGGTTGTGCACCAGGAGGCCCCGGAGGCCCAAGAGGCTCTGGTGGCTCCGCACCCAGCAACAACAATGCAAGGGGGAATGACCCCATCCAATGCCAGATTTGTGGTAAGTTTGGCCATAGTGCCGAAGACTGCTGGTACAGATTTGATGATGATGCACTGGAAGAGAAAGTTGCTGCCGCTGCTCAATACGGGGTGGATACAAACTGGTACATCGACAGTGGGGCGACCGACCACCTCACAGGAGAGTTGGAGAAGCTAATCGTCCGTGACAAGTATCGCGGGCAAGATCAGATCCATGGCGCAAATGGAACAGGTATGAGAATCGATCATGTTGGTCAGTCAGTATTACATACCTCTAGTCGACCCATTCATCTTAAAAAAATTCTTTATTCACCTCATGTTAGAACAAATCTCCTCTCTGTTCATCGTATTGCTTTGGACAATCATGTCTTTCTTGAATTTCATCCTTTTTTCTTCTTGATTAAGGATCAGGCAACGAGGAGAATCCTCTACAGAGGTAGATGCGTCGGTGGGCTATATCCGTTGATTCCTCGTTTTAGGAGTTCCAATAAACAAGGTCTTGGTGTCACCACACTATCTTCGGCAAGGTGGCATGATCGTCTAGGGCATCCTTCTTTTACTATTGTTCATCGTGTGCTTAGTCAAAATAAGCTCCCTTTTGTTGGCGAGCCTAGCAATGAAACAGTTTGTGATTCATGTCAGAAAGGAAAAAGTCATCAGCTTCCTTACCCCGTGTCAACTAGTGTTTCTTCCAAACCATTAGAACTCATTTTTTCTGATGTATGGGGGCAAGCACCTCTTTATGTTGGTAGATACAAGTACTATGTAAGCTTTATTGATGATTATAGCAAGTATACATGGATCTATCTTATCAAAAACAAATCTGATGTGTTTCAAGTCTTCCAAAATTTCCAAGGTTGAACGAAAATTCAATAGTAAAATTATCTCAGTTCAGTCAGACTGGGGTGGTGAGTATGAAAAATTGAACCCTTTCTTCCAAAGATTAGGGATTTCTCACCATGTCTCCTGCCCTCGTGCGCATCAACAGTACGGCTCGGCAGAATGTAAGCATAGTCATATCATTGAGATTGGCTTGTCTCTACTTGCAAATGCGTCTATGCCTCTTATGTTTTGGGATGAAGCCTTCCTCACTGCCACTCATCTCATAAATATTCTGCCTAGTAGAGTTATCAACTTTGAAACACCCACCGAACGACTCCTACAGACTACACCAAACTATTCCTCTCTCCTTGTATTTGGTTGTGCGTGTTGGCCAAACTTACGGCCATATAACTCGCGAAAACTCTCTTTTCGATCCAAACAATGTGTGTTCATCGGGTATAGCCCGCAACATAAAGGTGTCAAATGCCTAGATGTTTCCACTGGTCGGGTGTATATCTCCCGCGATGTCGTTTTCGACGAGACAGTTTTCCCTTTCAAAAATCTCCATCCAAACGCCGGCGCCCTCTTACAAAAAGAGATTCTTCTTCTTCCTGCTCATCTTTCCGGCTTAGATCAAGGGGGAAATAATACTACTGATCACATGAATAATTCTCATGACCATGCTACTAAGCCTGTTGATGATGCAGATAATACAGAAAAAAATTCTGCAGAAACTGGTGCTGAAAACACTGTGTATCAGCCCATATTTCATGCTCCAGAAGAAGACAGAGGCACGCGACACGAGGCTGATTCGCCTGTGCGTGCAGCGTCGGGATCCGCGGGCGTGCGTTCCCGTGCAGATACGCCGTCATCTCGGCAGGACTCCGCCTCGGGACGCCCATGCGGCAACGTCCCACGCGGGGCCGAGCTGGGCCACTCTCCATCCGCCACGCGGGCTGTAGATCCGCGCCTGTCTCCCACTTGCGTGCCCGTGGCGAGCCCCACCGTGCATGCAGACTAGGGTGCGTCGGGTGGCGACGCGGTCGCTGACTCGACAGGAGGTGACGCGGACGCTGGCGATGCGGGCGCTGATTCGCCCGTCCAGTCCGGTTGGGAATCGTCCTTGGGCTCTGCTTCCTCGGACGGATCACCATCGGGATCGCCACCAGGCAGGCCTGCACGGTCGGGCGTGGGATCTTCTGTGCCCGGGCCAGTGGGCGCTACACGCACCACCACCACGAGACTTCAAACAGGAAAAATTCAACCTGTTAATTACAAAAATATTTTGAAATTTGGTTTAACCTGTACAACAGGAGAGCCACGTTCTTTTGATGAAGCTTTGAGAGATCCTAGATGGAAGAAGGCCATGGAAGAAGAATATATGGCTTTGAGGAAAAGTGAGACATGGCACTTGGTTCCACGTGGTCAAGGTAAAAATCTGATAGACTGTAAGTGGGTTTACAAAATTAAAAAGAAAGCAGATGGCACGGTTGATAGATACAAGGCCAGGCTAGTGGCAAAAGGTTTTAAACAGAGATATGGAATAGATTACGAGGATACTTTTAGTCCGGTTGTTAAAGCTGCTACTATCAGATTGGTTTTGTCTGTTGCTGTGTCTAGGGGATGGAGCCTACGACAGTTGGACGTGCAGAACGCGTTTTTGCATGGTGTTCTGGAAGAGGAGGTTTAATGAAACAACCACCTGGGTTTGAAAACAAGAATGCACCCTTTCATGTGTGTAAACTTGACAAGGCCCTCTACGGTCTGAAGCAGGCCGCGAGAGCATGGTATCATCGCTTGAGTATGAAGTTACAAGCCATCGGCTTTGTTCCTTCCAAGTCTGATATTTCATTATTTATTTTCAACAAGTTCAAAATAACAATGTACATGCTAATATATGTTGATGATATCATCATTGCAAGCTCATCTGATGAGGCAGTGACAGCACTCCTGAAAGACCTAGACTCTGAGTTTTCTTTAAAGGACTTGGGAGATCTGAATTTCTTTCTCGGCATTGAAGTCAAGAGAAACAAAGATGGTATTATTTTATCTCAGGAAAAATATGCTAATGATCTCTTGAAAAGGGTTGGAATGCAGGATTGCAAGCCTTCACCAACTCCACTGTCTAGTTCAGAGAAACTATCCTTGCATGAAGGAGAGCTTCTGAGTCAGGAAGATAGTACTCAGTACAGAAGTATGATTGGTGCACTTCAATATTTAACTCTTACTAGACCAGATTTATCCTTTGCTGTAAACAAGGCCAGTTTCTCCATGCACCTATCACCTTGCACTGAACTACAGCTAAACGTATTCTGAGATATGTGAAGTATATAGTAAATGTTGGACTAATATTCAGTAAGTCTCAATCCACACTTGTCAGTGCTTTTACTGATGCTGACTGGGCTGGAAGTATTGATGACAGACGGTCCACGGGTGGTTTTGCAGTATTTCTTGGTCCAAATTTGATATCATGGTCTGCAAAGAAACAGGCTACTGTCTCCAGGTCTAGTATAGAAGCTGAGTATAAGGCATTGGCTAATGCTACTACAGAAATTATCTGGCTTCAGTCTTTGTTGAAGGAACTTGGAGTGACACAAATGCAGGCTCCTTGTTTATGGTGTGATAATCTTGGAGCCACCTACCTTTATGCTAATCCAGTGTTTCATGCCAGAACAAAACATATTGAGATAGATTTTCACTTTGTTAGAGAACGTGTTGCCAACAAGGAGTTGGACGTTCGGTTTATTCACTCTAGAGATCAGATTGAAGATGGTTTCACAAAGGCATTGCCTACAAGGAGCTTCGAGAAATTTAGACGTAATCTCAACTTGATCAAGTTGTGATTAAGGGGGTGTGTTGAAATATCTCGTGTAGGCCTATGTGCCGGCGCATATACTTAGCATATATAGGGTTAGTTAGTTAGAGATATACTTGTATTAGTTAAACCTCTTTCTATCTCTATCTATTATTCCTACAAGATAAACTATTACCTCCTTACCTCACATGTAAAAAGAGGGGGTAAGAGAGAGCATGTTAAAATTTGCCCATAACAATATATTGGGGGCAATTTCACATAAAGAAACACAAATCGAGCCCTTGCTGTTTGGCACCTTCATTTTTACGGTTTGTTGAATAAAATACCATTTACTTTGTCATGAACATTTTTTAGTCAATCTTAAATGTCACCCACTCATTTTTTTCGTTACATCTCATGCACGGTCTCATGTGGACAACTGTTCCATCCAGAATGTTGCGTCCTAGAATGAATGTCATTGGAGATAGCCCAACCACATGATCCGCAAGCACAATGATCCTATTTTTCGCTACATTGGTACAAATAATAATTGAAGTTGATATTTTCGAGATATATTGTCCTATACTTGCATCCATTCCACATCCTTTGTCTTTGGCAACAAAATGATGTCACCAAAGTTTAGCCTTGAAAGATAAAGTGGACGGTAGGAAATTGAAACCCCCCATAACCATAAGGTATGCCTTAATGACATCCCATAAGTTCTGGTAGAACTAAGCGGGGAAGCCATCAGGACCCATCGTTTTATTGTCCTCCATCTGGAAGATTGTTCGCTCGCACCTAATTTTGTGAGATGACGTGGTGAGGGTTTCATTCTCCACATGTGAGATCCGGGGTAAATTGTCAGTTCTGGACTCATCTAGAGAGACATGAACCTCCTTAGGATCCCCCAAATAGATTTTTGTAATATTTGGTTGTATACTGTCCGAGCTCCACTTGACCTTCAATCTGGACCTCAACCTGTTGACTCTGAAAATGCACCTTTTCATATGGTGCCCATTATCTACCATATGGAAATATCTCGCGTTATTGTCAATTTAGCTATTTCTAAAATGCATAGAAAAATTTGTGAATCTTGGCGCAGATTGGCGGCCCACAATCTCCGTGCCCCAAGACCTGCGTGCCCTAAATCATTTTCATCTACATAGTGAAATAATCATCTCATAGAGCATAAAGTTTCGATGCAAATCGTGACATGTATTTGGAATAATTAGGGAAAATATGTGGAGGCAAGGATGTGATGTGCATACCATGGGATGAGAGTCCCGCAACATTATTGCCTGCCTTCTCTTCGCTTTCACCATTGAGAGCGCCCGGAGCCGACGGGAAAATTTGCCACAAGAAATCCTCCCACCGGTCCAAGCCTTCCACAAAACCAAAGATGGCATGGATGAGAAGGTATATTGGGATGAGAGGTATCCGGGTAGAGAGACCGGGGACCGGGAGAAGAGGATACGAGGAGTAGAGGCAAAACACGTTCCCGACGGTGGTTAGGAGGAGAGGGTGTCATAGGGGAAGAAGAAGAGGATTTGCCCATTCAAGCCCTGTGGCTCCCATTTTGATTTGAAATATTTGACCGCCTAGTAATCCAGATCGATGCCTGAATGTCTGACCCCTGATGCGAGTTTAGAGTTGGAAAGCAAGACAAAGGTAAAATAACAGCGCCCGAACATCCGGAAAGTGGCCTATAAGTCTGGCGGCTAATGCACATGCACATTGGTGTTTTGAAAAGGTCGATGCAGTTCCAACGACTAGATGTCCGGCAGGTAGCCCGGATGTTTGGCGACCAAAACTCAGTTTTTACTTGTTCTCAAAAAGATATACACATGGTAGCTAGACGGGATAACATGCACACTCAAGATAGAATGATAGAGGAGATATATGCACTCAATTTTGCAAGATGCAAATTATAAAATACTAAAGTCTAGTGTGCCACCCACATTAGTCCTACAGTGGCATATTTTAGATCCTATACGCTCAATTATCACCCAAATGAAAACCAAACATGTCATAATGAGAGCGTGGTGGCCAAGGCCACCATGTGTGAGGATATGTAACGTGGCACCGCTAAGATTTTGACCTTGGGCCCAAAATCACTACTCAATCGTTTAAGCATATCTATCAAAAAAGAATGGAACATGGTCCGCTCGCACCTATTTTTGTGAGATGGGTGTGGTGATGGTTTCATTTTCCACATGTGAGATCTGGGGTAAATTGTCAGTTTGGGTCTCATCTAGAGAGACATGACCCTCCTTGGGATCCTCCAAATAGATTTTTGTAATATTTGGTTGTATACTATCCGAGCTCCACTTGACCTTCAATCTGGCCCTCAACCTGTTGACTCTGAAAATGCACCTTTTCATATGGTGCCCATTATCTACCATATGGAAATATCTCGCGTTACTGTCAATTTAGCTATTTCTAAAATACATCGAAAAATTTGTGAATCTTGGCATAGATCAGCGGCCCACAATCTCCGTGCCTCAAGACCTGCATGCCCTAAATCATTTTCCATCTACGTAGTGAAGCGATCATCTCATAGAGCATCATGTTTTGATGCAATCGTGACATGCATTTGGAAAAAAATAGGAAAAATATATGGAGGCAAGGATGTGATGTGCATACCATGGGACGAGAGTCCTGCAACATTCTTGCCTGCCTTCTCTTCACTTTCACCATTGAAAGAGCTCGGAACCGACGGGAAAATTTTCCCCAAGAAATCCTCCCACCGGTCCAAGCCTTCCACAAAACCGAAGATGGCCTGGATGAGAAGGTAGATTGGGATGAGAGGTATCCGGGTAGAGAGATTGGGGACTGATACGTCTCCAACGTATCTAATTTTTTTGATTGTTCCATGCTATTATATTATCTGTATTGGATGTTTTATATGTATTTATATGCTAATTTCATATGATTTTTGGGACTAACTTATTAACCTAGAGCCCAGTGCCAGTTTCTATTTTTTCCTTGTTTTTGAGTTTTACAGAAAGGGAATACCAAACGGAGTCCAATTGACCTGACGGAGATTGTTTTCGGACCAGAAGAAGCCCACGGAGCATCGGAGATGGACCAGAAGAGTCCCGAGGCCACCACGAGGGTGGAGGGCGCGCCCTCCTACCTCGTGGACCCCTGACTTGTTCCCGACGCCAACACCTCTTATATATCCCCAAACTTCTAGAACAGAACCAAGATCGGGAGTTCCGCCGCCACAAGCCTCTGTAGCCACCAAAAACCAATCGGGACCCTGTTCCGGCACCCTGCCGGAGGGGGGAACCATCACCGGTGACCACCTTCATCATCCCGGCGCTCTCCATGACGAGGAGGGAGTAGTTCATCCTCGGGGCTGAGGGTATGTACTAGTAGCTATGTGTTTGATCTCTCTCTCTCTCTCTCTCTCCCGTGTTCTTGATTTGGCACGATCTTGATGTATCGCGAGCTTTGGTATTATAGTTGGACCATATGATGTTTCTCCCCTCTACCTTCTTGTAATGGATTGAGTTTTGCCTTTGAAGTTATCTTATCGGATTTGAGAACACTTGATGTATGTCGTGCATGTGCTTATCTGTGGTGACAATGGGATATTCATGTGATCCACTTGATGTATGTTTTGGTGATAAACTTGCGGGTTCAGTGACCTTGTGAATTTATGCATAGGGGTTGGCACATGTTTTCGTCTTGACTCTCCATTAGAAACTTTGGGGCACTCTTTGAAGTTCTTTGTGTTGGTTTGAATAGATGAATCTGAGATTGTGTGACGCATATCATATAATCATACCCGCAGATACTTGAGGTGACATTGGAGTATCTAGGTGACATTAGGGTTTTGGTTGATGTGTTTATTAAGGTGTTATTTAACTATGAACTCTAGGGCTGTTTGTGACACATATAGGAATAGCCCAATGGATTGATCAGAAAGAATAACTTTGAGGTTTCGTACCCTACAATAATCTCTTCGTTTGTTCTCCACTATTAGTGACTTTGGAGTGACTCTTTGTTGCATGTTGAGGGATTGTTATATGATCTAATTATGTTATCATTGTTGAGAGAACTTGCACTAGTGAAAATATGAACCTAGGCCTTGTTCTGAAGCATTGCAATACCGTTTTCGCTCACTTCTCTTACTTGCTACGTTGCTGTTTTTATAATTTCAGATTACAAAAACCTATATCTACCATCCATATTGCACTTGTATCACCATCTCTGCGCCGAACTAGTGTACCTATACAATTTACCATTGTATTGGGTGTGTTGGGGACACAAAAGACTCTTTGTTATTTGGTTGCAGGGTTGTTTGAGAGAGACCATCTTCATCCTACGCCTCAGACGGATTTATAAACCTTAGGTCATCCACTTGAGGGAAATTTTCTACTGTCCTACAAACCTCTGCGCTTGGAGGCCCAACAACATCTACAAGAAGAATGTTGTGTTGTAGGCATCAAGATCTTTTCTGGCGCTGTTGCTGGGGAGGTTAGTGCTTGAAGGTATATCTTTTAGTTTTTTGTTTTATCACTAGTTTAGTCTATAAAAGAAAACGACAAAAAAAGGAATTGAGGGTGCCTCATATGTTTCGTCTTTTTAATGTCTTTCATGAAAATAAGGATTCTGATAATTGTGCCGAAGTGTTAAAAGAAGAATGCAATAAAATGTTTGCCATACAATCTTTGAATGATGAGCATGATTGCAATGTTGTTAGTATGAACGCTTTGAATATCCATAGTACTAATGGTGATTGCAATAGTCATGATAAAAATGTCCCTTATAAGCATGTCAACTTTTGTGGAGTGCATAGAGTTTGCAAGTACACACCAAATAGGGAAGATAGATTTTTCAAGAGGCATAAGTATTTAGAAACTAAATGTTTGCAAGAGAGGCTAGATGCTTGTGCTAAAAAAATTAATATTTTTAGCCATCCTTGTGAACTTTGCAACGAACATGGTAATTTAAATCTCCAATGCAAATTGTTTCATAATCGAATGGTGTCCAGAAATTGTGATGACTTGATTTCCCTTAAGCATCATAATGAACTTAGTTTGGTTCTGGGATATGAAGAAATGAAACATATAACTAAGGGCATTCCAGAATATAACCTTGAGAGATTTCTTGCTTTTGATCTAGAGGAAATTTATATGTATTGTGTGGTTAATTGCATTGAAAATCCTTATATTACCAATTACATAGAAACAAGAAAACAAATAGAAGATGAAGAGAATACTAATGAAAGGGAAGAGGTTTCCCAATATCCTCCTATTCTTTCTTATGATGAATCAAGTAACGAGGAAGAGCTTTCTATTCAACCAATCTCATTAATAAGGAGCTTCAGAAAGAGAATTAAACCCACACATGATGTGAAGAAGAAAAAGAAAAGATGGAGAAGCAAAGGTAAAAAGGTATCCCTCCCAAATGTTGTTGCTCCTATTATTGTTATGCCTATTACTCATTGCGATGATAATAATTTCTATACTATTGGTGCTATCCATACTATTAACAATGAGAGTGATTATGCTTGTGATATGCAAAGGCCCAAGCTTGTGGATGCTATGTTTGATGAGAATGACATGTTTGAGAATTTATTTGCTACAATTAATGTTTGTCCCAAGCTTGGGGATGCTATGCTTATTGAAGATGATATTTTTAGCCTCCCAAGTTTTGATGTGCAAATTTATTATGATGATAGCATGCCTCCAATTTATGATGATTATATTGACGAAAGTGGGTTTGGAAGAGTGTGAACTTTAGGTAATGATCCCACTATTTTGGAGGGTGTTGAATCTTATTGTGATAATTATGAAAGTGGATTTGGAGAGGTCATAACTTTATTTAGTGATGAATCCACTATTTCGGAAGAGGTTCCAATTGATTATGAGAACAAAGTTCCTATCTATGATGATTATTGTGATGACATGTATGCTATAAAAAATAATTATAACCATGAAACTTGTCATCTTGACTTCAATTTTCAATTGGATTATGCCTCACATGATCGTTATTTTGTTGAGTTTGTTCCCACTACTGTACATGAGAAGAAATTTGCTTATGAGGTGAGTAATAAAAATTATATGCTTATGCATCATGAAAAGAGTGCTTTATGTGATATTTATATTATTTAATTAATTCATGATGATACCGAAAATTATTATAAGGGAGGAATATATGCTTGTAGGAATTGCAATAATATCAAGTTTCCTCTCTATGTGCTTAAAATCTTGAAGTTATGCTTGTTTTGCCTTCCTATGCTAGTTGATTCTTGTTCCCAAAAGTTGTTTGCTCACAAAATCCCTATGCATGGGAATTTGGTTAGACTTAAATGTGCTAGTCATATTCTTCATGATGCTCTCTTTGTGTTTCAATTCTTATCTTTTATGTGAGCATCATTGAAATCATCATGCCTAGCTAGAAAGGCAATAAAGAAAAGTGCTTGTTGGGAGACAAACCAACATTTATACCTACTGTTTTGATTAAGCTACTGTAGTAATCATGTTTTATAGCTTTTATTTCAATAAAGTGCCAAGTAAGACCTTTGGGATGGCTTACGGTAATAGTTGATTTGATCTTGCTGAAAAACAGAAACTTTTGCGCTCACAAAAACAATATTTGTAATTCATAGAAGCGTGCTTTTAAGTTGATTCTTTTTGAAGAAGATTAATAAAATAAATTCTTAGGACTTCCTAATTTCTCAGGATTGTTGGAGTCACAGAAGTACGGAGAGTTACAGATTACTACAGATTGTTCTGTTTTTGACAGATTCTGTTTTCTATGTGTTGTTTGCTTATTTTGATGAATCTATGCGTAGTATTGGAGGGTATGAACCATCGAGAAGTTGAAATACAATAGATATTAAACCAATATAAATAAAGAATGAGGTCACAACAGTACCAAAAGTGGTGATTTATTTTCTTATACTAACGGAGCTTATGAGATTTTCTGTTGAGTTTTGTGTTGTGAAGTTTTCAAGTTTTGGGTAAAGATTCGATGGACTATGGAATAAGGAGTGGCAAGAGACTAAGCTTGGGGATGCCCAAGGAACCCCAAGGTAATATTCAAGGACAACCAAGAGCCTAAGCTTGGAGATTCCCCAGAAGGCATCCCCTCTTTCGTCTTCGTTCATCGGTAACTTTACTTGGAGCTATATTTTTATTCATCACATGATATGTGTTTTGCTTGGAGCGTCATTTTATCTTATTTTGTTTTGCTTGCTGTTTGAATGATATCACAAGATCTTAAATTCTTAAATCTTAGAGAATCTTCACATAGTTGCACAGTTATTCAACTACTCATTGATCTTCACTTATATCTTTCGGACTAGTTTGTCATTTGCCCTAGTGCCTTAGTTATATCTTTTTAGAGCACGGCGGTGGTTTTATTTTGAAGAAATTGATGAACTCTCAGGCTTCACTTATATTATTTTGAGAGTCTTAAACAACATGGTAATTTTCTTTGGTTATGAATTTAGTCCTAATATGATAGGCATCCAAGAGAGATATAATAAAAACTTTCATGTAAAGTGCATTGGATACTATGAGAAGTTTGATTCCTTATGATTGTTTTGAGATATGAGGATGGTAACATTAGATTCATGCTACTGAGTAGTTGTGAATTTGAGAGATACTTGTGTTAAAGTTTGTGATTCCCGTAGCATGCACGTATGGTTAACCGTTATGTCATGAAGTCGGAGCATGATTTATTTATTGATTGTCTTCCTTATGAGTGGCAGTCGGGGACGAGCGATGGTCTTTTCCTACCAATCTACCCCCCTGGGAGCATGCGTGTAGTACTTCGTTTCGATAACTAATAGATTTTTGCAATAAGTATGTGAGTTCTTTATGACTAATGTTGAGTCCATGGATTATACGCACTCTCACCCTTCCACCATTGCTAGCCTCTCTAGAACTGCGCAACTTTCGCCGGTACCATACACCCACCATATACCTTCCCCAAAACAGCCACCATACCTACCTATTATGGCATTTCCATAGCCATTCCGAGATATATTGCCATGCAACTTTCCACCGTTCGTTTATTATGACGCGCTTCATCATTGCCATATTGCTTTGCATGATCATGTAGTTGACATCGTATTTGTGGCAAAGCCACCATTCATAATTCTTTCATACATGTCACTCTTGATTCATTGCACATCCCGGTACACCGCCGGAGGCATTCATATAGAGTCATATTTTGTTCTAAGTATTGACTTGTAATTCTTGAGTTGTAGGTAAGTAAAAGTGCGATGATCTTCATTATTAGAGCATTGTCCCATGTGAGGAAAGGATGATGGAGACTATGATTCCCCCACATGTCGGGATGAGACTCCGAACGAAAAATAAAAGAAAAATAAAAAAGAGGCCAAAAATAAGAGAAGGCCCAAAAAAAGAAAAAAAATGAGAGAAAAAGAGAGAAGGGGCAATGCTACTATCCTTTTACCACACTTGTGCTTCAAAGTAGCACCATGATCTTCATGATAGAGAGGCTCCTATGTTGTCACTTTCATATACTAGTGGGAATTTTTCGTTATAGAACTTGGCTTGTATATTCCAATGATGGGCTTCCTCAAACCTAAATCTTCATGAGTAAGCGAATTGGATGCACACCCACTTAGTTTCTTTTTGAGATTTCATAAACTTATAACTCTAGTGCATCCGTTGCATGGCAATCCCTACTCACTCACATTGATATCTGTTGATGGGCATCTCCATAGCCCGTTGATACGCCTAGTTGATGTGAGACTATCTCCCTCTTTTTGTCTTCTCCACAACCACCATATTCTATTCCACATATAGTGCTATGTCCATGGCTCACTCTCATGTATTGCGTGAAAGTTGAAAAAGTTTGAGAACATCAAAAGTATGAAACAATTGCTTGGCTTGTCATCGGGGTTGTGCATGATTTAAATATTTTGTGTGAAGAAGATAGAGCATAGCCAGACTATATAATTTTGTAGGGATAACTTTCTTTGGCCATGTTATTTTGAGAAGACATGATTGCTTTATTAGTATGCTTGAAGTATTATTGTTTTTATGTCAATATTAAACTTTTGTCTTGAATCTTACGGATCTGAACATTCATGCAACAATAAAGAAAATTACATGGATAAATATGTTAGGTAGCATTTCACATCAAAAATTCTGTTTTTATCATTTACCTACTCGAGGACGAGCACGAATTAAGCTTGGGGATGCTTGATACGTCTCCAACGTATCTATAATTTTTGATTGTTCCATGCTATTATATTATCTGTTTTGGATGTTTTATATGCATTTATATGCTATTTTATACGATTTTGGGGACTAACCTGAAATTTTATGGAGATTGTTTTTCGACCAGAAGAAGCCCACGAAGCATCGGAGATGGACCAGAAGAGTCCCGAGGCCACCACGAGGGTGGTGGGCGCGCCCTACCCCTGGGCGCGCCCCCTACCTCGTGGCTGCCTCGTGGACCTCCCTGGCTTGTTCCCGATGCCAACACCTCTTATATATCCCCAAACTTCCAGAACAGAAGCAAGATCGGGAGTTCCGCCACCACAAGCCTCTGTAGCCACCAAAACAAATCGGGACCCTATTCCGGCGCTCTCCATGACGAGGAGGGAGTAGTTCACCCTCGGGGCTGAGGGTATGTACCAGTAGTTATGTGTTTGATATCTCTCTCTCTCTCCCGTGTTCTTGATTTGGCACGATCTTGATGTATCGCGAGCTTGGCTATTATAGTTGGATCATATGATGTTTCTCCCCCTCTACCTTCTTGTAATGGATTGAGTTTACCCTTTGAAGTTATCTTATCGGATTGAGTCTTTAAGGATTGGAGAACACTTGATGTATGTATTGCATGTCCTTATCTATGGTGACAATGGGATATTCACATGATCCACTTGATGTATGCTTTGGTGATCAACTTGCGGGTTCAGTGACCTTGTGAACATATGCATAGGGGTTGGCATACGTTTTTGTCTTGACTCTCTGGTAGAAACTTTGGGGCACTCTTTGAAGTTCTTTGTGTTGGTTGAATAGATGAATCTAAGATTGTGTGATGCATATCGTATAATCATACCCGCAGATACTTGAGGTGACATTGAAGTATCTAGGTGACATTAGGGTTTTGGTTGATATGTGTCTTTGGGTGTTATTTTACTACGAACTCTAGGGTTGTTTGTGATACTTACAGGAATAGCCCAATGGATTGATCGGAAAGAATAACTTTGAGGTGGTTTCGTACCCTACAATAATCTCTTCGTTTGTTCTACACTATTAGTGACTTTGGAGTGACTCTTTGTTGCATGTTAAGGGATTGTTATATGATCTAATTATGTTATCATTGTTGAGAGAACTTGCACTAGTGAAAGTATGAACCCTAGGCCTTGTTCCGAAGCATTGCAATACCGTTTTCGCTCACTTTTGTTACTTGCTACGTTGCTGTTTTTATAATTTCAGATTACAAAAACCTATATCTACCATCCATATTGCACTTGTATCACCATCTCTGCACCGAACTAGTGCACCTATACAATTTACCATTGTATTGGGTGTGTTAGGGACACAAAAGACTCTTTGTTATTTGGTTGCAGGGTTGTTTGAGAGAGACCATCTTCATCCTACGCCTCCCACGGATTGATAAACCTTAGGTCATCCACTTGAGGAAAATTTGCTACTGTCCTACAAACCTTTGCAGTTGGAGGCCCAACAACGTCTATAAGAAGAAGGTTGTGTAGTAGACATCGGGGACCGGGAGAAGAGGATACAAGGAGGAGAGACAAAATAGGCTCCGACGATGGTCAGGAGGTCAGGGTGTCATAGGGGAAGAAGAAGAGGAATTGCCCCTTCAAGCCCCGGGGCTTGCATTTTGATTTGAAATATTTGACCACCTAGTAATCCAGATCGATGCCTGAATGTTTGACCCCTGATGCAAGTTTAGACTTGGAAAGCAAGACAAAGGTAAAATAATAGCGCCCGGACATCTGGAAATTGGCCTAGAAGTCTGGCGGCTAATGCACAGTCACATTGGTATTTTGAAAGGTTGATGCAGTTCCAACGACTGGATGTCAAGCAGGTAGCCCAGATGTTTGGCGACCAAAAGTCAGTTTTTGCTTGTTTTGAAAAAGATATACACATGGTAGCTAGGAGGGATAACATGCACACTCATGATAGAATGATAGAGGAGATCTATGCACTCAATCTTGCAAGATGCAAATTATAAAATACCAAAGTCTAGTGTGCCACCCATATTAGTCCTATAGTGGCATATTTTAGATCCTATACGCTCAATTATCACCCAAATGAAAACTAAACATCTCATAATGAGAGCGCGGTGGCCAAGGCCACCATGTGTGAGTATATGTAAGGTGGCACCGCGAAGATTTTGACGTCGGGTCCAAAATCACTACTCAATCATTTAAGCAAATCGAGAGAGAGTGATAGAGAGAGATAGAGAGATAGAGAGAGAGAGAGAGAGAGAGAGTCGTGAATTGAATTTCTCCCTCTAAATACATGCCTACATCTTGAAAATGTGAAGTAAAGTGCATGTATGAGTGTAAGATATCAAATAATACTATCGAGCTCCAAGATACCAAGTTCATGCCTTAGTTGGGAAAACCTTGCTTCGTCTAGTGGCTTGGTGAAGATGCCGGCTAGTTACTTCTTGGTGCCAACATTGGGTTGTTGGCGACCTTAATTGCATATTCATTGTCACATGAAAGATGCAGCTCCTTGTGTATAACTACATAATCCTTCAACGTTGTCTCATCCATAATAATCATGAAGCACAACTTGTGGTGGCAACAGACTCGTTTTAGGCGGTGGACAGGGAGAGGTAGATGCAGTTTTGCATTTTCAAGGACCAACTTATCAATGAGCATCCAAGAAATTGACATGAATCAGAGGTTGACTTCTGATACACCTTATCTCCACCCTAATCTACATCCGTGTACCCAATAAGATCAAACTTTGCATCATTGGAGTACTAAAGGACCAATGTTGGGATGTGAACAAGCTATCTAAGAATTCTCTTAACAGGCGAATTGTGGCTCTTCCTCGGAGTAGCTTGATATCTTGCACACATGCCTGGACTTACCAAAATATCTGACATAGATGTATAAAGGTAAAGCAAATATCCAATCACAGAACGATATACCATGGTATTGAAGGGTTTACCTTTATCATCAACATAGCCAGTAGTGGGCATCACATCTTGCATGGTTTGGCATATAGTCATGTTAGTATTTTTGAGAATGTCCTCGGTATACTTCGCTTGAGAGGGAAAAAGTCGTTTGAATTTCTCAATTTGAAACCCAAGAAAAGAACTTCAACTCTCCATTTAGTGACATCTAAAATACACGTACAACATTTTTTGATGGCATGCCATTTTTAAAAAACTACTCGCATTCTTTACATTGTATAAGCAATTTTTTTAATGTCACAAACATTTTATAGTAGCAAAAAAATAGTTTTTGAATTATGCGGAACTTTTTTTTACATTGTACTACCATTTTGTGAACTCGTGATTTTTTAATGCCACATACATTTTTAAATTGGTACGAAACATTGTTTTTAATTATGTGCACATTCTTTTACATTGTATGACAATTTAAAAAAAATCATGAGAATTTTTAATGCATAAACATTTCTAAAATGTCACGTACATATTTGAATGCAATCAGCATTTCTTTGAAGAATACGATAAGGCCCTAAAAGTATGCCACGTGTGTCAAGTAGGTCCTAAAAGTTTGAAATCATTCCCCGCAGGTCTGATATGTGTATTTTATGCACGACTTTTAGGACCTACTTGACACGCTCGGAATACTTTTAAGATTTCCAATGTTTTGGCCTCTTTCTTTGAATTATGTGAACCATTTTTTACATTGTATAGACATTTTTCAAACATGCGATGTATTTTTTTTAAGTTAAGAATTTTTTTCACCTTAGAAATATAAGTAGGTCCGGCCCATCTATGGGCTGAAGAGCAGCGCTTCTCCTGCGTTGGGCCGGCCCATCTATGGGGGCGCCTGAAGTGAGCCCACCCTCCATCTCGCTACCAGAGGGACACAATCTTCCCCACCAATTATGGACATCGGGAGTTCCAATGGGCATGCACTGTGGTTTTTGAAAGGGATGACTGATCATAGACCTTTAGAGGCTCTCGCTTGTCGCGATGCTATAGCTCTGAGCGAAGACCTGGGCCTTGAGAACGTGCACATCTCATTTGATTGCCGTTGTCTGAGAGTCGTCCGGGAGCTTGTCGGCGAAGAATATAGGTGGATATTGCATGGTTCTTCACAAAATCAAGGAGATGTGCAACTCCTTTGGATCTAGCAAATTCAGTTTTGAGCAGGGCAATACCAATGGGGAAGCTCACAGTCACACGGCTAGCTCGAATGGTGTCCTTGGGACGATAGATTTGGTTAGATTCTACTCCAGAAAACTTATGTATGGCTGTAAACATTGATAACTTGCAATAGAAGTGTGTTGTGATTCCAAAAAAAAAAGTCGCTTTGCCAAACTATGTCTGATCCCAATGGATAAGTTTTTTTAGGGGTTAACTAAGCTTTATTGATCTTCTTTTGAGGGGTTGATTCCAATGGATAAGTGGGCGATTACATGGCCTGTTTAATGTACAGCCTAATGCCTTGTTCGGTTAATCCTCCTCCCAAGGGGATTGGAGAGGATTTGAGCGGATTTTGGTTTGTAGGAGATTTAATCCACCTCAATCCCTGCTTATCAAAGATGTGCGGGTACATGCTATGCATCTCAGCATGTATATCCAACATAGTCAGCCTATGTTTTTGATTCCTCCCACTCCTATCGACGAGTCTCTAAGCATGAATTACATTGCTCTTTATCTTGTATTTCGGAAAGCTAAGGTCTCCTCTATGGAGGGCGGGCATGAGAAGTGAAAGAAGTAAAAACAAGCCACCTCCTCTTATATCCCTTGGACTAAACTCAATACACACGCGAAGTTCACTTGTTGGAAAAACCGAATAGTACTTTGTGTGTACAATTAAGGCATTTGATGGTGCAAGGGCCCTACTAGATTTTGTAGATGGAACAAATCTTGTCCATTAGTTTCATCTTTACTCATCGCTCACACGCTTCTTACGTAACTTCCACTGTCAGTCCATCTTACAACATGCACTACAGGTAAAACATTATAGGCCAAGTATAAAATAGACTCAGCGAAGACCAAACCTACCTCCGCAACGCCTCCGCCGAGTGTTACACTCGACAAATAGGACTTGACGTATACCCTATCAGCATAGCGATATAAGCTGAGTGTCGTTTGTCGTTGACTCGGCAACAGTCTAAGCCAAGTAAAATTCAGAGGCTCACAGCAACAAAAACGGATTTGCTATTTTACATCTAGATATAAATAATATCTCACATCTAAGTTCAGAACTGTTGATCTTGTTTGTCTTTGATACCCTACAGAGGCCCTGTGATGAAACCGTGCCAGATCCCGAGCAATCGCATCAGGAATGACACCGAGGTACTTTCGGTAACCCGGTGGCAAGGGCATGCCCCCTCCCTCGTCTATGCAAGGTGTTGGCATTGCCAGAAGGACATCACAAATAGTCCATCTCCTTAACAAGTGCGTAATGAATACCGAAGCTTACTGCATCTGGACTATCCCACTATTTAGACAGGTCTTGTTCCTTGTCTGTAGGCGAGGTGGGACTAAACTTTGATGGTGGCCTTATCATTACCGAGAGCCACTCTCGGCAACTGCTTTACCGAGAGCCACTCTCGGGTAACAGCCACTAGAAGATTCATAGTGACTGTATGAACTCTTAGCAATGAGAGAAGACCGAAGCTTAATACGGTTGGACTATTAAACTATTTAAACAGGTCATTTTGCTAGTCCGCAGGCGAGGTGGGACTAAATCTTTGCCGAGATTCACTCTCGGCAAAGAGTTGCAACCGTGACCGTGCCGTTAGTCGCTGCCGAATGTGCCACATGGCAAAACTTTGCCGTGTGTGGCCAGATAGCCCTCAGCAAATAGTGCCTTTGCCGAGCAATATTGTCGGCTTTGTCGTGTGTTTGCTGACTTACTCCCTTTTCCGAGTGCGGCTCTCGGCGTTCTTTACTTTGCCGACTGCCCGTGTTTTGGCTCTCAGCGAAGACGCCGACACCCGGCGTATACGAAAATTCCAGTAGTGCGAGCACCTGCGTGCTCTTTCTGTTGGTACTTGGTGTCTCTTTGTACCCTGAAATCAAGCTATCGGTCAACTTTGATCATGTACTTCTATATAGTATATCTATCTCATGTGCAACCTCCAAAATTTCTGGTTATCTTGATTTGGACTGTTAATTATTAGTATGATTTCTTGTTGTCTCTCTTTTGAGGTGACCAGTCCAGCTGTAGTCGGGAGTCGGACGTAGGGAGTTGGTGATGTTGATATGCCGTTTAGGGTTTTTACCTTTTTACTAGCAGGTGTTTTTCTCCGGAGTATCCCCTTTTCAGACGCATCTGTGTAAATACTGGAGATCCGGCCAGCGTATCACAAACTCTGTAGTATCGTTCTGTTGCTTTCTAAACAAAGCCTTTTATATATCTGAAAAGATTCTAGCAGGGAAAACGTCAATACTCCCTCTACATCATGTAAATCGTTCAATTCTTGTACTGAATAAATTCCGGCTAACATACAAAGTGTGGAGAACACCCCAAAAAAAACTTTGTATTGAATTAACCAAAAATAGTACGTACTCGGAATCAGACGATATAAGAGGATATCGTGTGCCCATTGCTCTATGCGCACTTGAGAAAAAAGCTGGTCCTTGTCTTCCCCTGTCACTTCTCACACACTTTCATAGAAACATCTCAAGTCTAGAACTTGCTCATAGGAATGAGAGGTATCGAGAATGAATAGACCCTTTAATGGTAGGATGCATACGCTAAGGTGGTCTTTCATTTCGCCAGATCTTTCAAATGCACTTCTATAGAAACAGCTCAAGTGAGTACAGAATTGACAGAGTGTAGAACTTGCTGATAGGAATGACAAGAATCGAGAACGAATAGACCCTTTTGTGGTAGAATGCCTACACAGAGTTTTGTATGTGGCAGTAACCATTTGGACACACGCAATTGTTTGACCGCCAAGCGTCTGTAAGAGGATCTGTTTTTTTTTTTGAAAAGGAGGTCATCCCCCGGCCTCTGCATCGGAAAGATGCATGCGGCCACTTTATTAGATCAAGTCCAACAAAAAAAGTTTGGTATGCAAAGTACAACTCACAAAAGGAGCAATAGAAAAAAGTAAACAACTGAAAGCCACAACCGGCTGGACGAAAGGAAACAAAACCTATCCTATTATGCGACTGTCATCCAAACCGATTGAAAATAACCCATGCGACCATCTCCCACCGGTTGCACCCAGTAGCCAGCTGCTCCCTGGAGGCCGTAGGAGTGAGTAACGACCATGTACGGATCAGTGTCAGCCTATTGGTGGCCACTTTCGTAAAGATCTTGAAACTCACATTCAAGAGACATATGGTCCTGAATTGCTCAATGCGAATTGCTTCCTCTTTCTTTGGCAGAAGTGTAATCATGGCAAAATTTAAATGGAATAGTTGCAGATGCCCATTAAAAAGATCATGAAACATAGGCATAAGATTATCTTTCACGATATGCCAACATTTTTTATAGAATTCTGCCAGAAACCCAGCCGGTCCCGGTGCATTATTCGGTTTCCTTAGAGCGAATCACCTCAAAATCCTCCTTCTCAGTAAAAGGTGCAGAAAGAATCTCATTTTCCTCTGACCGCAACTGAGGAATATCCTCGACTACATGCTCATCTAGGGTCACCGCGTTATCCATCGGTGGTCCAAACAATTGCTTATAGTAGTTGGATATATATAGCTTCAGATTCTCGTGATGCAGAACTGTTCCCTCATCTTGCTCAAGCCAGATAATCTTCTTTCTCCTATGATTGCCATTTGCCATCATATGAAAGAACTGTGTGTTGTCATCCCCTTGGACGACCTTAGGGACCTTAGCGCGTAAGGCCCATTTCATTCCTCTTCTCTAAGCAAAGCACACAATTTCAACTCAGCCTCCGACTTAACTCTCTGCTCTGGCTCGTCCAACAGATTTGTTTCCACTCTCAGGTCTATCGTCTGAATCAGCTAGATAAGTCGTTCCTTCTCTTGTTTATAGATTCCACTCTCATTTCTGGCCTAACCCCTCAAGAATTGTCTCAGGTGTCTAATCTTATTCTGCTAGCGCTCCATGTGGGATGTACCTGCAATAGGTCAAGCCCACTCTCTCGCCACCATCTCTATAAAATTATCTTTTTCGAACCAACTGAGCTCGAAAGAGAAAATATTTTTATTGCCAATATGAGTTGCTTCACCCGAGTCAACTAACAAGGGCGTGTGGTCGGAAATCACCCTCTGCATCGCGTGCACCGATACCAGTGGGTATTTCTGTTCCCATTCCACACTCGCAAGCACCCTGTCTAGCTTCTCGTAAGTAGGAGTAGGAAGAGTGTTTGCCCAGGTAAACTATCTACCTGTGAGTTCTGTCTCCCTAAGATTAAGGCTCTCAATGATCATATTGAACATAAATGACCACCGTCCATCAAAATGATCATTGTTTTTTTCTTCCTTCCTCCTAATGATGTTAAAATCACCCCCCATTATTTGCAAGATCTAGTATTTGTTGCATCAGTATGTATGCTGAGGCTTGTGGTACAACTAGCTGTGATGTGCTGGTATCTTATGGGATCTAGGTTCTTTTGTCATCTAGAAGTTGTATCCTGAGAGAAGGGCCTAAAATAAAATTTTGTGCAACTAGATGCCATTGCCACAATGTCTGCGAGACTAGTAAATTCTGCGAACAACATCTCAATAAATAAATAAAACTCCCCACAAGAACTTATGATATATCTTCAGTAGTAGATAGAGAAGTAGGAATCTCGCATTAAATTACCATTGCAGACCATTTTCTCTACATGTTACAACATGCAACACTTACCCAAAGGCTCATGAAGTCATGATATAAGAGGCTACTATCAAGCATTGCTTTCTTCCTGTCACTTCTCATACCCATCCATATAAGAGCAGAAAGCAAGCTGAATATGATTCAAGTTTAGAACCTTGTCCCTTGGAATGGGAGGGATCAGAAACACATGCTGGCTCCGTTGGATGTATAACCTGAGATTCAGAAGTAAATGTAGCAGCACAATTTCCCTAAGTTGGATTTGTATTATGGCACGACAGTACCACATAGATTTTGGGCAATGCAACAACTGTAAACGAAGTGGCAACATATCACAGTGTTTGGCAGTTGGTATGCAATGCCGGTCAGAGTTTCTAGTATCAGAGTACAACTATATCCCGAAAGCCGCATTTCAGGATAGCAAGCAAAAAATAAATAAATTACCATTGGGGTTTCCCCTATCCTTTCATTTGTCAAAATAAAAGAAGATAGACCTTCCAGAAGTGTCCCGAAAGTATGTGGGGGTAACCATGGAAGCACACACCGTCTATTAGCAGCCAAGCATGTGAAAGATAGTCCAGCAACCGCAGTAACTTTGATGGAACGACTTGTTGGTTTTGTACTGGGAGGCATGGTACTGGAACTATTTGTTGTCTGCTGTTGGTGGAATGGTAATGAGATGGCCTCTGGAGCTATTCAAACATAAGTTGTTTCTTTGGTATTATGAAGGACCTTGGCATGTTTAGTCATTTTTCAAACATATGTCTTAGTTTAGGCAGCGCCAAAATCTCACATTGAATTGAATTAATGTCAAAGACATTTTTATTTATGTGTTATATAGAATGTAACACCTGCTCAAAAGCTTGCAATACACCAAGATGTGGCTTGTTAGCTTTTCCTCTATCACTTCCATACATATCTAGCCATACCAGAATAAAAGAAAAAGAGCAAGGTGAAGACAATTGAGGAGGACCGCCTACCTACTGAACGAGGACTCCACATGTCTCTCCCTCTCCCTTGCGCTTGCATGGCAACGGGGAGGGAAACCCTAGATTGCTACTGCCGATTCCCTTCCCTCCTCCCTCGTTGCTGCTAGAGGGTGTGGCCAGGCAAATCCTGGTCGATGCCGATGGCGGAGGGGCTCCCTCGTCCTCACGCACAGGGAGACCGACATAGGCTGGTGCCAATGGTTAGGGCATGGTGCTGGCTGGGAATCATGGCGTGTCGTCCCTCCGGCGCCCGGCACATAGCATGGTGACAAACCGCAGGCAATGGCAGCAGATCCAAGGCTGGCGCGCCTGGATCCTCTGCCAGCAGGTGCGGCTCCTCTAGTCGGGTCAGGTTGGACGGGTTCTAGCCATGTGGCTGGATTTGTTTTCGCCTGACATGGTCATTCCTTCTACGTTGGTGGGCATCTCCGATGAGCGCTTCTACCTCCTACTCTCTTGGTTCAAGGGACTACCTCCAAGGATAAATCCTTTGCCCGGATTTGCCAGTGAAGATGGTGTCGTGACGTCTATGGATGCTGCTAACCTCATTGGATGGCATTTTCATGGTGGTGGTCCCATCGAGGTCCGATGAAAACCTCCGGTTTAGCTTGCGGGGCCTGGCAATGGTGGCTTGTGGCATGGTCCACCTTCTTGGAGGTATCATCTTGGAGCTCATATCTTCCGGAGAGATCTTGGAGGCGTAGTGGCGTTGGATCACCACGTAGACTCGCCCGAAAAGGTCGTTTGCTTCGGAGCAAACCCTAGATCTTGGTCTTCCGTATTGTATGTGAAGGAAATATTCCCTAGAGGCAATAATAAAGTTGTTATTTTATATTTTCTTATTCATGGTAAAATTTCATTATTCATGCTAGAATTGTATTGATCGGAAACTTAAATACATGTGTGAATATATAAACAAATACCGAATCCCTAGTAAGCCTCTACTAGACTAGCTTGTTGATCAAAGATGGTTAAGGTTGCCTAACCATGGACATGCGTTGTCATTTGATAACGGGAGCACATCATTAGGAGAATGATGTGATGGACAAGACCCATCCGTTAGCTTAGCATATTTATCGTTCAGTTTATTGCTATTGCTTTCTTAATGTCAAATACATATTCCTTCGACTATGAGATTATGCAACTCCCGGATACTGGAGGAATACCTTGTGTGCTATCAAACGTCACAACGTAACTGGGTGATCATAAAGATGCTCTATAGTTATCTCCGAAGGTTTTTGTTGAGTTGGCATATATCGATATTAGGATTTGTCACTCCGAGTATCAGAGAGGTATCTCTGGCCCTCTCGGTAATACACATCATAAGCTTGCAAGCAAATGACTAAGGAGTTAGTCACGAGGTGATGAGAACGAGTAAAGAGACTTGCCGGTAACGAGATTAAACTATGTATAGAGATACTGGCGATCGAATCTCGGGCAAGTAACATACCGATGGACAAAGGGAAGTACGTATGTTGTCATAACGGTTCGACTGATAAAGATCTTCGTATAATATGTAGGAGCCAATATGGGCATCTAGGTTCCGCTATCGGGCACCCTTGGCAATGCTATGGGCCTTATGGGCCAATTGAGGGAACACACCAGCCCACAAGGGGCTGGTGCACCCCTATAGAGGTCGGCCCATGAGGAGGACAAGGAAAGAGGGGAGGGAAAGGAAAGTGTGGAGTAGGAATCCCCTTTCCTTCCCTCCCCCTCTTTTCCTCCCACCCTGTTGATACAAGGAAAGGGGGGCGCAGGGCAAGGCAAGGGCCCTAGGGGCCGGCGGCCAGCCCTAGGGCGCGCCTGGCTGCCTCTTCTTCCCTCCCACGAATATACATATGGGGAGGGGGCGCCACACAGGGACACAACATTGGCTTAGCCGTGTGCGGCGCCCCCGTCCATCGTTTACTACCTCGGTCCTATTTTCGTAGTGCTTAGGTGAAGTCCCGCGGAGATCACTTCACCATCACCGTCACCATGTCATCCTGCTGTTGGAACTCATCCACTACCTCGCCATCTTGCTAGATCACACTACTAGGGAAAATCCTAGCAATAGCGTAGGTCTAAGGGCTATCAGTAGCGCGGGGCACCGCCGTACTGATACAACGCTACAACTAACGTTTAGTAGTAGCGCGCTTCTTCCCGCGCTACTGCTATACTACTTAAGCAGTAGCGCTATCCATACCAGCGCTACTGCTAAGTGGCTTAGCAGTAGCATTTTCCTGTTCAGCGCTAAAGAGCGCTACTACTATATTTTCACATATCCTTTTTTGCTACGTATCTGCGATGTTTTTGTACGGATTTTATACAGTATCCTAATCATATCATAAACTGGAAATATGCTCATCATATCATACACATAATAGTCTCATATCATCCAACACAAATCATATCATCACATCATAATCATGATATAGCTATACAAGTTACATGGCATGTCTCATCATACATAATGTAGTACTTCTTGAGGCACCAGTTCGTATCCCTCTCTCGCACTACTATGAGCCTAAACTAACTAATTTCTGCTTCGGCTCTGCTATCTAACCCTCTCTGGCTGTCGCTCGGAAACTGGTACACCTGGGCCTGACACTCTGGCCACTCATCGTATACTCCTGGTATAGCACTTCTTCGCCATCGATGATCTAAGTACCTTCATCGTCACATGATTCGATGATATGCAACAGATATAGTTGAGCAACAGAAAGAGACAGACTTGGCAAAAATAGAAGCAACATCTCATAAGCATAAATAACAAAGTTCATAGTACCCAAAATTCCCTAAGTATAGTGATCTTCGCTAGTTGAGGAGGACGGTTTAATTACATCTCAAATAAAGTTTCATTGTGCATAACTCAAAGTTTCATCATTGAGAAAGTATGGACTAAACGGACACTTTGTCATATATCGTCAATCACTCCAACATGTCGTGCCATCCATCCAAGTCAGGGAGATAGTTCCCGAGCGCAGTGAAAGGCTTCAGGTCGAGATGCTGAGCCAATACGCGTGTTCGAACGTCTTCCTGTGACATTTTCCCTTCTTCGTAGAACATCCATGTTTTCTCAACGACCTCCATGATGATTTGGGAAAGTTCACGCTAGATGTGATAGAACTCAGCTCGAAGTTGATGATCTGGGATATCTCCTAGGTTCTTTGTCCATTGCAGAATATGGGCATCGCCAGATCTAGGTGACATGTGAAGGTTCTACTGATCCCGTCTGTACTCCAGCATGTGGTGGAGGATATAGGATCCATCACTAAGAGTACCACTCAGTTGCTGGATGCAGCAGAAGTCGGTCTTATGGACGAAGGCGGGCGCACGGTTCCTTGTCTTCCTGGTCTTGATCACTCCACCCTGTAGGCCATAGCTAAAGATAGCACTGTCGAGAACAGTCTTGACGTGGGTTTAATCCTTTTTCTTCATGTTCTTCGACGAGTACAAGTAAAGAGCGTAGGAGAATCGGGGGTAAAGGATGATGAGGATGGCGCGCGTGTCGCTTCGCAAAATAAGTACACCTCAAATTAGCCTCCACGCGTGCAAACGAGTGATTGAAATCGAAGGAAAGATATCTGCGGATGTCTTACATGGGAAGATAAGGCACTGATATGTCTCCAACGTATCTATAATTTTTGATTGTTCCATGGTATTATATTACCCCTTTTGGATGTTTATGGGCTTTATTTTACACATTTATATCACTTTTGGGACTAACCTACTAATCGGAGGCCCAACCCGTATTGCTGTTTTTTTTGCCTATTTCAGTATTTCGAAGAAAAGGAATATCAAACGGAGTCCAAACGGAACGAAACCTTCGGGAGCGTGATTTTTGGAAAGAACGTGATCCAGAGGACTTGGAGTGCAAGCCAAGAAGCAGCCGAGGCGGCTATGAGGGTGGGGGGGCGCGCCCACCCCTACAGGGCGCGCCCCCTGTCTCGTGGGCCCCTCGGGTAGCCACCGATGTACTTCTTCCTCCTATATATACCCATGTACCCCGAAAACATCCAGAGAGCCAACGAAAAACAACTTCCACCGCCGTAACCTTCTGTATTCATGAGATCCCATCTTGGAGCCTTCGCCGGCGCTTCGCCGGAGGGGGAATCGACCATTGAGGGCTTCTACATCAACACCATAGCCCCTCCGATGAGTTGTGAGTAGTTTACCACAGACCTTCGGGTCCATAGTTATTAGCTAGATGGCTTTTTCTCTCTTTTTGGATCTCAATACCATGTTCCACCCCTCTCTTGTGGAGATCTATTTGATGTAACTATTTTTGCAGTGTGTTTGTCGAGATCCGATGAATTGTGGGTTTATGATCAGGTTTATCTATGAGAAATATTTGAATCTCCTCTAAATTCTTTTATGTATGATTGAGTTATCTTTGCAAGTCTCTTCGAATTATCAGTTTGGTTTGGCCTACTAGATTGATCTTTCTTGCCATGGGAGAAGTGCTTAGCTTTGGGTTCAATCTTGCGGTGTGCTTACCTAGTGACAGCAGGGGTGGCAAGGCACGTATTGTATTGTTTCCATCGAGGATAAAAAGATGGGGTTTATATCATATTGCTTGAGTTTATCCCTCTACGTCATGTCATCTTTCTTAACGCGTTACTCTGTTTTTATGAACTTAATACTCTAGATGCATGCTGGATAGCGGTCGATGTGTGGAGTAATAGTAGTAGATGCAGGTAGGAGTCGGTCTACTTGTCACAGACGTGATGCCTATATACATGATCATGCCTAGATAATCTCATAAATACTTGCTTTTCTTTCAATTGCTCGACACTAATTTGTTCACCCAACGTAATACTTATGCTATCTTGAGAGGAGCCACTAGTGAAACCTATGGCCCTCGGGTCTATATTTTATCATATAAGATTTCAATCTACTTTTTTTTGCATCTTTACTTTTCCTATCTATATTATAAAATACCAAAAATATATTTATCTTATCGTACTATCTCTATCAGATCTCACTTTCACAAGTGGCCGTGAAGGGATTGACAACCCCTTTATTGCGTTGGTTGCGAGTTCTTTGTTTGTTTGTGTAGGTGCGTGGGACTTTTGAGGAGCCTCCTACTAGATTGATACCTTGGTTCTCAAAAACTAAGGAAAATACTTACGCTACTATTGCTGCATCACCCTTTCCTCTTCAAGAAAAACCAACGCAAGCTCAAGACGTAGCAAGAAAGGATTTTTGGCGCCGTTGCTAGGGAGGTCTTTGCTCAAGTCAAGACATACCAAGTACCCATCACAAACTTATCTCCCTCGCATTTACATTATTTTCCATTTGCCTCTCATTTTCCTCTCCCCCACTTCACCCTTGCCGTTTTATTCGCCCTCTCTTTCCCAATCTTCTCCTCTCTTTTTCGCTTGCCTTTTTCTGTTTGCTTGTGTGTTGGATTACTTGTTGCCTTTGCGCAAGATAATACCAAATTGTGTGATTTCTCCAATACCAATAATAATGATTTCCTTAGTACTCCGATTGCTCCTCTTAATGATGTTGAGTATTGTGAAATCAATACTGCTTTGCTGAATCTTGTTATGAAAGATCAATTCGCCGGCCTTCCTAGTGAAGATGCCGCTACTCATCTAAACAACTTTGTTGATTTGTGTGATATGCAAAAGAAGAAATATACGGATAATGATATTGTTAAATTGAAGTTATTTCCGTTTTCACTTAGAGATCATGCTAAAGTTTGGTTTTCGTCTTTGCCTAAAAATAGTATTGATTCTTGGAACAAGTGCAAAGATGTTTTTATCTCTAAATATTATCCTCCCGCTAAGATTATCACTCTTAGGAACGATATTATGAATTTTAAACAACTTGATCATGAGCATGTTGCCCAATCTTGGGAAAGAATGAAATTGATGATTCGTAATTGCCTTACTCATGGTTTGAATTTATGGATGATTATACAAAAATTTTATGCCGGTTTGAACTTTGCTTCAAGAAATCTTTTAGATTCGACCGCGGGAGGCACGTTTATGGAAATCACTTTAGTAGATGCTACAAAACTCCTTGATAATATTATGACTAATTATTCTCAATGGCACACCGAAAGATCTTCTAGTAAAAAAGTGCATGCTATAGAAGAAATCAATGTTTTGAGTGGAAAGATGAATGAACTTATGAAATTATTTGCTACTAAGAGTGCTCCTTTTGATCACAATGATATGCCTTTGTCTACTTTGATTGAGAATAATAATGAATCTATGGATGTGAATTTTGTTGGTAGGAATAGTTTTGGAAACAATGCTTATAGGGGAAACTTTAATCCTAGACCGTTCCCTAGTAATTCCTCTAATAATTATGGAAATTCCTACAATAATTCTTATGGTAATTTTAATATGAGAGCCCTCTGATTTTGAGAATAGTGTGAAAGAATTTATGATTTCTCAAAAGAATTTTAATGCCTTGCTTGAAGAAAAATTGCTCAAAGTTGATGATTTGGCTAGGAACGTTGATAGACTTTTGCTTGATGTTGATTCTCTTAAACTTAGATCTACTCCTCCTAAGCATGATATCAATGAGTCTCTCAAAGCAATGAGAATTTCCATTGATGAGTGCAAGGAAAGAACCGCTAGATTGCGTGCTAAGAAAGATTGCTTTGTAAAGGCGTCTTCTTCTAGTTTCCATGAAAATAATGATGAAGATCTTAAAGTTATTGATGTGTATCCTATTAGATCTTTGTTTTACAATATGAATCTTAATAATAATGGGACTGGAGATGAGTCAACTTTAGTTAGAAGGCGTCCCAATAATTTAGAGTTTTTAGATCTTGATGCTAAATTTGGTAAAAGTGGGATTGGAGAGGTCATGACTTTAAATAGCATTTAACCCACTATCTCGGATTTCAAGGAATTTGATTATGATAATTGTTCTTTAGAAGGTTGTATTTTCTTGTTGCAATCCGTTGTTAATTCTCCTCTTGCTTATAGTCAAAATAAAGCTTTTACCAAACATATCGTTGATGCCTTGATGCAATCTTATGATGAAAAACTTAATTTGGAAGTTTATATACCTAGAAAACTTAATGATGAGTGGGAACCTACTATAAAGATTAAAATTAAAGATCATGAGTGTTATGCTTTGTGTGATTTGGGTGCTAGTATTTCCATGATTCCGAAAACTTTATGTGATATTCTAGGTTTCCATGATGTTGATGATTGCTCTTTAAATTTGCACCTTGCGGATTCCACCATTAAAAAGCCAATGGGAAGGATCAATGATGTTCTCATTGTTGCAAATAGAAATTTGGTGCCCGTAAATTTTATCGTTCTTGATATAGATTTCAATCTTTCTTGCCCTATTATTCTTGGTAGACCTTTCCTTAGAACGATTGGCGCGATTATTGATATGAAGGAAGGGAATATTAGATTCCAATTTCCATTAAGGAAAGGCATGGAGCAATCTCCAAGAAATAAAATTAAATTACCTTATGAATCTATCATGCGGGCTACTTATGAATTGAGTGCCAAAGATGGCACTACTTAGATCTATTCTCGCTTTTATGCCTAGCTAGGGGCGTTAAACGATAGCGCTAGTTGGGAGGCAACCCAATTTTATTTGTGTTTTTTGTTTTGGCTTCTGTTTAGGAATAAATTTTGCATCTACCTTTTGTTTAGATGTGTTTTTATGTCTTAGTTAGTGTTTGTGCCAAGTAGAACCTATAGGATAACCTATGGTGATAGTTAATTTGATTCTGCTGAAAAACAGAAACTTTGCACGCACGAAATTAGTTTTGTTAAATCACAGAAACGTGCTTTTGCGTTGATTCTTTTTTTCTTCTTATAAATAGACAAATTGCCCAGGACTTCCTATTTTGGTAGGATTTTTAAAGTTCCAGAAGTTTGCGTTAGTTACAGATTTCTACAGACTGTTCTGTTTTTGACTGATTCTGTTTTTCGTGTGTTGTTTTCTTAGTTTGATGCATCTATGGCTAGTATTAAGTGGTATGAACCATAGAACTTGGAATACAGTAGGTTTAACACCAATATAATTAAAGAATGAGTTCATTACAGTACCTTATGTGGTGGTTTTGTTTTATTTCACTAACGGAGCTTATGAGATTTCCTGTTGAGTTTTGTGTTGTGAAGTTTTCAAGTTTTGGGTAAAGATTTGATGGACTATGGAATAAGGAGTGGCAAAAGCCTAAGCTTGGGGATGCCGCCGGAAGGCATCCCCTCTTTCGTCTTCGTTCATCGGTAACTTTACTTGGAGCTATATTTTTATTCGCCACATGATATGTGTTTTACTTGGAGCATCATGTATGATATTAGTCTTTGCTTTTTAGTTTTCCACAATCATCCTTGCTGTACACACATTTTGGGAGAAGCCCACTTGATTGGAATTTATTATAATACTCGATGTGCTTCACTTATATCTTTTGAGTTAGATAGTTTTTGCTCTTGTGCTTCACTTATATGTTTTAGAGCACGGCGGTGGCTTAATTTTGTAGAAATTGCTAGTCTCTCATTCTTCACTTATATTATTTTTAGAGTCTTTTAGAAAAGCATGGTATTTTCTATGGTTATAAAATTGGTCCTAGAATGGTAGGCATCCAAGTTGGCTATACAATTTACCATTGTATTGGGTGTGTTGGGGACACAAAAGACTCTTTGTTATTTGGTTGCAGGGTTGTTTGAGAGAGACCATCTTCATCCTACGCCTCTCACGGATTGATAAACCTTAGGTCATCCACTTGAGGGAAATTTTCTACTGTCCTACAAACCTCTGCGCTTGGAGGCCCAACAACATCTACAAGAAGAATGTTGTGTTGTAGACATCAAGATCTTTTCTGGCACTGTTGCTGGGGAGGTTAGTGGTTGAAGGTATATCTTTTAGTTTTTTGTTTTATCACTAGTTTAGTCTATAAAAGAAAACGACAAAAAAAGGAATTGAGGGTGCCTCATATGTTTCGTCTTTTTAATGTCTTTCATGAAAATAAGGATTCTGATAATTGTGCCGAAGTGTTAAAAGAAGAATGCAATAAAATGTTTGCCATACAATCTTTGAATGATGAGCATGATTGCAATGTTGTTAGTATGAACGCTTTGAATATCCATAGTACTAATGATGATTGCAATAGTCATGATAAAAATGTCCCTTATAAGCATGTCAACTTTTGTGGAGTGCATAGAGTTTGCAAGTACACACCAAATAGGGAAGATAGATTTTTCAAGAGGCATAAGTATTTAGAAACTAAATGTTTGCAAGAGAGGCTAGATGCTTGTGCTAAAAAAATTAATATTTTTAGCCATCCTTGTGAACTTTGCAACGAACGTGGTAATTTAAATCTCCAATGCAAATTGTTTCATAATCGAATGGTGTCCAAAAATTGTGATGACTTGATTTCCCTTAAGCATCATAATGAACTTAGTTTGGTTCTGGGATATGAAGAAATGAAACATATAACTAAGGGCATTCCAGAATATAACCTTGAGAGATTTCTTGCTTTTGATCTAGAGGAAATTTATATGTATTGTGTGGTTAATTGCATTGAAAATCCTTATATTACCAATTACATAAAAACAAGAAAACAAATAGAAGATGAAGAGAATACTAATGAAAGGGAAGAGGTTTCCCAATATCCTCCTATTCTTTCTTATGATGAATCAAGTAACGAGGAAGAGCTTTCTATTCAACCAATCTCATTAATAAGGAGCTTCAGAAAGAGAATTAAACCCACACATGATGTGAAGAAGAAAAAGAAAAGATGGAGAAGCAAAGGTAAAAAGGTATCCCTCCCAAATGTTGTTGCTCCTATTATTGTTATGCCTATTACTCATTGCGATGATAATAATTGCTATACTATTGGTGCTATCCATACTATTAACAATGAGAGTGATTATGCTTGTGATATGCAAAGGACCAAGCTTGTGGATGCTATGTTTGATGAGAATGACATGTTTGAGAATTTATTTGCTACAATTAATGTTTGTCCCAAGCTTGGGGATGCTATGCTTATTGAAGATGATATTTTTAGCCTCCCAAGTTTTGATGTGCAAATTTATTATGATGATAGCATGCCTCCAATTTATGATGATTATATTAAAGAAAGTGGGTTTGGAAGAGTGTGAACTTTAGGTAATGATCCCACTGTTTTGGAGGGTGTTGAATCTTATTGTGATAATTATGAAAGTGGATTTGGAGAGGTCATAACTTTATTTAGTGATGAATCCACTATTTCGGAAGAGATTCCAATTGATTATGAGAACAAAGTTCCTATCTATGATGATTATTGTGATGACATGTATGCTATAAAAAATAATTATAACCATGAAACTTGTCATCTTGACTTCAATTTTCAATTGGATTATGCCTCACATGATCGTTATTTTGTTGAGTTTGTTCCCACTACTGTACATGAGAAGAAATTTGCTTATGAGGTGAGTAATAAAAATTATATGCTTATGCATCATGAAAAGAGTGCTTTATGTGATAGTTATATTATTTAATTAATTCATGATGATACCGAAAATTATTATAAGGGAGGAATATATGCTTGTAGGAATTGCAATAATATCAAGTTTCCTCTCTATGTGCTTAAAATCTTGAAGTTATGCTTGTTTTGCCTTCCTATGCTAGTTGATTCTTGTTCCCAAAAGTTGTTTGCTCACAAAATCCCTATGCCTGGGAATTTGGTTAGACTTAAATGTGCTAGTCATATTCTTCATGATGCTCTCTTTGTGTTTCAATTCTTATCTTTTATGTGAGCATCATTGAAATCATCATGCCTAGCTAGAAAGGCAATAAAGAAAAGCGCTTGTTGGGAGATAAACCAACATTTATACCTACTGTTTTGATTAAGCTACTGTAGTAATCATGTTTTGTAGCTTTTATTTCAATAAAGTGCCAAGTAAGACCTTTGGGATGGCTTACGGTAATAATTGATTTGATCTTGCTGAAAAACAGAAACTTTTGCGCTCACGAAAACAATATTTGTAATTCACAGAAGCGTGTTTTTAAGTTGATTCTTTTTGAGGAAGATTAATAAAAAAAATTCTTGGGACTTCCTAAATTTTTAGGATTGTTGGAGTCACAGAAGTACGGAGAGTTACAGATTACTACAGATTGTTCTGTTTTTGACAGATTCTGTTTTCTATGTGTTGTTTGCTTATTTTGATGAATCTATGCGTAGTATTGGAGGGTATGAACCATCGAGAAGTTGAAATACAATAGATATTAAACCAATATAAATAAAGAATGAGGTCACAACAGTACCAAAAGTGGTGATTTATTTTCTTATACTAATGGAGCTTATGAGATTTTCTGTTGAGTTTTGTGTTGTGAAGTTTTCAAGTTTTGGGTAAAGATTCGATGGACTATGGAATAAGGAGTGGCAAGAGACTAATCTTGGGGATGCCCAAGGCACCCCAAGGTAATATTCAAGGACAACCAAGAGCCTAAGCTTGGAGATTCCCCAGAAGGCATCCCCTCTTTCGTCTTCGTTCATCGGTAACTTTACTTGGAGCTATATTTTTATTCACCACATGATATGTGTTTTGCTTGGAGCGTCATTTTATCTTATTTTGTTTTGCTTGCTGTTTGAATGATATCACAAGATCTTAAATTCTTAAATCTTAGAGAATCTTCACATAGTTGCACAGTTATTCAACTACTCATTGATCTTCACTTATATCTTTCGGACTAGTTTGTCATTTGCCCTAGTGCCTTAGTTATATCTTTTTAGAGCACGGCGGTGGTTTTATTTTGAAGAAATTGATGAACTCTCAGGCTTCACTTATATTATTTTGAGAGTCTTAAACAACATGGTAATTTTCTTTGGTTATGAATTTAGTCCTAATATGATAGGCATCCAAGAGAGATATAATAAAAACTTTCATGTAAAGTGCATTGGATACTATGAGAAGTTTGATTCCTTATGATTGTTTTGAGATATGAGGATGGTAACATTAGATTCATGCTACTGAGTAGTTGTGAATTTGAGAGATACTTGTGTTAAAGTTTGTGATTCCCGTAGCATGCACGTATGGTTAACCGTTATGTCATGAAGTCGGAGCATGATTTATTTATTGATTGTCTTCCTTATGAGTGGCAGTCGGGGACGAGCGATGGTCTTTTCCTACCAATCTACCCCCCTGGGAGCATGCGTGTAGTACTTCGTTTCGATAACTAATAGATTTTTGCAATAAGTATGTGAGTTCTTTATGACTAATGTTGAGTCCATGGATTATACGCACTCTCACCCTTCCACCATTGCTAGCCTCTCTAGAACTGCGCAACTTTCGCCGGTACCATACACCCACCATATACCTTCCCCAAAACAGCCACCATACCTACCTATTATGGCATTTCCATAGCCATTCCGAGATATATTGCCATGCAACTTTCCACCGTTCGTTTATTATGACGCGCTTCATCATTGCCATATTGCTTTGCATGATCATGTAGTTGACGTCGTATTTGTGGCAAAGCCACCATTCATAATTCTTTCATACATGTCACTCTTGATTCATTGCACATCCCGGTACACCGCCGGAGGCATTCATATAGAGTCATATTTTGTTCTAAGTATTGACTTGTAATTCTTGAGTTGTAGGTAAGTAAAAGTGCGATGATCTTCATTATTAGAGCATTGTCCCATGTGAGGAAAGGATGATGGAGACTATGATTCCCCCACAAGTCGGGATGAGACTCCGAACGAAAAATAAAAGAAAAATAAAAAAGAGGCGAAAAATAAGAGAAGGCCCAAAAAAAAAGAAAAAAATGAGAGAAAAAGAGAGAAGGGGCAATGCTACTATCCTTTTACCACACTTGTGCTTCAAAGTAGCACCATGATCTTCATGATAGAGAGGCTCCTATGTTGTCACTTTCATATACTAGTGGCAATTTTTCGTTATAGAACTTGGCTTGTATATTCCAATGATGGGCTTCCTCAAACCTAAATCTTCATGAGTAAGCGAATTGGATGCACACCCACTTAGTTTCTTTTTGAGATTTCATGAACTTATAACTCTAGTGCATCTGTTGCATGGCAATACCTACTCACTCACATTGATATCTGTTGATGGGCATCTCCATAGCCCGTTGATACACCTAGTTGATGTGAGACTATCTCCCTCTTTTTGTCTTCTCCACAACCACCATATTCTATTCCACATATAGTGCTATGTCCATGGCTCACTCTCATGTATTGCGTGAAAGTTGAAAAAGTTTGAGAACATCAAAAGTATGAAACAATTGCTTAGCTTGTCATCGGGGTTGTGCATGATTTAAATATTTTGTGTGAAGAAGATAGAGCATAGCCAGACTATATAATTTTGTAGGGATAACTTTCTTTGGCCATGTTATTTTGAGAAGACATGATTGCTTTATTAGTATGCTTGAAGTATTATTGTTTTTATGTCAATATTAAACTTTTGTCTTGAATCTTACGGATCTGAACATTCATGCAACAATAAAGAAAATTACATGGATAAATATGTTAGGTAGCATTTCACATCAAAAATTCTGTTTTTATCATTTACCTACTCGAGGACGAGCACGAATTAAGCTTGGGGATGCTTGATACGTCTCCAACGTATCTATAATTTTTGATTGTTCCATGCTATTATATTATCTGTTTTGGATGTTTTATATGCATTTATATGCTATTTTATACGATTTTGGGGACTAACCTATTAACCTAGAGCCCAGTGCCAGTTTCTGTTTTTCCCTTGTTTTTTAGTTTTAGAGAAAAGGAATACCAAACAGAGTCCAATTGACCTGAAATTTTATGGAGATTGTTTTTGGACCAGAAGAAGCCCACGAAGCATCGGAGATGGACCAGAAGAGTCCCGAGGCCACCACGAGGGTGGTGGGCGCGCCCTACCCCTGGGCGCGCCCCCTACCTCGTGGCTGCCTCGTGGACCTCCCTGGCTTGTTCCCGATGCCAACACCTCTTATATATCCCCAAACTTCCAGAACAGAAGCAAGATCGGGAGTTCCGCCACCACAAGCCTCTGTAGCCACCAAAACAAATCGGGACCCTATTCTGGCACCTTGTCGGAGGGGGGATCCATCACCGGTGGCCATCTTGATCATCCCGGCGCTCTCCATGACGAGGAGGGAGTAGTTCACCCTCGGGGCTGAGGGTATGTACCAGTAGTTATGTGTTTGATATCTCTCTCTCTCTCTCCCGTGTTCTCGATTTGGCACGATCTTGATGTATCGCGAGCTTGGCTATTATAGTTGGATCATATGATGTTTCTCCCCCTCTACCTTCTTGTAATGGATTGAGTTTACCCTTTGAAGTCATCTTATCGGATTGAGTCTTTAAGGATTGGAGAACACTTGATGTATGTATTGCATGTCCTTATCTATGGTGACAATGGGATATTCACATGATCCACTTGATGTATGCTTTGGTGATCAACTTGCAGGTTCAGTGACCTTGTGAACATATGCATAGGGGTTGGCATACGTTTTTGTCTTGACTCTCTGGTAGAAACTTTGGGGCACTCTTTGAAGTTCTTTGTGTTGGTTGAATAGATGAATCTAAGATTGTGTGATGCATATCGTATAATCATACCCGCAGATACTTGAGGTGACATTGAAGTATCTAGGTGACATTAGGGTTTTGGTTGATATGTGTCTTTGGGTGTTATTTTACTACGAACTCTAGGGCTGTTTGTGATACTTACAGGAATAGCCCAATGGATTGATCGGAAAGAATAACTTTGAGGTGGTTTCGTACCCTACAATAATCTCTTCGTTTGTTCTGCACTATTAGTGACTTTGGAGTGACTCTTTGTTGCATGTTAAGGGATTGTTATATGATCTAATTATGTTATCATTGTTGAGAGAACTTGCACTAGTGAAAGTATGAACCCTAGGCCTTGTTCCGAAGCATTGCAATACCGTTTTCGCTCACTTTTGTTACTTGCTACGTTGCTGTTTTTATAATTTCAGATTACAAAAACCTATATCTACCATCCATATTGCACTTGTATCACCATCTCTGCACCGAACTAGTGCACCTATACAATTTACCATTGTATTGGGTGTGTTAGGGACACAAAAGACTCTTTGTTATTTGGTTGCAGGGTTGTTTGAGAGAGACCATCTTCATCCTACGCCTCCCACGGATTGATAAACCTTAGGTCATCCACTTGAGGAAAATTTGCTACTGTCCTACAAACCTTTGCAGTTGGAGGCCCAACAACGTCTATAAGAAGAAGGTTGTGTAGTAGACATCGGGGACCGGGAGAAGAGGATACAAGGAGGAGCGACAAAACAGGCTCCGACGATGGTCAGGAGGACAGGGTGTCATAGGGGAAGAAGAAGAGGAATTGCCCCTTCAAGCCCCGGGGCTTGCATTTTGATTTGAAATATTTGACCACCCAGTAATCCAGATCGATGCCTGAATGTTTGACCCCTGATGCGAGTTTAGACTTGGAAAGCATGACAAAGGTAAAATAATAGCGCCCGGACATCTGGAAATTGGCCTAGAAGTCTGGCGGCTAATGCACAGTCACATTGGTATTTTGAAAGGTTGATGCAGTTCCAACGACTGGATGTCAAGCAGGTAGCCCAGATGTTTGGCGACCAAAAGTCAGTTTTTGCTTGTTTTGAAAAAGATATACACATGGTAGCTAGGAGGGATAACATGCACACTCATGATAGAATGATAGAGGAGATCTATGCACTCAATTTTGCAAGATGCAAATTATAAAATACCAAAGTCTAGTGTGCCACCCATATTAGTCCTATAGTGGCATATTTTAGATCCTATACGCTCAATTATCACCCAAATGAAAACTAAACATCTCATAATGAGAGCGCGGTGGCCAAGGCCACCATGTGTGAGTATATGTAAGGTGGCACCGCGAAGATTTTGACGTCGGGTCCAAAATCACTACTCAATCATTTAAGCAAATCGAGAGAGAGAGAGAGAGAGAGAGATAGAGAGACAGAGAGAGAGAGAGAGAGTCGTGAATTGAATTTCTCCCTCTAAATACATGCCTACATCTTGAAAATGTGAAGTAAAGTGCATGTATGAGTGTAAGATATCAAATAATACTATCGAGCTCCAAGATACCAAGTTCATGCCTTAGTTGGGAAAACCTTGCTTCGTCTAGTGGCTTGGTGAAGATGCCGGCTAGTTACTTCTTGGTGCCAACATTGGGTTGTTGGCGACCTTAATTGCATATTCATTGTCACTTGAAAGATGCAGCTCCTTGTGTATAACTACATAATCCTTCAACGTTGTCTCATCCATAATAATCGTGAAGCACAACCTGTGGTGGCAACAGACTCGTTTTAGGCGGTGGACAGGGAGAGGTAGATGCAGTTTTGCATTTTCAAGGACCAACTTATCAATGAGCATCCAAGAAATTGACATGAATCAGAGGTTGACTTCTGATACACCTTATCTCCACCCTAATCTACATCCGTGTACCCAATAAGATCAAACTTTGCATCATTGGAGTACTAAAGGACCAATGTTGGGATGTGAACAAGCTATCTAAGAATTCTCTTAACAGGCGAATTGTGGCTCTTCCTCGGAGTAGCTTGATATCTTGCACACATGCCTGGACTTACCAAAATATCTGACATAGATGTATAAAGGTAAAGCAAATATCCAATCATAGAACGATATACCATGGTATTGAAGGGTTTACCTTTATCATCAACATAGCCAGTAGTGGGCATCACATCTTGCATGGTTTGGCATATAGTCATGTTAGTATTTTTGAGAATGTCCTCGGTATACTTCGCTTGAGAGGGAAAAAGTCGTTTGAATTTCTCAATTTGAAACCCAAGAAAAGAACTTCAACTCTCCATTTAGTGACATCTAAAATACACGTACAACATTTTTTGATGGCATGCCATTTTTAAAAAACTACTCGCATTCTTTACATTGTATAAGCAATTTTTTTAATGTCACAAACATTTTATAGTAGCAAAAAAATAGTTTTTGAATTATGCGGAACTTTTTTTTACATTGTACTACCATTTTGTGAACTCGTGATTTTTTAATGCCACATACATTTTTAAATTGGTACGAAACATTGTTTTTAATTATGTGCACATTCTTTTACATTGTATGACAATTTAAAAAAAATCATGAGAATTTTTAATGCATAAACATTTCTAAAATGTCACGTACATATTTGAATGCAATCAGCATTTCTTTGAAGAATACGATAAGGCCCTAAAAGTATGCCACGTGTGTCAAGTAGGTCCTAAAAGTTTGAAATCATTCCCCGCAGGTCTGATATGTGTATTTTATGCACGACTTTTAGGACCTACTTGACACGCTCGGAATACTTTTAAGATTTCCAATGTTTTGGCCTCTTTCTTTGAATTATGTGAACCATTTTTTACATTGTATAGACATTTTTCAAACATGCGATGTATTTTTTTTAAGTTAAGAATTTTTTTCACCTTAGAAATATAAGTAGGTCCGGCCCATCTATGGGCTGAAGAGCAGCGCTTCTCCTGCGTTGGGCCGGCCCATCTATGGGGGCGCCTGAAGTGAGCCCACCCTCCATCTCGCTACCAGAGGGACACAATCTTCCCCACCAATTATGGACATCGGGAGTTCCAATGGGCATGCACTGTGGTTTTTGAAAGGGATGACTGATCATAGACCTTTAGAGGCTCTCGCTTGTCGCGATGCTATAGCTCTGAGCGAAGACCTGGGCCTTGAGAACGTGCACATCTCATTTGATTGCCATTGTCTGAGAGTCGTCCGGGAGCTTGTCGGCGAAGAATATAGGTGGATATTGCATGGTTCTTCACAAAATCAAGGAGATGTGCAACTCCTTTGGATCTAGCAAATTCAGTTTTGAGCAGCGCAATACCAATGGGGAAGCTCACAGTCACACGGCTAGCTCGAATGGTGTCCTTGGGACGATAGATTTGGTTAGATTCTACTCCAGAAAACTTATGTATGGCTGTAAACATTGATAACTTGCAATAGAAGTGTGTTGTGATTCCAAAAAAAAAGTCGCTTTGCCAAACTATGTCTGATCCCAATGGATAAGTTTTTTTAGGGGTTAACTAAGCTTTATTGATCTTCTTTTGAGGGGTTGATTCCAATGGATAAGTGGGCGATTACATGGCCTGTTTAATGTACAGCCTAATGCCTTGTTCGGTTAATCCTCCTCCCAAGGGGATTGGAGAGGATTTGAGCGGATTTTGGTTTGTAGGAGATTTAATCCACCTCAATCCCTGCTTATCAAAGATGTGCGGGTACAGGCTATGCATCTCAGCATGTATATCCAACATAGTCAGCCTATGTTTTTGATTCCTCCCACTCCTATCGACGAGTCTCTAAGCATGAATTACATTGCTCTTTATCTTGTATTTCGGAAAGCTAAGGTCTCCTCTATGGAGGGCGGGCATGAGAAGTGAAAGAAGTAAAAACAAGCCACCTCCTCTTATATCCCTTGGACTAAACTCAATACACACGCGAAGTTCACTTGTTGGAAAAACCGAATAGTACTTTGTGTGTACAATTAAGGCATTTGATGGTGCAAGGGCCCTACTAGATTTTGTAGATGGAACAAATCTTGTCCATTAGTTTCATCTTTACTCATCGCTCACACGCTTCTTACGTAACTTCCACTGTCAGTCCATCTTACAACATGCACTACAGGTAAAACATTATAGGCCAAGTATAAAATAGACTCAGCGAAGACCAAACCTACCTCCGCAACGCCTCCGCCGAGTGTTACACTCGACAAATAGGACTTGACGTATACCCTATCAGCATAGCGATATAAGCTGAGTGTCGTTTGTCGTTGACTCGGCAACAGTCTAAGCCAAGTAAAATTCAGAGGCTCACAGCAACAAAAACGGATTTGCTATTTTACATCTAGATATAAATAATATCTCACATCTAAGTTCAGAACTGTTGATCTTGTTTGTCTTTGATACCCTACAGAGGCCCTGTGATGAAACCGTGCCAGATCCCGAGCAATCGCATCAGGAATGACACCGAGGTACTTTCGGTAACCCGGTGGCAAGGGCATGCCCCCTCCCTCGTCTATGCAAGGTGTTGGCATTGCCAGAAGGACATCACAAATAGTCCATCTCCTTAACAAGTGCGTAATGAATACCGAAGCTTACTGCATCTGGACTATCCCACTATTTAAACAGGTCTTGTTCCTTGTCTGTAGGCGAGGTGGGACTAAACTTTGATGGTGGCCTTATCATTACCGAGAGCCACTCTCGGCAACTGCTTTACCGAGAGCCACTCTCGGGTAACAGCCACTAGAAGATTCATAGTGACTGTATGAACTCTTAGCAATGAGAGAAGACCGAAGCTTAATACGGTTGGACTATTAAACTATTTAAACAGGTCATTTTGCTAGTCCGCAGGCGAGGTGGGACTAAATCTTTGCCGAGATTCACTCTCGGCAAAGAGTTGCAACCGTGACCGTGCCGTTAGTCGCTGCCGAATGTGCCACATGGCAAAACTTTGCCGTGTGTGGCCAGATAGCCCTCAGCAAATAGTGCCTTTGCCGAGCAATATTGTCGGCTTTGTCGTGTGTTTGCTGACTTACTCCCTTTTCCGAGTGCGGCTCTCGGCGTTCTTTACTTTGCCGACTGCCCGTGTTTTGGCTCTCAGCGAAGACGCCGACACCCGGCGTATACGAAAATTCCAGTAGTGCGAGCACCTGCGTGCTCTTTCTGTTGGTACTTGGTGTCTCTTTGTACCCTGAAATCAAGCTATCGGTCAACTTTGATCATGTACTTCTATATAGTATATCTATCTCATGTGCAACCTCCAAAATTTCTGGTTATCTTGATTTGGACTGTTAATTATTAGTATGATTTCTTGTTGTCTCTCTTTTGAGGTGACCAGTCCAGCTGTAGTCGGGAGTCGGACGTAGGGAGTTGGTGATGTTGATATGCCGTTTAGGGTTTTTACCTTTTTACTAGCAGGTGTTTTTCTCCGGAGTATCCCCTTTTCAGACGCATCTGTGTAAATACTGGAGATCCGGCCAGCGTATCACAAACTCTGTAGTATCGTTCTGTTGCTTTCTAAACAAAGCCTTTTATATATCTGAAAAGATTCTAGCAGGGAAAACGTCAATACTCCCTCTACATCATGTAAATCGTTCAATTCTTGTACTGAATAAATTCCGGCTAACATACAAAGTGTGGAGAACACCCCAAAAAAAACTTTGTATTGAATTAACCAAAAATAGTACGTACTCGGAATCAGACGATATAAGAGGATATCGTGTGCCCATTGCTCTATGCGCACTTGAGAAAAAAGCTGGTCCTTGTCTTCCCCTGTCACTTCTCACACACTTTCATAGAAACATCTCAAGTCTAGAACTTGCTCATAGGAATGAGAGGTATCGAGAATGAATAGACCCTTTAATGGTAGGATGCATACGCTAAGGTGGTCTTTCATTTCGCCAGATCTTTCAAATGCACTTCTATAGAAACAGCTCAAGTGAGTACAGAATTGACAGAGTGTAGAACTTGCTGATAGGAATGACAAGAATCGAGAACGAATAGACCCTTTTGTGGTAGAATGCCTACACAGAGTTTTGTATGTGGCAGTAACCATTTGGACACACGCAATTGTTTGACCGCCAAGCGTCTGTAAGAGGATCTGTTTTTTTTTTGAAAAGGAGGTCATCCCCCGGCCTCTGCATCGGAAAGATGCATGCGGCCACTTTATTAGATCAATTCCAACAAAAAAAGTTCGGTATGCAAAGTACAACTCACAAAAGGAGCAATAGAAAAAAGTAAACAACTGAAAGCCACAACCGGCTGGACGAAAGGAAACAAAACCTATCCTATTATGCGACTGTCATCCAAACCGATTGAAAATAACCCATGCGACCATCTCCCACCGGTTGCACCCAGTAGCCAGCTGCTCCCTGGAGGCCGTAGGAGTGAGTAACGACCATGTACGGATCAGTGTCAGCCTATTGGTGGCCACTTTCGTAAAGATCTTGAAACTCACATTCAAGAGACATATGGTCCTGAATTGCTCAATGCGAATTGCTTCCTCTTTCTTTGGCAGAAGTGTAATCATGGCAAAATTTAAATGGAATAGTTGCAGATGCCCATTAAAAAGATCATGAAACATAGGCATAAGATCATCTTTCACGATATGCCAACATTTTTTATAGAATTCTGCCAGAAACCCAGCCGGTCCCGGTGCATTATTCGGTTTCCTTAGAGCGAATCACCTCAAAATCCTCCTTCTCAGTAAAAGGTGCAGAAAGAATCTCATTTTCCTCTGACCGCAACTGAGGAATATCCTCGACTACATGCTCATCTAGGGTCACCGCGTTATCCATCGGTGGTCCAAACAATTGCTTATAGTAGTTGGATATATATGGCTTCAGATTCTCGTGATGCAGAACTGTTCCCTCATCTTGCTCAAGCCGGATAATCTTCTTTCTCCTATGATTGCCATTTGCCATCATATGAAAGAACTGTGTGTTGTCATCCCCTTGGACGACCTTAGGGACCCTAGCGCGTAAGGCCCATTTCATTCCTCTTCTCTAAGCAAAGCACACAATTTCAACTCAGCCTCCGACTTAACTCTCTGCTCTGGCTCGTCCAACAGATTTGTTTCCACTCTCAGGTCTATCGTCTGAATCAGCTAGATAAGTCGTTCCTTCTCTTGTTTATAGATTCCACTCTCATTTCTGGCCTAACCCCTCAAGAATTGTCTCAGGTGTCTAATCTTATTCTGCTAGCGCTCCATGTGGGATGTACCTGCAATAGGTCAAGCCCACTCTCTCGCCACCATCTCTATAAAATTATCTTTTTCGAACCAACTGAGCTCGAAAGAGAAAATATTTTTATTGCCAATATGAGTTGCTTCACCCGAGTCAACTAACAAGGGCGTGTGGTCGGAAATCACCCTCTGCATCGCGTGCACCGACACCAGTGGGTATTTCTGTTCCCATTCCACACTCGCAAGCACCCTGTCTAGCTTCTCGTAAGTAGGAGTAGGAAGAGTGTTTGCCCAGGTAAACTATCTACCTGTGAGTTCTGTCTTCCTAAGATTAAGGCTTTCAATGATCATATTGAACATAAATGACCACCGTCCATCAAAATGATCATTGTTTTTTTCTTCCTTCCTCCTAATGATGTTAAAATCACCCCCCATTATTTGCAAGATCTAGTATTTGTTGCATCAGTATGTATGCTGAGGCTTGTGGTACAACTAGCTGTGATGTGCTGGTATCTTATGGGATCTAGGTTCTTTTGTCATCTAGAAGTTGTATCCTGAGAGAAGGGCCTAAAATAAAATTTTGTGCAACTAGATGCCATTGCCACAATGTCTGCGAGACTAGTAAATTCTGCGAACAACATCTCAATAAATAAATAAAACTCCCCACAAGAACTTATGATATATCTTCAGTAGTAGATAGAGTAGTAGGAATCTTGCATTAAATTACCATTGCAGACCATTTTCTCTACATGTTGCAACATGCAACACTTACCCAAAGGCTCATGAAGTCATGATATAAGAGGCTACTATCAAGCATTGCTTTCTTCCTGTCACTTCTCATACCCATCCATATAAGAGCAGAAAGCAAGCTGAATATGATTCAAGTTTAGAACCTTGTCCCTTGGAATGGGAGGGATCAGAAACACATGCTGGCTCCGTTGGATGTATAACCTGAGATTCAGAAGTAAATGTAGCAGCACAATTTCCCTAAGTTGGATTTGTATTATGGCACGACAGTACCACATAGATTTTGGGCAATGCAACAACTGTAAACGAAGTGGCAACATATCACAGTGTTTGGCAGCTGGTATGCAATGCCGGTCAGAGTTTCTAGTATTAGAGTACAACTATATCCCAAAAGCCGCATTTCAGGATAGCAAGCAAAAAATAAATAAATTACCATTGGGGTTTCCCCTATCCTTTCATTTGTCAAAATAAAAGAAGATAGACCTTCCAGAAGTGTCCCGAAAGTATGTGGGAGTAACCATGGAAGCACACACCGTCTATTAGCAGCCAAGCATGTGAAAGATAGTCCAGCAACCGCAGTAACTTTGATGGAACGACTTGTTGGTTTTGTACTGGGAGGCATGGTACTGGAACTATTTGTTGTCTGCTGTTGGTGGAATGGTAATGAGATGGCCTCTGGAGCTATTCAAACATAAGTTGTTTCTTTGGTATTATGAAGGACCTTGGCATGTTTAGTCATTTTTCAAACATATGTCTTAGTTTAGGCAGCGCCAAAATCTCACATTGAATTGAATTAATGTCAAAGACATTTTTATTTATGTGTTATATAGAATGTAACACCTGCTCAGAAGCTTGCAATACAACAAGATGTGGCTTGTTAGCTTTTCCTCTATCACTTCCATACATATCTAGCCATACTAGAATAAAAGAAAAAGAGCAAGGTGAAGACAATTGAGGAGGACCGCCTACCTACTGAACGAGGACTCCACATGTCTCTCCCTCTCCCTTGCGCTTGCATGGCAACGGGGAGGGAAACCCTAGATTGCTACTGCCGATTCCCTCCCCTCCTCCCTCGTTGCTGCTAGAGGGTGTGGCCAGGCAAATCCTGGTCGATGCCGATGGCGGAGGGGCTCCCTCGTCCTCACGCACAGGGAGACCGACATAGGCTGGTGCCAATGGTTAGGGCATGGTGCTGGCTGGGAATCATGGCGTGTCGTTCCTCCGGCGCCCGGCACATAGCATGGTGACAAACCGCAGGCGATGGCGGCAGATCCAGGGCTGGCGCGCCTGGATCCTCTGCCAGCAGGTGCGGCTCCTCTAGTCGGGTCAGGTTGGACGGGTTCTAGCCATGTGGCTGGATTTGTTTTCGCCTGACATGGTCATTCCTTCTACGTTGGTGGGCATCTCCGATGAGCGCTTCTACCTCCTACTCTCTTGGTTCAAGGGACTACCGCCAAGGATAAATCCTTTGCCCGGATTTGCCAGTGAAGATGGTGTCGTGACGTCTATGGATGCTGCTAACCTCATTGGATGGCATTTTCATGGTGGCGGTCCCATCGAGGTCCTATGAAAACCTCCAGTTTAGCTTGCGGGGCCTGGCAATGGTGGCTTGTGGCATGGTCCACCTTCTTGGAGGTATCATCTTGGAGCTCATATCTTCCGGAGAGATCTTGGAGGCGTAGTGGCGTTGGATCACCACGTAGACTCGCCCGAAAAGGTCGTTTGCTTCGGAGCAAACCCTGGATCTTGGTCTTCCGTATTGGATGTGAAGGAAATATTCCCTAGAGGCAATAATAAAGTTGTTATTTTATATTTTCTTATTCATGATAAAATTTCATTATTCATGCTAGAATTGTATTGATCGGAAACTTAAATACATGTGTGAATATATAAACAAATACCGAGTCCCTAGTAAGCCTCTACTAGACTAGCTTGTTGATCAAAGATGGTTAAGGTTGCCTAACCATGGACATGCGTTGTCATTTGATGACGGGAGCACATCATTAGGAGAATGATGTGATGGATAAGACCCATCCGTTAGCTTAGCATATTGATCGTTCAGTTTATTGCTATTGCTTTCTTAATGTCAAATACATATTCCTTCGACTATGAGATTATGCAACTCCCGGATACTGGAGGAATACCTTGTGTGCTATCAAATGTCACAACGTAACTGGGTGATCATAAAGATGCTCTATAGTTATCTCCGAAGGTTTTTGTTGAGTTGGCATATATCGATATTAGGATTTGTCACTCCGAGTATCAGAGAGGTATCTCTGGCCCTCTCGGTAATACACATCATAAGCTTGCAAGCAAATGACTAAGGAGTTAGTCACGAGGTGATGAGAACGAGTAAAGAGACTTGCCGGTAACGAAATTAAACTATGTATAGAGATACTGACGATCGAATCTCGGGCAAGTAACATACCGATGGACAAAGGGAAGTACGTATGTTGTCATAACGGTTCGCCTGATAAAGATCTTCGTATAATATGTAGGAGCCAATATGGGCATCTAGGTTCCGCTATCGGGCACCCTTGGCAATGCTATGGGCCTTATGGGCCAATTGAGGGAACACACCAGCCCACAAGGGGCTGGTGCACCCCTATAGAGGTCGGCCCATGAGGAGGACAAGGAAAGAGGGGAGGGAAAGGAAAGTGTGGAGTAGGACTCCCCTTTCCTTCCCTCCCCCTCTTTTCCTCCCACCCTGTTGATACAAGGAAAGGGGGGCGCAGGGCAAGGCAAGGGCCCTAGGGGCCGGCGGCCAGCCCTAGGGCGCGCCTGGCTGCCTCTTCTTCCCTCCCACGAATATACATATGGGGAGGGGGCGCCACACAGGGACACAACATTGGCTTAGCCGTGTGCGGCGCCCCCGTCCATCGTTTACTACCTCGGTCCTATTTTCGTAGTGCTTAGGTGAAGTCCCGCGGAGATCACTTCACCATCACCGTCACCATGTCATCCTGCTGTTGGAACTCATCCACTACCTCGCCATCTTGCTAGATCACACTACTAGGGAAAATCCTAGCAATAGCGTAGGTCTAAGGGCTATCAGTAGCGCGGGGCACCGCCGTACTGATACAACGCTACAACTAACGTTTAGTAGTAGCGCGCTTCTTCCCGCGCTACTGCTATACTACTTAAGCAGTAGCGCTATCCATACCAGCGCTACTGCTAAGTGGCTTAGCAGTAGCATTTTCCTGTTCAGCGCTAAAGAGCGCTACTACTATATTTTCACATATCCTTTTTTGCTACGTATCTGCGATGTTTTTGTACGGATTTTATACAGTATCCTAATCATATCATAAACTGGAAATATGCTCATCATATCATACACATAATAGTCTCATATCATCCAACACAAATCATGTCATCACATCATAATCATGATATAGCTATACAAGTTACATGGCATGTCTCATCATACATAATGTAGTACTTCTTGAGGCACCGGTTCGTATCCCTCTCTCGCACTACTGTGAGCCTAAACTAACTAATTTCTGCTTCGGCTCTGCTATCTAACCCTCTCTGGCTGTCGCTCGGAAACTAGTACACCTGGGCCTGACACTCTGGCCACTCATCGTATACTCCTGGTATAGCACTTCTTCGCCATCGATGATCTAAGTACCTTCATCGTCAAATGATTCGGTGATATGCAACATATATAGTTGAGCAACAGAAAGAGACAGACTTGGCAAAAATAGAAGCAACATCTCATAAGCATAAATAACAAAGTTCATAGTACCCAAAATTCCCTAACTATAGTGATCTTCGCTAGTTGAGGAGGACGGTTTAATTACATCTCAAATAAAGTTTCATTGTGCATAACTCAAAGTTTCATCATTGAGAAAGTATGGACTAAACGGACACTTTGTCATATATCTTTAATCACTCCAACATGCCGTGCCATCCATCCAAGTCAGGGAGATAGTTCCCGAGCGCAGTGAAAGGCTTCAGGTCGAGATGCTGAGCCAATACGCGTGTTCGAACGTCTTCCTGTGACATTTTCCCTTCTTCGTAGAACATCCCTGTTTTCTCAACGACCTCCATGATGATTTGGGAAAGTTCACGCTAGATGTGATAGAACTCAGCTCGAAGTTGATGATCTGGGATATCTCCTAGGTTCTTTGTCCATTGCAGAATATGGGCATCGCCAGATCTAGGTGACATGTGAAGGTTCTACTGATCCCGTCTGTACTCCAGCATGTGGTGGAGGATATAGGATCCATCACTAAGAGTACCACTCGGTTGCTGGATGCAGCAGAAGTCGGTCTTATGGACGAAGGCGGGCGCACGGTTCCTTGTCTTCCTGGTCTTGATCACTCCACCCTGTAGGCCATAGCTAAAGATAGCACTGTCGAGAACAGACTTGACGTGGGTTTAATCCTTTTTCTTCATGTTCTTCGACGAGTACAAGTAAAGAGCGTGGGAGAATCGGGGGTAAAGGATGATGAGGATGGCGCGCGTGTCACTTCGCAAAATAAGTACACCACAAATTAGCCTCCACGCGTGCAAACGAGTGATTGAAATCGAAGGAAAGATATCTGCGGATGTCTTACATGGGAAGATAAGGCACTGATATGTCTCCAACGTATCTATAATTTTTGATTGTTCCATGGTATTATATTACCCCTTTTGGATGTTTATGGGCTTTATTTTACACATTTATATCACTTTTGGGACTAACCTACTAACCGGAGGCCCAGCCCGTATTGCTGTTTTTTTTTGCCTATTTCAGTATTTCGAAGAAAAGGAATATCAAACGGAGTCCAAACGGAACGAAACCTTCGGGAGCGTGATTTTTGGAAAGAACGTGATCCAGAGGACTTGGAGTGCAAGCCAAGAAGCAGCCGAGGCGGCCATGAGGGTGGGGGGCGCGCCCACCCATACAGGGCGCGCCCCCTGTCTCGTGGGCCCCTCGGGCAGCCACCGATGTACTTCTTCCTCCTATATATACCCATGTACCCCGAAAACATCTAGAGAGCCAACGAAAAACAACTTCCACCGCCGTAACTTTCTGTATTCATGAGATCCCATCTTGGAGCCTTCGCCGGCGCTTCGCCGGAGGGGGAATCGACCATTGAGGGCTTCTACATCAACACCATAGCCCCTCCGATGAGTTGTGAGTAGTTTACCACAGACCTTCGGGTCCATAGTTATTAGCTAGATGGCTTTTTCTCTCTTTTTGGATCTCAATACCATGTTCCACCCCTCTCTTGTGGAGATCTATTTGATGTAACTATTTTTGCAGTGTGTTTGTCGAGATCCGATGAATTGTGGGTTTATGATCAGGTTTATCTATGAGAAATATTTGAATCTCCTCTAAATTCTTTTATGTATGATTGAGTTATCTTTGCAAGTCTCTTCGAATTATCAGTTTGGTTTGGCCTACTAGATTGATCTTTCTTGCCATGGGAGAAGTGCTTAGCTTTGGGTTCAATCTTGCGGTGTGCTTACCCAGTGACAGCAGGGGTGGCAAGGCACGTATTGTATTGTTTCCATCGAGGATAAAAAGATGGGGTTTATATCATATTGCTTGAGTTTATCCCTCTACGTCATGTCATCTTTCTTAACGCGTTACTCTGTTTTTATGAACTTAATACTCTAGATGCATGCTGGATAGCGGTCGATGTGTGGAGTAATAGTAGTAGATGCAGGTAGGAGTCGGTCTACTTGTCATAGACGTGATGCCTATATACATGATCATGCCTAGATAATCTCATAAATACTTGCTTTTCTTTCAATTGCTCGACACTAATTTGTTCACCCAACGTAATACTTATGCTATCTTGAGAGGAGCCACTAGTGAAACCTATGGCCCCCGGGTCTATCTTTTATCATATAAGATTTCAATCTACTTTTTTTTGCATCTTTACTTTTCCTATCTATATTATAAAATACCAAAAATATATTTATCTTATTGTACTATCTCTATCAGATCTCACTTTCACAAGTGGCCGTGAAGGGATTGACAACCCCTTTATTGCGTTGGTTGCGAGTTCTTTGTTTGTTTGTGTAGGTGCGTGGGACTTTTGAGGAGCCTCCTACTAGATTGATACCTTGGTTCTCAAAAACTAAGGAAAATACTTACGCTACTATTGCTGCATCACCCTTTCCTCTTCAAGAAAAACCAACGCAAGCTCAAGACGTAGCAAGAAAGGATTTTTGGCGCCGTTGCCGGGGAGGTCTTCACTCAAGTCAAGACATACCAAGTACCCATCACAAACTTATCTCCCTCGCATTTACATTATTTGCCATTTGCCTCTCATTTTCCTCTCCCCCACTTCACCCTTGCCGTTTTATTCGCCCTCTCTTTCCCAATCTTCTCCTCTCTATTTCGCTTGCCTTTTTCTGTTTGCTTGTGTGTTGGATTACTTGTTGCCTTTGCGCAAGATAATACCAAATTGTGTGATTTCTCCAATACCAATAATAATGATTTCCTTAGTACTCCGATTGCTCCTCTTAATGATGTTGAGTATTGTGAAATCAATACTGCTTTGCTGAATCTTGTTATGAAAGATCAATTCGCCGGCCTTCCTAGTGAAGATGCCGCTACTCATCTAAACAACTTTGTTGATTTGTGTGATATGCAAAAGAAGAAAGATACGGATAATGATATTGTTAAATTGAAGTTATTTCCGTATTCACTTAGAGATCGTGCTAAAGTTTGGTTTTCGTCTTTGCCTAAAAATAGTATTGATTCTTGGAACAAGTGCAAAGATGTTTTTATCTCTAAATATTATCCTCCCGCTAAGATTATCACTCTTAGGAACGATATTATGAATTTCAAACAACTTGATCATGAGCATGTTGCCCAATCATGGGAAAGAATGAAATTGATGATTCGTAATTGCCTTACTCATGGTTCGAATTTATGGATGATTATACAAAAATTTTATGCCGGTTTGAACTTTTCTTCAAGAAATCTTTTAGATTCGGCCACGGGAGGCACGTTTATGGAAATCACTTTAGTAGATTCTACAAAACTCCTTGATAATATTATGACTAATTATTCTCAATGTCACACCGAAAGATCTTCTAGTAAAAAAGTGCATGCTATAGAAGAAATCAATGTTTTGAGTGGAAAGATGGATGAACTTATGAAATTATTTGCTACTAAGAGTGCTCCTTTTGATCCCAATGATATGCCTTTGTCTACTTTGATTGAGAATAATAATGAATCTATGGATGTGAATTTTGTTGGTAGGAATAGTTTTGGAAACAATGCTTATAGGGGAAACTTTAATCCTAGACCGTTCCCTAGTAATTCCTCTAATAATTATGGAAATTCCTACAATAATTCTTATGGTAATTTTAATATGAGAGCCCTCTGATTTTGAGAATAGTGTGAAAGAATTTATGATTTCTCAAAAGAATTTTAATGCCTTGCTTGAAGAAAAATTGCTCAAAGTTGATGATTTGGCTAGGAACGTTGATAGACTTTTGCTTGATGTTGATTCTCTTAAACTTAGATCTACTCCTCCTAAGCATGATATCAATGAGTCTCTCAAAGCAATGAGAATTTCCATTGATGAGTGCAAGGAAAGAACCGCTAGATTGCGTGCTAAGAAAGATTGCTTTGTAAAGGCGTCTTCTTCTAGTTTCCATGAAAATAATGATGAAGATCTTAAAGTTATTGATGTGTCTCCTATTAGATCTTTGTTTTACAATATGAATCTTAATAATAATGGGACTGGAGATGAGTCAACTTTAGTTAGAAGGCGTCCCAATAATTTAGAGTTTTTAGATCTTGATGCTAAATTTGGTAAAAGTGGGATTGGAGAGGTCATGACTTTAAATAGCATTGAACCCACTATCTCGGATTTCAAGGAATTTGATTATGATAATTGTTCTTTAGAAGGTTGTATTTTCTTGTTGCAATCCGTTGTTAATTCTCCTCTTGCTTATAGTCAAAATAAAGCTTTTACCAAACATATCGTTGATGCCTTGATGCAATCTTATGATGAAAAACTTAATTTGGAAGTTTATATACCTAGAAAACTTAATGATGAGTGGGAACCTAATATAAAGATTAAAATTAAAGATCATGAGTGTTATGCTTTGTGTGATTTGGGTGCTAGTATTTCCATGATTCCGAAAATTTATGTGATATTCTAGGTTTCCATGATGTTGATGATTGCTCTTTAAATTTGCACCTTGCGGATTCCACCACTAAAAAGCCAATGTGAAGGATCAATGATGTTCTCATTGTTGCAAATAGAAATTTGGTGCCCGTAAATTTTATCGTTCTTGATATAGATTTCAATCTTTCTTGCCCTATTATTCTTGGTAGACCTTTCCTTAGAACGATTGGCGCGATTATTGATATGAAGGAAGGGAATATTAGATTCCAATTTCCATTAAGGAAAGGCATGGAGCACTTTCCAAGAAAGAAAATTAAATTACCTTATGAATCTATCATGCGGGCTACTTATGAATTGAGTGCCAAAGATGGCACTACTTAGATCTATTCTCGCTTTTATGCCTAGCTAGGGGCGTTAAACAATAGCGCTAGTTGGGAGGCAACCCAATTTTATTTGTGTTTTTTGTTTTGGCTTCTGTTTAGGAATAAATTTTGCATCTACCTTCTGTTTAGATGTGTTTTTATGTCTTAGTTAGTGTTTGTGCCAAGTAGAACCTATAGGATAACCTATGGTGATAGTTAATTTGATTCTGCTGAAAAACAGAAACTTTGCACGCACGAAATTAGTTTTGTTAAATCACAGAAACATGCTTTTGCATTGATTCTTTTTTTCTTCTTATAAATAGACAAATTGCCCAGGACTTCCTATTTTGGTAGGATTTTTAAAGTTCCAGAAGTTTGCGTTAGTTACAGATTTCTACAGACTGTTCTGTTTTTGACAGATTCTGTTTTTCGTGTGTTGTTTGCTTAGTTTGATGCATCTATGGCTAGTATTAAGTGGTATGAACCATAGAGAACTTGGAATACAGTAGGTTTAACACCAATATAATTAAAGAATGAGTTCATTACAGTACCTTATGTGGTGGTTTTGTTTTCTTTCACTAACGGAGCTTATGAGATTTCCTGTTGAGTTTTGTGTTGTGAAGTTTTCAAGTTTTGGGTAAAGATTTGATGGACTATGGAATAAGGAGTGGCAAAAGCCTAAGCTTGGGGATGCCGCCGGAAGGCATCCCCTCTTTCGTCTTCGTTCATCGGTAACTTTACTTGGAGCTATATTTTTATTCGCCACATGATATGTGTTTTGCTTGGAGCATCATGTATGATATTAGTCTTTGCTTTTTAGTTTTCCACAATCATCCTTGCTGTACACACCTTTTGGGAGAAGCCCACTTGATTGGAATTTATTATAATACTCGATGTGCTTCACTTATATCTTTTGAGCTAGATAGTTTTTGCTCTTGTGCTTCACTTATATCTTTTAGAGCACGGCGGTGGCTTAATTTTGTAGAAATTGCTAGTCTCTCATTCTTCACTTATATTATTTTTAGAGTCTTTTAGAAAAGCATGGTATTTGCTATGGTTATAAAATTGGTCCTAGAATGGTAGGCATCCAAGTTGGCTATAATAAAAACTACCATAGGAAGTGAATTGGATGCGATGATCAATTTGATACTTGATAATTGTTTTGAGATATGGAGGTAGTAATATTAAAGTCATGCTAGTTGGGTGATTATGAATTTAAAGAATGCTTGTGCTGAAGTTAGCAAGTCCCGTAGCATGCACGTATGGTTAAAGTTGTGTAACAAATTTGAAACATGAAGTGTACTTGGCTTGTGCATCCTTATGAGTGGCGGTCGGGGACGAGCGATGGTCTTTTCCTACCGATCTATCCCTCCAGGAGCATGCATGTAGTGCTTGGTTTTTGATGACTTCTAAATTTTTGCAATAAGTATATGAGTTCTTTTGACTAATTTTGAGTCCATGGATTATACACACTTTTACCTTTCCACCATTGCTAGCCTCTTTGGTACCATGCATTGCCCTTTCTCACCTTGAGAGTTGGTGCAAACTTCGCCGATGCATCCAAACCACGTGATACGATTCGCTCTATCACACATAAACCTCCTTATATCTTCCTCAAAACAGCCACCATACCTTCCTATTATGGCATTTCCATAGCCATTCCGAGATATATTTCCATGTAACTTTCCACCGTTCTGTTTATGATCATGACACACATTACTTTTGTCATATTGCCATTGCATGATCATGTAGTTGACATCGTATTTGTGGCAAAGCCACTATGCATAATTTTTCATACATGTCACTCTTGATTCATTGCACCATCCCGGTACACCGCCGGAGGCATTCATATAGAGTCATATCTTGTTCTAGTTTTGAGTTGTAATTCATGTGTTGTAATCAATAAAAGTGTGATGATCATCGTTATTAGAGCATTGTCCCCAAAAAGAGAAAAAGGAAAAAAAATAGAAAGGCCAAAAGAAAAAAAAAGGCCAAAGAAAAAAAAAGAAAATAAAAAAAATAAAAAATGGCAATGTTACTATCTCTTTTTCCACACTTGTGCTTCAAAGTAGCTCCATGTCCTTCATATAGCGAGTCTCATATATTGTGCTTCAAAGTAGCACCATGTTCTTCATTTAGTGAGTCTCATATGTTGTCATATACTAGTGGGAATTTTTTATTATAGAACTTGGCTTGTATATTCCTACGATGGGCTTCCTCAAAATGCCCTAGGTCTTCGTGAGCAAGCAAGTTGGATGCACACCCACTAGTTTTCTTTTGTTGAGCTTTAATTCATTATAGTTCTAGTGCATCCGTTGTATGGCAATCCCTAATCCTCATGTTGACATTAATTGATGGGAATCTCCACAGCCCGTTGATTATCCTCATCAATGTGAGACTTTCTCCTTTTTTTATCTTCTCCACACAATCCCCATCATCATATTCTATTCCACCCATAGTGCTATATCAATGGCTCACGCTCATGTATTGCGTGAAAGTTGAAAATTTTTGCGATTATTTAAGTACGAAACAATTGCTTGGCTTGTCATCGGGAGTGTAGAATTTGGGAACATTTTTGTGTGATGAAAATGAAGCATAGCCTAACTATATGATTTTGTAGGGATGAACTCTCTTTAGCCATGTTATTTTGAGAAGACATGATTGCTTTGATTAGTATGATTGAAGTATTACTATTTTTTATGTCAATATGAAGTTTTATTTTGAATCATTTGGATCTGAACATTCATGCCACAATAAAGAAAATTACATTGAGAATTATGCTAGGTAGCATTCCACATCAAAAATTCTGTTTTTACCATTTACCTACTCGAGGACGAGCATGAATTAAGCTTTGGGATGCTTGATACGTCTCCAACGTATCTATAATTTTTGATTGTTCCATGCTATTATATTACCCCTTTTGGATGTTTATGGGCTTTATTTTACACATTTATATCATTTTTGGGACTAACCTACTAACCGGAGGCCTAGCCCGTATTGCTGTTTTTTTGCCTACTTCAGTATTTCGAAGAAAAGGAATATCAAACGGAGTCCAAACGGAATGAAACCTTTGGGAGCGTGATTTTTGGAATGAACGTGATCCAGAGGACTTGGAGTGCAAGCCAAGAAGCAGCCGAGGCGGCCACGAGGGTCGGGGGGGGGGGGGGGGCGCCCACCCCTACAGGGCGCGTCCCCTGTCTCGTGGGCCCCTCGGGTGGCCACCGACGTACTTCTTCCTCCTATATATACCCATGTACCCCGAAAACATCCAGAGAGCCAACGAAAAACAATTTCCACCGCCGTAACCTTCTGTATCCGCGAGATCCCATCTTGGAGCCTTCGCCTGCTTCGCCAGAGGGGGAATCGAGCACGGAGGGCTTCTACATCAACACCATAGCCCCTCCGATGAGTTGTGAGTAGTTTACCACAGACCTTCGGGTCCATAGTTATTAGCTAGATGGCCTTTTCTCTCTTTTTGAATCTCAATACCATGTTCTCCCCCTCTCTTGTGGAGATCTATTTGATGTAACTATTTTTGCGGTGTGTTTGTCGTGATCCGATGAATTGTGGGTTTATGATCAGGTTTATCTATGAGAAATATTTGAATCTCCTCTGAATTCTTTTATGTATGATTGAGTTATCTTTGCAAGTCTCTTTGAATTATCAGTTTGGCCTACTAGATTGATCTTTCTTTCCATGGGAGAAGTGCTTAGATTTGGGTTCAATCTTGCGGTGTCCTTACCCAGTGACAGCAGGGGTTGCAAGGCACGTATTGTATTGTTGCCATCGGGGATAAAAATATGGGGTTTATATCATATTGCTTGAGTTTATCCCTCTACATCATGTCATCTTTCTTAATGCGTTACTATGTTCTTATGAACTTAATGCTCTAGATGCATGTTGGATAGCGGTCGATGTGTGGAGTAATAGTAGTAGATGCAGGCAGGAGTCGGTCTACTTGTCACGGACATGATGCATATATACATGATCATGCCTAGATAATCTCATAATTATTCGCTTTTCTATCAATTGCTCGACAATAATTTGTTCACCCACCGTAATACTTATGTTATCTTGAGAGAAGCGAATAGTGAAACCTATGGCCCCCGGGTCTATCTTTTATCATATAAGCTTTCAATCTACTTTTATTTGCATCTTTACTTTTCCTATCTATATTATAAAATACCAAAAATATATTTGTCTTATCATACTATCTCTATCAGATCTCACTTTCGCAAGTGGCCGTGAAGGGATTGACAACCCCTTTATTGCGTTGGTTGCGAGTTCTTTGTTAGTTTGTGTTGGTGCGTGGGACTTTTTAGGATCCTCCTACTGGATTGATACCTTGGTTCTCAAAAACTGAGGGAAATACTTACGCTACTATTGCTACATCACCCTTTCCTCTTCAAGGAAAACCAACACAAACTCAAGACGTAGCAGGCACAAGAAGCATCTCCTTGTCCTTATTGGCGACCATGAAATCGGCGATGTAATTACTTGCATATTCACGGTGCTTTGGGCAGACTGCCAAGAAGCCCTCGTGCATGAAGTACGGGTCAGCGACATAGATATAAGCTATCTGCTCAATCCCGATGATGTGTTTCATGTGCAAGGCAAAAAGGTGGACAAACATAAAATCCTGGTTTTTTAAGTGAAACAGGTCGAAGATGTAATCAAATCGAAGGAAGAACTTTTCCACGGGGAATGTGTCAACGTACAACCTTTGCTGCGGCGCGTTAACCACGTAGAGCGGGTATCCTGGATTTTTCAAGGCGATCATGCTTTTCTCTCTCCGCAGCACATCGTCATGAAGTCTCCTTAGATTGCCCTATATGGCCTCTACCGCTGCCTTAGATAGGATCGGATCACCGGGGAAATGACATTTTCCTGCACAGGGGATAGGTTGTTGAGGCAACTGGATCATAGAAGCAGCTTTGTTGCCTTTCCTTGATCTCTTCCTATGCTTCTTTGCTACTGGAAGTGAGCCTATAATACGTTCATCCTCCGGCAATTCAGGCACCAACTCATCATGCTCAAACCCTAAGTACTCATACTGCTGAGCGATCAATCCTCCATCTTCGGAGGCGCCGGTATTGAGATACTGTAGAGGGTCACCGTCATCCTCGTTGATGGCATCATGCATTTCTTGTTCGACGGTGGCGACGTCATCAGCCACAAGAGGACCCAACACTTGCAATCGCCAAGCCGTCGTGGGGTCTCGTCGTCATGTCCCCCCCCCCCCCCCCCCCCAGTGCTATCGGAGGAGCCAAATTCCTGTGGCCCGGTTCGACACTGGCCATGAAAACCTTGAAGACGTCAGGGGGGATCAACCAGCTGTGAAACAATTGTTCCTTCGGCTTCATTATCGTCGCCTTCCCCACATCCACCTTCTGGCCGCTGGTGGTGTACAGTATGGTGCACGGGGTTACGTCAGCCTGCAAGGACATGTATGGGACGTGAGACATTCGAAAGGAAAAGGAAACGAGAGATTATACATATATTGAAGAGGGCTAGTGTGACAGGTACCGTGAGGGCGTCGAGCCGTGAGGGCCGGTGTGACAGGTACCGTGAAGCACCGCCGAGAACGTCCGAGATGGAGGATGGGCTGCAATGAATAGGTGCACGCGGGAACCGGTGCAGGAGCAGGTGCGGGAGCCGGTGCAGGAGCAGGTGCGGGACCCGGTGCTTGTGCAACGCTAGTCGAGCTGCTCCCTGAGAAGTTGGAGAGGGAAAGTCTGCAGCCTCCTTATTTGGATTTTGCTTGGTCCAACCGATGATAGCCTGAACCAAGACACCATACAAAGCTGCAATCTCCTCTTTTGCGGTAGCTACCGCTACTTTGACTGTCTCAGCTGATTTCTTATCAACCGCAATCACAACCTTCTTGCCGATGTTTTCTTCATTTAACCTCGGTCTTTCCTTTCTCTTCTCTGTGGTCTCACGGTAGTACTTGTTCCACGTGGCGCCATCTCCGACGTCGTGCACGTGTCCATACGACAGCCGGGTGTCCACCGGGAGTCGTTTCAATATGTTCAAGGCCTGGTTGAATGGGGTGTCCCACTTGGGCCTTGCCAATGCCTCAGACGGCGAGTCGCTTTCGGCCACGATCATGTGCTAATCTTTCTGCAAAAGGAACAAAGATCGTTTACAATTGTGACTAAACGTGCAACTAATTGATCATAAGCTAAAATTAGGGCGTAAATTAATAATTACCAGCAATCTCACGAACTCCTTTGTGCCCGCGTCAGTATCGAAAACCTTTTTGACTGGGTCCCAACGGTATCGGGCCCTGATGACATCATGCTCCTATGGGATGGTGAACTCCACCAAGGGGTATGGGATCCCCAGACTTTCATGTTCTGCGTCCTCCTTGGCCCATGTGGGCGTCTTCCTCGTATAACCACGGCTTCCGAGGTGGTGGCACCCCATGTTCATCTCTTGGAGCCCCTTCATGTACTCCGACTTTTCTTTGACATCTTCAGCAATGCTAGTCTTCTTGAACATTTCGAACCGCTCTTCCGTAATTGTCAGATTATCCTTTACAATCTCGGAGTAGGGTTCCTTTGTAGCGATGATCCGATGTTTCACCCTTACTTTCCAGGCGGACAACACGCTGCTAAACTTGCCCATGGTGTGTTTGGTTATCTTCTTCATTGCCGGGTCTTTATTTGGATCAGTATATTTGATTTCATTCCGGCCAGGGAACAAGAATACCTGGTGCAGATTAGTTAGGATGGGGTGCTCCATATCTGGTATCTTCTTTAGTTTCAAATCGTTGATGGTGGCCGCTGCCCGTAGGATGCAACCTACTTGATTCCCGTAGCACGCGCGAGCTTCCGCAAGCTCTTTTGGCTCAAAATTGCTGGACTCCACCTCCGTGACCACCAGTCTAGTAGTGATGAGCCGGTTTGGGTGTCGTTGCCTCTTTGGTTTCGGTTCTATACCGGCTTTGCCAGTCTCGGTATCGGTATCGACGCTGGTGTTAGTCTCAGCTCCGGTCTCTATGTCGGCCCCATTCTCGGATGTGACAGGTGAGCCCTGCAACAACTGTTGCTCATCGAGAGGGTTCAAATAGGCGTCCGCCGCCATGTAGACATTGCAATCACCAGAACCCTGTCCTTCATCGTTGCTTGCCATGTTTCCTATGATTAAATCTAGTCAATTAATTCTAGACCTAATAAAATGAATAATGACATAAAAAGGACAATGTTTTGCAGGAATGTTGATTCATTCCCGTTGCGGCAAATCCCGGGCACTCGATATGTCCTAGTTTGTAGCACAAGTCATGCCAAAATTCACGCAAAAATTTCGGCATGACCTTTGCTACAAACTCGACAAATAGAGAGCCTGAAATTTGCTGGAACGGAAATGAATCAACATTTCGAAAAAACATAGGCCACTCGGAATCATTCCCTGCAAACAACAAAAGGCCACTTGGGCACAATCGAACCACTTCAATGTTGCATATAATATGAGCAAACACTATTGAGGAATTTTCATATAACATGACCACTTCAATGAAAAGATATAATCACCAATAATGGAATATGCAAATGAACATCAATGACATATATCATATAACATCAATCTTGTTTTTCGTTTACATAGCAACAATTACTTTAACCATGTTTTTGAATAGAAAAACAATTTTGTTTTTTTATAGATAAATGTCGTAGCTACTGTTTTTTATTAAGCTAAATACTTTTTTTTCTAAAGCTAAAAGTCTAGGAAGGGATCATCTTTAAAACAAAACATGCCTAAATTCTTTTCCTTGAAAACTAGTGGTATTTTCAAAAACCAAAAACCTTTCCAAATGACCTCACTAAACACTTCTCTGCCTAGGACAGAACCCAAATTCTGTTCTAGCTATTCATCTCACACACACACACATTATTTTCTTTTTCATCAAAATTGTTTTAGAGCAAATATTCCAACACTACTTGACCTTATTAGAAATTGCAAAGGAACTCCATTTTCTCTAACCCTTCTGATGTCACCAAAATTTCCACAGCAAGACCTTAGCACCTACACCCAGTTTCTTCAAAAATATTCAGGTCTTAGTACGCTAGAATCACCGCCATCCAAACGCCGCCGTGGGACACACTAAACCTAACCCTAACTACAGTCGAGGCAGAGAGTCGAGGTTCCCCCACCCATCTGTCACCGGAGCGGTGATCAGAGGGCAAGAGAACCCGCGGCCTCGCTGGCAGAGGACGGGAGGAGTTGGTCACCTCCCTGACCTGGTTGCGCGTGGGGAAGCCACTTGTTTTTTTTTTCATTTTTGTTTTTTATTTACTTTTTTATTTTTGTTTACACTTCCAAAATTTCTAATTATATATTACAAAAAATATACTTCACATAATATTTTGAAAAAATATTAAACATGCACTTTAAAGATTTTAAATGTGTATATAAAAATATTGACCATGTACTATATATATCACACTCACACACAATGTGTGTGAAATGGCTTGATCATTTATACTAAAAATGTTAACCAACCATTTGAAAAATAATATTAAACAAGTATTTGAACAGCATTAATCAAGCATTTGAAAATGTTATGTGTATAATAAAAATGTTGACCATGTATTAAAAAAACTAATATTGTGTTTAACCAATGTTAAATGTGTATATAAAAAAATGGTCACCTTGTATAACAAATGTTAATCTTGTACGTGAAGAAAATGTTAATTAAGCATTTAGAAAAATGTTAAATGTGCATAGAAACGATATTGTCCATGTGTTAAAAAATGTTAATCTTGTATTTAAAAATGTGAAATATGTACATAAAAAGTACTAAAAATGTTAAACTTTATTTGAAAAATGTTAAATATGTATAGAAAAAAAAGTAGACCATGTATTAAAAAATGTTATTCAAGCATTTGGATTTTTTTTAAATGTGTATAGAAAAATGTTGACCATGTATTAAAAAACTTTCAGTCAAGAATTTGAAAAAATGTTAAATGTGTATAGAAAAATGCCGACGATCTATTTAAAAAGTGTTAATCTAGTATTTGGAAAATGTTAATCAAGCATATGAAAAATGTTAAACATGTATTAGATATATACCAAAATTTGTATTGAAAACTAGTGAAACCCAAGAGAAACAAAGAAAACCGATGAAAAATGAGAAAGAAACAAACAAATCGAAGTAAAATGAATAGAAAGAAAAGAAAAGAAAAGAACAAAAATTGAAAACAAAGATAGAAATGACGAAAAACCGGTGAAAAAAGAAAATAAAAATAAAAATAGATTGGGTTATTTTATTCTTGGGATTCATCTATATGTTTGAGCTGCATGGTTTCACGTTTTTTGGGCTGCCTTTCTATGCCCTAAAGGGAGAATTGTTTCTGTACCTTTTTGTCCTTTGGTCCGTTTCGAACGTCATGGCCATTCTGGACATGCCCATCGTCCGTTTAACCTGGGCTTTGTTGACCCACGTTGGGCCTCGTCCTAAGTTCAGTTCACTCACATATGCTTGACCTAAATTGCCACCTTGCATGGCCACCAGATGCCATCATTCCCTACGCATAAGATATTTGTTGGCCGAACCCTCGCGACACTGGAACCGCATCGACGAGAAGAGTCCATTCAGACCAAAAAGAGCTCGAATAGTATATTGCGGATGAGGCAATCCGCCATTTAATCTACGCCGACTGTCGCAAGCCTACTTTGCAATCGATGAGAAAAAATTCAATTACTCGCACCCATCAATTCATCGACAAGTCGCCAATCATATAGAAATTGTCTATCGTCATATTGTTGTCATTGGTCGCGTGCATCACGAACCATGTCATCCTGAAGGTGAACCAGATGTTGCAAACTCCGGCATCACCTTAACATGGTCATGGGAATGACGTTTGGATGCAAACTTTTCATGTCACTTTGCTAGCCTCATCTTTATTATTCCAATGAGTAATCCACAAGTTAATCCGCTCTCTAATGCTCTCTCCCCACCACGTGAACTGAATGTCGATTGTTGACATTAGCTTCTTCAACTAATTTATGTTCTACTACCTCCTTTTCCATCATCCGTTGGCCACTAGCTTGCACATTGACTAATGAGCATGTGTTGCTGATTGTATCCTAGCCCTCTTTTTTCACTATTTTTTCACGTTTTTTTTTCTGTTTTTTGTTTTCTTTTTTTACTTCTGTTTATCCTTCCAAATATTCTAAATATATATGTTACAAAAAAACTTTATAAATTTTTGAAAAATGTTAATCATCCATATAAGAAAATTTAAATGTGTATAATAAATATTTTTTATGTATGCGAAGAGTATACACAAAAAATGTACAATGTCTATGAGAAAAGTATAGATATAAAATAATATGTTTTCAAAAATGTTAATCACGTACATGGAAAAGATTAGACGTGTATACAAAAACTGTTTATGATATATACAAAGAAATGTACAATGTGTATGGAAAAGTTGACATCAAAAAGTATAAGTTTGAAAAATGTTAATCGTGTATATCCAAATATTTAACTTATATATACATAATGTTTCCGATGTATAAACATATACGATGTCTATGAAGATGTGGACATAAAAGAAATATGTTTTAAAAAAATGTTAATCATTTATTTCCAAAATGTTGAACATCTATGTAAAAAATGTTTCTGATGTATACACAAAATCTACAATGTGTATGAAAACATAATTACACATCAAGCAATATAGGTTTAAAGAATTACCTAGACAAGGAATTGGTTGAGTTTGTTAACTCTTTTTGTACTATTTTTGTTTTTCCAATGTAAATATTTATTTATAATATAAAATTACCGTAGAACGTTCTGTTCTACGGTTTTCCTTTCAAAAAAAAATATAGCTTTAAAGAAATGTTAATCACGTGTTTCCAAAATGGTTACACGTATATAAAAAATATTTCTGATGTATACAGAAAATGTACAATGTGTATGAAAAAAATAGACATCAAAACAATATAACTTTTAAAAAAATTGGTCTACAGATCTAGATGTGATTGTTTGTTACTTCTATTGTTTTTTGTACTGACATGATATTTGATGGATTATTCAGAAGTTTCTAAAACAATGACCAAAGTGACCGTTTTTGGCCAGAAGTTTTAACATTGCACTCTTGATCGCACGTTTATATTAACTAGACGATACCCCATGCATTTCTGTGAAAATTAGAGAATATCTCTATAGAACATGAGCTATAAAAAATGGAAATTTGGGTGCATGGAAATCCTTGAATATAAGCTCATTACATTATTATTAATTAGAGTCCAATATTTTTTTAACACTGGAGCATTGAGGACACTTATTGAAATCTGAATATTCTGAACTCTGAATCATTCAAACATCTTACATGTGTGTTATCATTCGTTAAGAGAAGTAAAAGATGATCGTAACACATTTTTGTTACTTTTGTGTTGTTTATACTACCATGATAGTAGATGAATTGGTCAAAAGTTTTTAAAATAAGTGACCCCTAACTTGGCTAGAAGTTTTAGGACTCCACTACAAATCTAATGTTAGATTTTTATACATGGCAAATCAAACGTTTTCAACGCAAGTTATTTATTCGAGGATGGCAGGTTTAGTTGGAGAGCATGGCAAATCTTCCATAATTTATTTTTTGTCAAAAAATTGACGTTTTTGCAACCTAATTTTGGCATCACCATGTTAATATAAATTTTGAGGAACAAGTTTGGGACAAGCTTTTTCGGATGGAGAGATTACAAGACAAAGAGCAAGGTGAAGATAATCGATTACGTAGGAATTAGAGAGACCAGGAGCAGAAACTGACTATGCTCCACCAGCACCGTGTAGTTTAGAAAATCTTGTGTTGAGGCATAATAGTACTACACTAACCACGCCTTGACGAACAGGGACTTGGTTTGTGCTTCTTTCCCTGAAAAAAGCTTTCGCCCCGCTTTATATATAAAGCAATGACCGACCACAGCTCAGATACAAACGCACGCTAGGGGCTTGGTTTGTGCTTTATTTTAGGAGCGTCAGCAAAAGCCAGATTCCCGGCCGTTTGCATGCTTAAGTTCCGACCTATTTGGATTGTGGTCTGCAATATTCTACTTGTCTACTTATACTATCCAAAAAGGCGATGAGTGCGTCTTTGGTCGACACTGCAGTATGATATTATACCTCCAACTACATATATATGACATCAAATGAAAGTAACACGGAGCTTCGTCGGGTTTCAGTCCTATTAACACGGTTTGCTACATGACTGACTCATAAATTCTCCCAACAAATGAAACTTGTAGTATATCTTGAATGATGGTAGATAGAGCAGGAATCTTGCATTGAATTAACGCCATAGAATGTTTTCCTTTGCATATTATAGCATGCAACACCTACTGAGACGCTCACGATATAAGAGGCAGTAGCATTTCTTTCCTGCTGTCACTTTTCATACCCATCCATATAGGACAATAGCTAACAAGTAGAAATACAAGAGAATGAGCAAGCTGGAGATGATTCAAGTTTAGTCATGTAAATTGGTATGGGAGGAATCGGAAACACATGTTGTCACTGATGGATCTATAGGTTGAGAGACAGAATTCAGGAAAACACGTCCCTCAGAACCTGCACTTGTATCAGGGCACAACTGTACCATGTATACTTTGGGAAATGCTACAACTATTAACTAAGTGGTACTTGATCAATGTTTCTCAGCCGGTCTACACCATCAGTCAGAGTTTAGAGGATCAGAGTAACAAGTCATGTTTTTCTTACGAGGACTAGCGAAGGAGAGGTAATCTTATGAGTTTCCTACTAGTCTTTCTGAGCCAAGTCATGTCTTGTTCATGTGGAGGCAGTCTTTCAGGACAACAAGCAAAAAAGTAAACGCCCTTTTCATCTCTATCATCATCTCTCCCCAATAAAGATGTTATAGTGTTTAATTACGTTGTGAATTAATTACATAAAACTAGAATTTTGATGGTTGATATAGCAAACAGTCACAACAACGAGAAGTTTTAACATGCCCCCTCCTACCCCCTCTTACCCCCCCCCCCCTCTTTTCACATGAGAGGTAAGATTATATAATACTCCCTCCGTCCCATAATGTAAGACGTTTTTTGACACTACACTGGGAGTACATCTTAGCCATTGATCTCATTAATTAGTGGTCAGATAAACTATTACCTCCTTACCTCACATGTAAAAAGAGGGGGTAAGAGAGAGCATGTTAAAATTTGCCCACAACAATATGTTGGGGGTAATCTCACAGAAAGAAACACAAATCGAGTCCTTGCTGTTTGGCACCTTCATTTTTACGGTTTGTTGAATAAAATACTATTTACTTTGTCATGAACTTTTTTCAGTCAATCTTAAATGTCACCCACTCATTTTTTCTGTTACATCTCATGCACGGTCTCATGTGGACAGCTGTTCCATCCAGAATGTTTCGTCCTAGAATGAATGTCATTGGAGATAGCCCAACCACATGATCCGCAAGCAGAATGATCCTATTATTCGCTAGATTGGTACAAATAATAATTGAAGTTGATATTTTCGAGATATATTGTCCTATACTTGCATCCATTCCATATCCTTTGTCTTTGGCAACAAAATGATGTCACCAAAGTTTAGCCTTGAAAGATCAAGTGGACGGTAGGAAACTGAAAATCCCATAACCATAAGGTATGCCTTAATGACATCCCATAAGTTCTGGTAGAACTAAGCGGGGAAGCCATCAGGACCCATCGTTTTATTGTCCTCCATCTGGAACATTGTCTGCTTGCACCTAATTTTTGTGAGATGGCGTGGTGAGGGTTTCATTTTCCACATGTGAGATCTGGGGTAAATTGTCAGTTCTGGACTCATCTAGAGAGACATGACCCTTGTCGGTGTCAAAACCGGCGGATCTCGGGTAGGGGGTCCCGAACTGTGCGTCTAGGCGGATGGTAACAGGAGACAATGGACACGATGTTTTTACCCAGGTTCGGGCCCTCTCGGTGGAGGTAAAACCCTACTCCTGCTTGATTAATATTGATGATATGGGTAGTACAAGAGTAGATCTACCACGAGATCAAGGAGGCTAAACCCTAGAAGCTAGCCTATGGTATGATTGTTGTTCGTCCTACGGACTAAAACCCTCCAGTTTATATAGACACCGGAGAGGGCTAGATGTCGGTGTCAAAACCGGCGGATCTCGGGTAGGGGGTCCCGAATTGTGCGTCTAGGCGGATGGTAACAGGAGACAAGGGACACGATGTTTTTACCCAGGTTCGGGCACTCTCGATGGAGGTAAAACCCTACTCCTGCTTGATTGATATTGATGATATGGGTAGTACAAGAGTGGATCTACCACGAGATCAAGGAGGCTAAACCCTAGAAGCTAGCCTATGGTATGATTGTTGTAATGGTTGTTCGTCCTACGGACTAAAACCCTCCGGTTTATATAGACACCGGAGAGGGCTAGGGTTACACAGAGTCGGTTGTAATGGTAGGAGATCTACATATCCGTATCGCCAAGCTTGCCTTCCACGCCAAGGAAAGTCCCATCCGGACACGGGACGAAGTCTTCAATCTTGTATCTTCATAGTCTTGGAGTCCGGCCGATGATGATAGTCCGGCTATCCGGACACCCCCTAGTCTAGGACTCCCTCAGTAGCCCCCGAACCAGGCTTCAATGACGTCGAGTCCAGCGCATACATAGTCTTCGGCGTTGCAAGGCGGGTTCTCCTTCAAATTCCATGTGCCTGCCGGATAGTGTCTGGCTCCCTTATAAATGTTGCGCTCCTTGGCTTCCACGCCCAATAATGGCCTTCTTCCACGCGTCGCACGAATGCGAAAAGCCAGGGTGTCTTTTATGTTTTACCCCCTAGCTGCGCAAGTAATCTGCCTATAAGAGAGATAAGAATCCAGATCCAAATCACACCATCCTTCTTCCGCGAGTACTCATCGGAGCGCTTCTGACCGAAAACCCATTCCATCATGGACCATCGACACGGATCCTCTTCTCGCGCTCCCAGCCCTCTGCCAGGAGATTGGAGGAGATGCTTAGTTCCGCACAACGAGCTGGTGAAGCTTCAAGCGGAGGGATATCTTCCTCCGACCTTTATGGTCCCGATTCGAGCCGGGCTGGCCACCTACAAAGGCAGGAAGCAAGCGGAGGCCACCCGTAGTCCCTCTAGAGGAGAGCGGGTGTGCTTCGTCCCCTATCTAATAAGGGGGCTCGGATTTCCCGTGCATCCGTTCCTCCGCGGGCTTCTGGAGTTCTATGGACTCCAACTCCATCACCTTACGCCCGCCTCTATTCTGCACATTGCGGGTTTCATAGCTCTTTGCGAGCTATTCTTGGGCATCGAGCCCCATTTTGCGCTGTGGAAGAGGCTATTCTGCCTCGTACCCCGTTCTCACGAGGGGTCAATATATCAAGTGGGCGGTGCCGAAATATGGCGCATCGCCGGGACCAGATATCCATCCGGAACCCCAAAGAAGGCGTCCGAAGACTGGCCTTCGGAATGGTTTTACATAGAAGACGCTCCACTGCCGGACCCAGTTCGGATCGGCCTCCCGGAGTTCAGCAAGGCTCCTCCGAAGAAACGCCTAAGTTGGCGCCCGCGGAGCCCTCAACTGGAGGAAGACAAGGGCGTCCATTATTTGATGGGCCGGATAAGGTTGTTGGCCCATTCCGGATTGACCATGATTTGAGTCATGGCCACGTGCATAATGCGGGGGGTGCAGCCGCTGCAATACAGGGGCCACCCCATGTAGGATTTCAACGGGGAAAATGATGCCACCCGTCATGGCCGCAAAGGGCCGGGATCGGCCGAAGATCTGGTGAAGGTTCTGTCCGGCCTGTACAAGGGGGAGAAGGAGGACTTCCTCCAGACAAGCCCATTGAATGGGTTCTCCATGAATAACCCTCAGCACTGGGTAAGCGGACATTTTGTTTATCCGACCCATGCTTTCAAAGTTAAGTACCTTACTTTACTATTTCGACGCAGGAGCTGCGTCGGGATGTGGAGGGCATACATAGTCCGGCTCCACAACCCGAGGATCCAGGTAGATCCCTTGATCCGTCCTCCGAAGAGGATCCGGACATAAAGGTGGAGCTAATCGACGGGGTGTTCCACCAACTCAGCATGGACAATGCTCTAGTCGCCATTACGGCCGACTACCCCGGCCTATCTCCGGCTCCCCAGGTGATTGTGACCGAAATCCTGACACCATTATTTCGTCCTTGCGCATTTCTGACCACCGTATACAATGGTGTCTCGCAGGAGGTGCCTTCAAGGCAGGAGGCCGAGCCCACGATAGCTGGCCAACAAGGGTCAGTCCGGCCCAGCAGGCGGAAGAGGAGTGCGGCGCAGATCGAAACGTCACCGCAACGGTATAGCTCGCGACTGTTATTTAGGAAAAGGATTCCCAGGAGGTGTATTAACGCTCATGACCTTTCCAGGAGAAAGAGCACTCGCCGGACCGAGTCCGGAGAGGTTGCCAACCAAGCCTCCGCCCGCCAGGCTCCAACACCTGGTCCGGAGGGGGAGGCGAGCGCAAGGCGCGAGCCGGATTCTCCTCCAGCGGAGGATGCCGACCGGCTGTCCACCACCAGGTCTGAGGTGGAGAGCACCATGAATCATAGGCGTCGCCGGACAGTTCTGCGTGACGCGTGTTTCTCCCCAGAGGCGTTGAATGCCTTTAACGCGGGAGACGCGCACCTTCGTGCCGCTCAAGACGGTTTAACCAGAGCCACGGAGCAGTATGTAGAAGACATACGGGTAAGAGATTTTAATGGTTGTATATGCCAGTAGCCCCCGAGACTTAAAGTAGTTAAAGTAACTGATTTAAGGATCATATAATTTGCAGGATCTTATAGAGAAGAATACCCGATTGTCCCAGGAGCTGCAAGGATGCAAGGCCCAACTTGAGGCCGTACTAGCTGCCGCAGAAGGAGGCACAGAAACCCCCTCCGGTAACACATTATTTCATAAAAATAAGCGGTGTGCGGCGTGCGTATAAATTTGACAATGGTATTGCAGATGTTGCCGGACTTGATCCGGACAAGCAACAGTTACAGCGCCAGCTAAAGGCCGGCGAGAGGGTGCTTACGAAGGTGCAGCAGGAAAGGAACAAACTCCAGGATGCCCACGCCCAGCTTGGAGAAGAGCTGAAAGGTGTTCGGGCCGAGCTGTCTGGCTCCGTGAAGGAGAATCAGCAGCTTCGTCGCGGCATCTATAGTAAGTGCTTGAGCGAACTCCTTTGAAAAGAAGAGTTCGGCGAGGAAGTCAATTAACAGAAATATGTCTGTAGGTGTGCTCACAGGTCGCCCTGCGGAGGAGATGCCCGTCTCAATGGGTGATCAACTTCCCGAGCTGGTGCAACTGCTCGAACGTGTTCGGCAGGCAATGAGCGGCGTCGTCCAGGCCTTATGGCCGTCCCTCTCCCTACCCGAGGGCCTTGGAGAGCTTGCGGAGAAGCTTCAGGGAGCGCGGCAGCGCTTCCGTTTATGGAAGATATCGGCCTGCCGCCAAGGTGCCAGGGAGGCCTGGGCCATGGTGAAGACGCGGTACAAGAAGGCGGATCCAAACCACATGGCCGAGGTCGGACCTGTGGGGCCTGATGGGAAGGAGATCCCTGTGAGCTTAGTGTACGGCCAAGTAGAGTTGGCCGCTAAATATTCCCAACGGGACTGTAAATTAGACAGCCTGTTAGACGGGATTGAGGAGGAGTACAGTTAGTCGATTTGACGATGTATTCAAAATGACATGTAAAATGCCTTCTAGCCGGATTGTAGATCGTTTGTCTTTGCCGACCTTTTCGCTTCAACCTCGGGACCCTAGAGTCCGGAGTGTGTCCGATTACCTTCTCGGTTAAGAAAAAACCGGGGCATGCATGGAGACCAGGCGTAGGGGTCATTAGTGCTTTATCAGACAAGTGCCCAACTAGTTATGTTATATTACATGGTTAGTAAGAAACATCTTCCAGGGAGAATAGTTCCGTTAAGGGTTCCTTTCCTTGGGAGGCATGCCCTAAAGTGCATGTACGGACTGCGAAAAGAGCAGGAAAACATCTGGGGATAGATAAATAAATAGGTAAAAAATCATCTTTCAAGTCACCGACCGAATATTCCATTAAGAACGCTAGCTTTCGGCTTCACCCAGTCTGAGGTACACATCCGGCTGACCCGGCAGTAACAATTGCAGAGGTGCTCCCTTTACCTCCTAGCCGAACAATCGGGAACGTAGGGGTAAGAACAGGAGCCAGGCAACCCAGCTTGGCCAAAACTGAAGTCATATCGACGCATATAATGGTGAATAAAAGGTACATGAGGAAGTTTGACACATGTGTTGGGCAGGAAGCCCGTATAAGTAAGCTTCTGGTAAAGAAGCCCCCAGGTATAATGAGTGCGGATAGCACATCAAGTGTGTGCGAACGATGCGCAAGTAGGCCTTTAAGGGCTTTTATGAAAAAGGTGAGAGAAAAGAGAGAAACGAAAGACAGCTGAAATGTAAAAATTTGGACGGAGGAAGTTGGACGGAGGAAGGAGACGAACTCTTAGTCCGGCGCTAGGCGTAGAATCTTTGGAGGCGGGCTGCGTTCCATGGGTTCGGCTCGAGTCGGTTGTCCGAGGCATTTCGCAGACGGTACGCTCCACCGGTCAGGACTTGATCGATAATGAAGGGACCTTCCCATGTGGGCTTGAGCTTGTCCTTTTTCTTGTCCGGCAGGCGTAGAACTAGTTCGCCAACATTATAAGTTTTAGCCCGTACTTCTCTACTTTGGTATCTTCGAGCCTGCTGCTGATAGAATGCGGAACGAGCCTTTGCCACGTCGCGTTCTTCCTCCAATGCGTCCAAGCTGTCCTGCCGATCCAGCTCGGCTTCTCTTTCTTCGTACATGTGCACTTGAGGTGAGTCATGAATTATGTCGCAGGGCAAAACTGCCTTTGCGCCGTATACCATGAAGAATGGTGTGAATCCGCTAGTACGGTTCGGCGTGGTCCACAGCCCCCAGAGTACAAAGTCCAGCTCCTCTACCCAGTGCGTGTTAGATTCCGTAAGGGACCGCACTAGTCTGGGTTTGATGCCGCTCATTATTAGACCATTTGCTCGTTCCACTTGACTGTTGGTTTGAGGATGATAGACTGAAGTGTAATCGAGCTTAATGCCCATATTTTTGCACCATAATTTCACCTCATCGACCGTGAAGTTCGTGCCGTTATTGGTAATGATGCTATGGGGGACGCCATAATGGTGTACTACCCCGGATATGAAGTCTATCACTGGTCCGGACTCTGCCGTTTTAACTGGCTTGGCCTCTATCCATTTGGTGAATTTATCCACCATGACCAATAGGTACTTTTGCTTGTGGGTTCCCCCTTTAAGGGGTCCAACCATGTCAAGCCCCCAGACCGTGAATGGCCAGGTGATGGGTATAGTTTTGAGGGCGGTGGGTGGCATATGGCTCTGATTAGCAAAGATCTAACAACCGACGCATCTTTGGACTAAGTCCTGAGCATCTGCCCAGGCCGTCGGCCAATAAAATCCTGTACGGAATGCCTTGCCTACAAGGGCCCGAGCTGCGGCATGGTGTCCGCCTAGTCCGGCATGAATTTCAGCCAGAAGGTTTCGCCCTTCCTCTTCGGAGATACACCTTTGAAGGACTCCGGTTGTGCTTTTCTTATAGAGTTCTCCCTCGTGGACCATGTAGGCTTTAGATCGCCGAACTATGCAGCGAGCCTCATTTTGGTCTTCGGGAAGTTCCTGCCTAAGTAAGTAGGCTAGGAATGGCTCTGTCCACGGGGCGATTACTGCCATTATCTCGTGGGCTGAAGGTGTTATTTCATCGGCTGAGTCACCGATTATGTCAGATTGTTCTGTGTTGGGTGGTGCGGCTGCTTCTAGGTTGTTATTTCCGGACTCCTCTTCCCATAGTACGGATGGCTTAAAGAGCCGTTCCAGGAAGATGTTTGGAGGGACAGCGTCGCGTTTTGCGCCGATGCATGCCAATACGTCGGCTGCTTGGTTATTATCCCAGGCTACGTGGTGGAATTCGAGTCCTTCGAACCGAGCTGACATTTTTAGGACAGCGTTACGATAGGCTGCCATTTTCGGATCCTTGGCGTGAAAGTCTTCATTTACTTGGGATATTGCAAGGTTTGAATCCCCGCGCACCTCTAGGCGTTGAATGCCCATGGAGATTGCCATCCGGAGGCCATGTAGGAGGGCCTCGTATTCGGCTGCATTGTTGGAGTCCGTGTACATTATCTGAAGTACGTATTGGACTGTGTCCCCGGTTGGGGACGTCAATACGACGCCAGCCCCCAAGCCGGCCAACATTTTGGAGCCGTCGAAATGCATAATCCAATTGGAGTATGCGCCATACTCTTTAGGGAGTTTGGCTTCAGTCCATTCAGCGACAAAGTCAGCCAAGACTTGCGAATTTATAGCTCGCCGAGGTTTGTAAGTTATATCGAATGGTGAGAGCTCAATGGCCCATTTTGCAATCCTGCCCATCGCGTCGCGGTTGTTTATAATGTCGTTGAGGGTCACTTCGGAGGCCACTGTTATCGAACACTCTTGAAAGTAGTGTTGGAGCTTCCGGGATGCCATGAACACCGCGTACGCTATCTTTTGATAGTGCGGGTAACGAGACTTGCAGGGAGATAAGACAGTGGATACATAGTACACTGGTTTTTGAAGAGGGAATTTATGCCCTTCTGTTTCTCGTTCGACGACGAGTACCGCGCTTACAACTTGATGTGTTGTCGCGATGTATAACAACATTGGTTCGCCCGGGTTAGGCGCAACCAGGACCGGATTTGTTGCCAATATGGCTTTTATTTCTTCGAGTCTGGCAGTGGCAGCATTCATCCACTCGAAGTGTTCGGTGCGCCTGAGGAGGCGATAGAGGGGCAATGCCTTTTCTCCCAAACGGGAGATAAAGCGGCTTAGAGCCGCCACGCATCCAGTCAACTTTTGTATTTGTTTGAGGTCTTTTGGAATATCCAGCTGTGACAGAGCTCGGATTTTGGCTGGGTTTGATTCAATTCCTCTACCGGATACAATGAAGCCCAAGAGCTTTCCGGCTGGTACGCCGAAAACGCATTTTTTCGGATTCAGCTTAATGTCATATGCTCGGAGGTTGTCGAATGTGAGCCTCAAATTGTCTACTAGAGTCTCGACGTGTTTGGTTTTGACGACTACGTCATCTACGTATGCCTCTACTGTTTTGCCAATCTGGGTAGCCAGACATGTCTGAATCATGCGCTGATATGTTGCGCCGGCGTTTTTGAGTCCGAAGGGCATCGTGTTGAAGCAGAATGGTCCATATGGAGTAATGAATGTCGTTGCGGCTTGGTCCGCCTCCACCATCTTTGTTTGTTCTCCACTATTAGTGACTTTGGAATGACTCTTTGTTGCACGTTGAGGGATTGTTATATGATCTAATTATGTTATCATTGTTGAGAGAACCTGCACTAGTGAAAGTATAAACCCTAGGCCTTGTTTTGAAGCATTGCAATACCATTTTCGCTCACTTTTGTTACTTGCTACCTTTCTGTCTTTGTAATTTCAGATTACAAAAACCTATATCTACCATCCATATTGCACTTGTATCACCATCTCTTCGCCGAACTAGTACACCTATACAATTTACCATCGTATTGGGTGTTGTCGGTGTCAAAACCGGCGGATCTCGGGTAGGGGATCCCGAACTGTGCGTCTAAGGCTAATGGTAAGAGGAGGCGGGGGACACAATGTTTACCCATGTTCGGGCCCTCTCGATGGAGGTAATACCCTACTTCCTGCTTGATTGATCTTGATGATATGAGTATTACATGAGTTGATCTACCACGAGATCGTAGAGGCTAAACCCTGGAAGCTAGCCTATGATTATGATTGTTGTTGTCCTATGGACTAAATCCTCCGGTTTATATAGACACCGGAGGGGGCTAGGGTTACACAGAGTCGGTTACAGAGAAAGAGATCTACATATCCAAATTGCCAAGCTTGCCTTCCACGCAAAGGAGAGTCCCACCCGGACACGGGACGAAGTCTTCAATCTTGTCTCTTCATAGTCCAACAGTCCGGCATAAGGATATAGTCCGGCTGTCTGAGGACCCCCTAATCCTGGACTCCCTCAATAGCCCCCGAACCAGGCTTCAATGACGATGAGTCCGGCACGCTGATTGTCTTCGGCATTGCAAGGCGGGTTCCTTCTCCAAATACTCCAAAGAAGATCTTGAACACAAGAATCGTGTCCGGCTCTGCAAAACAACTCCTGGAGAACTATATGAACCTGACTGTCAGCTACACCGCAATGCTGTAGAGAGTATCTTCCATAAGAGAGAACCCAATATGAGCCAGATGTTGAGCATGATGAAGCCCTTGCCATCTGACGCTGAATATCCTACGGATTTCTTTGTTGAAGACCTTGAGTATCTTCCTCGCACCATATATTATATCATCAGGCGAACACTACGGCCTGTCAAAGGACATTCATCAACAGCCAAGCTTGAAGGAGCTATGAAAACATTGGTCTTATATATTCTCAATGGCATCAGCTTCAACACTCAAGAATTCTTCATCAGGCAACTTGTTGCTTCTGGCTCTGACCTATTTGATCTGAAGTTTTATGCTCCACTTGATAGAGGCGGAGGTGTCCCGATCTTTCGATGAGATGATAACTATCGATTTGGTGGAGACAACTCTGACGATCCGACTACAAACGTGCACGACGTTGCGCCTTAGCAATCGCTAAACCAACTCCGAGAGGTTACTGACACGCCGGAGCACAATCAACCTGACCACGAAGGTCTATTCCTGCAAGCAATCGAAGAACAAGCAAGAATATGATAAAAGCAATCTGAATATTGCGAGTATGTATGAAGTATTGATAAAGGTGGGGATCCGTAAGCGGTCTTGGTCTGGTCGTTGGACACAAACGAAGTACACGAAGTTGCAATGGCTAACTTTTAACTAAACAAATCCCAAGGGAAAAGCTACTAGATGGATCTACTTATATAGGAGCAAGGGGTGGCGGCCAAGGAGGTGGGAGGATGTCCCAAGGCAGCCTAAAGCTAACCCTAGGTCGTACAAGGCCAATGGGCCCAAGTGAAGGTGACGTAACACCTTTGGACTTGTAGTTTGACTCGGATTCTGGTGCAGCGTCGGATTGTTTCGTCCATAACTCAACGCTCCTGAACGATTTTAAGGTGATTCCAATTGTGCTGGAAAGAGCATGAAATCTACTTTCCAACAAAAAAACGAATCACCCAATTCGGAGTCCGTATGAAAAATTTGTTGGCGTTTTGAGTCAGATATGTCTGTGCAGTCCGAATCTGAATCCAGAACATGAGAGACTTGGACTCTATCTTCTCTTGGCCCAAAAGTGACGTGAGAAGACTTTTTAAACATCACCTAAACTTCTCCTTTTCCCTTATCTTCATATGTGGATTGTACAAATGTCCCATACACCTGCAATTAGACAAAACACAAAAGTATGTGAAGTATTTTTGTTCTGGATAACATAAATATATTATTGAATAGTTTGCACTAGAAATCACCTGACAAATATGCATGTATGCAATATTTTTGGTCTTATCCAAGGTAGTCATGTCCTCATCATCCTCCCCTTCTTGAAAACAAAGCCGTCCTCGGCGTTGCTTAATCTGAAATGTGGCTAACAAAAGAGACAAGGTGTACATGTTGTATATGTATACATCATCCATTTTTACTTCCCTTGATTTTTGCATATATGACACATGAATAGATGAGTAACTTGCATAGTTCATAAAATCTAAAGCCAATAAATTAGCACAAGAACTAGAAGGCATGAAAATATTGCAACTCAGTTTGCACATATAAGTGAAGCTCTTATTTATTTCAAAAGATTGACAATGTTCATCATTAAACCATCCCAACATTGGTGAATAAACCTTATTTGAATCAAATTTACATGCTACAACATGCTTAGATAAGCAAACATGCAATGAGTCATTCGACACAGAATCATCACCAAGATTAGAGGTCATATCGAAATGATTAAACATTGACTCTTTTGCATCAACAGTTAATTCAATGGGTGCTCTCAAAATTGTTGGTATTTCAGTTGTTTGATCACATGGCAAAGTCAAATTATCAATATAATCCTCTAAAATAGGTGGTGTAATCAAAGTAGTGGGTAGCTCAACACATGATGTATTCAAGTTAACTAGGCATGCATCATTCTCATGTAAAAGTGGAAAATCTGTACCTTTGTCATTACCTCTTATAGTCAACTCAGATGATGCAGGCACTCTCGATGGTGATGTGTCACATGGTGGAGATGATGTAGTCCTCGCAACAACGGATGTGGTTGTCATAGTACGCCTAGTATTTGAATAAATATCTGTATCAACAGTTGGAATGTGCACCGTGCGCTTGTCTCCTTGTGGGCAACACGTTGTTTTATTTCCTGTTCAGCTTTGCAAGCAAAACGAAACAAATGGTCCATAGGATTACACCCTTCATGAATTAGTATCTCCTAAATATTATGGTTTAATCCTCCCCAAAATCTATCCAAAAAATCTTCTTCACTTTCTTCTAAAAATGAGTGCAACAAGGTAGTTTGTAAATCATCATAATATTTTGTTACGGTGTCACTACCTTGTTTTAAATGTTCCAGTTTTTTAATCATGCCACGAGTATAACAAACATCGACGAATCTATCTCTCATGACATGTTTTAAATCATCCCAAGTATTAGGTACATAATCAGGGTGTAACCGACAATATTCACTCCACCAAACTAGAGCATAACCAGTGAAAGAACCAACCGCAACCGTAACTTTTTTACGTTCATCAAAATTATGGGAAGCAAATATATTATTTATGTCTAACTCCCATTCAATATATAGAGCAGGTCTAAAACGGCCATTAAATGGTGGTATAGAAACACATGAACCTGATCATGTGCCTTTGGATGTTTGTGCACCTCTCGTGACGGTTGTGGTATTTGCGTAGGTGGTGGCATGTCTCCCGCGATCGACAAAGCCCATGAATTGACTCTGGATCCTGTCATGATTAGTAGAACAAGAAACAAAATCCAAAAATAATGTTCCTATAACTACTAGGATGTGGTGGTAAAACGCTCACAGTAAAGCAAATATCAATGTCTTACAAGTTCTTACCATGCAGCAGGCGGTGATCGGCAACCAGCGGTGTCAAGTAACTTCGGATATTGAGTAAAGAGATTGCCAGGGGAGCGCATGTATACACGGTGTAGAAATATGTGGAGCTGGGTTGGCTATATATGGTAGCAAAAGATTACCAATAATCAATTCAAAGATGCAATGTTGAATAAACGCTCAACGACGGTACTGTGCTGGTCCTAGGCTAGACCGGACTAGAGACACGAGCCTAGAACACTAATGAGGTCACGGCATAGCACAACTAGCATCAATGAAGGATACTAAGTAGCTCTTGACAGCAAGATATAAGTGAAGATAATGATGAAAAAAAACAACTGCCAAGCAGGATATACAACAACTCTCTCTCCAACTTTCCTCTTGAAAAGTTTGAGCCAATTTTCTGATAAATTCTTGCAAAGAATGCTACTAACTCAAGCTTTCCAATGCAAAAAGAATCACTCAATTCCGAGTTGATATGAGGAGTCAAAGAATTCTAAAACTGGCCCGAAAAATTGGAACAAGCTGTGTTCACGAACTTCGGAGGGCAAAAAGACCTATTTAGAAGCCGATTTTGAGGTGTCAAATATTGAACAAGCTTCTGCAACTATTTACATGCGGCTCGTCGCTAGCTTCAATTTGAGTACTCACGGAGCCAAAACGGACTTCGTATGAGGAAGATACACCTGTTTTACTGAACAGTGCGCAAAACAGATTCTAATCCGAATTCAGGTACGAGATTGATTCTAGATACATCTGATTTTTTTTCTTCTCTCTTTTTTTCCTCACGCTTTTTTTTCCTTTTTCTTCTCTCTCTTTTTCTTTTTTTCTTTCCTTTTTTTCTCTCTTTTTTTTCTCTCTTTTTTTTCTCTCTCTTTCCAAGACAAACTAAATAAGATGCAGATTGGATCAGGCGAAGATGTGAATGACTTCAACTATGATTATGACAATGAACAGCGCGTAGCACGTGGTGGAAATTTATAGACGGGATGGTGGACAGCCGAAGGGATAATGATGCAGTGGCGGCGTGACTAATGTGAACAAAACTCGAATCTCTAAAGGAACTAGACACTAAGACCAGCAATTGACACGACGATGCAACCGATAATTCAACTATGCAAGCAACGAATAGAAAATTGCAAAGGCTCGGACTGGCTTGGATAAAGGATGAACAGATCTAACTTTTTTGTGGCTTTTTCATGGACTATAGGTATGAATGACAGATGCGATCTAAACTATGAAAAACTGTAAAATCTCACCGAGCAACCTGAAAACTAATACCACTTGATAGAGGCGAGGGTGTCCCGATCTTTCGATGAGATGATAACTATCGATTTGGTCGAGACGACTTTGACGATCGGACTACAAACATGCACGACGTTGCGCCTTAGCAATCGCTAAACCAACTCCGAGAGGTTATTGACCACGCCGGAGCACAATCAACCTGACCACGAAGGTCTATTCCTGCAAGCAATCGAAGAACAAGCAAGAATATAATAAAAGAAATCTGAATATTGCGAGTATGTATGAAGTATTGATAAAGGTGGGGATCCGTAAGCGGTCTTGGTCTGGTCGTTGGACACAAACGAAGTACACGAAGTTGCAATGGCTAACTTTTAAGTAAACAAATCCCAAGGGAAAAGCTAATAGATGGATCTACTTATATAGGAGTTAGGGGTGGCGGCCAAGGAGGTGGGAGGACGTCCGAAGGCAGCCTAAAACTAACCCTAGGTCGTACAAGGCCAATGGGCCCAAGTGGAGGTGACGTAACACCTTTGGACTTATAGTTTGACTCGGATTCTGGTGCAGTGTCAGATTGTTTCGTCCATAACTCAAAGCTCCTGAAAGATTTTAAGGTGATTCCAATTGTGCTGGAAAGAGCATGAAATCTACTTTCCAACAAAAAAAGAATCACCCAATTCGGAGTCCGTATGAAAAATTTGTTGGTGTTTTGAGTCAGGTATGTCTATGTAGTCCGAATCTGAATCCAGAACGTGAGAGACTTGGACTCTATCTTCTCTTGGCCCAAAAGTGACGTGAGAAGACTTTTTGAACAGCACCTAAACTTGTCCTTTTCCCTTATCTTCATATGTGGATTGTACAAATGTCCCATACACCTGCAATTAGACAAAACACAAAAGTATGTGAAGTATTTTTGTTCTGGATAACATAAATATATTATTGAATAGTTTGCACTAGAAATCACCTGACAAATATGCATGTATGCAATATTTTTGGTCTTATCCAAGGTAGTCATGTCCTCATCATCCTCCCCTTCTTGAAAATAAAGCCGTCCTCGGCGTTGCTTAATCTGAAATGTGGCTAACAAAAGAGACAAGGTGTACATGTTGTATATGTATATGTCATCCATTTTTTCTTCCCTCGATTTTTGCATATACAACACATGAATAGATGAGTAACTTGCATAGTTCATAAAATCTAAAGCCAAAAAATTAGCACAAGAAGTATGATCTTTCTGCCAGAGGTTGATATGTCAGTTGAAGCTATATACTCTGACCCTGCCAAGATGCCTCTTTGTCTTCAGAATGTCGAGCATCAAAGCTTCACTCAACCTATTGAAGCTGTTCAAGCAGCGACACGAATCTATCCATTGGATGGAAACACTCATCTGCCTCATCGAGCACCCACTGAAGCCACTGAAAGCACCATTGCCCAAAGGCCTCGGAAGCGTTCTCGCGTTCTCAATGACCGAGAACTTCTTGTGGCCCTTCATCAGAAACAGGATAAGCATAATTTCTAGCTCAAGAGATAGATGCAAAGCCTCTTGGTGGATGTCAATCGCATTCGCAACCTTGCTACCAAGAATGCCTTTGTTGCTCATGAAACTTGCCGGTGATCATGGAAGAGTTTGACCCTGCTCAGTGCTGAAGCTGATCTTCAAGACGGTGGCTTCAATGAAAGATTCCAGTTTGACTCCACTCCTCCACGGACTGCTATCCTACGTCGGACTCCATCTCTTGAAGACTCTGAATATTCTTCCTCCGCGGCAACGGTAAATGCCAGAGTGATCGATGATGAAGATGATGCTACTTCACCACCTCCTGCTACTGCGCACATCGACACTGCACCAAGTTCATCTGCACCGCCAACCAACGACAACAACCCTGCTGCTTCACCTACTCATGATAACGAGTAGATGCTCTATGTCTTCAAACCTTTTTGGTCCTTACTGACAAAAGGGGGAGAAGCGTATGAGTTGATAGTCTTCAAGCGGGTTCATATGGGCGGTTGCATTATATTTTGCTTCGTTCTTACAACTCTTGCTTTTTGAAACATTTGGTTCTCTGAGTTGTAACACCTAAAGTTGATGGTTCTCTGAGTTTGTGCATGGCTTTTGTCATTTGAGAGAAATCCACCTCGAAGCATTTGAGAGAGAGAAAAATCCTTGCGAGGACAAAGCCCAAACACCCAGAGCCAAAGAGTGTTAGGCATCACTGAAGTCTTTCTGTCTGTGTGACCTGAAGACTTATTACACTTGAGGACTGTGAATCCTCCAGCCGGTTAGGCGTCGCGTTCTGAGCATCCAAGAGTCATTGTGGATTGCCGGTGAATGAAGTCTGTGAAGGTTTGGAAGTCTCCCTTGAAGACTTATCAGAGTGATTGGGCGAGGACTGGGTGTCCTTAGCTCAAGGGGAATAAGGTGAAGACACGGTCTTCTGAGTTAAATCTCAGCCTCCCTAACCAGACGTACAGTTGTCACAGCAACTGGAACTGGTCTAACAAATCATGTGTCTTCAACAAGCAACTGGTTCTATCCCTTCCCAACCTTACTTAAGTTTGTCTTCGTGAAGTCATTGCCTATCTGTGTATCTGTTTGACTTCATTGCTTGACTACTACTGTTGATTGGCTTCATACTATCTTCTATCCTGATCCTTACTACTTAGCTGCTATTAGTCCTGTACTTTCATATCATTGCATACTTGACTATGGCTTGCTTAGGGTAGTTTATCTTCCGCTGCATAACAATTAGGTCATTTCTGTTGTTTGTCTTCGAAACTTCCAAGTATTGAAGACTTCCATAAAAATCGCCTATTCACCCCCCGTCTAGTCGATACTAGCACTTTCAATTGGTATCAGAGCAAGGTACTCCCTTGTTCTGTGTGATTCGGTTTAACCACCTGGAGTTTCAACTATATTGACTGCAGGGATAATCAAGGTCTCCGTTGCTTGCCCCGTGTTCGATGGAACTGAATATCCCTATTGGAAGAATAAGATGCGTATGCATCTTGAAGCCATTGATATCGACCTCTGGTATGTCGTCAAGAATGGCGTTCCCAAAACTGGTGAAGGTGTCACCCCCACTGATGTCAAGAAGTTCATTCAACTGGACTCTACTGCAAAGAACATCATCTGTGGTCATCTGACCAAAGGACAATATGGGCGTGTGAGTGCTCTGGAAACGTCAAAGCTAGTCTGGGACTAGCTATCCAAGGTCAACGAAGGCATCTCAACCCAGAGAGATCAAAGAATCAGTGTTCTTCGCAACCTCTTCAACCGCTTCGAGAGAAACGACAATGAAAATATCCAGCTCACGTTTGATCGCTTCAGTGATATCATAAATGAACTTCAAGCTCTTGGCGCAACTGAGATTACCAAGCATGAAATCGTCAAGACATTTCTGAGATCACTTGACAGCTCCTTTGACACCCTTGCTCTCATGATACAAGAACATCCTGACTTCAAGTCACTCGATCCGTCTGATATTCTTGAGAGGCTCAACACACATGAGTTCCAGCTATCTGAGAAAAGAGATATCTATGGCCCAAACTATGGCCGAACTCACGCTTTGAAGGCAAAAGTTGTTTCCTCATCTGAAGAAGAATCTGACTGCAGTTCTGAGGATCCTGAAGACATTGGAAAGGAACTTGCTATGCTTGTGAAGAAGTTCCAGAAGTTCACTAAGAAGAAAGGCTTCAGAAAGTCTTCACGATCCAGCTCAAGGAATGATGAAGCTTCCACCCATGACCACAAAAAGAGAACCTGCCACAAGTGCAAGAAACCTGGTCACTACATATCTGAGTGTCCACAGTGGGACAATGAGAAGAAGAAGAAGAAAAGCAAGGAATATGATTCCGATGACAAGAAGAAGAAGAAATCCTTAGAGTCTTCTAAGTCTTCTTCCAAGTCTTCATCATACAAGAAGAGCTCATCTGGCAAGGCTCGTGCTTTTGTTGGCAAGGAAATGGATTCAGAGGAGGAGTCTGCTTCGGAGGAGGTGGAGGTGGAGTCTGGAGAGGAGTCTGACCCTGGCGTTGCAAGTTTGGCTCTAGCCACAGCCTATGTCGCCAAGTCCATCTTCAACACTGAAGACAATGACTTCCACACCAACGCTGAAGACAATGACTCCCACCTACTGCTTCATGGCACGTGGTGCCAAGGTAAAATTACGCGATGCTTACTTTCAAACTTCAAGTGAAGATGACTCTGATTGTGAATCCAAACCCAGCTACAAAACACTTGCTAAAATTGCAACTGAACAACAACAGGCTATGGAACATACTCAAAAACTGTTAGACAAAAGCGATGAACTGTTGGACGCTGAAATGACACGTTCACAGTCCTTAATTGATGACATAAAAAATCTTCATGCTAAGTACCAGGAACTTGAAGGTCGTCATGAATCGCTCTCAACTACTTATGAAAGGCTCTCCTATGATTATCTTCAAAGGAAACAAGAGCTTGAGAAATTGAGAGCGGCTCATGAAGATCTTCAAAAGGTGAATGAGTCACTTCGAGCTCAATAGATCAGTTCCGCTCAGGATGGATTTGAACCACCATGTCTAAAATGCATTGAGCGTGATAACGCTACATCTGTTGCTGAATGTTCCACTGCTGCTACTGTTTCATTGTCTTCACCTACTGATGTGGTTACTAACCCCTCTGCGGAGGATACTACTGCTGTTGCTGATGAAAATGCTATGTTGAAGACATTGCTTGAAACAGGGATGTACAAAAGTTTGAAGGGACATCAGACTCTCTGCGATGTCCTCAAAAAGCAGATTCTGAACCGAAACCCTAGGAAGGAGGGTGTTGGGTTCGAAAGGAAAATGAATGTTGATGGCTCGTACTGGAAGCCTGAGCAGTACCCCAAAACCACATGGGTTGCTGCAAAGGAACCTTCAGTAGATCCATCCACTTTATCTGGCTTTACCTGTGCTAATCCTATTATCATTGATGAATCCTTTGATGCAAACTATAAGCTGTTTAAAAATCAGAATGGTGAAGTGTTTGCCAGGTACATTGGTACTAACTGCAGGAATGGACCACCTATGAAGAAGATCTGGGTACCTAAGCAGTACATTGAGAATCTTCCTGTGAATGTCGTCATGACACCACCAAGGAAGAAGACAAACCCCAGACCTGTAGCTTCATGTGGCCCAAAGGCTTCATACAGATACAGGACTCACATGAGTCACCCTAACGCCAATGTTTTGCAGGGAAATCATGCTCAGACTTATGAATATGAGCATGTATCTTCGAACCGCTATGTTCATAGGACTAAGAACTTTTCAGCTTATTCATATGAGTATCATTCATCTCCTGCAAGGCTATTTGCTAGGGCTTCAAAGCCAAAATTCTCAGATGCTGCACTTAGACTCATTGCTTCTAAGCCACCACTAAAGATGTGGGTGGCAAAGAAGAACTAACTCTCTTTTGCAGAAAACGGTCTCCAGCCAGCAATCAATGGCGTCCGATACTATTTATTGGGACCTAAAACTCATTTAGGACGCACTATAAAATGCCATTCTATATACTTCACATCTGAATTGCTTATCAATCATACTATGTCCTAACTTTGACATAAGCTGTGACTGTCCCTATATGTATCAAATGCCTATGCTTCACAACACTCTTGTGAAGCCTATCCTCCTAACTGCACTATAGGGTACATCACCAAAAGCTTCAGAATGGATTATGGACAGTGGATGCACAAATCATATGACTGGTGATCGAAGTCTTCTCATGGACTCAACCTTATGTCCATCCGACAAGAGTCACATTACATTTGTTGACACTGGTAAAAGCAAGGTATTGGGCCTAGGTAGAGTTGCAATCTCAAAGGATCAACACATGGATAAAGTGATGCTTGTTGAATCCCTTGGTTTCAACTTAATGTCTGTCTCAATGCTTTGTGACTTGAACATGATTGTGTTATTTGGAAAATATCGTTGCCTTGTACTAATGGAATCTGACAAATCTCTAGTCTTTGAAGGGTATCGAAAAGATGATCTATACATGGTAGATTTCTCAGCAGGTCCACAGCTTGCCGTATGTCTTCTCACAAAAGCTTCAGAACGCTGGCTCTGGCATCGAAGGCTAGGACATGCTGGGATGAGGAACTTACACTCACTCGTCAAGAAAAAGCATGTCATTGGCATCGAGGATGTCAAGTTCAAAAAGGATCATCTGTGTGGTGCTTATGAAGCTGGAAAGATGACAAGGGCAAAGCACCCCTCGAAGACAATCATGACAACATCACAACCCTTCGAGCTGTTACACATGGACTTATTTGGACCTACTCACTACTCCACCCTCACAACAACTGCCTGTCTCTATGGCTTCGTCATTGTTGATGACTACTCAAGATACACATGGGTTCATATAATCCTTTACAAGACTGAAGTGCAAGATGTCTTCAGGTGCTTCGCAAATCAAGCAATGAACAACTATGGCGTGAAGATCAAGCACATAAGGAGTGACAATGGCACTGAATTCAAGAACATTGGACTTGATCTGTATCTGGATACAATGAGAATCACTCATGAGTTCTCTGATCCATACACACCTCATCAAAATGGCATCGTTGAGCGCAAAAACAGAACCCTCATTGAGATGGCTCGAACAATGCTAGATGAGTACAAGACACCAAGAAAGTTCTGGCCTGAAGCTATTGATACATCATGTCACATCATCAACCCTGTGTACACCCATAAGCTTCTGAACAAAACATCTTATGAGCTCCTTACTGGCAAGAAGCCAAACGTCAGTTACTTCAGAGTATTTGGAGCTAGATGTTGGATCAAGGATCCCCATCACAAGTCAAAATTTGCACCTAAGGCTCACGAAGGCTTCATGCTTGGCTATGGAAAGGATTCACACTCCTACAGAGTCTTCAACCTTTATCTCTAAAAAATCGTTGAAACTGTGGATGTGAAATTTGATGAAACCAATGGTTCACAGAGAGAGATTCTGCCAAGTACACTAGATGAAGCTCCCTCAAACGAGTCTATCAAGCTGATGGGAACTGGTGAAATCGTGCCCTCTGAAGCACAGCCTGAAGAGGAACTTATCATCTCTGCACCAAATCAACCTGAAGACAATGCTCAGACCGAAGACAATCCTCCCAATGATGACAATGATCAGCCAGAGCAAAATCTTCGTCCTGTTCATCCTCATGTTGCAAATGAAGTTCAAGTAGAGAATATAACCGACAACATCAATGCACCTGGTCTGCTCACTCGATCAAGAGCAACACAGCTAGCAAACTTCTGTGGGCACTTTTCATTTGTGCCAATATCAGAACCCAAGAAAGTTGCTGAAGCTTTTATGGAACCTGAATGGATTCAAGCCATGCAAGAAGAACTTCAATAGTTCAAGCTCAATAATGTTTGGGAACTCGTCAAGCGACCTGACCCTCGCAAGCATAACATTATTGGAACAAAGTGGGTATATCTAAACAAGCAAGATGAGCATGGTCAAGTCGTCAGAAACAAAGCATATCTTGTGTCTCAAGGATATACTCAAGTTGAAGGAATTGACTTCGATGAAACATTTGCTCCAGTTGCTAGGCTTGAAGCTATTCGCATACTACTAGCCTACGCTAATCATCACAACATCTTGCTATATCAAACGGATGTAAAGAGTGCATTTCTCAATGGCAAGATTGAAGAAGAAGTATATGTCGCACAACCACCTGGCTTTGAAGATCCAAAACATCCTGATATGGTGTACAAGCTAAACAAAGCACTGTATGGCCTTAAACAAGCTCCTCGTGCCTGGTATGATACAATCAAAGACTTCCTGAAGAGAAAAGGCTTCAAACCTAGATCCCTCGATCCCACACTCTTGACGAAGGCATATGATGGTGAACTGTTTGTGTGCCAAATATATGTGGATGACATAATCTTCGGCTGCACCAACCAGAAGTATAGTGATGAGTTTGGGTACATGATGCAAGAGCAATATCAAATGTCCATGATGGGTGAGCTGAAGTTCTTCCTTGGTCTTCAAATTCGTCAGCAAAGAAATGGCATCTTCATATCTCAAGAAAAATACCTCAAAGATTGTCTGAAGAAGTTTGGAATGGAAGACTGCAAAGGCTACACGACGCCAATGCCAGCCAAACACCATCTTGGTCCCGACGACAATGGTAAAGAGTTCGATCAAAAGGTATACCGCTCCATGATTGGTTCTTTGCTTTATTTATGTGCATCTAGGCCAGATATTATGCTTAGTGTTTGCATGTGTGCTCAATTCCAAGCGGCACCAAAGGAATCGCATCACTTAGCTGTGAAGCGAATTCTTCGGTATTTGGCTTACACCCCAACACTTGGATTGTGGTATCCCAAGGGCTCAAAATTTGATTTGGTTGGATTCTCGGATGCTGATTATGCTGGTGACAAGGTGGATCCCAAGTCTACATCAGTCACATGTCATTTTCTTGGTCGATCACTTGTTTGTTGGTCTTCAAAGAAGCAGAACTTTGTATCACTCTCAACTGCTGAATCTGAATACATTGCTGCTGGATCCTATTGTGCTCAGCTTCTATGGATGAAGCAAACTCTCAAGGATTATGGCATCAACCTGACACAAGTACCTCTCTTCTGCGACAACGAAAGTGCCATCAAAATAGCCAACAATCCATTCCAACACTTAAAGACAAAGCACATTGAAATTCGTCATCACTTTCTCAGAGATCATGTTATGAAGAAAGATATCGATATCATTCACGTCAACACTGAAGAGCAACTGGCAGATATCTTCACGAAGCCCTTGGATGAGAAAAGGTTTTGCAAGTTACGGCGTGAGCTAAATATCTTGGAATCCTCTAATGTCCTGTGATCAGGCACACATCCTAACACTTATGCATGTTGATGACTAAGATGTGCAACACACAAAGTAATGTATATCTTCAATCAATGAAGATTTACACTCTGAGTGTGAATACATTAACATGGAATATGTCTTCGGAGCGCCACGATAATTGTGCACCGTGTCTGGGTCTAATACTTCCTATACGGTGGGTAACGCCACCACCAACTTTCTCTGTTTGAAATGTTTCACTCATGGCGTTATATTGCAATGACTTCGTATTTGGTTTGTCTTCAGTTTCAATTTATCTTCATGACTTTCTACACTATGATGATTTGATTGCTTTCTGATATATATATATATATATATATATATATATATATATATATATATATATATATATATATATATATATACACAGTAATGTTCTGTCCTCTACAACATTCACTTATAGCTATGTCTTCAAGATTGGATCTTTTGAACTAAGTGAATGTGATCGGACCCTAACCTCTCTATGCTTCCTATCTCAAACTCTATCTGTCCAAATCATATGCATTCTATTGAAACCGTTGAATGTCTTCTCTGCGTCCTAGTCAGCAGAAGGTAAAGAGACAAACATTAAATCTGTTTGAAATGACTTATCTTTATTGTTGAAATCCGGAGAAGCCGGAACAACCCTCCGACATGCCTGGCGGGCGTGGGAACGTGGGACAACTCTAAGTATGTTGCATGCTTGCCACGTACCCCTCAGATGTGAACCACCAGGGGCACCAGCGTAATTGCGCTGTATCTCTCACCTACTTATAAATACTAGTCCCCCGCGGTAAAGAAATCCTTCTTCCACCTCTCCACCTCCGTCAAAACCCTAGCGCCACCGCTAGCTCGCAACGACGCCGGCGACGAAGCGCTTAGCTGCCGCGACTTCTCCGACGCCGTCCTCACGACGGCCGCGGACATCGTCCTCTCCGCCGTCGCTGTAGGTGTCCTCCGTTGCCAAGTTAGGGCATGGTGGGCTGAACTGCACGGTCTCCTATTCATCCCATCTAGCAGTTCTTCGTGCGGTAATTATAACTCTATTTTTACCACCTTTTTGATCTTCAAGATTCATCCTGTTCACCGAAAGTGGTTTCTGCCTATTCAATGTTAGATCTATTTTGTCTGCATCTCATACTGCCTAGTCAATTCACTTAGATTTCCTGTCTAGTTTGATTCCTCACTTGTACTTATTCACGGATTGGTACAAATCTGGAACCAGCTCACCCATATAAGTGAATGTCTTCACATCATGACGTCAATGTCTTCAAACTGATTTATCTTCAAAATCTTCTGAGAATGCATATGACCTCTTCCCCTTCCCTCACATCTCTAATGCTGTCACAGGTACATGTCCGTGGGAGAATCCGTTCGTTCGCATAGTCTGCATTCGTTTGCAGAATACTTACAACATCATATCAATTCTCCTGAAGCCAGTTCCTACTTGACCAGCAAGCGTAAGTCTCTGAAGCCTTTGAACGTATTGAAGCCATTCAGTTTGAAGTTCATGGCTGTAGAAAAATCAACAAGGAAGGGTGGCAGACAGCGCAGAGAAGGAACATCCAAAGATCTGCCTGATGACTTAGCAGAACTCTACAAGACAGATCCTGAAGAGAATTATCATCAGAGAAAGACGCAAATCCAATGGATTCGATGCTATTGGGCTGAGGAGTGGTTCAAGTACAAGTTTGTGACGAAGGAATATGCAGAGAAGAATGCCATCAAGAGACCTTGGGGTGATATCCTCTATCGAGGCCTTCAACCCAAGAACAGAGCTAAAGCCATTGCTCAAGGCTTCTATCCTTGCATGGTCTGTGGACCACAGCCTGAGAACGCAGATCCCACCTCACTACTCTGGTGTTGTGACGACTCTCTCTTCAAGAGCAACTACCAGTTTGCTGTGGCTTCGGCCAAGAAGAACAAGAAGTCCTTGGGCTTGGACTTCAACCCAGGTCCCTCTGCTCCCCGTGCTGACGGCTCCCGTGATGCTGATCCCAATGTGATCGGCCCCTACTACAACTTTGACGGCCTCATCACCTACATCGTGGTCCAAGGTGCCAGAGTAGATCATTCTGAAAATGATGCTGACTCCGATGAAGCCCCTGCTCCTCCTCCAAAGCCGCAGAAGCAAAAGAAACCAAAGGCTTCAAGATCAGCTGCACCTCCGAAGACTTCTCGTGCGAAGCCACTGGCCACTGCACCTCCTGAAGCCAGTGTGCAGTCTGAAGATCAATCCCGTGTCTCCAAGAGAACGGAGAAGAAATAGTAACTTGTCAGACCATCTGATCAAAGAGCCTTGACTCCTGCCGCCATTCTGCGCGAAGAACCCATTGATCTGTCAAGTGATGAAGATCTTGCTGATGATGCCCTTGAGCAGCTGATAAAGAGCAAAGAAGAAGCAGAAATCTTCAACAACTTGCCTCTCTTTGATGTGGCAATCATCCACAATTTCATTGATGAGTGGTTCGACACCCCCAATCTCAGCTTTGAAGATTTACAGCTTCCCATTGGCCTCAGTGTCACCTTCAATGGCGCCATTGCTTCTGAGCTAGCTCTCGCTCAACGCATTGTTGAGCTCAAGAACAAGATTGATTATGAGAAGGCTCAATTCAAGACGCATGTGGCCAAGCTAAGTGTTCAAGATGTCAGAAACTTCAAAGTCATGCTACATGAGCTTAAAGAAGCTTTTCTGAAGAAGCGTGAAGAAGCTCAGGGCTCTCGAGAGCGCATGAAGAGTTTGGCTGATAAGTGTGTGCTCGCCTACAATGAGGCTGAGAAGCGCAAGGCACTTGGCCTTCCTGGCATTGACCCCAGGATGGCTGCAAAGAAGAAGAAGAAGCTTCCTCCTGAATAGCCTGAACCTTCAAGCCAAGAAGCCCCTCGCATTATCTTCCCAAGCAGCATGACTGGCTCGAAGCCAAAGGTCCCACAACCGCTTCAGAACAGAAGAAGACGAGGGCTACCGAGGCTGAAGCCAGAAAGAGAAAGAACGCTGAAGCCTCTGATGCCGCTCCCTCCAAGAAGAAGCGCAAGACCAAGAAGACTAGGGCTACTTCCACAGAGCCCTTAGTTGTTGAACCCATTTCAGTGGTTCGCCCAGCGTCAGAACATCAAGAACGAAGGACGATAGTCCATGAGCCTGCTCCCACAGAGGCTCATGAAGCTGAAGATATTCCAGCAGTTGAACCCACCACTGCTGAAGACATTGGTCATGATGACAATGTAGCTGATGATGAAGTTCTTCCTCAGATCGAACATGACGTGGTATCATCGCCTGTTCATATGAACAGCGAACTCATCAGCATTGGTCGTCCTCTGACGCCAATTGCTCAGGATGCATCATGGGCTGATCACCCACAACTACAAGACTCCCCCAGTACTCCCCAACAACAACAACAAGCTACACCCCCTGTGCAAGAAGAGGATGAAGACTTTGAGGCCCAGCCAACTCCATCTCCTAAGGCGTTGCCAGCATTTCACAGGCTTCGCAAAGGACAAAGGCCTCAAGTCCCTCTGTCGAGCGTTCCAGAAGGAGAAGTGCAACGTTCACCTGTTGCACGTCAAGTATTTTCTGAACCTGCTCCAACTATGAATGTCTCCGAGTCTGAAGCACATGCTGCTGAAGACATTCCGGCTGCATCAGCCGAAGAAAATCAAGAAGAAGTATGTGTACCTACTCCCCCAGTAATTGAAGAAGAAGCAGTTCGTGATGTGAACGTGCCTGTGCTCGACCCTCCTGTTCGTCAAGAGGAGGCTCACAATGTTGAGGCTGCCACTGCCAACGCCAATGATGTCAATGATGTAGTCATGGCTGACGCTAATGTGGAACCTGCATCAACTAGTGTGCCTGAAGCAAATGTGGCCACTGAACCTGAAACCACTGAGGCTGCTGCACCTGAAGCTAATGAGACAACCGCTCCCGAAGAACCTGTTGTGCAGCCTGACGCCTCAGCTATTACCCCTGCTCCTGTTCCGCCACCAAGGCCTCACACCATTGAGCAAGCATACAGTCATGGTCAGCTTACCACTGTCCGATGGCCCATTCTGGTGCCTCCGCCTACTGCCTCAGGACCTCAATTTGACTATCATGTTGAGCATAGGCCTCAGGTCCAGAAGCCAAAGCCTAGATTGCCACGGTTTCCAGGTACTGCCAACTCACCAGGGTCCTTCAATGCAAATGGCTTCAAAAGCCACAATACCTTCTTTGACAGCGCCAAGAACCCCTACTCCAAGCCAAGGATATCATCAGATCGGTTCTGGAGCTATCAGCAGAGAAGCTATTACTCCTGCGTTCTATATGATCAAGGGCGCATTTTCCCTCATATGCGCCTTGATACTGAAGCCATTGCTGGACTGCCATGCTTAGAAGAAGCACTTGATTGCTTTCGTGATGCTGGTCTGCTCCACTTTGTGACAGACAAGGAACATTGGAATGAAGAGCTATTGCTTCAATTCTATGCTACTCTACACATTCGCGGCTACTACAGAGACATCCAGACATGGGTTCTCGAGTGGATGACTGGAAATGTTCATCGTGAAGCCAAAGCTATGGATATCATCGAGCTTACAGGGCTAGCCACTCCTGGAGAACTATATGAACCTGACTGTCAGCTACACCGCAATGCTGTAGAGAGTATCTTCCATAAGCCAGAACACAATATGAGCCAGATGTTGAGCATGATGAAGCCCTTGCCATCTGATGCTGAATATCCTACGGATTTCTTTGTTGAAGACCTTGAGTATCTGCCTCGCACCATATATCATATCATTAGGCGAACTCTATGGCCTGTCAAAGGACATTCATTAGTGGCCAAGCTTGAAGGAGCTATGAAGACATTGGTCTTCTATATTCTCAATGGCATCAGCTTCAACACTCAAGAATTCTTCATCAGGCAACTTGCTGCTTCTGGCTCTGACCTATTTGGTCTGAAGTTTTATGCTCCCTGGGTCATGCGCCTCATCAAGCGACACTCATCTGTCAATTATCAGCCCTCTACTCGCAATCATATGATCTTTCTGCCAGAGGTTGATATGTCAGTTGAAGCTATATACTCTGACCCTGCCAAGACGCCTCTTTGTCTTCAGAATGTCGAGCACCAAAGCTTCACTCAACCTATTGAAGGTGTTCAAGCAGCAACACGAATCTATCCATTGGCTGGAAACACTCATCTGCCTCATCGAGCACCCACTGAAGCCACTGAAAGCACCATTGCCCAAAGGCCTCGGAAGAGTTCTCGCGTTCTCAATGACCGAGAACTTCTTGTGGCCCTTCATCAGAAACATGATAAGCATCATTTCTGGCTCAAGAGATAGATGCAAAGCCTCTTGGTGGATGCCAATCGCATTCGCAACCTTGCCACCAAGAATGCCTTTGTTGCTCATGAAACTTGCCGGTGATCATGGAAGAGTTTGACCTGCTCAGTGCTGAAGCTGATCTTCAAGACGATGGCTTCAATGAAAGATTCCAGTTTGACTCAAGTCCTCCACGGACTGCTGTCCTACGTCGGACTCCATCTCTTGAAGACTCTGAATATTCTTCCTCTGCGGCAACGGTAAATGCCAGAGTGATCGATGATGAAGATGATGCTACTTCACCACCTCCTGCTACTGTGCGCATCGACACTTCACCAAGTTCATCTGCACCGCCAACCAACGACAACAACCTTACTGCTTCACCTACTCCTGATAACGAGTAGATGCTTAATGTCTTCAAACCTTTTTGGTCCTTACTGACAAAAGGGGGAGAAGCGTATGAGTTGATAGTCTTCAAGCGGGTTCATATGGGCGGTTGCATTATATTTTGCTTCGTGCTTACAACTCTTGCTTTTTGAAACATTTGGTTCTCTGAGTTGTAACACCTAAACTTGATGGTCGTCCGCTACTTATTTGCTTCACTGTGATGCGATGATAAATTCCGCATGTGCGATGATAACTTCCGCACTTTGATCATTCTGCAGACGTCCATTCTTCATTATGCATGTCATTCTACTTGCTATATCAGTTCATGCATGATGAATTATCTTCATAAGTTGAAGTGGATCTCCACAAGTACAACCTGCCATGTCCATTTGCATTCCAAAAGCAAATTAGTTGTATGCACATCTTCAGGGGGAGCCCTTGCAACTTATGAAGACAATTCCCTATCCTTACAATTTCACATATTTATCCCCGTTGAAAACTTCAACCAGTTTGTCATCAATCACCAAAAGGGGGGAGATTGTAAGTGCATCTAGTGCCACCCCTAGTTGGTTTTGGAGTATTGATGACAAAGTTGGTTGAGGGACTAATGCGTTTGTGAGAATTGCAGGATAACACAGGTAGTGTCCCTCATCGATTCGGTTTACCTACCGGAGATGACCCCTAAAAATGTATGAAGACATTAAAGACAATGGTGGTATGAGAAGATATTCATATTGAAGACTATGACATGAGAAGACATTGCATGAAGACTATGGAGCGCGAAGACTGTGTGGTTTCGTAGTTTCATTTTCTTCTTTGTTGAGTCATAGGAACCACCGTACTGTTAAGTGGGGTCCAAGTGAACTAAGTCAGAGTGACTGAAGTGATGCTCAACTCAAATCCTATGTCTTCGAGCGAAGACAATGAGAGCAAACCTTATCCAGAGTTGGATGAGTCAGCTTTGCTTGCAGCCCAAGTAAAGTTGCCGTGTGTGTTTGAAATCTGACCGTTGGAACACGTGTCAGTTCCTTAGTGACCCAGGGTCATTTTGGACACAGGTCGGGTTGCCTAGTGGCTATAAATAGCCCACCCCCTACACCATAAATTGGTGGCTGCTTAGAGTTTGTGCACGGCTTTTGTCGTTTGAGAGTGAGGGAGCCCTGGACTAGGGGGTGTTCGGACAGCCGGACTATCATCATCCGCCGGACTCCCAGACTACGAAGATACAAGATTGAAGACTCCGTCCCGTGTCCGGATGGGACTTTCCTTGGCGTGGAAGGCAAGCTTGGCAATACGGATATGTGGATCTCCTACCATTGTAACCGACTCTGTGTAACCATAGCCCTCTCCGGTGTCTATATAAACCAGAGGGCTTTAGTCCGTAGGACACAACAACCATTACAACAATCATACCATAGGCTAGCTTCTAGGGTTTAGCCTCCTTGATCTCATGGTAAATCCACTCTTGTAATACACATGATCAATATTAATGAAGCAGGACGTAGGGTTTTACCTCCATCAAGAGGGCCCAAACCTGGGTAAAACATCGTGTCCCTCGTCTCCTGTTACCATCCGCCTAGACGCACAGTTCGGGACCCCCTACCCGAGATCCACCGGTTTTGACACCGACATTGGTGCTTTCATTGAGAGTTCCTCTGTGTCGTCACCGATAGGCTTGATGGCTTCTTCAATCAACAACAACGCCGTCCAGGGTGAGACTTTTCTCCCCGGACAGATCTTCGTATTCGGCGACTTCTCGCTGCGGGCCAATTCACTTGGCCGTCTGGAGCAGATCGAAAGCTACGCCCCTGGCCGTCAGGTCAGATTTGGAAGCCTAAACTTCACGGTGGACATCCGCGGAGACTCGATCTTCGATGGATCCGATCCGCAACCGAGCGTGCCGCACTGTCACGATGGGCATGATCTAACTCTGCTGCCGGACAGCACCTTGGAGGCCGCACATGAATCCGCTCCGACCCATAGTCCGGAGCCGATTGCGCAGATCGAGGACGGATGGTTGGACACCTCCTCGCGAGCCGCGACTTCCACGGCGATGGAGCCGAACACTGACCTTGTTCCCTATAAAGATCATGACTCCGAGGTGCCAGACTCCCTGCCGGACTCTGGACCTCCCGCGCCCCTGCCAATCGAATCCGATTGGGCGCCGATCATGGAGTTCACCGTTGCTGACATCTTTCAGCACTCACCCTTTGGCGACATCTTAAATTCGCTAAAACATCTCTCGCTATCCGAAGAGCCCTGGCCGGATTATGGCCAGAATGGTTGGGATGCGGACGACGAAGAAATTCAAAGCCCACCCACCATCCACTTTGTAGCCACTGTCGACGATCTAACCGACATGCTAGACTACGACTTCGAAGACATCGACGGTACGGACGACGATGCCGGAGACGATCAAGAACCAGCGCTCACAGAGCACTGGAAGGTCATCTCAACCCATGATGTATATATGGTGGATACCCCAAAAGGAAGCGATAACGAGGACCAACGGGGCGCGGCAAAGGATAATTCCGCCGATAAACAACCAAAACGGCAACGCAGACGCCGCCCTAAGTCCCGCCTCGACAACAACAGCGCTCCTAATGACACAACAATAGAGCAGGGCAAGCCAGTGGACGACGAACATGGAGCCAAGCAACCGTCCGAACAGGACAAATCGGATAATCAATCCATGCCTGGAGAAACCAACAGTCCAGACGACCTCACGCCAGACACACCACCGGAGAATAAGAGCCTTCGGAAAAAACTCGTCGCCACTGCAAGAAGTTTGAAGAAGGAAAAATGGAAGCTCAAAACAGCAGAAGACATACTCAGAATGAGGTGGAGCAAAGTGCTCAAAACCGCAGACAAATACGGCAATGGCCATTAATAAAAGAGCTACCTGAAGCGCAAGCTGCTGCTAGAATTTGACGAGGAAGCCATAGAGCCTCCACAGTCAAAAAACAAAGAGGCCGCCTGGCTGGATAAACGGCCAGATGATAGGCCAAAATCTACAAGCGACACCGCACACAAGCCGACTCATGACCCTGGGAAAACAGATGGCCCAGCCAGGTCGATTTACGGACCAAAAAAGAGGGCCCCAGGAAGAAACACAACACGCCAAGTGTTCGAAGACAGCGGTACACCCAAATACAGGGGCGCCGCACACCCACTATGTTTCACCAATGAGGTGCTGGATCATGAATTCCCAGCAGGGTTTAAACCCATAAACATAGAGGCTTACGATGGAACAACAGACCCGGGAGTCTGGATAGAGGATTATATACTACACATACACATGGCTAGAGGAGATGACCTCCACGCCATAAAATACCTACCCCTCAAGCTCAAAGGGCCAGCTCGGCATTGGCTCAAAAGCCTCCCAAAAAATACTGTTGGAAGTTGGGAAGAGCTTGAGGATGCGTTTAGAGCAAATTTTCAAGGGACTTATGTCTGCCCTCCGGATGCAGACGATCTAAGTCATATAACTCAACAGCCCGGAGAGTCAGCGCACAAATTTTGGAACAGGATCCTTACTAAAAAGAACCAAATAGTCGACTGTCCGGATGCCGAAGCCTTAGCAGCTTTTAAACACAACGTCCGAGACGAATGGCTCGCCAGACACCTCGGCCAAGAGAAGCCGAGGACAATGTCCGCGCTATCAAGCCTCATGACCCGCTTTTGCGCGGGGGAAGATATAGCAAGATGCAGCACCAGCGACCCAAGTACATCCGAAACCAGAGATGGAAATGGAAAATCACGGCGCAGAAAAGATCAGCGACGGAATAAAGAGAAAAGCCCAAAGAACACGGAGGTCAACGCCGGATTCAAAAGCTCGCGGCCAAACAACAAAACACTGCCTTTTAAGGATAACAGTGATGAGCTATCCAACTTAAAAAGAATTTTGGATTGGATATGTCAAATCCACAGTACCCCCGGAAGGCCTGCAAACCACACCCACCGAGATTGTTGGTTTTCAAACAGTCCGGCCGACTCAACGCCGAACACAAGCGGCTCGACGCATCAAGCGAGGATGATGATAAACCCCACCAGCAGAGCACCGGAAAACAAAAGACTTTCCCACAAGAAGTCAAAGCAGTAAACTCACTTCATGTAATAATACGGAAAAACAATGCGGCACCCGCTAAGATGGGTCTCGCACGGTCCACCCCAGCAGAACCTCGAGATTGGATGTCAAAACCAATCACTTTTGACCACCTGGATTATTCCAGAAGTGTTCGAAATGCAGGATGGACTGCTCTGATATTGGATCTTATAATTGACGGACTACAATTTACACAAGTCCTGATGGACGGCGGCAGCGATTTAAACCTGCTATATCCGAACACAATCCGCAAGTTGGGAATAGACCTTACTACAATTCGACATAGCCGCACTTCCTTTAAAGGAGTGACGCCAGGCCCTTACGCCAGGTTCACAGGCTCCCTTTTATTAGAAGTTGTGTTCGGGTCACCGAACAACTTCCGACGCGAAAAACTAATCTTTCATGTCGCCCCATTCAAAAGTAGCTATCAAGCACTATTGGGACGTGAAGCTTTTGTCCGCTTCAACGCCATACCACATTACGCGTCTCTTACACTTAAAATGCCCGGTCCACGTGGCATCATTTCATTATGAGGGTCATTTAAAGACCCCGGACACGGCTAGACGAGTCCGGCATAAATAAGCTAGGGGCTCCCTAGCCGCACACCCCTTCACAAGGGGCTGTGCGCATAAGCAACAATGAGCTAATATAGACTCCACTTTACTTATTTATTATTTTTCATATACTTTTTTTCGCATGATTTCCTTTCAAACTAAGTTCCTCTCTTTTTACAGATGAACAACGTGCACACCCGTCTAGGATTACGGCACAACGGAGACACAGGCGCAGACGTGCAGTAGGGACCCGTCGCAAGGATTCTTTTCAGATTAAGACCCTGTGTAAACCTTTTTTACTGTCTCTTGTTGCTATAATCCCCTGGTTTCTCATTATAACTAGAGTGGAGCCTGACGTTTTGGCATCGGCCGCGTCAGAGGACCTTGCCCGTACCTGGACACTAGGGGCTTAGGGCATTGTTCTGCCCATTATTATAAAGACCGAACACCTTAGGGAGTGTTCGGCGTCTCGAGTTAGGCCTTATATGCATCAGCTCCGAATCATGTCTTTGGTCAAATGTTGGGTTTGCCCGGCTCCTGTGTTTTGCTGCCTTACGTTCCGTATCATCGGCTAACACGGCACCAGGAGAACTACTGCGATTGTGCCCCAGTTCGGCCGGGCGAGCACCTCAGTAGAGAAAGCCGAAAACTGACTGTCATGATACAGCGAGAGACTGGTCAACCACTCGATCGACCACCGGAATGTTTAGAATTCCTCCGCTTTGACGAAGGACCATTTCCCGGTCAGGCACACACGCGCCCCGAATTCGGAGAGTGCGGTGCCCCCAGAACTCCAATGGCTAAGTGAAAGTGATAAAGCATCATAGTCCGGTTGCCTCGTTTGCTACGCTACCACCTCTTCAACAGGACCAAGACGTCGGATTAAGTGTGAAAATGCGCTATTTTTGCGAACACCCCCGCACCTTGTGCATGGGGGCTGAAGCCAACGACTGCCATCTTTCAGGTTATACACACGTATACATAAACGGCCGCATAGGAGACATTTCAATACTTGGAACGCACAAGTATAAAAAGCAATTGCATCATAACCATTGTTTTACAGAATAAAACGATCATTTGAACGTGACACTTTTCGAGCACTGCGACTCTATTACACGAGCACCACGCATAACTTCCCCAAAATAGTGCTCGGCGGGTAACCGGCTTTCGTCCGAACCCTGGGTTGCAACAGCAGTGGCATCCATCTCTGTCCAATGTGTCTTCACATGGGCAAGGGCCATCCGCGCACCCTCTATGCAGGCCGACCGCTTCATCTCCTTGATATGCGGCACCGCCCCAAGAAACTCCTGCAATAAGCCAAAATAGCTCGTCGGCTTGGGCCTCTCCGGCCAGAGATGAGTCACGATATCCGTCATGGCAAGTCCAGACAACCTATTCAGCTCAGCCCATTCGGCCAACTTATCGGTCAGCGGAAGTGAACGATCCGGACTATGGAATTGAGACCAAAATAGCTCTTCCGTCTTGTGATCCTTCTGACTTCGAAAGTGCACAACGGCATCCGCCGCACTCGCCGCTAAGTCCATATACGGATCCTCCGGACCCCACAGCTGGCAAAGCTGGGCATACTTTGGATCCGTAAACCTGCGGCGTAGCAGAAAAGGCTTGCCAGCCACAATGTCTCCGGCCTGACGCAGCTCCTCCTTCATAGCCCGCATTGCAGAACGGGCATCCTTGGCTTCGGCGGTGGCCTTCGCCAGGTCTTCTCGCTCCGATATGCGCTCCTTTTCAAGAGCCTCATTGCGGTCGGTAGCATCCTTCAATTTAATGGCCAATTCGGCCATCTCTTCCCTGCTTCGGCAGTGTGCAGCCCTTTCGGCTTCTAACTCCTCGGCCGCCCTCGAGGCAGCCGCATCACTCCTTCTGGCTTGCTCCTTAGCTTGAGCAAGTTCTGCCCGAAGGCTCTCCACAGCAGCAGCACCATCTGCGTCAAGCATAAATATTGTAAGAGGTGAGCTTTAGCTCCCTTAATAGTTGACTACGGAGAATCAATTTACCTTGTGACTCGTCAAGTCACTTGTTGACTAGCGCGATGTCTGCGTCCGCCACATCGAGTTGCCGCATTAATTCAGCAACCCCATCAGTCCGGCTAGCCCCCGGACTATCCGCCACCTGCATAGGAAAGGCGACACTCAATACCTGCGATTTTGATCCTCGGCACGCTGTCGCTTTCGACAACCTACCGAGTCTCAGGGGCTACTATCTATACAGGGCGCACTTTCATGTGCAAAACTGTCAAAAAGGCGAGTCGTTTTTACGTACCTTGAAACCCGCCAGCAAACTCCTGACGGCATTATGCAATCCATTTTCGGCGGACGAAATCCTTCCAATCACCGTACTCATCAATGCGCGGTGATCTTCTGAGATGGACGCCCTCTCAAGCAGATCCTTGAGCTCCCCCGGCCGAACACTAGTCGGAGCCGAACTCTTCGGCTCTGCCGGACTCGGGGATACCCTCCGTGACGACACTTCAGGCTCGTCCACCCTATCCGACGGCGCAGCAGACGGAGGCGTCTTGCTCTCCATCATCTCCGGACGAAGATCCCCTAAAGACGAGCTCATCTGAGAAGGTCGGAGATCCGAGCTGCAAGGTAAAAAACTCGGTTATCCTCAGAAGCACAAATAGGGATGTCTCTCGTTACCAAACTCCCTTTTTTCTACTCACTGCTCGCTGGAGGGCTGATGCTTTAGGGGAGATTGTGCGGCCGGGGCCACCCCGGACGCAGGACCCTCTGGTGAAGACTTCTTCCCCCGCTTAGGGGCTTTGGCCTCCGGATTTTCGGAGGTGGTCCTCTTCTCCCCCTGGAGGGAGGGATTCTCGATCCCCCCTTCTTCAAGCACCCCCTTGGGCGAAGTGGTAGCTCCTCCATTTTCCCCTTCGCCTTCTTCTGAAGGCGCAACCTCCAACATTCTGACCAGCACGGGCTCCGGCGCGGTCTCTGGGAGGGGGGCCGGACACCGTATCAGCTTTGCTTGCGCTATCCACTCCTGTTGAAGGATAACGGGTTAAAAGGCAAATTGTAGAAAGGCAAACAAATGGTACGTCCGAACACTGAGCTACTTACTTGAGTATCCGGGCGATTACAGCTTAGGCCGGCATCCTCGGTCAATTCCGGACACACCTCCTGTGATCCGAAGAACAACTTATACATCTCCACGGGTCGTACCCATGAAGTGTTGGAGAATCTGTGGTCCCTCCGGATTGAACTCCCATAGCCGGAGAGGACGGCGTTTGCAGGGCAGGAGATGCCTAATCAGCATGACCTGCGCCACCACGACCAGATCGATCTCCCTCGCTTGGAGGTTTCGAATCCGGCCCTGCAATAAGGGCACGTCTTTTGACGGCCCCCAATTGAGCCCTTGGTTGACCCACGACATCAACCATCGTGGAGGTCCCGAGCGGAATATAGGCGGCGGCTTCTGCCTGCTGCCCTTTGGAGCGGTGATATAGAACCACTCCTACTGCCACAAGCCGAGCTCCTCTTGGAAGGATCCCTCGGGCCACGGGGCATCGGCCCTTCTGCTTACGGCCGCCCCGCCGCACTCTGCTTGACGCCCCGCGATCATCTTCGGCTCTACATTGAAGGTCTTCAGCCACAGGCCGAAGTGGGGGGTGACGCGGAGCAAGGCTTCGCAGACGACGATGAATGAGGAGATATGGAGGATGGACTCCGGAGCCAAGTCATGGAATTCCAACCCATAGTAAAACATGAGCCCTCTCACAAAAGGATCCGTCGGGAAGCCTAAACCCCGACGGAGGTGGGATACAAAGACGACATACTCGCCGGGCTCGGGGGTAGGGATGGCCTGCCCTTTGGCGGGCAGCCTGTGCGAAATCTCGTAGGACAGGTACTTGGCTTCTCGCAGCTTTAGCACGTCCTCCTCCGTAACGGAGGAGGGCATCCACCGGCCCTGAAGGTCGGAGCCGACATTGTTGAAGGTCTGAAGCGCTCGAATCTGGGGCTCTGGGTGTTGGAACTTGGAGCAAGGAGAAGATTCGGTGGAAGATTGAAGAAAAGGAACTAGCCTTGGTCCTATTATAAAGAGGGAGAATACCAAGAGCCGTCTCCGTGACCGTTCGGGACTCGCCTTCGATAGAGGAGGCGTGGCGACGGGCGCGGTTGGGTTACCCACGTCCATATTGATGAGAATCCCGGAATAAGGGGAACACGATCTCTGCTTCGACAAGATGTGCCAAGGAAACCGCTTCGCTAAACACGCTGAGGCGGTATAATAAAAAACGATTCAAGTAAAGGCTTGGTAGTGGTGTGGCGTCACGCCGCAGAATACGTCAGCAGATTGAACTTGTGCACATATTATTCTCTCTATGGTGGAATGTGGAACTTATTTTGCAGAGCCGGACACTATCCTGGTGTTCACAATCTTCTATGGATTATTCAAAGGAGGAACCCGCCTTGCAATGCCGAACATTATGCGCGCCGGACTCATCGTCATTGAAGCCAGGTTCCGGGGCTACTGAGGGAGTCCTGGACTAGGGGGTGTTCGGTCAGTCGGACTATCATCGTCCGCCAGACTCCAAGACTACGAAGATACAAGATTGAAGACTCCGTCCCGTGTCTGGATGGGACTTTCCTTGGCGTGGAAGGCAAGCTTGGCGATACGGATATGTAGATCTCCTACCATTGTAACCGACTCTATGTAACCCTAGCCCTCTCCGGTGTATATATAAACCGGAGGGCTTTAGTCCATAGGACACAACAACCATTACAAAAATCATACCATAGGCTAGCTTCTAGGGTTTAGCCTCCTTGATCTCGTGGTAGATCCACTCTTGTAATACACATCATCAATATTAATCAAGCAGGACGTAGGGCTTTACCTCCATCAAGAGGGCCCGAACCTGGGTAAAACATCGTGTCCCTCATCTCCTGTTACCATCCGCCTAGACGCACAGTTCGGGACCCCCTACCCGAGATCCGCCAGTTTTGACACCGACAGAGAGCAACCCACCTCGAAGCATTTGAGAGAGAGAAAAATCATTGGAGGACAAAGCCCAAACACCCAGAGCCAAAGAGTGTTAGGCATCACTGAAGTCTTTCTGTCTGTGTGACCTGAAGACTTATTACACTTGAGGACTGTGAATCCTCCAGCCGGTTAGGCATCGCGTTCTGAGCATCCAAGAGTCATTGTGGATTGCCGGTGAACGAAGTCCGTGAAGGTTTGGAAGTCTCCCTTGAAGACTTACCAGAGTGATTGGGCGAGGATTGGGTGTCCTTAGCTCAAGGGGAATAAGGTGATGACACGGTCTTCTGAGTTAAATCTCAGCCTCCCTAACCAGACGTATAGTTGTCACAGCAACTGGAACTGGTCTAACAAATCTTGTGTCTTCAACAGGCAACTGGTTCTATCCCTTCCCAACCTTACTTAAGTTTGTCTTCGTGAAGTCATTGCCTATCTGTGTATCTGTTTGACTTCATTGCTTGACTACTACTGTTGATTGGCTTCATACTATCTTCTATCCTGATCCTTACTACCTAGCTGCTATTAGTCCTGTACTTTCACATCATTGCATACTTGACTATGGCTTGCTTAGGGTAATTTATCTTCCGCTGCATAACAATTAGGTCATTTCTGTTGTTTGTCTTCGAAACATACAAGTATTGAAGACTTTCATAAAAATCGCCTATTCACCCCCCCTCTAGTCGATACTAGAACTTTCAATCCTCTTTATAAAGAGGCCAAGACCTGCCCTTTTCTTTCCACGCCTGATCCTTCCCTTCTCCTACCTCGAGTTCCAACACCCAAGGTTCAGTCCACGCGCTCTGAACCTTCAATCATGTCCGGATCCAACCCTCAAGGCCGTTGGATGGCCTCCTCTGTCATAGAGGAGGATATCAAGAAGCTTAGGGATGCTAGGTATCTGACCGCCGAAATCCTCCACAGGCTTCCTGGCCAAGGGCAGGTTATTCCTACTCCCAAACCCAACGAGAGTGGTGTATTCATCTCCCACTTCATCCGAGGGCTAGGCATCGGTCTTCATCCCTTCATTAGAGGGCTTCATGTTCTATTACAGGCTAGATTTTCATGATCTAGCTCCAGATTCCTTCCTTCACATCTCATCGTTTATCGTGTGTGAGGCCTTCCTCTGCATTGCCCCCACTTCGGCTTATGGCTCAAGACCTTCAATGTGAAGCCGAAGATGATCGACGGGCGACACGCGGAGTGTGTAGGCGCGATAATAAGCAAAGGTACCTACGCCTTGTGGCCAAAGGGTTCCTTCTCGGAGATGTCCGACCTATGTCAACGGGAGGCATTTTATATCACAGCACCCCGAGGTACAAAGTGGGCGGCCGCCCCGGCCTTCCGCTCGGCCCCTCCACCACAACTTGCATCATGGGTCAACAAGGGGCTAGACTAGGGACTGGTTAATGATGTGCTGACATTGCAAAGCCGCATCCGAGATCTCCTCAAGAGGGATATCATTCTTTTCAAAGTAATGCAAGTAATGTTAGTTCGTCGAGCCCTCCCATGCCAACGTCGTTCTCTCTGTATGTGGGAGTTCAACCCGGAAGGACCACGGACCATTCAACAATTCTTCGGCGTGACGCTCGAAGGGATGTATCTGAAGAAAATATGCCCTAGAGTCAATAATAAAGTTATTATTTATTTCCTGATATCATGATAAATGTTTATTATTCATGCTAGAATTGTATTAACCGGAAACATAATACATGTGTCAATACATAGACAAACATAGTGTCACTAGTATGCCTCTACCTAACTAGTTCGTTTGTCAAAGATGGCTGTGTTTCCTAGCCATAGACATGAGTTGTCATTTGACTAACGGGATCACATCATTAGGAGAATGATGTGATTGACTTGACACATTCTGTTATCTTAGCACTTGACCATTTAGTATGTTGCTATTGCTTTCTTCATGACTTATACATGTTCCTATGACTATGAGATTATGCAACTCCCGTTTACCGGAGGAACACTTTGTATGCTACCAAACGTCACAACGTAAGTGGGTGATTATAAAGGTGCTCTACAAGTGTCTCCAAAGGTACATGTTGAGTTGGCGTATTTCAATATTAGGATTTGTCACTCCGATTGTCGCAGAGGTATCTCTGGGCCCTCTCGGTAATGCACATCACTATAAGCCTTGCAAGCAATGTGACTAATGAGTTAGTTACGGGATGATGTATTACAGAACAAGTAAAGAGACTTGCCGGTAACGAGATTGAGCTAGGTATTGAGATACCGACGATCGAATCTCGGGCAAGTAACATACCGATGACAAAGGGAACAACGTATGTTGTTATGCGGTTTGACCGATAAAGATCTTTGTAGAATATGTAGGAGCCAATATGAGAATCCAGGTTCCGCTATTGGCTATTGATCCGAGACGTGTCTCGGTCATGTCTACATAGTTCTCAAACTCGTAGGGTCCGCACGCTTAAAGTTAGGTGACGATCGGTATTATGAGTTTTTGTGTTTTGATGTACCAAAGGTAGTTCGGAGTCCAGGATATGATCACGGACATAACAAGGAGTCTCGAAAAGGTCGAGACGTAATGATCGATATATTGGATGACTATGTTCGGACACCGGAAGTGTTTCGGGAGGTTTCAGACATATACGGGAGTACCGGGGGGTTACCGGAAACCCCCGGGGGGTTTAGTGGGCCTCATGGGCCCTAGTGGAGAAGAGGAGGGGCGGCCAGGGCAGGCCGCGCGCCCCCTCCCCCTCTAGTCCAAATTGGACAAGGAGGGGGGAGCACCCCCGCTTTCCTTCCTCTCCTCTCTCCCTTCCTTTCCCCCTCCTACTCCAACTAGGAAAAGAGGGAGTCCTACTCCCGGTGGGAGTAGGACTCCTCCCTGGCGCGCCCTCCTCCTGGCCAGCCACCCCTCCCCCTTGTGTACCATTGGGCCAACACCCTGTCCACGAGACAGGGGGCGCGCCCCCTTCCCCTGAGCGCCCCTTCCCCTGGGCACGCCCCCTATCTCATGGGCCCCCTGGACCTCCACCGACCTCAACTCCAACTCCATATATTCACGTTCGGGGAAAAAACAATCAGAGAGAAAGTTTCATCGCGTTTAACGACACGGAGCCGCCGCCAAGCCCTAATCTCTGTCGGGAGGGCTGATCTGGAGTCCGTTCGCGGCTCCGGAGAGGGGGATTCGTCGCCGTCATCATCATCAACCATCCTCCATCACCAATTTCATGATGCTCACCGCCGTGCGTGAGTAATTCCATCGTAGGCTTGCTAGATGGTGATGGGTTGGATGAAATTTACCATGTAATCAAGTTAGTTTTGCTAGGGTTTGATCCCTAGTATCCACTATGTTCTGAGATTGATATTGCTATGACTTTGCTGTGCTTAATGCTTGTCACTAGGGCCCGAGTGCCATGATTTCAGATCTGAACCTATTATGTTTCATGAATATATGTGTGTTCTTGATCCTATCTTGCAAGTCTATAGTCACCTATTATGTGTTATGATCCGACAACCCCGAAGTGACAATAATCGGGATACTTCTCGGTGATGACCGTAGTTTGAGGAGTTCATGTGTTCATCATGTGCTAATGCTTTGTTCCGGTTCTCTATTAAAAGGAGGCCTTAATATCCCTTAGTTTCCGCTAGGACCCCGCTGCCACGGGAGGGTAGGACAAAAGATGTCATGCAAGTTCTTTTCCATAAGCACGTATGACTATTTACGGAATACATGCCAACATTACATTGATGAACTGGAGCTAGTTCTGTGTCACCCTATGTTATAACTGTTACATGAGGAATCGCATCCGGCATAATTATCCATCACTGATCCATTGCCTACGAGCTTTTCATATATTGTTCTTCGCTTATTTACTTTTCCGTTGCTATTGTTACAACTACTACAAAAACCCAAGAACTATTATCTTTACTTTTGCCACCGTTACCTTTATTATCATACCAATTTTGCTACTAAATACTTTGCTACAGATACTAAGTTATCCAGGTGTGGTTGAATTGACAACTCAACTGCTAATACTCAAGAATATTCTTTGGCTCCCCTTGTGTCGAATCAATAAATTTGGGTTGAATACTTTACCCTCGAAAGCTGTTGCCCGTACAATTGTGGGTTATCAAGACTAATTTCTGGCATCGTTGCCAGGGAGCATAGCTCTATTCTCTGAGTCACTTGGGATTTATATCTGTTAATCACTATGAAGAACTTGAAAGACAACAGAACCAAGATTTTGCCCTCAACTACGAGGGGAGGTAAGGAACTGCCATCTAGCTCTGCACTAGATTCTCCTTCTGTTATTAGTAAGCTTGCGACACCTAAACCTGCTACTGCTATGAATTCTGATATGTCACATGTTATTGATGATGCCACTTCTGCTATGCATGATGAAACTACTTCTGTGCGTGATACTACTTTGCCATTAGGTGAATTTCTTGATGAACAACTTGATAGAGTTAGGCGGAATGAAATTATTGAAGATGATATTATTGATGATAGTGATGATGAAGGTTCCCCCAATGATTATGAATTACCTGTTGTTCCCGAGGGTTATGTTATGAATGAAGAAGCTACTAGAGCTATCTTTGCTTGCAATGATAGATATGATCTTAAGAAATTATTAGCTAAATGGAAGCAGCAGTCTCTTAATGCTAGAATGAAACCTGACCTTGCTTTTGCTACTTCACCTATTTGTGTTACTAATAAGGATTATGAATTCACTGTTGATCCTGAGATTATTACTTTAGTTGAATCTGATCCTTTTTATGGCCTTGAATCTTAAACTGTTGTGGCACATCTTACCAAGTTGAATGATATGGCTACCCTTTTTACTAATGATGAGAAGTCTCGCTATTTTTATATCCTTAAGTTATTTCCGTTCTCATTAAAGGGTGATGCTAAGACTTGGTATAATTCTCTTGCTCCTGGTTGTTTGCGTAGTCCCCAGGATATGATTTATTACTTCTCTGCTAAATATTTCCCTGCTCGTAAGAAACAAGCTGCCTTGCGGGAAATATATAATTTTGTGCAAATCAAAGAAGAGAGTCTCCCACAAGCTTGGGGGAGGCTTCTCCGGTTACTTAATGCTCTGCCTGATCATCCTCTCAAGAAAAATGAAATACTTGATATCTTTTATAATGGACTAACCGATGCTTCAAAGGACTACTTGGATAGTTGTGCTGGTTGTCTTTTCAGGGAAAGAACAGTCGACAAAGCTGAAATATTATTGAATAATATGTTGACTAATGAAAATAATTGGACTCTTCCTGAGCCAATTCCTGAAGCAATTCCTGAACCAATTGAGCCAACTCCTAAGCCTATTCCTAAACCCACTCCGAAGTAGAGAGGTGTTTTATTTCTCGGTCCTGAAGATATGCAAGAGGCAAAGAAATCAATGAAAGAAAAAGGTATTAAAGCTGAAGATGTTAAGAATTTACCTCCTATTGAAGAAATACATTGTCTTAATATACCGCCTCTCGAAAAACTACATTGTCTTGATAACCCGACACAGGTAGTAAAGGTAAATTCTCTCTATAGATATGATAAAGTGGAAATCCCCTCTACTAAATTTCATAGCCCATGCTTAGATGAATTTGATGGCTTTATTGCTAGACAAGAAAGTTTTAATGCTTATGTTGGTAGAGAGTTAAAGAATAATGCTTTCGAGATAGGACATGTGAGCGATAATATGGCTAGAGTTAAAGGTGAACTCAAGCTCATTAGCAAATATACTTCTATGGTTGCTACTCAAGCTGAGCAAGTACTCAAAGCTCAGAATGATTTGCTTGAGGAATTAAATAATGAAAATGACTTTGCTGTTAGAGTGGCTACTAGAACTGGTAGAATGACTCAGGAACCTTTGTATCCTGAAGGCCACCCTAAGAGAATCGAGCAGGATTCTCAGAGAAATAATTTAGAGGCACCTATTTCTTCTAAAAATAATAAGAAGAAAAACGGTAGAACTTTGCATGCTTCTAGTGAACCTACTGTAGACATACCTGAGAATCCCAATGATATTTCTATCTCTCATGCTGAAACACAATCAGGTGATGAACATGAACCTAGTGATAATGTTAATGATAATGTTCATTTTGATGCTCAACCTAGCAAAAACAATGAAGTAGAGATTGAACTTGTTGTTGATCTTGATAACCCACAATCAAAGAATCAACGTTATGACAAGAGAGATTTTGTTGCTAGGAAGCACAGTAGATAAAGAGAACCATGGGTTCAGAAACCCATGCCCTTTCCTCCTAAACCATCCAAGACAAAGGATGATGAGGATTTTGAGCGCTTTGCTGAAATGATTAGACCTATTTTCTTACGTATGCGCTTAATTGATATGCTCAAAGTGAATCCTTATGCTAAGTATATGAAGGATATCATTACAAACAAAAGAAAGATATCGGAAGCTAAAATTTCCACCATGCTTGCTAATTACACTCTTAAGGGTGGAATACCAAAGAAACTTGGATATCCCGGTGTACCAACTATACCATGCTCTATTAAAAGAAATTATGTTAGAACTGCTTTATGTGATGTTGGAGCCGGTGTTAGTGTTATGCCTCTCTCTTTATATCGTAGACTTGAATTGAATAAGTTGACACCTACTAAAATATCTTTGCAAATGGCCGATAAATCAACTGCTATACCTGTCAGTATTTGTGAGGATGTGCCTGTTGTGGTTGCAAATGTCACTATCCTAACGGACTTTGTTATTCTTGATATTCCCGAGGACGATAGTATGTCGATTATCCTTGGTAGACCTTTTCTTAATACTGCAGGGGCTGTTATTGATTGCAACAAAGGCAATGCCACTTTTCATGTTAATGATAATGAGCATACGGTACATTTTCCGAGGAAACAATCTCAAGTTCATAGCATCAATTCTATTGGAAAAGTTCCAACTATTATTATTGGAGGTTTTGAATTTCCTCTCCCTACTATCAAGATAAAGTATGCTATTCTCATTGTTGGGGATTTTCATATCCCCGTTGAGGTAACTTAGTGTTATTCGAAATTTCTCCGGTTCTGTGTTATTCGGAATGAGTTTGTTAACAAGACTTGATCAACCTTGTTAGTGGATTCATTTTGATGATCACGAGATGGATGAAACTAGAAGGCACAACCTTCTGTACCCTCTTTTTCCTTTCTGTTATTTAGAATAAATAAAGAAAAAATAGTATTATCTGTCTGTTTTCTGAATTATCTGTGCTTTAAAAAATATCCCGAAAATAAAAGTGCTCCAAATGCCCTGCAAATTTAGTATGAATTTTTATGGAATATTTGAGGATTTTAGGCACTGAAATCACTGCAGGAGGGGCAAGCACCAGGCCACGAGAGTGGAGGGCGCGCCCACCCCACCTGGGCGCGCCCCTTTGTCTCGTGGGCCCCCGGTGGCCCTCCTCCACCTATGCCAGCACCCACACACTTCATCTTCTACCCAAAAAAAATCCCCATCCAGCTCAAGCATGAGTTCTAGCTCATTTTACTGCGATCTTCAATCTCCTAGCTCAAAGCTCCATTCACAAAACTGCTTTGGGAGATTGTTGCTTGGTATGTGACTCCTCCATTGGTCTAATTAGTTTTTGTTCTAGTGCTTCATTCATTGCAAATTTTGCTGCATAGGTTACCATGTTCTTGAGCTTGCATGTTAAATTTATGAGGTCCCAAGCAATTCCAATGCATGATATAGGCTCTAGGCACTTGTAGGAGTAGTTGCTACCAATCTTGTTTAGTTATATTCACTTTTATTTTGAAGTTACTAAAATTTCCGAAATTTTCAGAAAATGTTAAGGAAATTTTTGAGGGGCTCTTCTAGCCAAGGCTCTCAGGAAAAACAAGCCAAAGAGAAGGAAAAAGCCAAGTATAATCTTCCTCGCTTAGCGGAAGTGTGGTCGTGTGAATGGCCATGCAATGATTTCTTGAAAGAAGCTGGAATTCATGAAGATTTTTATTCCTTGATCGAGACTGCAGGCCTCAACGGTTTCATCAACGGCCGGATCGGTCAGTATCTCTTACTCACTAATACTTTCATGCAAAACTTTTATTATTATCTAAGAAGTCACCTCCTGCAATATCATTTCATTTATATGATGAATTCAAAGAAATGTATTTACGTAATTTTTTGCGCGGTGTGTAGGATACCTTATGAGGGAGGTGAAAGAGCTATAAAGAACTAAGGAAGAAGCCATTTGTAGCACTAAGAGGAAGATGTCTCACAACCAGCCTACGCCCAAAGAAAGGCGGCTAAGCCGTCTTAGTTCGTGAACAATTACCCAGGTGCATAAACAGGTGCATAAAAAGGAAATCAAGTTTGGGAAATGGTACTTGGCTAGTATTTATGCCGAAATATAGTGACATTATTTATTTTACTATAGTCAAGAAGTAAATAGTAAAGGCTTTGGCCTTTGGCAATGCTTACCTAACTTCTCACTTAAATGATTACTCGCGTTACTGGTATTCAATAAAAGAAGGAAACCATGGTACCTATCTCCCTCCCTTACTTGGTAATCTAAGAACCCTTCAGGGGGGGAGCAAGAGATCTTCCATACCAACATTTTGTTCGCCACCCCTGCTTCCTCCTCCACTTGAGCTTGTGCAGCAAATCTACTTTATGCTTAGGCCAGGAACCCCATCGTAAAGATGTGGATGGCTATGTTAATACTATCGCTGTAGAGGAGCCAAAGAAGGGTTCCGATGCAAAAATCTCTAGCATACACTTTCCTGTTTTACGCTACTTTGCCATATTTGCTAGTAGATGCTTGATTGGTCGTGGAAATAGTGGAAGCTTTAGTGTTCCTGATGTTATCATTCTTCAACATGCCTTGCTTGGAGACAATACTTTTAGTATGGGTGCCGTCGTTACTAAACGGCTAGCCCTGAATCATACAAAAGGCCCCATATTTGGAGGTATCTATGCTACACGTCTTGCTAGACATTTTCATATACCCATTAGGCACCATGAGAAAGAGGAGACAAAATTGCCTCCTCACATTTTAGATTACAAGAGCATGGTAGCACACAAGTTTATTGTTGACAACGAAGAGAAAATGCTCTTGTATAAACTTAGATTTAATAAGAAACACTTTGAGATTATTATTTTGCCTACGCCTTTGTTGTTTGATTTGCTTGCAGAAAATTTTCTTGTCACGCCGGAAGCGGTATACAATCACCGAGCCCAAGCTTTTACTCCAGAACCTGAACCTGAGCCGGAACCTGAACTGGGCCCTTATCGTGCATCATCTGTCCAGTGGGATCCGGAGATGACCAGCCAGTGGTATCCTAATTACACTTCCCAATACACCGGGGAGAGTAGCGGCGGTCCTTCGTATTAGACCAACTTAGGCCAAAATCCTAAGCTTGGGGGAGTACGTATTTCTCACAGACTTTACATTCATGTTCACACACTAGTCGTCGGTGCTCATACTCTTTCATTGTATTATCCATGCTAGTTTAAATTTCTTTTTCTAGTTTTCTTCTTGTGTTTTTGATAAACCTTAAGAAAAAAATTAGTTAGTTTAATTTCCATGCTTGTAGTAGAAATTAAAATGAAAACCCAAAAAGATTTCTAGTTCTTCTTACTTGTTGGGAGCTTTCCCGTGTAAATAGTTTTATTTTCTTTTATTTTCTTTGGGGGTCGTAGAGAGTAGAAGGCCATATTGAAATTGTTTAGTGGCTCTCATATGCATGATTGTTTATTTTATTTAGAGCCCATAGTACTTGTCTTCTCTCTTGAGCTGAATGCTTGTAGATTCCAGCTTAGTCCAATGCACGTGCACTCTTATTATTATACACATCATTCGGTCGTGCAAGTGAAAGGCAATAATGACGATATATGATGGACTTATTGAGATGAGAAAAGCTGGTATGAACTCGACCTCTCTTGTTTTTGTAAATATGATGAGTTCATCATTTCAGATTCAGCTTATTATGAAGTAAACATATTTGCAATGACATTTAGAGATTATTGTTGCTTGTGCCATGCTTGATTAGCTATGAGTTATAATGGTTTACCTTGCGTGCCAACATGCTATTAGAATGATTATGATGTGGTATGATGGGATGGTATCCTCCTTTGAATGAATTGAGTGACTCGACTTGGCACATGTTCATGCATGTAGTTGAATCAAATCAACATAGCCTTCATGATATTTATGTTCATGGTGGATTATATCCTACTCATGCTTGTATTCGGTGTGAATTAATTTTAATGCATGTTTATGACTGTTGTCGCTCTCTCAGTTGGTCGCCTCCCAGTCTTTTGCTAGCCTTCACATGTACTAAGCGGGAATACTGCTTGTGCATCCAAACTCCTTAAACCCCAAAGTTGTTCCATATGAGTCCACCATACCTACCTATATGCGGTATTTACCTGCCGTTCCAAGTAAATTTGTATGTGCCAAACTCCAAACCTTCAAATGAAATTCTGTTTTGTATGCTCGAGCAGCTCATGTTACAACTAGGGCTAACTATATCTTCCATGCTAGGTGGGTTATTCTCAAGAGGAGTGGACTCCGCTCCTCATTCACGAGAAAGGGCTGGTACCCGGGATGCCCAGTCCCATGATCCAAAAAGATCAACGCAAATCAAAATAATTAAACAAAACTCCCCCAGGGCTGTTGTTAGTTGGAGGCACTCGTTGTTTCGAGCAAGCCATGGACTGATGCTTGTTGGTGGTTGGGGTAGTATAAACCTTTACCATTCTGTTGGGGAACTGCCTATAATGCATGTAGTATGGAAGATACAGGCATCTCATAGTTGTTGCGTTGACAGTGAAAGTATGCCGCTCAAAATGTTATTCAATCTTTATTTTAAAATCGAGCTCTGGCACCTCTACAAATCCCTGCTTCCCTCTGCGAAGGGCCTATCTATTTACTTTTATGTTGAGTCATCACCCTTCTTATTAAAAAGCACCCGCTGGAGAGCACACTGTCATTTGCATTCATTACTATTGGTTTATATTGGGTATGACTTGACTGGATCTCTTTTGCCATGAATTACAATGTTTAGTCAGTCCTTGATCTTTAAAGGTGCTCTGCATTTATGTTATGCGGTCTCGGAAAGGGCTAGCGAGATACCATTTTGTTATATCATGTTATGATTGTTTGGAGAAAGTGTTGTCATCCGAGTTTTATTATTATGGCTCGTTAGCTGATTATGCTATTGATATGAGTAATTGTGAGACCTAAGCGTTATTGTGAGTATGGTTAGTTCATAATATCTGCTGAAACCTTAATGATGGCTTTGCATGTTTACAACAACAAGAGCAAACAGAGTTTGTAAAATTTTTTCTTATCACTTTCAGTTTATCAACTAAATTGCTTGAGGACAAGCAAAGGTTTAAGCTTGGGGGAGTTGATACGTCTCCAACCTATCTGCTTTTCCAAAGACTTTTGCCCTTGTTTTGGACTCTAACTTGCATGATTTGAATGAAACTAATCCGGACTGACGCTGTTTTCAGCAGAACTGCCATGATGCTGTTGTATGTGTAGAAAAGAAAAGTTCTCGGAATGTCCTGAAAATCCACAGAGGGACTTTTTGGAAAATATAAAAAAATATTGGCGAAAGAATCAAGACCAGGGGGCCCACACCCTGTCCACGATACAGGGGGGCGCGCCCCCCTATCTCGTGGCCCCCCTGGACCTCCACTGACCTCAACTCCAACTCCATATATTCATGTTCGGGGAGAAAAAATCAGATAAAAGCTTCATCGTGTTTTACGTCACGGAGCCGCTGCCAAGCCCTAATATCTCTCGGGAGGGCTGATCTGGAGTCCGTTCGGGGCTCCGGAGAGGGGGATTTGTCGCCGTCGTCATCATCAACCATCCTCCATCACCAATTTCATGATGCTCACCGCCGTGCTTGAGTAATTCCATCGTAGGCTTGCTGGACGGTGATGGGTTGGAAGAGATTTACCATGTAATCAAGTTAGTTTTGTTAGGGTTTGATCCCTAGTATCCACTATGTTCTCAGATTGATGTTGCTATGACTTTGCTATGCTTAATGCTTGTCACTAGGGCCCGAGTGCCATGATTTCAGATCTGAACCTATTATGTTTGCATGAATATATGTGTGTTCTTGATCCTATCTTGCAAGTCTATAGTCAGCTATTATGTGTTATGATCCGACAACCCCGAAGTGACAATAATCGGGATACTTCTCGGTGATGACCGTAGTTTGAGGAGTTCATGTATTCACTATGTGCTAATGCTTTGTTCCGGTTCTCTATTAGAAGGAGGCCTTAATATCCCTTAGTTTCCGCTAGGACCCCGCTACCACGGGAGGGTAGGACAAAAGATGTCATGCAAGTTCTTTTCCATAAGCACGTATGACTATTTACGGAATACATGCCTACATTACATTGATGAACTGGAGCTAGTTCTGTGTCACTTTATGTTATAACTATTACATGAGAAATTGCATCCAGCATAATTATCCATCACTGATCCATTGCCTACGAGCTTTTCATATATTGTTCTTCGCTTATTTACTTTTCCGTTGCTATTGTTACAACTACTACAAAAACCCAAAAACTATTATCTTTACTTTTGCCGCCGTTACCTTTATTATCATACCACTTTTGCTACTAAATACTTTGCTGCAGATACTAAGTTATCCAGGTGTGGTTGAATTGACAACTCAACTGCTAATACTCAAGAATATTCTTTGGCTCCCCTTATGTCGAATAAATAAATTTGGGTTGAATAATTTACCCTCGAAAGCTGTTGCGATCCCCTACACTTGTGGGTTATCAGGGCACCTCTAGACACAACAATTGATCTCTTGATCTCTTAGCCGTGTGCGGTGCCCCCCCCCCATATTCCACCTCGGTAATATCGTAGCGGTGCTTAGGTGAAGCCTTGCATTGGTAGCATCATCAACACCTTCATCACGCCATCATGCTGATGGAACTCTCCCACAAAGCTCTGCTGGATCGGAGTTCGTGGGACGTCATCGAGCTGAACATGTGCTAAACTCGGAGGTGTCGTACGTTCAGTACTTGATCGGTCGGATCGTGAAGATGTACGACTACATCAACCGCATTGTGCTAACACTTCCGCTATCGGTCTACGAGGGTACGTGACAACAGTCCCACCTCTCGTTGCTATGCCTCACCATGATCATGCGTGTTCGTAGGAATTGTTTTTGAAATTTACTACGTTCCCCAACAGTGGCATCCGATCCTGGTTTTATGCGTAGATGTTATATGCACGAGTAGAACACAAGTGAGTTGTGGGCAATACAAGTCATACAACTTACCAGCATGTCATACTTTGGTTCGGTGGTATTGTTGGATGAAGCGGCCCGGACCAACATTATGTGTGCGCTTACGTGAGACTGGTTCTACCGACGTGCTTTGCACATAGATGGCTGGCGGGTGTCAGTTTCTCCAACTTTAGTTGAACCGAGTGTGGCTATGCCCGGTCCTTGAGAAGGTTAAAACAGCACTAACTTGACGAACTATCGTTTTGGTTTTGATGCGTACGTAAGAACGGTTCTTTCTCAGCCCGGAGCAGCCACGTAAAACTTGCAACAACAAAGTAGAGGACATCTAACTTGTTTTTGCAGGGTATGTTGTGATGTGATATGGTCAAGACATGATGCTAAATTTTATTGTATGAGATGATCATGTTTTGTAACAAAGTTATCGGCAACTGGCAGGAGCCATATGGTTGTCTCTTTATTGTATGCAATGCAATCGTCCTGTAATTGCTTTACTTTGTCACTAAGTGGTAGCGATAGTCATAGAAGCAATAGGTGGCGAAACGACAACGATGCTACGATGGAGATCAAGGTGTCGCGCCGGTGACGATGGTGATCATGACGGTGCTTCAGAGATGGAGATCACAAGCACAAGATGATGATGGCCATATCATATCACTTATATTGATTGCATGTGATGTTTATCCTTTATGCATATTATTTTTGTTTGATTGACGGTAGAATTATAAGATGATCTCTCACTAAATTTTAAGGTATAAGTTTTCTCCCTGAGTATGCACCGTTGCGAAAGTTCTTCGAGCTGAGACACCACGTGATGATCGGGTGTGCTAGGCTCTACGTTCAAATACAACGGGTGCAAAATAGTTGCACACGTGGAATACTCAGGTTAAACTTGACGAGCCTAGCATATATAGATATGGCCTCGGAACACTGAGGCTGAAAGGTCGAGCGTGAATCATATAGTAGATATGATCAACATAGTGATGTTCACCATTGAAAACTACTCCATCTCACGTGATGATCGGACATGGTTTAGTTGATTTGGATCACATGATCACTTAGATGATTAGAGGGATGTCTATCTATGTGGGAGTTGTTAAGTAATATGATTAATTGAACTTTAATTTATCATGAACTTAGTACCTGATAGTATTTTTGCTTGTCTATGTTATTGTAGATAAATGGCCCGTGCTGTTGTTCCATTGAATTTTAATGTGTTCCTTGAGAAAGATAAGTTAAAAGATGATGGTAGAAATTACACGGACTTGGTCCGTAACTTGAGGATTATCCTCATTGCTGCACAGAAGAATTACGTCCTGGAAGCACCGCTAGGTGCCAGGCCTGCTGCAGATGCAACTGACAACGTTAAGGACGCCTAGCAGAGCAAAACTGATGACTACTCGATAGTTTAGTGTGCCATGCTTTACGGATTAGAACCGGGACTTCAACGATGTTTTGAACGACGTGGAGCACATGAGATGTTCTAGGAGTTGAAGTTAATATTTCAAGCAAATGCCCGGATTGAGAGATATGAAGTCTCCAATAAGTTCTATAGCTGCAAGATGGAGGAGAATAGTTCTGTCAGTGAACATATACTCAAAATGTCTGGGTATAATAATCACTTGATTCAACTGGGAGTTAATCTTCCTGATGATAGTGTCATTGACATAATTCTTCAATCACTGCCACCAAGCTACAAGAGCTTCGTGATGAACTATAATATGCAAGGGATGGACAATAGTATTCCCAAGCTCTTCGCAATGCTAAAAGCTGCGGAGGTAGAAATCAAGAAGGAGCATCAAGTGTTGATGGTCAACAAGACCACTAGTTTCAAGAAAAAGGGTAAAGGGAAGAAGAAGGGGAACTTCAAGAAGAATGGCAAACAAGTTGCTGCTCAAGAGAAGAAACCCAAATCTGGACCTAAGCCTGAGACTGAGTGCTTCTACTACAAGCAGACTGGTCACTGGAAGCGGAACTACCCCAAGTATTTGGCGGATAAGAAGGATGGCAAGATGAACAAAGGTATATGTGATATACATGTTATTGATGTGTACCTTACTAATGCTTGCAGTAGCTCCTGGGTATTTGATACTGGTTCTGTTGCTAATATTTGCAACTCGAAACAGGGACTACGGATTAAGCAAAGATTGGCTAAGGACAAGGTGACGATGCGCGTGGGAAATGGTTCCAAAGTCGATGTGATCGCGGTCGGCACGCTACCTCTACATCTACCTTCGGGATTAGTTTGAGACCTGAATAATTTTTATTTGGTGCCAGCGTTGAGCATGAACATTATATCTGGACCTTGTTTGATGCGAGACGGTTATTCATTTAAATCAGAGAATAATGATTGTTCTATTTATATGTGTAATATCTTTTATGGTCATGCACCCTTGAAGAGTGGTCTATTTTTATTGAATCTCGATAGTAGTGATACACATATTCATAATGTTGAAGCCAAAAGATGCAGAGTTGATAATGATAGTGCAACTTATTTGTGGCACTGCCGTTTGGGTCATATTGGTGTAAAGCGCATGAAGAAACTCCATACTGATGGACTTTTGGAATCACTTGATTATGAATCACTTGGTACTTGCGAACCGTGCCTCATGCGCAAGATGACTAAAACGCCGTTCTCCGGAACTATGGAGCGAGCAACAGATTTATTGGAAATCATACATACTAATGTATGTGGTCCAATGAACATTGAGGCTCGCGGCGGGTATCGTTATTTTCTCACCTTCACTGATGATGTGAGCAGATATGGGTATATCTACTTAATGAAACATAAGTTTGAAACAGTTCAAAAGTTCAAAGAGTTTCAGAGTGAAGTGGAAAACCATCGTAACAAGAAAATGAAATTTCTACGATCTGATCATGGAGGAGAATATTTGAGTTACGCGTTTGGTCTACATTTGAAACAATGCGGAATAGTTTCGCAACTCACGGCACCCGGAACACCACAACGTAATGGTGCGTCTGAACGTCGTAATCGTACTTTACTAGATATGGTGCGATCAATGATGTCTCTTATTGATTTACCGCTATCATTTTGGGGTTGTGCTTTAGAGACAGCTGCATTCACGTTAAATAGGGCACCATCAAAATCCTTTGAGACGACGCCTTATGAACTTTGGTTTGGCAAGAAACCAAAGTTGTCGTTTCTTAAAGTTTGGGGCTGCGATGCTTATGTGAAAAAACTTCAACCTGATAAGCTCGAACCCAAATCGGAGAAATGTGTCTTCATAGGATACCCAAAGGAGACAATTGGGTACACCTTCTATCACAGATCCGATGGCAAGACTTTTGTTGCTAAATTTGGATACTTTCTAGAGAAGGAGTTTCCCTCGAAAGAAGTGAGTGGGAGGAAAGTAGAACTTGATGAGGTAAACTATACCTGCTCCCTTATTGGAAAGTAGTTCATCACAGAAACCGGTTCCTGTGACGCCTACACCAATTAGTAAGGAAGCTAATGATATTGATCATGAAACTTCAGATCAAGTTACTACCGAACCTCGTAGGTTAAACAGAGTAAGATCCGCACCAGAGTGGTATGGTAATCCTATTCTGGAGGTCATGTTACTTGACCATGGCGAACCTACGAACTATGAGGAAGCAATGATGAGCCCAGATTCCGCAAAATGGCTAGAGGGCATGAAATCTGAGATGGGATCCATGTATGATAACAAAGTATGGACTTTGGTTGACTTGCCCGATGATCGGCAAGCCATCGAAAATAAATGGATCTTCAAGAAGAAGACTGACGCTGATGGTAACATTACTGTCTACAAAGCTCGACTTGTTGAGAAAGGTTTTCGAAAAGTTCAAGGGGTTGAATATGATGAGACTTTCTCACCCGTAGCGATGCTTAAGTCTGTCCGAATCTTGTTAGCAATTGCCGCATTTTATGATTATGAAATTTGGCAAATGGATGTCAAAACTGCATTCCTGAATGAATTTCTGGAAGAAGAGTTGTATATGATGCAACTAGAAGGTTTTGTCGATCCGGAAGGTGCTAACAAAGTGTGCAAGCTCCAACGATCCATTTATGGACTAGTGCAAGCCTCTCGGAGTTGGAATAAACATTTTGATATTGTGATCAAAGCATATTGTTTTATACAGACTTTTGGAAAAGCCTGTATTTACATGAAAGTGAGTGGGAGCTCTGTAGCATTTCTGATATTTTATGTAGGCGACATATTGTTGATTGGAAATGATATAGAATTTCTGATAGCATAAAAGGATACTTGAATAAAAGTTTTTCAATGAAAGACCTCGGTGAAGCTGCTTATATATTGGGCATCAAGATCTATAGAGATAGATCAAGACGCTTAATTGGACTTCCACAAAGCACATACCTTGATAAAGTTTTGAAAAAGTTAAAAATGGATCAAGCAAAGAAAGGGTTCTTGCCTGTATTACAAGGTGTGAAGTTGAGTCAGACTCAATGCCCAACCACTGCAGAAGATAGAGAGAAAATGAAAGATGTTCCCTATGCTTCAGCCATAGGCTCTATCATGTATGCAGTGCTGTATACCAGACCTAATGTATGCCTAGCTATTAGCTTAGCAGGGAGGTACCAAAGTAATCCAGGAGTGGATCACTAGACAACGGTCAAGAATATCCAGAAATACCTGAAAAGGACAAAGGATATGTTTCTCATTTATGGAGGTGACAAAGAGCTAGTCGTAAATGGTTACATCGATGCAAGCTTTGACACTCACTCGGACGCTTCTAAATCGCAAACCGGATACGTGTTTATATTGAACGGTGGAGCTGTTAGTTGGTGCAGTTCTAAACAAAGTGTCGTGGACGGTGGAGCTGTCAGTTGGTGCAGTTCTAAACAAAGCGTCATGGCGGGATCTACGTGTGAAGTGGAGTATATAGCTGCTTCAGAAGCAACAAATGAAGGAGTCTCGATGAAGGAGTTCATATCCGATCTAGGTGTCATACCTAGTGCATCGGGTCCAATGAAAATCTTTTGTGACAATAATGGTGCAATTGCCTTGGCAAAAGAATCTAGATTTCACAAGAGAACCAAGCACATCAAGAGATGCTTCAATTGCATCCAGGACCAAGTCCAGGTGGGAGACATAGAGATTTGCAAAATACATACAGATCTGAATGTTGCAGACCCGTTGACTAAGCCTCTTCCACGAGCAAAACATGCATGATCAGCATCAAGGCTCCATGGGTGTTAGAATCATTACTGTGTAATCTAGATTATTGACTCTAGTGCAAGAGGGAGACTGAAGGAAATATGCCCTAGAGGCAATAACAAAGTTATTATTTATTTCCTGATATCATGATAAATGTTTATTATTCATGCTAGAATTGTATTAACTGGAAACATAATACATGTGTGAATACATAGACAAACATAGTGTCACTAGTATGCCTCTACCTAACTAGCTCGTTGATCAAAGATGTTTGTGTTTCCTAGCCATATACATGAGTTGTCATTTGATTAATGGGATCAAATCATTAGGAGAATGATGTGGCTGACTTGACCCATTCCGTTAGCTTAGCACTTGATCATTTAGTATGTTGCTATTGCTTTCTTCATGACATGTACATGTTCCTATGACTATGAGATTATGCAACTCCCATTTACCAGAGGAACACTTTGTGTGCTACCAAATGTCACAACATAACTGGGTGATTATAAAGGAGCTCTACAGGTGTCTCGAAAGGTACATGTTGAGTTGGCGTATTTTGAGATTAGGATTTGTCACTCTGATTGTCGGAGAAGTATCTCTGGGCCCTCTCGGTAATGCACATCACTATAAGCCTTGAAGCAATGTGACTAATGAGTTAGTTACGGGATGATGTATTACAGAACGAGTAAAGAGACTTGCCAGTAACGATATTGAGCTAGGTATTGAGATACCGATGATCGAATCTCGGGCAAGTAACATACCGATGACAAAGGGAACAACGTATGTTGTTATGCGGTTTGACCGATAAAGATCTTCGTAGAATATGTAGGAGCCAATATGAGCATCCAGGTTCCGCTATTGGTTATTGACCGAAGACGTGTCTCGGTCATGTCTACATAGTTCTTGAACCCATAGGGTCCGCACGCTTAAAGTTCAGTGACGATCGGTATTATGAGTTTTTGTGTTATGATGTACCGAAGGTAGTTCGAGTCCCGAATATGATCACAGACATAACAAGGAGTCTCGAAAAGGTCGAGACGTAAAGATCGATATATTGGATGACTATGTTCGGACACCGGAAGTGTTTCGGGAGGTTTCGGACATATACCAGAGTACCGGGGGGTTACCGGAACCCCCCCGGGGGGTTTAGTGGGCCTCATGGGCCCTAGTAGAGAAGAGGAGGGGCGGCCAGGGAAGGCCGCACTCCCTCTCCCCCTCTATTCCGAATTGGACAAGGAGGGGGGGTGGCGCCCCCCCTTTCCTTCCTCTCCTCTCTCCCTTCCTTTCCCCCTCCTACTCCAACTAGGAAAAGAGCGAGTCCTACTCCCGATGGGAGTAGGACTCCTCCCTGGCGCTCCCTCCTCCTACCGGCTGCCCCCTCCCCCTTGATCCTTTATATACGGGGGCAGGGGCACCACTAGACACAACAATTGATCTCTTGATCTCTTAGCCATGTGCGGTGCCCCCCTCCACCATATTCCACCTCGGTAATATCATAGAGATGCTTAGGTGAAGCCCTGCGTCGGTAGCATCATCAAAACCATCATCACGCCGTCGTGCTGATGGAACTCTCCCGCAAAGCTCTACTGGATCGGAGTTCATGGGACGTCATCGAGCTGAACGTGTGCTGAACTCGGAGGTGCCGTATGTTTGGTACTTGACCGGTTGGATCGTGAAGACGTACAACTACATCAATCGCATTGTTCTAACACTTCCGCTATTGGTCTATGAGGGTACATGGACAACACTCTCCCCTCTTGTTGCTATACATCACCATGATCATGCGTGTTCGTAGGAATTTTTTTGAAATTACTATGTTCCCCAATAGCATCGGTTATTCTTCGGATCACGAATAAAGTGTCCGGACACAACGGAGGATGTGGGTCTCAACTGCAACAGTCCAGATACCCAAGTAAGTAATTCCGCAACCGAACACGCTGTCATTATATTGGTCATAACATTATTCTGAAAAACCACCATTGGCCAGGACAGGATAAGAAAGGCGGAGAGGATCAAGTGTTCGGCCCCTCTTCCCGAAGACTCGCCGGATCCTGTACTAATCAGGATGCTGGCTCGCGCACCTTATCAAGTGCCATCAGGGGAGTATGAGGGGAGGAATAGGGAAGCCAAAAGTGGACTTCATGCTGGAGGTACATTACGCATCCCAACCGGGGGAATTAGCACCCCCGTCTCGGAGGGTGAATGGGGAGGAGGTTCTAGCATCCCCTTTCCCCATGGGAAGAAAAGGAGCGCCCCTGAAGATTTGGAAGCAGAGGTCTCCCAACGAGGGAAGAAACCTGCATCAGGGGGCCCTGCCTCGGAAGGCAACCTTAACGCACAACGCCCACAAGTGGGCCAGCCGTAAACCTACCCGTAAGTGAACAAAGGTACTTTAGTAAGTGAGGGAGTCCTGGACTAGGGGGTGTCCGGACAGCCGGACTATCATCGTCCGCCGGACTCCAAGACTACGAAGATACAAGATTGAAGACTCCGTCCCGTTTCCGGATGGGACTTTCCTTGGCGTGGAAGGAAAGCTTGGCGATACGGATATGTAGATCTCCTACCATTGTAAACCGACTCTGTGTAACCCTAGCCATCTCCGGTGTCTATATAAACCGGAGGGCTTTAGTCCGTAGGACACAACATACATTACAACAATCATACCATAGGCTAGCTTCTAGGGTTTAGCCTCCTTGATCTCGTGGTAGATCCACTCTTGTACTACCCATATCATCAATATTAATCAAGCAGGACGTAGGGTTTTACCTCCATCGAGAGGGCCCGAACCTGGGTAAAACATCGTGTCCCTTGTCTCCTGTTACCATCCGCCTAGACGCACAGTTCGGGACCCCCTACCCGAGATCCGCCGGTTTTGACACCGACATTGGTGCTTTCATTGAGAGTTCCTCTGTGTCGTTGCCGATAGGCTCGATGGCCTCTTCAATCAACAACCACGCTGTCCAGGGTGAGACTTTTCTCCCCGGACAGATCTTCGTATTCGGCGGCTTCGCACTGCGGGCTAATTCACTTGGCCGTCTGGAGCAGATCGAAAGTTACGCCCCTGGCTGTCAGGTCAGGTTCGGAAGCCTAAACTTCACGGCCGACATCCGCGGGGACTTGATCTTCGACGGACTCGAGCCACAGCCGAGCATGCCGCACTGTCACGATGGGCATGATATAGCTCTGCCGCCGGACAGTGCCTTGGTGGCCGCACATGAATCCGCTCCGGCCCTCAGTCCGGAGCCGGTCGCCCAGATCGAGGATCGGTGGCTGGACACCGCCTCGGGGGCTGCAACTTCCGCGGCGATGGAGCCGAACACTGACCTTGTCCCCTATCAAGTTCGTGACTCCGAGGTGCCGGACTCCCTGCCGGACTCCGAACCTCCTGCGCCCCTGCCAAACGAATCCGATTGGGCGCCGATCATGGAGTTCACCGCTGCGGACGTCTTTCAGCACTCTCCCTTTGGCGACATCCTAAATTCACTAAAGCATCTCTCGCTATCCGGAGAGCCCTAGCTGGATTATGGCCAGGATGGTTGGGAAGCGGACGACGAAGAAATTCAAAGCCCACCCACCTCCCACTTTGTAGCCACTGTCGACGATCTAATCGACATGCTAGACTATAACTCCGAAAACATCGACGGTATGGACGACGATGCCGGAGACGAACAAGAACCAGCGCCTACAGGGCACTGGAAGACCACCTTGTCATATGACATATACATGGTGGACACCCCAAAAGAGGGGGATGGCGAAGAAGCAGCAGAGGCAGATTCCCCAAAGAAACAGCCCAAGCGCCGACGTCAGCGGCGCCGCTCCAAATCCCACCACGGAAAGAATGGAGATTCCGGCACAGGAGATAATAACACCCCAGAAAGTGCCGACGACAATCCCCTCCAGCAAGATTCGGCGCAGGAGGATGCAGAAGCAAGCCCTCACGAGAGAGCGGCAGATGAAGAGGTCGAGGATGATAATTCCATACCTCCCTCCGAAGACGAGGCAAGCCTCAACGACGACGAATTCGTCGTGCCCGAGGATACCGTCGAACAAGAGCGTTTCAAGCGCAGGCTAATGGCCACGGCAAATAGCCTAAAGAAAAAGCAGCAGCAACTTCAAGCTGATCAAGACCTGCTGGCCGACAGATGGACCGAGGTCCTCGCGGTCGAAGAGTATGAACTCGAACGCCCCTCCAAGAGCTACCCAAAACGCAAGTTGCTCCCCCGATTAGAGGAGGAAGCATATATACCATCATCACCAGCGCACAATACGGCCGACCGACCACCCCGTGGTCGCGACAGAGAAGCATCAAAGTCTTCCATCAAGACCGTACCCCGGCATCGCTCGAAAAGTACGAAGCCACGAGGGAACACGCCGGACTTGCGGGACATATTGGAGGATAAGGCAAGACAATCCAGATCTATATATGGATCACGTGGGCGCCCCACGACCCACAACGAATACCGTCGAGCCGGATACAATAACTCCGGCTGGGCCGAACACAGCAGACAACGCTCCCTTGAGCTATGTCGTGATATTGCTCAATACAGAGGCGCCGCACACCCTTTATGCTTCACTGACGAAGTAATGGATCATAAAATCCCTGAAGGGTTTAAACCCGTAAACATCGAATCATATGATGGCACGACAGACCCCGCGGTTTGGATCGAAGATTATCTCCTTCACATCCATATGGCCCGCGGTGACGATCTCCACGCCATCAAATACCTCCCGCTCAAGCTTAAAGGACCAGCTCGGCATTGGCTTAACAGCCTGCCCGCAGAGTCAATTGGGTGTTGGGAGGACCTGGAAGCCGCATTCCTCGACAACTTCCAGGGCACATATGTGCGGCCACCAGACGCCGATGACCTAAGCCACATAATCCAGCAGCCAGACGAATCGGCCAGACAATTCTGGACGCGGTTCTTAACAAAGAAAAATCAAATCGTCGACTGTCCGGATGCAGAGGCCCTCGCAGCCTTCAAGCATAACATCCACGACGAGTGGCTAGCCCGGCACCTAGGACAGGAAAAGCCGAAATCCATGGCAGCCCTCACATCATTAATGACCCGCTTCAGTGCGGGAGAGGATAGCTGGCTAGCTCGCAGCAACAACCTCAGCAAAAATGCTAGTAGTCCGGACACTAAGGACCACAATGGCAGGTCGCGTCGATACAAAAATAAACACCGCGTTAACGGCGACGACAAGGAGGATACGGCAGTCAACGCTGGATTCCGAGGCTCTAAACCCGGTCAGCGGAAGAAGCCATTCAAAAGAACCACTCCGGGTCCGTCCAATTTGGACCGAATACTTGACCGCTTATGCCTGATACATGGCACCACAGAAAAGCCAGCTAACCACACCAACAGAGATCGTTGGGTATTCAAGCAGGCAGGGAAGTTAATTGCCGAAAACAATGACAAGGGGCTGCACAACGACGATGAGGAAGAGACCCGACCGCCGAACAATAGAGGACAGAAGGGTTTCCCCCCACAAGTGCGGACGGTGAACATGATATACGCAACCCATATACCCAAAAGGGAGCGAAAGCGTGCGCTAAGGGACGTATATGCGATGGAGCCAGTCACCCCTAAGTTCAATCCATGGTCCTCTTGCCCAATCACTTTCGATCGAAGAGATCATCCGACCAGTATCCGCCATGGCGGATTCGCCGCATTGGTTTTAGACCCAATCGTCGATGGATTTCACCTCATGAGAGTCCTGATGGACGGCGGCAGTAGCCTGAACCTGCTTTATCAGGATACAGTGCGCAAGATGGGCATAGACCCCTCAAGGATTAAACCTACAAAGATGACCTTTAAAGGCGTCATACCAGGTGTTGAGGCCAATTGTACAGGCTCAGTCACACTGGAAGTGGTCTTCGGATCCCCGGACAATTTCCGGAGCGAGGATTTAATCTTCGACATAGTCCCGTTCCATAGCGGCTATCACGCTCTGCTCGGACGAACCGCGTTTGCAAAGTTCAACGCGGTGCCGCATTACGCATACCTCAAGCTCAAGATGCCAGGCCCTCGTGGAGTCATCACGGTCAACAGAAATACGGAATGCTCCCTCCGAATGGAGGAACACACAGCGGCCCTCGCGGCAGAAGTATAGAGAAGCCTTTTAAGGCAATTTTCGAGTCCGGCCGTTAAACGCCCGGATACGGGCAAACGCATCGGGAGCAACATCAACCAAGACCACCTGGCACATTCCGAGCATGCGTAGCAATGCGGCCCCAACCCCAGCCCTTGCATAATTGCAAAACCAACCCTCCGCGTACATCATTACACTCTGGAGATACCATGGGCCTAGGGGAAGGGGCACGACCACAGCAGACCCACAGTGCTGCTGGACCACACCAGGGGCTCACGAGTGTGTCACTCCTTTTTTATTATTATTTTCTTTCTTTGTGCACACAGGACTCCGTTCACCAGAGGCCCTGTCCGGCGGCGAACCCGCCGAATTCACGATGCAACAGCCAGGGAAGAAAGAAGGCTGCGACGAACACTCAGGTGGCCTCCATTACGAGCATTAAATTCAATTATATACACCAGTCCGCAGCCCACCCATGGAGGGGGACATGTTTATTTAGTCCAATCCCTTGCTTACCGCACTATTTGTATCTGTTCGCACTCATAGCAGAAGTCCTTGAATAAATAATGCAGCGCTCTTTTGCCTATAATTGCATTACTTTACATATATGTTCACTAATGACATCTTGCACCCGTATATTTTGGTACGGCCGAATACACCAGGGGCTTATGTTCCCCGCATTATGGCGTGATAAGTCCGAACACTTTCACAAGTGCGGCACTCCGAACATATAGCATTATATGAATCGGCTCCGAATCATGTCTTGGGTCAATAGTTGGGTTTGCCCGGCTCCCACGTTTTGGTACCTTACGTTCCGTTCTATCAGCTAAGGTGGCACTGGGAGAACCACTGCGATTGCACCCCGGTTGAGCTGGGCGAGCGCCTCAGTGGAGAAAGCTAAAACTGACTGGCATGATAAGGCGAGAGATCGGTCGCTGTTCGAGAGGTCTTTTCGGGTCCCTAAAGACTTATGCCGCTTCGAGCGAAGTACCGGATAATGTCCGACGAAGGCGTGGATAGCGCCCCAAGTTCGGTCTTCCGAATACTAGGGGCTTCGCCGAAATTTAAAATTATAGAATTCTATGGCTAAGTGAGAGTGTTCAAGCATTATAAGTCCGGTTGCCTTGTTCATTGTGTTGAGCGCCTCCCTAGATGGACCCAAAAATGGGAACAAGAGTGCTCAAGTTTATCCCGAACACCCCAGCACTCGTGGCTTGGGGGATGAAGCCAACGACTTGCCATCTCTCAGATTTTATAAACGGTCGCACAGAAGGTAATATTTTAAATTAAACAAGCGTTGTGTAGCGCATATGAACAAAGTTTTCAGCGCACAGGATAATACATAGCGAGTTCTACTCAATAATTACATCTCTGGGGCACTCATCCTCAATATTGCGGGCACCCTTCAGGACACTCTTATAGTACATTTTGGGCGTACGATACTCCTTGCCCGCTGGCGGCGGGTCAGTAAGAAGCCTCTCCGCATCCAGCCTGCCCCAGTGCACCTTTGCGCGGGCAAGAGCCCGACGAGCACCTTCAATATAAGCGGAGCGCTTGATAACATCCACCCAGGGGCACGCATCCACCAGCCGCCGCACGAGGCCGAAGTAGCTCCCAGGCATGGCCTGTCCAAGCCACAGATGGACTATAAGGCCCTTCATGGCCTCCTCAGCTACCTTGTGGACCTCGACCAGCTGCTTCAGCTGGTCACTAGGGGGCACCGGATGGCCGGCCTCAGCGTACTGAGACCAGAAGACCTTCTCCATTGAGCTCCCCTCCTCGCCACGGTAGAATGCGGCAGCATCGAATACACTGCGAGGCAGATCTGCAAACGCCCCTGGAGAGCTCCGAATTCGGGTTAGTGTCAGGTAGTTTACATTAAGATGCTTGCTTTGCATGAAAAATGCCTTACCCGCCGCTATTTTCTTCATATCCTCGACCTCCTGAAGGGCCTTACAGGCCTCGGCCTTGGCTGACTTGGCACTTTTGAGAGCCGAGGCGAGCTCGGACTCTCGAGTCTTTGAGTCGCGCTCCAAACTCTCATGCTTCTCCATGAGAGCCTGGAGCTCTTGCCGCACCTCCGCCACCCGTGCCTCCTGCTTTTCTCGTTCTACCCGTTCCGCGGCCGCATTGCGTTCGGCCGCGGACACAGCCTCCTTCAGGGCTGCCACCTCATTTGTGGCCCCTGCAGTACCCATATTATCCTTATTAATTTTATTGCAACCGAAATCCTTTTCTGTAAGGTAAAACTTCAAAGTGGTGCTACTCACCTTCTTTGTCCTCGAGCTGCCTCTTGGCATGGACGAGATCTCGCTCGGACCGCTCGAGTTCTTGCTTAATTGCACCAACCTCCGCAGTCAGTGCGGTAGAGGTCAGCACAGCAGCCTGCAAACCCATATTGACATAATTTATTAGCAACCCTGCGTATATCTTTTCAGATCCTCAGTCCGGCTTTTCTTTCCGAACACCGAACCGAGCATCAGGGGCTACTGTCTATGCGGTATTACATTACATAATTTTAAAACTTCTTACCTCAAAGCCTGTTAGAAGGCTGCTACAGGCTTCGGTTAGCCCGCTCTTGGCGAGCTGAACCTTCTGAAGCACCGCACTAATGATAGTGCGGTGTTCTTCCTCGATGGAAGCACCTTTGAGCTTCTCCAACAAGTTGTCCGGTGCCTCCGGTTGGACGGAGGCCACCGGCATCACGGTCTTGCCCTTCTTGCGAAGGGGCCGCTTGCCGGACTCCGGAACCGCTGCAGGTTCCGGCGCAGAGTCCGGCGCAAAGTCCGGGAGGCTGCCTTGCGGCGCCTCCGGAGCCTCCTCCTGATGGGTCCCTTTCTGGGATCCCACCTCGGCGTCCTCGTCGGCGCGAGGGGTGGAGGCAGTCGGGATGGAATCCACATCCGACGGCGCCAACGACCCGCTCGATGAAGCGGGGAGATCATCATCGGCCGGACTACAGATAGCATGCGGCATTAGAAGGACACTATGTGACACAAAAGAGAAATTACAAATCATTAAGGAATCCGGATACTTACGATCTCGCCGGAGGCCTGGCCCTTGAAGGCCACTCTTCGCCACCAACGTTGGTGTTGGCGGAGCTGTCCGGGGGAATAGTTCTCCCCCTCTTGGACCCTTCGGCCTCTCCTGTTGGGGACGCCTTCCTCTTACTCTCTCCCTCCTATGGGAGAGAGTCTTCTTACTCCTCCTCATCTTCGGGGGAGGAATCCACCTCGGAGTCGTCGGACACCTGAAAACGGGAACTCTTTCAAGTACCCGTGGCGACCTTCTTGGCCTTCTTCTCCGGCACCACGTGCGGTGCCAGAACCAGCAGCCCCGCTAGACGGGCGTCCACTGGGTCTTCTGGCATGGGCGCCGGGAAGATGAGCTGCTCGGCCTTCTTCATCCATTCCTGTCAAAGGAAAAGGGAGATTAAAACCCGCTTAGAATCAAACTATTAACAACAAGTGTCCCGTAAAGGGGTAGAATCACTTACCTCGTCAGCTGGACGCTGCGAGTGAAATCCGCGATCTTCCGTCGCGGATGCGGGGGCTTCGGCACCCTTAAACAGCACCCTCCAGGCGCCTTCGTACGTCGTGTCGAAGAGCCCGCTCAGCGCCTAGTGCTATTCCGGATCGAACTCCCACAGAATGAATGCCCGTTCTTGGCATGGGAGAATCCAGCGGACGAGCATGACTTGGACCACGTCAACAAGCCTGAGCTTCTTGTTCACCAGCTTCTGGATACAGGCTTGGAGTCCCGTCAGCTCCTTCGAATTACCCAACAGCAAGCCCTTCTCTTTCCAGGAGGTGAGCTGCGTAGGGATAGCAGATCTGAACTCGGGGGTCGCCGCCCACATAGGGTCGCGCGGCTCGGTGATATAGAACCACCCCGATTACCACCCCTTGACGGATTCCACAAAGGCCCCTTCGAACCAGAGGACGTTGGGCATCTTGCCCAACATGGCGCCTCTGCACTCCGCCTGCGTGCCCTTCACTAACTTCGGCTTGACGTTGAAGGTCTTGAGCCACAAGCCGAAGTGGGGCCGGATGCAGAGGAGGGCCTCGCACAAGACGATAAACGCTGAGATGTTGAGGATGAAGTTCGGCGCCAGATCATGGAAATCCAGGCCGTAGTAGAACATGAGCCCCCGGACAAAGGGGTGAAGTGGAAAGCCCAGTCCGCGGAGGAAGTGGGGAAGGAAAACGACCCTCTCATGGGGCCCAGGGGTGGGGATGAGCTGCCCCTCGTCGGGCAGCCGGTGCGCGATGTCGCCGGAAAGGTATCCGGCGCTGCGCAGCTTGGTGATGTGCTCCTCCTTAACGGTGGAAGCCAACCATTTGCCTCCCGCTCCGGACATGGTCGGAGAAGGTTGAGACGAGATGCGCGAACTTGGGTGCTGGAGCTCGAGTGCGCGGAGGTGGATAAGCAAAGGAGGAAGAAGGCGTGGGTGAAAAGGTGAATCCTTATCCCTTATATATAGGCGGGCAAAGACTATGCGTCCCCCACCAGCCTGGTAAAACTCGCTTATCTCCCAAGCGCCACCATCAATGCCGCGGTTGGGTTACCCACGTCCGTATTGATGAGAATCCCGGAATAAGGGGAACACAATCTCTGCTTCGACAAGACGTGCCAAGGAAACCGCTTTGCTAAACGCGCTGAGACGGTATAATAAAAAACGATTCAAGTAAAGGCTTGGTGGTGGTGTGATGTCATGCCGCAAAATACGTCAGCAGATTGAACTTGTGTGCATTTTATTCTCTCTACGGTGGAATGTGGAATTTGTTTTGCAGAGCCGGACACTATCCCAGTGTTCATGATCTTCTCTGAATTATTCAAAGGAGGAACCCGCCTTGCAATGCCGAACATCATGCGCGCCGGACTTATCGTCATTGAAGCCTGGTTCAGGGGCTACTGAGGGAGTCCTGGACTAGTGGGTGTCCGGACAGCCGGACTATCATCGTCCGCCGGACTCCAAGACTATGAAGATACAAGATTGAAGACTCCGTCCCATGTCCGGATGGGACTTTCCTTGGCGTGGAAGGCAAGCTTGGCGATACGGATATGTAGATCTCCTACCATTGTAAACCGACTCTGTGTAACCCTAGCCCTCTCCGGTGTCTATATAAACCAGAGGGCTTTAGTCCATAGGACACAACATACATTACAACAATCATACCATAGGCTAGCTTCTAGGGTTTAGCCTCCTTGATCTCGTGGTAGATCCACTCTTGTACTACCCATATCATCAATATTAATCAAGCAGGACGTAGGGTTTTACCTCCATCGAGAGGGCCCGAACCTGGGTAAAACATCGTGTCCCTTGTCTCCTGTTACCATCTGCTTAGACGCACAGTTCGGGACCCCCTACCCAAGATCCGCCGGTTTTGACACCGACAGTAAGCATGCCCCATTCCTTTCCTGAGAATAAAAACCGAGACATATGTTTTGCAGTCGGGCTCATAGCCCTTCACAACAATGTTCGTCCTCGGGGGATCTTCTTCCGGAAATGATGGAGAGCGAAATGCCCCTCCCCCTTCTCCGCTTCATGAGGCGGACGACCCTGAAGTGTCGTCCCAGAGGGTCTCTCCCGATCCGTAAAGGCCAGAAGGTAACTCTTCGGCCGCCCAAAGTCCAGGGTTCTCGGCTCCTAGGGAGACCAACATAAAACGCTCGGGATCGCCCGGTGTACAACCGGACACATTGATGGGTCTTCTGTAGCAAGCGGATATCTCCGAGGCACATCGTACCTTAATGGGTACGGTGGTAGAGAGGATTTCATCCGCGAAAAGCGGGTTGAATGAAGCTTTTAGGAGCCTGCTAAGAGGTTGAGGTATGCAAAGTGATATATATTTTTGATTGTACCGTACACGCAAGGTGTGCTTTGTATAGACAGTAGCCCCTGAGACTCTGGTTGCCGTACGGACGAGGCAACCAGAGGATCATAGTCTCATGTAGTGATAGCACTGATTTTGTACGTAGGCGGCTGCAAGTCCGACGGCTGACCGGACTGCTGAATTTGCTGAACTTAGGCGGCAACTTGACGTGGCGGATGTGGACATCACACTTGTGAACAAGCGGCTTGACGAGGCACAGGGTATGTACATTTGGGTGGTTAGCAAATATTAATAAGAGCATGATGCTAAGATTTATAATATGCTTTGACTGCAGATGGAGCTGCCACCGTGGAGACCCTTCGGGCAGAACTTGCCCAGGCCAAGTTGCAAGCCAGGAGAAGTGATGTGGCCGCCCTGAAGGCAGCCGAAGATTTAAAAGCCGAACAGGCTGCTCACCGCCAAAGAGAGGATAAAATAGCCAACATGGCTCTCGAGCTGCAAAATGCCATCCGATATGAGCTTCTCGAAAGGGAAAACCAAATGAAAACGGCTGACCTAAAGAAGGCCTTGCAAGCAGCCAAGGAGACTCGCTCTGAAATCAGGGCGGTGCGGGAGGAGCTTCGGCAAGCCCGTGATATTGCGGCTGGGAAGCCCTTTTTATTGCAAACGAAGTTCGGCAATCCGAAGTATGCCCCTCTTGACCAATTGTGGAGTTCTTCAGATGCATTCTTGGATTTGGCAAAGAGTGTTGCTGACGTGACGTAGTATTTCAAGGACCGAGAAGGTCATTGTCGGTGTCAAAACCGGCGGATCTCGGGTATGGGGTCCCGAATTGTGCGTCTAGGCGGATGGTAACAGGAGACAAGGGACACGATGTTTTACCCAGGTTCGGGCCCTCTCGATGGAGGTAAAACCCTACGTCATGCTTGATTAATATTGATGATATGGGTAGTACAAGAGAGGATCTACCACGAGATCAAGGAGGCTAAACCCTAGAAGCTAGCCTATGGTATGATTGTTGTAATGGATGTTGTGTCCTACGGACTAAAGCCCTCCGGTTTATATAGACACCGGAGAGGGCTAGGGTTACACAGAGTCGGTTACAATGGTAGGAGATCTACATATCCGTATCTCCAAGCTTGCCTTCCACGCCAAGGAAAGTCCCATCCGGACACGAGACGGAGTCTTCAATCTTGTATCTTCGTTGTCTTGGAGTCCGGCGGACGATGATAGTCCGGCTGTCCAGACACCCCCTAGTCCAGGACTCCCTCAGTAGCCCCTGAACCTGGCTTCAATGACGATGAGTCCGGCGCGCATAATGTTCGGCATTGCAAGGCGGGTTCCTCCTTTGAATAATCCAGAGAAGATTGTGAACACCAGGATATGTCCGGCTCTGCAAAATAAATTCCACGTTCCACCGTAGAGAGAATAATATATACACAAGTTCAATCTGCTGACGTATTTTGCGGCATGTCATCACACCACTACCAAGCTTTTACTTGAATCGTTTTTATTATACCACCTCAGCGCGTTTAGCGAAGCGGTTTCCTTGGCACGTCTTGTCGAAGCAGAGATCGTGTTCCCCTTATTCCGGGATTCTCATCAATATGGACGTGGGTAACCCAACCGCACCATTGATGGTAGCGCTTGGGAGATAAGCGAGTTTTACCAGGCCGGTGGGAACGTATAGTCTTTGTCCGCCTATATATAAGGGGATAAGGATCCACCTTTTCACCTACGCCTTCTTCCTCCTTTGCTTATCCATCTCCGCGCACTCGAGCTCCAGCGCCCAAGTTCGCGCATCTCATCTCAACCTTCTCCGACCATGTCCGGAGCGGGAGGTAAATGGTTGGCCTCCACCGTCAAGGAGGAGCACATCGCCAAACTGCGCAGCGCCGGATACCTTTCCGGCGACATTGCGCACCAGCTGCCCGACAAGGGGCAGCTCATCCCCACCCCCAGGCCCCATGAGAGGGTCGTATTTGTCCCCCACTTCCTCCGCGGACTGGGCTTTCCACTTCACCCCTTTGTCCGGGGGCTCATGTTCTACTACGGCCTGGATTTCCATGATCTGGTGCCGAACTTCATCCTAAACATCGCGGCGTTCATCATCGTGTGCGAGGCCTTCCTCTGCATTCAGCCCCACTTCAGCTTGTTGCTCAAGACCTTCAACGTCAAGCCGAAGGTAGTGAAGGGCACGCAGGCGGAGTGCAGAGGCGCCATGTTGGGCAAGATGTCCAACGTCCTCTGGTTCGAAGGGGCCTTCGTGGAATCCGTCAAGGGGTGGCAGTCGGGGTGGTTCTACATCACCGAGCCGCGCGACCCTAAGTGGGCGGCGGCCCCCGAGTTCAGATCTGGTATCCCTGTGCAGCTCACCTCCTGGAAAGAGAAGGGCTTGCTATGGGGCAATACGAAGGAGCTGACGGGACTCCAAGCCTGTATCCAGAAGCTGGTGAACAAGAAGCTCAGGCTGGTTAACATGGTCCAAGTCATGCTCGTCCGCCAGATTCACCCATGCCAAGAACGGGCATTCAATCTGTGGGAATTTGATCCGGCACAGCCCCAGGCGCTGAGCGGGCTCTTCGACACGACGTACGAAGGCGCTTGGAGGGTGCTGTTTAAGGGCGCGGAAGCCCCTGCGTCCACGACGGAAGATCACGGATTTCACTCGCAGCATCCAGCTGACGAGGTAAGTGATTCTACCCCTTTACGGGACACTTGTCGTTTAATAGTTTGACCCTAAGAGGGTTTCAATCTCCCTTTTCCTTTGACAGGAATGGATGAAGAAGGCCGAGCAGCTCATCTGCCCGGCTCCCATGCCAGAAGACCCAGTGGACGCCTGTCTAGCGGGGCTGCTGGTTCCGGCACCGCACATGGTGCCGGAGAAGAAGGCCAAGAAGGTGGCCACGGGTACTCGAAGGAGTTCCCGTTTTTAGGTGTCCAACGACTCCGAGGCGGATTCCTCCCCCGAAGATGAGGAGGAGGAAGAAGACTCTCTCCTAGAGGAGGGAGAGAGAAAGAGGAAGGCCTCCCCGACAGGGGAGGCCGAAGGGTCCAAGAGGGGAAGAACTATTCCCCCGGACAGCTCCGCCAACACCAACGTTGGCGATGAAGAGTGGCCCTCAAGGGCCAGGCCTCAGGCGAGATCGTAAGCATCCGGATTCCTGAATAATCTGCAATTTCTTTTGTTTCACATAGAGTCCTTCTAATGCCGCATACTGCCTGTAGTCCGGCCGACGATGATCTCCCTGCTTCGTCGAGCGGGTCGTTGGCTGCGTCGGATGTGGATTCCATTCCGACTGCCTCCACCCTTCGCGCAGCTGAGGACGCCGAGGTGGGATCCCGGGAAGGGACCCATCAGGAGGAGGCTCCGGAGGCGCCGCAAGGCAGCCTCCCGGACTTTGCGCCGGACTCTACGCCGGAACCTGCAGTGGTTCCAGAGTCCGGCAGGCGGCACCTTCGTAAGATGGGCAAGACCGTGACACCGGCGGCCACCGTCCAACCGGAGGCGCCGGACAACTTGTTGGAGGTGCTCAAAGGCGCTTCCATCGAGGAAGAACACCACACTATCATGAGTGCGGTGATTCAGAAGGTTCAGCTCGCCAAGAGTGGGCTGACCGAAGCCTGCAGCAGCCTTCTAAGAAGCTTTGAGGTAAGAAGTTAAAATTATGTAATGTAATACCGCATAGACAGTAGCCCCTGATTCTCGGTTCGGTGTTCGGAAAGAAAAGCTGGACTGAGGATCTAAAGAAGATATACGCAGGGTTGCTAATAATTATGTCCATATGGGTTTGCAGGCTGCGCTGCTGACCTCTGCCGCACTGACTGCGGAGGTCGGTGCATTGAAGCAGGATCTCGAGCGGTCCGAGCAAGAGCTCGGCCGTGCCAAGAAGCAGCTCGAGGACAAAGAAGGTGAGTAACACCACTTTGAAAATTTACCTTACAGAAAAGGATTTAGGTTGCATGAAAAATAACAAGGATAACGCAGGTACTGCAGGGGCCACGAACGAGGTGGCGACCCTGAAGGAGGCTGTGTCCGCGGCCGAACGCAATGCGGCCGCGGAACGGGCAGAGCGAGAGAAGCAGGAGGCGCGGGTGGCGGAAGTGCGGCAAGAGCTCCAGGCTCTCCTGGACAAGCATGAGAGTTTGGAGCGCGACTCAAAGACTCGAGAGTCCGAGATCGCCTCGGCTCTCAAAAGTGCCAAGTCCGCCAAAGCCGAGGCCCGTAGGGCCCTTCAGGAAGTTGAAGATATGAAGAAAATTGCGGCGGGTAAGGCATTTTTCATGCAAAGCAAGCATGTTAATGTAAACTACCTGACACTTACCCAAATTCGGAGCTCTCCAGGGGCGTTTCCAGATCTGCCTTGCAGTGTATCCGATGCCGCCGCATTCTACCGTAGTGAGGAGGGGAGCTCAACGGAGAAGGTCTTCTGGTCTCAGTACGCTGAGGCCGGCCATCCGGTGCCCCCTAGCGACCAGCTGAAGCAGCTGGTCGAGCTCCACAAGGTTGCGGAGGAGGCCATGAAGGGCCTCATAGTCCGGCTGTGGCCAGGAGGGGCCATGCCTGGGAGCTACTTCGGCCTCGTGCGGCGGCTGGTGGATGCGTGCCCCTGGGTGGAGGTCATCAAGCGCTCCGCCTGTATTGAAGGTGCTCGTCGGGCCCTTGCCCGCGCAAAGGTGCACTGGGGCAAGCTGGATGCAGAAAGGCTCATCACTGACGTGCCACCAGCGGGCAAGGAGTATCGTACGCCTGAGATGTACTATAAGACTGTCCTGAAGGGTGCCCGCAAAATTGCGGATGAGTGCCCCAAAGATGTAATCATTGAGCAAACTTGCTATGTATTATCCTGTGCGCTGAAAACTTTGTTCATATGCGCTAAGCAACGCTTGTTTGATTTAAAATATTACCTTCTGTGCGGCCGTTTATAAAATCTGAGAGATGCAAAGTCGTCGGCTTCAGCCCCCAAGCCACGAGTGCTGGGGTGTTTGGGATAAATTTGAGCACGCTTGTTCCCATTTTTGGGTCCATCTAGGGAGGCGCTCAACACAACGAACAAGGCAACCAGACTTATAATGCTTGAACACTCTCACTTAGCCATAGAATTCTATAATTTTAAATTTCGGCGAAGCCCCTAGTATTCGGAAGACCGAGTTCGGGGCGCTATCCACGCCTTGGACGGACATTATCCGGTTCTTCACTTAATGCGGCATAAGTCTTTAAGGACTCGAAAAGACCTCTCGAAGAGTGACAAATCTCTCGCCTTATCATGACAGTCAGTTTTAGCTTTGTCCACTGAGGCGCTCGCCCAGCTCAACTGGGGCGCAATCGCAGTGGTTCTCCCAGTGCCACCTTAGCCGACAGAACGGAATGTAATGTACCAAAACGTGGGAGCCGGGCAAACCCAACTATTGACCCAAGACATGATTCGGAGCCGATTCATATAATGCTATAAGTTCGGGGTGCCGCACTTGTGAAAGTGTTCGGACTTATCACACCATAATGCGGGGAACATAAGCCCCTGGTGTATTCAGCTGTACCAAAATATACGGGTGCAAGATGTCATTAATGAACATATGTGTAAAGTAATGCAATAACAGGCAAAAAATGCTGCATTATTTATTCAAGGAATTCCGCTATGAGTGCGGAATGATACAAATAGTGCGGTAAGCAAGGGATTGGACTAATTAAACATGTCCCCCTCCAGGGGTGGGCTGCGGACTGGTGTATATAATCAAATTTAATGCTCGTAATGGAGACCACCTGAGTGTTCATCGCAGCCTTCTTTCTTCCCTGGCTGTTGCATCGTGAGTTCGGCGGGTTCACCGCCGGACAGGGCCTTTGGTGAGCGGGGTCCTGTGTATACAAAGAAGGAAAATAATAATAAAAAGGTGACACAGTTGTGAGCCCCTGGTGTGGTCGAGCCACACTCTGGGTCTGTTGTGGTCGTGCCCCTCCCCCTAGGCCCATGGTATCTCCAGAGCGTAATGATGTACACGGAGGGTTGGTTTTGCAATTATGCAAGGGCTGGGGTTGGGGCCGCATTGCTACGCATGCTCGGATCGTGCCAGGTGGTCTTGGTTGATGTTGTTTCGGGCGCGTTTGGCCGTATCCGGCCGTTTAACGGCTGGACTCGAAAATTGCCTTAAAAGGCTGCTCTGTACTTCTGCCGCGAGAGCCACTGTGTGTTCCTCCGTTCGAAGGGAGCGTTCCGTATTTCCGTTGACCGTGATGACTCCACGAGGGCCTGGCATCTTGAGCTTGAGGTATGCGTAATGCGGCACCGCGTTGAACTTTGCGAACGCGGTTCGTCCGAGTAGAGTGTGATAGCCGCTGCGGAACGGGACTATGTCAAAGATTAACTCTTCGCTCCGAAAATTATCCGGGGATCCGAAGACCACTTCCAATGTGACTGGGCCTGTACAATTGGCCTCAACACCTGGTATGACGCCTTTGAAGGTCGTCTTTGTAGGTTTAATCCTTGAGGGGTCTATTCCCATCTTGCACATTGTATCCTGATAATGCAGGTTCAGGCTACTGCCGCCGTCCATCAGGACTCTTGTGAGGTGAAATCCATCGATGATTGGGTCTAAAACCAATGCGGCGAATCCGCCATGGCGGATACTGGTCGGATGGTCTCTTCGATCGAAAGTGATCAGGCAAGAGGACCATGGATTGAACTTAGGGGCGACTAGCTCCATCGCATATACGTCCCTTAGTGCACGCTTCCGTTCCCTCTTGGGTATATGGGTTGCGTATATCATGTTTACCGTCCACACTTGTGGGGGGAAACCCTTCTGTCCTCTACTGTTCGGCGGTTGGGTCTCTTCCTCGTCGTCGCTGTGCAGCCCCTTGTCATTATTTTCAGCAATTAACTTGCCTGCCTGCTTGAATACCCAACAATCTCTGTCGGTGTGATTAGCTGGCTTTTCGGGGGTGCCATGTATCTGGCATGAGTGGTCGAGTATTCGGTCCAAATTGGACGGACCCGGAGTGGTTCTTTTGAATGGCTTCTTCCGCTGACCGGGTTTAGAGCCTCGGAATCCGGCGTTGACTGCCGTATCCTCCTTGTCGTCGCCGTTAACGCGGCGTTTATTTTTGCTTCGACGCGACCTGCCATTGTGGTCCTTAGTGTCCGGACTACCAGCGTTTTTGCTGAGGTTGTTGCTGCGAGCTAGCCAGCTATCCTCTCCCACACAGAAGCGGGTCATTAAAGATGTGAGGGCTGCCATGGATTTCGGCTTTTCCTGTCCTAGGTGCCGGGCCAGCCACTCATCGTGGATGTTATGTTTGAAGGCTGCGAGGGCCTCTGCATCCGGACAGTCGACGATTTTATTTTTCTTTGTTAAGAACCATGTCCAGAATTGTCTGACCGATTCGTCTGGCTGCTGGATTATGTTGCTTAGGTCATCGGCGTCTGGTGGCCGCACATATGTGCCCTGGAAGTTGTCGAGGAATGCGGCTTCCAGGTTCTCCCAACACCCAATTGACTCTGCGGGCAGGCTATTAAGACAGTGCTGAGTTGGTCCTTTAAGCTTGAGCTGGAGGTATTTGATGGCGTGGAGATCGTCGCTGCGGGCCATATGGATGTGAAGGAGATAATCTTTGATCCAAACCGAGGGGTCTGTCATGCCATCGTAGGATTCGATGTTTACGGGTTTAAACCCTTCAGGGATTTGATGATCCATTACTTCGTCAGTGAAGCATAGCGGGTGTGCGGCGCCTCTGTATTGAGCAATATCGTGATGTAGATCAAGGGAGCGTTGTCTGCTATGTTCGGCCCAGCCGGAGCTATTGTATCTGGCTCGACGGTATTCGTCATGGGTCGTGGGGTGCCCACGTGATCCATAGATAGATCTGGATTGTCTTGCCTTATCCTCCAATATGTCCCGCAAGTCCGGCGCGTTCCCTCGTGGCTTCATACTTTTCGAGCGATGCCGGGGTACATTTTTGATGGAAAGCCTGGATGCCTCTCTGTCGCGACCACGGGGTGGTCGGTCGGCCGTATTGTGCGCTGGTGATGAAGGTATGTATGCTTCCTCCTCTAATCGGGGGAGCAACTTGCGTTTTGGGTAGCTTTTGGAGGGGCGTTCGAGTTCATACTCTTCGGCCGCGAGGACCTCGGTCCACCTGTCGGCCTGCAGGTCTTGATCAGCTTGAAGCTGCTGCTGCTTTTTCTTTAGGCTATTTGTCGTGGCCATTAGCCTGCGTTTGAAACGCTCTTGTTCAACGGGATCCTCGGGACGACGAATTCGTCGTCGTTGAGGCTTGCCTCGTCTTCAGAGGGAGGTATATAATTATCATCCTCGACCTCTTCACCTGCCGCTCTCTCGTGAGGGCTTGCTTCTGCATCCTCCTGCGCTGAATCTTGCTGGAGGGGATTGTCTTCGGCACTTTCTGGGGTGTTATTATCTCCTGTGTCGGAATCTCCATTCTTGCTGTGGTGGGACTTAGAGCGGCGCCGCTGACGTCGGCGCTTGGGCTGTTTCTTTAAGGAATCTGCCTCCGCTGCTTCTTCGCCGTCCCCATATTTTGGGGTGTCCACCATGTATATGTCATATGACGAGGTGTTCTTCCAGTGCCCTGTAGGCGCCGGTTCTTGTTCGTCTCCGGCATCGTCGTCCATACTGTCGATGTCTTCAGAGTCATAGTCTAGCATGTCGGTTAGATTGTCGACAGTGGGTGGGTTTTGAATTTCTTCGTCGTCCGCGTCCCAACCATCCTGGCCATAATCCGGCCAGGTCTCTCCGGATAGCGAGAGATGCTTTAGTGAATTTAGAATGTCGCCAAAGGGCGATTGCTGAAAGATGTCCGCAGCGGTGAACTCCATGATCGGCGCCCAATCGGATTCGATTGGTAGGGGCGCAGGAGGATCGGAGTCCGGCAGGGAGTCCGGCACCTCGGAGTTACGAGCTTTATAGGGGACAAGGTCAGTGTTTGGCTCCGTCGCCGCGGAAGTTGCAGCCCCTGAGGTGGTGTCCAGCCACCGGTCCTCGATCTGCGCGATCGGCTCCGGACTGAGGGCCGGAGCGGATTCGTGTGTGGCCACCAAGGCACTGTCCGGTGGCAGAGCTAAATCATGCCCATCGTGACAGTGCGGCACGCTCGGCTGTGGTTCGAGTCCGTCGAAGATCAAGTCCCCTCGGATGTCGGCCGTGAAGTTTAGGCTTCCGAACCTGACCTGACGGCCAGGGGCGTAGCTTTCGATCTGCTCTAGATGGCCAAGTGAATTAGCCCGCAGTGCGAAGCCGCCGAATACGAAGATCTGTCCGGGGAGAAAAGTCTCGCCCTGGACAGCGTTGTTGTTGATTGAAGAAGCCATCGAGCCTATCGGTGATGACACAGAGGAACTCTCAATGAAAGCACCAATGTCGGTGTCAAAACCGGCGGATCTCGGGTAGGGGGTCCCGAACTGTGCGTCTAGGCGGATGGTAACAGGAGACAAGGGACACGATGTTTTACCCAGGTTCGGGCCCTCTTGATGGAGGTAAAACCCTACGTCCTACTTGATTAATATTGATGATATGGGTAGTACAAGAGAGGATCTACCACGAGATCAAGGAGGCTAAACCGTAGAAGCTAGCCTATGGTATGATTGTTGTCATGGATGTTGTGTCCTACGGACTAAAGCCCTCCGGTTTATATAGACACCGGAGAGGGCTAAGGTTACACAGAGTCGGTTTACAATGGTAGGAGATCTACATATCCGTATCGCCAAGCTTGCCTTCCACGCCAAGGAAAGTCCCATCCGGACACGGGACAGAGTCTTCAATCTTGTATCTTCGTAGTCTTGGAGTCTGGCGGACGATGATAGTCCGGCTGTCCGGACACCCCCTAGTCGAGGACTCCCTCAGTCATGAGGTGGAAAGACTGTTCTGGTTGCAGTTCAGTGCTCCAAAGCATCCGCTGCTGTTGAATAAGCAATTGGCCGAGTGGGCCGAGCTCCATAGGTTGTCTGGGCTTGCCATGAAGGCTGTCGTGGATCATCTGTGGCCGAAGGAGCCGAGCCCAGATAGTTATTTTGGTTTGGTGCGACGATTTCTTCGTGTTGTGCCGCACATCGACGCTATCAAGAGGTCGGCGTGCATAGAGGGTGCGCGGATGGCTCTTGCCCATGTTAAGACATATTAGGAAAAGATGGAGGCCATCGATATTGCAACCAGTGGTTTGCCTGGGGGTCAGGACTCGCCCGAGCACTATTTTGAAGAAGTGCTAGAAGGTGCCCGTTTAATAGAGGCTCAGTGCCCAAAGAATACCATGTTCCAGTGACATGTATTTTGATTTTAAGAACAATGCTTTTGATAATAAAGTAATGTAGGGCCTCCTGTGCGGCCGTTTCTGTATGTATGTATATAACCTGAAAGTTTGCAGTCGTCGGCTACAGCCCCCATGCATATAATGCGGGGGTGTTCGGCAAAGCGCATAATCACACTTGATCCAACGTCTTGGTCCGTTAAGGAGGTGGTAGCACGGTGAACGAGGCAATCGGACTATATAGCTTTAACACTTTCACTTAGCCATAGGAGTTTGATGGTGGGGCTACTATATAGCCCCTGGTATGTCCGTGCTCATCCGAATACGGTGCATATACATACATGACCAGGAAACCAGTCCTTTGTTAATGCGGAGGAATCACGAAGATTGCTCTTATTCATCGAGTGGTTGACCAGTCTCTCGCTTTATCATGACAGTCAGTTTTCGGCTTTCTCTACTGAGGTGCTCATCCAGATGAACCAGGGCAAAATCGCAGTAGTTCTCTCGGTGCCACCTTAGCCGATAGAGCGGAACGTACGGTAGCAAAACACGGGAGCCGGGCAAACCCAACATTTGACCAAAGACATGATTCAGAGCCGATGCATATAAGCCCAAACTTGTGACGCCGAACACTCCCGAAGGTATTCGGACTTCACAACATATACTGGGCTGAGTACCGCCCTCGATAATGAGCCCTGAATTTTCAGGTACGGGCATTATCCTGGCGTGACGAAAGAGTGGCTGTGGTGAGACAATAGATCCCAAAAACACATTGGTTGCTACCCTTGTAACATCTATTTTAGATCGGCAAATAATAAGCTTGCCAATAACGCCACTATCCCTCTTGGTCATTTAAAGTGCCAGGAGGGTGTGAGCCAATAATAGACAATAAAAAAGGTTTACACAGGGTCTTAATCTAAAAAGAAACCTTGTAACGGGGCCCTGCTGCACATCTGCGCCTTTGTCTCTGTTGTGCCGTATCCTGGAAGAGTATAGTACGATGGTCATCTGTAAAAAGAAAGAAAAAACCCATGTGAAAAAAAATCTGGTGTGACCATGCGTAAAGTCGGTCAATCTTAATGAGCCGTGAAAATTTGATATCTTGAGTGCAAATACATTCGGGTCGAACTATGGGCCTTGTGCAGGCAGCCCCTAGCACCACATATGGGGCGTAACCATTAATTAAGCTCAGGTTTATCAGGGCTACATGACTAGTGGTGTGCCGGACACGTGTAGCCGTGTCCGTGGTCTCGAGGACCGATCAGTTACTCGGGTTGAAGAGGCCGTTCAGTGGTTCGGCTGCTAGAGCCGCCACGAAGTTTTCTGCGCGAAGAGAATGCTCTGTGTTTCCGCTGATAGTGATGACGCCGCATGGACCGGGCATCTTAACTTTAAGATAAGCGTAATGCGGTACTGCATTGAAACGAGCGAAGGTCGTTGTTCCGAGTAGTGCATGATAGCCGCTCCGGAACGGGGCGATGTCGAAGATTAGTTCTTTGCTTCGAAAGTTGTTGGGAGAGCCGAATACAACCTCTAACGTCAAAGAGCCCATATAGCGGGCCTCTATGCCTGGTATTACTCCTTTAAAGGTAGTACTACTTTGGTTAATTCTCGACAGGTCTATCCCCATCTTGCGGACAGTGTCCTGATATATCAGATTAAGACTACTGTTGCCGTCCATGATGACTCGAGTGAGATGGTATCCATCAATTATTGGGTCGAGCACCAAGGCGGCCGAACCTCCATGCCGGATACTAGTCGGATGATCCCTGCGGTCGAAGGTTCTCGGGCAGGCCGACCATGGATTGAATTTGGGGGCGACTGGCTCCACAGCATATACGTCTTGGAGTGCGCGTTTGCGCTTCCTCTTTGGTATGTGGGTGGCGTAAATCATGTTTACTGTTTTGACCTTCGGTGGAAATTTTTTCTGTCCCCCAGTGTTCGGCTGGCTAGGTTCGTCCTCGTCTTCACTTGGCGGCTCCCTCCCCTTGTGTCCGGCGTTTAGCTTGCCTCCCTGCTTGAAGACCCAACATTCTCTGTTGGTGTGATTCGCAGGCTTCTCGGGGGTGCCATGAATTTGACAGGACCTGTCTAGAATTTTATTTAGACTGGACGGACCATCTCTGCTGCCTTTAAATGGCTTTTTCCGTTGACCGGGTCTGGAGCCTCTGAATCCGGCGTTTACCCCTGTATTGTCTGGGCTGTCTTCATTATTTCGGTGCTTATTTTTATTGCGTCGCGGCTTTCCATTGCCATCTCTGATTTCGGATGTGCCTGGATCGCTGGTGCCGCTGCGGGCCAACCAACTATCCTCACCCGCGCAAAAGCGGGTCAAAAGAGTTGTTAGGGCTGCCATTGTCCTTGGCTTTTCCTGGCCGAGGTGTCTGGCAAGCCATTCGTCCTAGATACTGTGTTTGAAAGCTGCTAGGGCTTCAGCATCCGGACAGCCGACTATTTGGTTCTTCCTGGTGAGAAATCTGTTCCAAAGCTTACGGGCTGACTCTCCGGGTTGTTGGATTATGTGACTTAAATCGTCTGCATCCGAAGGTCGGACATAGGTCCCTTGAAAATTGGCCCAGAAAGCGTCCTTAAGTTCCTCCCAACTTCCAATGGAATTTTCGTGGAGGCTTTTCAACCAGTGTCGAGATGGTCCTTTCAACTTGCGGGATAGGTATTTGATGGCGTGAAGATCATCTCCACGAGGCATATGGATGTGAAGAATAAAGTCCTCAATCCATACTGCAGGGTCTGTCATTCCATCGTATGCCTCGATGTTTACGGGTTTAAAGCCCTCTAGAAATTCATGATCCAGCACCTCATCGGTGAAGCACAAGGGGTGTGCGGCACCCCTGTACTTGGATGTGTCGTGGCGTTGGTCCGATGGTTGAAGTGTTCAATGTTGATTCTGAGCTGGTAGCCAATCAGTATGGTCGGTTTGATGCACTACAAAAAAAGACACATCCGTGACATTTTGGGCCGAACAATTTTTTTTCTGACATACATATGACACTTCTATGACGATAATTGTGACAAAACCCGATATCATCATAGATGTGGTCGGCTCCTACTTCTATGACAAAAAATCATGACAAAAAATGGGCTTTTTGTCCTGGGCGGGCCGAAGACGCAGCTGCCTTACATTCTTTGGTCCGTCCATGACGGAAAAAACCGTGGTAGAAGCGAGGGCGAGGAAAATTTCAGGGAGTTCCCGGTTACGGTGGGAGGTCGGGGGCCGAATGTGACGCCCCCGATTCAATCGTACACTAATCATGCACGCAAATGTGTACATTCAAGATCAGGGACTCACGGGAAGATATCACAACACAACTCTACAAATAAAATAAGTCATACAAGCATCATAATACAAGCCAGGGGCCTCGAGGGCTCGAATACAAGTGCTCGATCATAGATGAGTCAGCGGAAGCAACAATATCTGAGTACAGACATAAATTAAACAAGTTGCCATAAGATGGCTAGCACAACTAGGATACAGATCGAAAGAGGCGCAGGCCTCCTGCCTGGGATCCTCCTAACTACTCCTGGTCGTCGTCAGCGGACTGCACGTAGTAGTAGGCACCTCCGGTGTAGTAGGAGTCGTCGTCGAGGGTGGCGTCTGGCTCCTGGACTCCAGCATCTGGTTGCGATAACCAGAAAGAAAGGAAAGAGGGAAAAGAGGGGGAGAAAGCAACCGTGAGTACTCATCCAAAGTACTCGCAAGCAAGGAGCTACACTACATATGCATGGGTATATGTGTAAAGGGCCATATCAGTGGACTGAACTGCAGAATGCCAGAATAAGAGGGGGATAGCTAGTCTTATCGAAGACTACGCTTCTGGTCACCTTCGTCTTGCAACAAGTAGAAGAGGGTCGGTTGAAGTCCTCCAAGTAACATCACATAGCAATAATCCTACCCGGCGATCCCCTCCTCGTATCCCTGAGAGAGAGCGACCACCGGTTGTATCTGGCACTTGGAAGGGTGTGTTTTATTAAGTATCCGGTTCTAGTTGTCACAAGGTCAAGGTACAACTCCAAGTCGTCCTGTTACCGAAGATCACGGCTATTCGAATAGATTAACTTCCCTGCAGGGGTGCACCACATAACCCAACACGCTCGATCCCATTTGGCCGGACACACTTTCCTGGGTCATGCCCGGCCTCGGAAGATCAACACGTCGCAGCCCCACCTAGGCACAACAGAGAGGTCAGCACGCCGGTCTAAATCCTATGCACGCAGGGGTCTGGGCCCATCGCCCATTGCACACCTGCACGTTGCGTACGCGGCCGGTGAGCAGACCTAGCAACCTCCATTACAAAGGAAGTTGCGTTAACGCAGTCCAACACGGCGTGCGCCACTCAGTCGCTGACGTCAAGAAGGCTACGGCTGATACCACGACGCCGAGTGCCCATATCTTTCCCACGTAGTTGGTTAGTGCGTATATGCTCGTAGCCAACTCAGATCAAATACCAAGATCTCGTTAAGCGTGTTAAGTATCCGCGAACGCCGGACAGGGCTAGGCCCACCTCTCTCCTAGGCGGTCTCAACCTGCCCCGTCGCTCCGCCACAAAGATCCATCCAGAGGGCCGTCGGGACAAAGGTCCTTTCAGCCCCCAATCCGTGAATCACTCGCGGGTGCTCCACAAGCCGACCCGACTTTAGTCACCACATGTATCATGTATAAGTATAAGTATATACCCGTGATCACCTCACGAGTGATCACGGCCCGATAGTATAGCACAGCAGACGGACAAGAATGTAGGGCCACAGATGGAACACTAGCATCCTATGTTGGGGAACGTAGCAGAAATTCAAAAAATTTCCTACGTATCACCAAGATCTATCTATGGAGAGACCAGCAACGAGTAGAAAGAGAGTGCATCTACATACCCTTGTAGATCGCTAAGCAGAAGCGTTCAAGTGAACGGGGTTGATGGAGTCGTACTCGTCGTGATTCAAATCACCGATGATCAAGTGCCGAACGGACGGCACCTCCGCGTTCAACACACGTATAGCCCGGTGACGTCTCCCACGCCTTGATCCAGCAAGGAGAGAGGGAGAGGTTGAGGAAGACTCCATCCAGCAGCAGCACAACGGCGTGGGGGTGGTGGAGGAGCGTGGCAATCCTGCAGGGCTTCGCCAAGCACCGCGAGAGAGGAGGAGCACTTGGGAGAGGGAGGGCTGCGCCAGGGGCAAGGGTGAAGCTCCCATGCGCCTCCCCACTATATATAGGGGTGGAGGGGGCTGGTTTCTTGCCCTCCAAGTCCATTGGGGCGTTGGCAAAGGTGGGAGGAAAGAAATCCCATCATTTCCTTCCCCACCGATTGCTATCCCCCCTTTTTAGGGATCTTGATCTTATCCCTTTGGGATATGATCTTATTCCTTCTAAGGGGGGATCTTGGTGTGCCTTGACCAGGGGTGTGGGGACTTGCCCCCACTACCCACGTTCATGTGGGTCCCCCCATGCAGGTGGGCCCCACTCTGGAACCTTCTAGAACCTTCCCGGTACAATACCGAAAAATCCCGAACATTTTCCGGTGGCCAAAATAGGACTTCCCATATATAAATCTTTACCTCCGGACCATTCCGGAACTCCTCGTGATGTCCGGGATCTCATCCGGGACTCCGAACAACATTCGGTAACCACATACAAACTTCCTTTATAACCCTAGCGTCATCGAACCTTAAGTGTGTAGACCCTACGGGTTCGGGAGACATGTAGACATGACCGAGACGTTCTCCGGTCAATAACCAATAGCGGGATCTGGATACCCATGATGGGTCCCACATGTTCCACGATGATCTCATCGGATGAACCACGATGTCAAGGACTTAATCAATCCCGTATACAATTCCCTTTGCCTAGCGGTATTGTACTTGCCCGAGATTCGATCGTCGGTATCCTTATACCTTGTTCAATCTCGTTACCGGCAAGTCTCTTTACTCGTTCCGTAACACATCATCCCGTGATCAACTCCTTGGTCACATTGCGCATATGATGATGTCCTACCGAGTGGGCCCAGAGATACCTCTCCGCTTACACGGAGTGACAAATCCCAGTCTCGATTCGTGCCAACCCAACAGACACTTTCGGAGATACCTGTAATGCACATTTATAGCCACCCAGTTATGTTGTGACGTTTGGTACACCCAAAGCACTCCTACGGTATCCGGGAGTTGCACAATCTCATGGTCTAAGGAAAAGATACTTGACATTATAAAAGCTCTAGCAAACGAACTACACGATCTTTGTGCTATGCTTAGGATTGGGTCTTGTCCATCACATCATTCTCCTAATGATGTGATCCCGTTATCAACGACATTCAATGTCCATAGCCAGGAAACCATGACTATCTGTTGATCACAACGAGCTAGTCAACTAGAGGCTCACTAGGGACATATTGTGGTCTATGTATTCACACGTGTATTACGATTTCTGGATAATACAGTTATAGCATGAATAAAAGACAATTATCATGAACAAGGAAATATAATAATACTTTTATTATTGCCTCTAGGGCATATTTCCAACAGTCTCCCACTTGCACTAGAGTCAATAATCTAGTTCACATCGATATGTGATTAACACTCAAGGTCACATCCCCATGTGTCTTACACCCAAAGAGTTTACTAGAGTCAATAATCTAGTTCACATTTACCATGTGATTAACACTCGATGAGTTCTGGGTTTGATCATGTTATGCTTGTGAGAGAGGTTATAGTCAACGGCTCTGAACCTTTTAGATCCGTGTGTGCTTTACAAATCTCTATGTCATCTCCTAGATGTAGCTACCACGCTCTATTTGGAGCTATTCCAAATAACTGTTCTACTTGGAGCTATACTAAAAGTTGCTCCATTATACGTATCCGGTATTTCTACTCAAAGCTATCCGGATAGGTGTTAAGCTTGCATCGACATAATTCTTTACGTCGAACTCTTTATCACCTCCATAATCGAGAAAATTCCTTAGTCCACTAGTTACTAAGGATAACTTTGACCGCTGTCCTGTGATCCATTCTTGGATCAGTCTTGTACCCCTTGACTGACTCATGGCAAGGCACACTACAGGTGCGGTACACAGCATAGCATACTGTAGAGAGCCTATGATAAAAGCATAGGGGACGACCTTCGTCCTTTCTCTCTATTCTGCCGTGGTCGAGATTTTAAGTCTTAACTTCATACCTTACATCTCAGGCAAGAATTCCTTCTTTGACTGATCCATCTTGAACACCTTCAAGATCATGTCAAGGTACGTGCTCATTTGAAAGTACTATTAAGCATTTTGATCTATCTTATAGATCTTGATGCTTATTGTTCAAGTAGCCTAATCCAGGTTTTTCATTGAAAAACAGTTTTCAAATAACCCTATATGCTTTCTAGAAATTCTACATCATTTCTGATCATCAATATGTCAACAACATATACTCATCAGAAATTCTATAGTGCTCCCACTCACTTCTTTGGAAATACAAGTTTCTCATAAACTTTGTATAAACCCAAAATCATTGATCATCTTATCAAAGCGCACATTCCAACTCCGAGATGCTTACTCCAGTCCATGGAAGGATCGCTGGAGCTAGCATACCTTTTAGCATCCTTAGGATCGACAAAAACTTTCTGATTTGTATCACATACAACCTTTCCATACGAAGACTGGTAAGGAAACTCGTTTTGTCATCCATCTGCCAGATTTCATAAATGCAGCTAATGCTAACATGAATCCGACGGACTTAAGCATCGCTACGGATGAGAAAATCTGATCGCAGTCAACTCCTTGAACTTGTGAAAAACTCTTCGCCACAAGTCGAGCTTCATAGATGGTGACATTACCATCCACGTCCGTCTTCTTCTTAAAGATCCATTTATCTCAATGGCTTGCCGATCTTTGGGCAAGTCCACCAAAGTCCATGCTTTGTTCTGATACATGGATCCTATCTCGGATTTCATGGCTTCTAACCATTTGTCGGAATTTGGGCCCACCATCACTTCTCCATAGCTCATAGGTTCATTGTTGTCTAGCAACATGACCTTCAAGACAGCATTACTGTACCACTCTGAAGTAGTACGTATCCTTGTCACCCTACGAGGTACGGCGGTGACTTGATCCGAAACTTCATGATCACTATCATAAGCTTCTACTTCAATTGGTGTAGGTGCCACGGGAACAACTTCCTATGCCCTGATACACACTGGTTGAAGTGATGGTTCAATAACCATACCATGTCTCCACCATCCTCCCACTCAACTTTTCGAGACAAACCTTTTCTCGAGAAAGGACCCGATTTAAGAAACAATCCATATTGCTTTCGGATCTGAATTAGGAGGTATACCCAACTATTTTGGGTGTCCTATGAAGATGCATTTTATCCGCTTTGGGTTCGAGCTTATCAATCCTGAAACTTTTTCGCATAAGCATCGCAGCCCCAAACCTTTAAGAAACGACAACTTAGGTTTCTCTAAACCATAATTCATACGGTGTCATCTCAACGGAATTACGTGGTGCCCTATTTAAAGTGAATGTGGTTGTCTCTAATGCCTAACCCATGAACTATAGTGGTAACTCGATAAGAGACATCATGGTATGCATCATATCCAATAGGGTGCAGTTATGATGTTCGGACACACCATCAAACTATGGTGTTCCAGGCGGTATTAGTTGTGAAACAATTTCCACAATGTCATAATTGAGTGCCAAAGCTTGTAACTCAGATACTCATCTCTATGATCATATCATAGACATTTCATCCTCTTGTCACGATGATCTTCTACTTCACTCTGAAATTACTTGAACCATTCAATAATTAGACTTGTGTTTCATCAAGTAAATATTCTCAACATCTACTCAAATCATCTGTGAAGTAAGAACATAATGATATTCACTGCATTCCTCAGCACTCATTGGACTGCACACATCAAAATGTGTTACTTCCAACAAGTTTCTATCTTGTTCCATTTTACTGAAACCGAGGATTTCAGTCATCTTGCCCATGTGGTATGATTTGCATGTCTCAAGTGATTCAAGATCAAGTGAGTTCAAACGGTCCATTTGCATGGAGTTTCTTCATGCATATACACCAATAGACATGGTTCGCATGTCTCAAACTTTTCAAAAACGAGTGAGCCCAAAGATCCATCAACATGGAGCTTCTTCATGCGTTTTATACCGATATGACTTACGTGGCAGTGCCACAAGTAGGTGGTACTATCATTACTATCTTTTGGCATGAACATGTGTATCACTACGATCGAGATTCAATAAACCATTCATTTTAGGTGCAAGACCATTCAAGGTATTATTCAAATAAACAGAGTAACCATTATTCTCCTTAAATGAATAACCGTATTGCGATAGACATAATCCAATCATGTCTATGCTCAACGCAAACACCAAACTCGATGGTAGAGGGAGCGTGCGATGCTTGATCATATCAACATTGGAAACACTTCCAACACATATCGTCAGCTCACCTTTAGCTAGTCTCCGTTTATTCCGTAGCCTTTATTTCGAGTTACTAACACTTAGCAACCGAACCGGTATCTAATACCCTGGTGCTACTAGGAATACTAGTAAAGTACACATTAACATAATGTATATCCAATATACTTCTATCGACCTTGCCAGCCTTCTCATCTACCAAGTATCTAGGGTAATTCTTCTCTAGTGGTTGTTCCCCTTATTACAGAAGCACTTAGTCTCGGGTTTGGGTTCAACCTTGGGTTTATTCACTAGAGCAGCAGTTGATTTGCCGTTTCATGAAGTATCCCTTCTAGCCCTTGCCCTTCTTGAAACTAGTGGTTTCACCAACCATCAACAATTGATGCTCCTTCTTGATTTCTACTTTTGCGGTGTCAAACATCGTGAATACCTCAAGGATCATCATATCTATCCCTGATATGTTATAGTTCATCACAAAGCTCTAGCAGCTTGGTGGCAATGACTTTGGAGAAACATCACTATCTCATATGGAAGATCAACTCCCACTCGATTCAAGTGATTGTTGCACTCAGACAATCTGAGCACAAGCTCAACGATTGAGCTTTTCTCCGTTAGTTTGAAGGTTAAGAAAATCGTCGGAGGTCTTATACCTCTTGACGTGGGCACGAGCCTGAAATCCCAATTTCAGCCCTCGAAACATCTCATATGTTCTGCGATGTTTCGAAAACGTCTTTGGTGCCTCAACTCTAAACCGTTTTACTGAACTATCACGTAGTTATCAAAACGTGTATGTCTGATGTTCGTAACATCCACAAACGACGTTTGGGGTTCAGCACACTGAGCGGTGCATTAAGCTTTCTACTGTCCGCATAATTGCTACTATCAACTTTCAACTATATTTTCTCTAGGAACATATCTAAACAGTAGAACTAAAGCGCGAGCTACGACATAATTTGCAAAAGGTCTTTTGACTATGTTCAAGATAATTAAGTTCAACTTATGAACTCCCACTCAGATAGACATCCCTCTGGTCATCTAAGTGATCACATGATCCGAGTCAACTAGGCCGTGTCCGATCATCACGTGAGACGGACTAGCCAACGTCGGTGAACATCTTCATGTTGATCGTATCTACTATACCACTCATGCTCGACCTTTCGGTCTCCGTGTTCCGAGGCCATGTCTGTACATGCTAGGCTCGTCAAGTTAACCCTAAGTGTATTGCTGTGTAAATCTGTCTTACACCCGTTGTATGTGAACGTAAGAATCCATCACACCCGATCATCACGTGGTGCTTAGAAGCGACGAACTGTAGCAACGGTGCACAGTTAGGGGAGAACACTTCTTGAAATTTTTGTAAGGGATCACCTTATTTACTACCGTCGTCCTAAGTAAACAAGATGCATAAACATGATAAACATCACATGCAATCAAATAGTGACATGATATGGCCAATATCATTTTGCTCCTTTTGATCTCCATCTTCGGGGCTCCATGATCATCATCGTCACCGGCATGACACCATGATCTCCATCATCATGATCTCCATCATCGTGTCTCCATGAAGTCGTCTCGCCAACTTATTACTTCTACTACTATGGCTACCGGTTAGCAATAAAGTAAAGTAATTACATGGCGTTGTTCAATGACACGCAGGTCATACAATAAATTAAGACAACTCCTATGGCTCCTGCCGGTTGTCATACTCATCGACATGCAAGTCGTGAATCCTATTACAAGAACATGATCAATCTCATACATCACATATCATTCATCACATTCTTCTTGGCCATATCACATCACATAGCATACCCTGCAAAAACAAGTTAGACGTCCTCTAATTGTTGTTTGCATGTTTTACGTGGCTGCTTTGAGTTTCTAGCAAGAACGTTTCTTACCTACGCAAGACCACAACGTGATATGCCAATTGCTATTTACCCTTCATAAGGACCCTTTTCATCGAATCCGTTCCAACTAAAGTGGGAGAGACTGGCACCCGCTAGCCACCTTATGCACCAAGTGCATGTCAATCGGTGGAACCTGTCTCACGTAAGAGTACGTGTAAGGTCGGTCCGGGCCGCTTCATCCCACAATACCGTCGAAACAAGATTGGACTAGTAACGGTAAGCATATTGAACATCATCAACGCCCACAACTACTTTGTGTTCTACTCGTGCAAAGAATCTACGCAATAGACCTAGCTCATGATGCCACTGTTGGGGAACGTAGCAGAAATTCAAAAAATTTCCTACGTATCACCAAGATCTATCTATGGAGAGACCAGCAACGAGTAGAAAGAGAGTGCATCTACATACCCTTGTAGATCGCTAAGCGGAAGCGTTCAAGTGAACGGGGTTGATGGAGTCGTACTCGTCGTGATTCAAATCACCGATGATCAAGTGCCGAACGGACGGCACCTCCGCGTTCAACACACGTACAGCCCGGTGACGTATCCCACGCCTTGATCCAGCAAGGAGAGAGGGAGAGGTTGAGGAAGACTCCATCCAGCAGTAGCACAACGGCGTGGTGGTGGTGGAGGAGCGTGGCAATCCTGCAGGGCTTCGCCAAGCACCGCGAGAGAGGAGGAGCACTTGGGAGAGGGAGGGCTGCGCCAGGGGCAAGGGTGAAGCTCCCATGCACCTCCCCACTATATATAGGGGTGGAGGGTGCTGGTTTCTTGCCCTCCAAGTCCATTGGGGCGTTGGCAAAGGTGGGAGGAAAGAAATCCCATCATTTCCTTCCCCACCGATTGCTATCCCCCCTTTTTAGGGATCTTGATCTTATCCCTTTGGGATATGATCTTATTCCTTCTAAGGGGGGATCTTGGTGCGCCTTGACCAGGGATGTCGGGACTTGCCCCCACTACCCAAGTTCATGTGGGTCCCCCCATGCAGGTGGGCCCCACTCCGGAACCTTCTAGAACCTTCCCGGTACAATACCGAAAAATCCCGAACATTTTCTGGTGGCCAAAATAGGACTTCCCATATATAAATCTTTACCTCCGGACCATTTCGGAACTCCTCGTGACGTCCAGGATCTCATCCGGGACTCCGAACAGCATTCGGTAACCACATACAAACTTCCTTTATAACCCTAGCGTCATCGAACCTTAAGTGTGTAGACCCTACGGGTTCGGGAGACATGTAGACATGACCGAGACGTTCTCCGGTCAATAACCAATAGCGGGATCTGGATACCCATGATGGATCCCACATGTTCCACGATGATCTCATCGGATGAACCACGATGTCAAGGACTTAATCAATCCCGTATACAATTCCCTTTGTCTAGCGGTATTGTACTTGCCCGAGATTCGATCGTCGGTATCCTTATACCTTGTTCAATCTCGTTACTGGCAAGTCTCTTTACTCGTTCCGTAACACATCATCCCATGATCAACTCCTTGGTCACATTGCGCATATGATGATGTCCTACCGAGTGGGCTCAGAGATACCTCTCCGCTTACACGGAGTGACAAATCCCAGTCTCGATTCGTGCCAACCTAACAGACACTTTCGGAGATACCTGTAATGCACCTTTATAGCCACCCAGTTATGTTGTGACGTTTGGTACACCCAAAGCACTCCTACGGTATCCGGGAGTTGCACAATCTCATGGTCTAAGGAAAAGATACTTGACATTATAAAAGCTCTAGCAAACGAACTACACGATCTTTGTGCTATGCTTAGGATTGGGTCTTGTCCATCACATCATTCTCCTAATGATGTGATCTCGTTATCAACGACATCCAATGTCCATAGCCAGGAAACCATGACTATCTGTTGATCACAACGAGCTAGTCAACTAGAGACTCACTAGGGACATATTGTGGTCTATGTATTCACACGTGTATTACGATTTCCGGATAATACAGTTATAGCATGAATAAAAGACAATTATCATGAACAAGGAAATATAATAATACTTTTATTATTGCCTCTAGGGCATATTTCCAACATCCTATACTAAGCAGTAGGATAGCAGATAAAGGTAACAACAGTAGTAGCAAGGACAGGCTATGCAGCAGTATAGGATTAACTGAAAGCAGTAACATGCTACACTACTCTAATGCAAGCAGTATAGAGAAGAGTAGGCGATATCTGGTGATCAAAGGGGGGGGGCTTGCCTGGTTGCTCTGGCAAGAGAGAGAGGGGTCGTCAACTCCGTAATCGAACTGGGCAGCAGCAGTGTCGGTCTCGTAGTCTACCGGAGAGAAGAGGGGGAAGAAACAATGAATACCATGTAAACAGATGCATATCGATGCATGACAAGACAAGTAACGATGCTAGGCGTGCCCTAGCGTGGTATGAGGTGGTACCGGTTAAGGGGAGAAACATCCGGGAAAATATCCCCGGTGTTTCGTGTTTTCGGACAAAGGAGCCGGAGGGGGAAAGTTGCGAGTTCGATAGGTTAGGGGTGTGTGGCGGACGAACGGACTGCGTATCCGGATTCATCTCGTCGTTCTGAGCAACTTTCATGTTGAAAATATTTTAATCCCAGTTACGGTTTAAAAGATATGATTTTCTAAAGATTTTATTAATTTTTGGAATTTAAGTAATTAATTATCCCAACATTATCCAGAATAGTAAATGATGACGTCAGCATGACATCAGTGTGATGTCAGCAGTCAACGTTGACCATTGACCTGGTCAACCCGACGTGTGGGTCCAGTGGGACCCACCTGTGATTCCCTGTTTAGGTTAATTACAGATTAGTTAATTTAATTAGTGATTAGGTTAATCTAATCAGAATTAATTAACTTAATTAATAACTTAATTAACTAATTAGTATTCTAATTATTTTAATTATTATTTATTTATTTATTTAATATTTTTTAATTCTTTTTTTTATTTCTAAAACATTCAGGGGTGGGTCCCCACTTGCCATTGGCCCCAGGGGCCTATGCGGGTCGGGCGATGGGGCGCTCGAGGTGCCCGACCCGGGCGAGGGCCAGCGGGCACAGAGGGGCGCCGGGCGCCGGAGATGGCACCGGCGAGGCCACGTCGAGGCATCACCGGGGCTAGGCGACGCGGTGGAGGGTGCACGGGACGCAGGGGGACGCAGGGCATGAGCGGATGGAGTTGGCCGCCAGTGGCCAGAGTGGGGCGGCGGAGGACGGGCGGCGGTGAGCGCGGGCGCGCGCGTCGGGCGTGGCCGGCGCTGCGAGGGCAGCCCGAAGCGTGAGCTCCGGTTCGCGGGCGCTGCGGGGGAGGGGGGAGGACGACGCCGGCGACAGAGAAAGAGAAGGAGGGAGCTCACGTCGGGGAGTAGGGCACGGGGCAGCGGGGGGTGAGGGGGGTGACGGGGACGACGGCGGAGAGGAGCAGTCCGGCGAGGGGGTTCCTGGCGGCGGGGCGGCGTCGAGCGGCGACGGCGGGGTCCCGCGGTGTGAGGAGGAGACGAGGAGGCAGCGGATCCCGCGACGGCGGAGCGGTGGCGAGCGCTGGCAACGGGGATCGGCTCGGGTACCGATCCAGAGCCAGCGGGAGGGAAAGCTCCGGCGAGGTGGTCCCTCGTGCGGCGGCGACAGGGACGATGGGATCGGGGGGGGGGGGGGGGAGGGCGTGGTCGCCCCGATCCTGATCTGGATCGGGGGAGTGGGGGGGGGGGAGCGAGTGGATCGTGCGGGGGGGGGGGGCGAGTGGGTGGATTAGGGTTTGGGTTCGTGGGGGGATAAGGAGAAGTGGGGGGAGGCTGGTTGGGCCTGCGGCCGAAAAGGGCCGGCCTGCTGGGCCGAAGCCCAGTGGGGGGGCCTTCTCTCTTTCCTTTTCTTTTTTTTTCTTTTTTTGTTTTTTGTTTTCTTTTTATCTATTCTCCTTTCTGTTTAATTTCATTTTAAACTACGTAGGCATTTTATGAAAATGGGTTTGTTGCACCATAATTATCTATGTAATATCTAGTACAAACCGAACAATTTTATTTTAATGTTTGAGAACTTTTATTATTTACCAAATTTGGAATTTGAATTTGAATCGGTTTCGAACTAACTCGAGATTAGCAACTATAATCGAGGTGACGTGGCATCACTAGCAGAGGATCACTGTAGCTTAATTACCCAGGCGTCACAATTCTCCTCCACTACAAGAAATCTCGTCCCTAGATTTAAGAGGGGGACTAGGGGGGAAAGGTCTGGTTACGAAATCCTAACGAATCTTCTCATCTTTGGTTGCTCTCCTCGAAGAGGTGGATCCATAGCATTGATGTCTTCACTCCTATGCCTCAATGCATCATGATGAAATCGTCGTCCTTCCTTCAGGATCTCCATCGTACTAAAGAAAGAATAAAGGGGGGTATTCCGGGGGAACGAACCTCTGCAAGGTTGATTATCTGGTCAATAACACAGGGAAGGTGGTGGGAAGTAACTCCCGAATTGAAACTAAAGAAAGTATCGAGAGCAAAGTACGAAGGTACCATGAGAAGTTTCGAGTGGGTAGGCAATCGTTCGATGCCTGAAACAAAGGGTGAAAGGGGTCCAGAGCAACGAGAATAAGTATTGCATCTGATACCAGAATAGATCGTCTCTAGGAAGGTGGTTGGTGATCTTCATACGAAGCCAATCGTGAGAAATAACTTCGGAGATATGGGTGTGCCGGAGAGTCGGGTTTTGATCCTGTGGAACTGTGGGTTATGAGCCCACCATGCGGTTAAAGTAGGAAGGGCGGAGACGTCTTGCACGATCATGTAAGCAAGGCATGTCAGAGGGTGCCCGTCGATTATGTCGGCAGCAACGTCGCTACCAAGGGCGAGCGACGAAGAGAACCAATTCCTGCTCGTTGAACGAGGCGGACCAATAGGCAAGGTTCTTATCCATCGGTGGTTACCGGAATGTTTTCAACAATAGTAACAGGGTCTTGCTGACAGAGTTGTACACCGAGGTGCTTACATAAGCAGGAAAATATTACTGCTTAGATCATATAGATCACAAGAAAGGTTAAACAAAACAAATGGAAAGGAAAAGGTGATCATCAGATCAAATAGAACAATGGAACGGAAAATGTGTTTATACACATATTTCAGGGGTATATCCTTCCCAAGGACAAGTAGAGCATGATATCCATGACAGGATGTAATGTAGAAAACCCTTTAGGTAAGGGGGGAGGAATCTCATGATATTATCCATACAACGATGTTAGGATAAATGATAAATAAAATCTAGCATCGTGCTTCAAATGTTCCTGTTGAAAATCGGAGTACCATTGACATGCTTCGAGATAGCATTGACATGGTCTTCATGTGAAGATCAGACTCTGTAAACACGAAGGATCCATCAGGAATAACTTGTAGAATAAGTCTTACAATTTCCTCATGGGTGAATGGATAACCTTGCTGAAAAGGAATCTATAATTATAGGTCCTCCAGCCGGGGGGGGGGGTGCTAGGCATGACATCAGGTTACCGGGTTACCAAAGGATCACATCATAACTCTCAGAAAGTTGTCCCAACCATCATATCTGACCGAGATTCATATCCAATTGGTGTCATGATACCTCAAACTTAGGGGGTCCGAGAGGAAAAGGTGCAACACAAATCGACGAAATGACATTGCAAGATTCTCGAGGAATGAACTATGTGAGCGGGTTTCTGAAGCAATAGTTCATCATTAAACCAAGGAGGGGATGAGAAGGTGGCTGATGGGCTCAGCGAAAATTCATCGAGAATTCCAAACGGATGGATTTCCATGATAATGTGAACAAGAAGATGACATTTTTTAGATCAAATGATATAATGGGATATGCTCGAGGAAACATACATAATTAAACATTGGTTGAACGGTGCACCCGAAATATGGGTTGGGTTGCACGGCCAATGTTAGAATGGTGATTCAATTATCGAAAGACTTAGAATGAACTATCGCCCATTCACTTCAAAGCAATAGGGTTGCTAGAAGGAAAGAATCCAAACAACACCGTTCACTTGTCGGAATTAACACGGGGACCAAGAAAGAATGGTGATGGTGAGAAGTATTTCTATGTCAAGAATTCTCAAGAGGTGGAACAAATCTCAGAACATTCTTGGTAATACCCCAAGGTAAAGAAGAACAATTGCTGGATAGCAAGGAACTCAAGGTATAACACCAAACACGAACAAGCTTGTGTTCGTGGGAAGGCAATAAAGGTCGATGATAACATAGATCATCAAGGGCAAGGATGGTATTTCTCATCATGAACTCATTTGATATCTTGGAAGAGCTCATAAGATTGATGATGATCACGACACACTTTGTCGAGAGATTCCAAGATGTAATCGATCGGTGATGACATCAAGTCAAATGAATGGTGAAGCGAAAGGTTATTGGAACCAAGGGTATGACACAAACTCGAAACCAAGCTTATTGTCCAAGGAGAAATGATATGAGGAGGAAGATCAACGTAAGCTTAGCTCATCGTCAAATAATTGTGCTATGGGAAGGAGGACCGGGTAGCACAGTTAAAATTTAGCATGATAATGATATAGCCGATCAGGCTAGGAATGATGTGATCGGGTACAAACTCGTACTGATAGAAGCTTACCGAAGAGTTGTTGAACCGTAGTGCGGACTCGGTTCAGTTATTGGTGTCTTTGAGTGTTTAATAACTCAGAGCCCATGAAAAATTGGATTCAGTGGGGATGTAGCACTTGATGAAGAACTTGTTAGAAGTTATGCAGTTCCATGATAATCTCGAGATACCAAGGGGGTAATACTCGAAGGCAGATCAAGTAGAGGTTGGACCGGGGTATTGCTCTACAGAAGACAAGTGCTAAAACTTGCACGAGAAATGGTATTCAAAAGAGAACATGGTCGGAACCACGATTGCAAAAGGCCAGCTCCCTGATATAAGATGAACTTATACCAAAGGAATAACTAATTTAAGAGAAGCTTTAATGACAAGATCTACATCGTGTCCATGGGCATGAACACAAGTTCAAGGTCGACTCCCACTTCTCCAATGCATAACCTTTCATTTACTCCTCACGTTTGATGAAGTTGCAGTGTTGAAATTTTATCTGGCGAAGCACCAGAAGAGTATGATTCGTGAAAACTTTCGGGTTCACACGGTTTAGAGAAGGCATATGTTCAACCCATAGGGGCTTCTTAGAGACATATACCACCAGTTTCAAGAGTAAATAACACAAGCCCGAAAGCAGATTAAGGTTGGCCAAGCGGAGGATACAACTTAACAAAGGCATTATGTAACAGGGGAAGAACTCACAAAGTGATCAAGTGTGAAGGACATTGTCGGATAACAATCCAACAAAGGACTTGATGGTCCACAAAGGATCTGATATGAGTATCGATACTCAACCAGAAGAGGAAGGAATGCAAATGCAACAGGTTATGGAAGCATCTGAATAATTCACCGCTTAATTGCAAAGGAATTATGATTTCCAAAACAAAGGATCAGAAGCAGACGTTCTGATCAAGGATGTATCAATTGAATATACAAGAGGCACAATCGATGACAGATAGTTTGGTCGAGAACCAACTCATGTTCAAAATGACGTCTGAGCCGGAAGGATGAATTCTAGGATCTATTTGAGGATTGCGAGAATTCGCAACATATTGAATCAACAGACTCAAAATGATAATGACAAGGTATGCCATTAAGATTACGAGACTTATGGGATTAATCATATTGCAAGCAAGCAAGAATTTCAAGAGCAATAGGCTGCTCAGGATTTTCGGAAGATCGAGTAGTATTTGAATGTATTTTGTGAATCACATGAACAACTGGGTTGAGCGGATACTCGACAAGTGCGAGGATTTATTTGAAGGGGTATTCATGTGGCAAAGAACTGCTAGGCAGTAGCCACAAAGTATTCTCGGAACAATAGAGAAAACTTCGGGGTATCTTGCAATAATAAGATCAATGGGGGATGATCGTATGAATGGCAAGTGTAAGTAGTTATCCACGGATTTATCGGTGGTCAGGAATAGCAAAAGTGATGGGCACAAAGTCTCGAGAGAACATCCGAGAGTATCCTCGGAATCTTCTGATTAGCAGACGATCATCTGAAGTGAGGGGCTCTCCGGGAGAAAGTACTTGCGAGAACCTAAAGTTAGTTTTGTTTTTAGCAAAATCATTTAACCCGAATAGAAGAGAGTTCAGAATCCCAGAGTAAAGATTGAGGAGTAAAAGATCCTAATACCACCCAATGGCGACGTGGGCCCATGGGCCGCACAGCCATGTTAGTAAAAGTTTTGTAAAGTCTAGACTCGACTTCGGCCAAGGAGTTGGAAGGGGGATTCCTACAGGCAGTCGGCTCTGATACCAACTTGTGACGCCCCCGATTCAATCGTACACTAATCATGCACGCAAATGTGAACGTTCAAGATCAGGGACTCACGGGAAGATATCACAACACAACTCTACAAATAAAATAAGTCATACAAGCATCATAATACAAGCCAGGGGCCTCGAGGGCTCGAATACAAGTGCTCGATCATAGACGAGTCAGCGGAAGCAACAATATCTGAGTACAGACATAAATTAAACAAGTTGCCATAAGATGGCTAGCACAACTAGGATACAGATCGAAAGAGGCGCAGGCCTCCTGCCTGGGATCCTCCTAACTACTCCTGGTCGACGTCAGTGGACTACACGTAGTAGTAGGCACCTCCGGTGTAGTAGGAGTCGTCGTCAAGGGTGGCGTCTGGCTCCTGGACTCCAGCATCTGGTTGCGACAACCAGAAAGAAAGGAAAGAGGGAAAAGCAACCGTGAGTACCCATCCAAAGTACTCGCAAGCAAGGAGCTACACTACATATGCATGGGTATATGTGTAAAGGGCCATATCAGTGGGCTGAACTGCAGAATGCCAGAATAAGAGGGGGATAGCTAGTCTTATCGAAGACTACGCTTCTGGTCACCTTCGTCTTGCAACAAGTAGGAGAGGGTCGGTTGAAGTCCTCCAAGTAACATCACATAGCAATAATCCTACCCGGCGATCCCCTCCTCGTATCCCTGAGAGAGAGCGACCACCGGTTGTATCTGGCACTTGGAAGGGTGTGTTTTATTAAGTATCCGGTTCTAGTTGTCACAAGGTCAAGGTACAACTCCAAGTCGTCCTGTTACCAAAGATCACGGCTATTCGAATAGATTAACTTCCCTGCAGGGGTGCACCACATAACCCAACACGCTCGATCCCATTTGGCCGGACACACTTTCCTGGGTCATGCCCGGCCTCGGAAGATCAACACGTCGCAGCCCCACCTAGGCACAACAGAGAGGTCAGCATGCCGGTCTAAATCCTATGCACGCAGGGGTCTGGGCCCATCGCCCATTGCACACCTTCACGTTGCGTACGCGGCCGGTGAGCAGACCTAGCAACCTCCATTACAAAGGAAGTTGCGTTAACGCAGTCCAACCCGGCGCGCGCCACTCAGTCGCTGACGTCAAGAAGGCTTCGGCTGATACCACGACGCCGAGTGCCCATATCTTTCCCACGTAGTTGGTTAGTGCGTATAGGCTCGTAGCCAACTCAGATCAAATACCAAGATCTCGTTAAGCGTGTTAAGTATCCGCGAACGCCGAACAGGGCCAGGCCCACCTCTCTCCTAGGCGGTCTCAACCTGCCCCGTCGCTCCGCCACAAAGATCCATCCAGAGGGCCGTCGGGACAAAGGTCCTTTCAGCACCCAATCCGGAATCACTCGCGGGTGCTCCACAAGCCGACCCGACTTTAGTCACCACATGTATCATGTATAAGTATAAGTATAAGTATATACCCGTGATCACCTCCCGAGTGATCACGGCCCGATAGTATAGCACAGCAGACGGACAAGAATGTAGGGCCACAGATGGAACACTAGCATCCTATACTAATCAGTAGGATAGCAGATAAAGGTCACAACAGTAGTAGCAAGGACAGGCTATGCAGCAGTATAGGATTAACTGAAAGCAGTAACATGCTACACTACTCTAATGCAAGCAGTATAGAGAAGAGTAGGCGATATCTGGTGATCACAGGGGGGGCTTGCCTGGTTGCTCTGGCAAGAGAGAGAGGGGTCGTCAACTCCGTAATCGAACTAGGCAACAGCAGTGTCGGTCTCGTAGTCTACCGGAGAGAAGAGGGGGAAGAAACAATGAATACCATGTAAAAAGATGCATATCGATGCATGACAAGACAAGTAACGATGCTAGGCGTGCCCTAGCGTGGTATGAGGTGGTACCGGTTAAGGGGAGAAACATCCGGGAAAATATCCCCGGTGTTTCGTGTTTTCGGACAGAGGAGCCGGAGGGGGAAAGTTGCGAGTTCGATAGGTTAGGGGTGTGTGGCGGACGAACGGACTGCGTATCCGGATTCGTCTCGTCGTTCTGAGCAACTTTCATGTTGAAAATATTTTAATCTGAGTTACGGTTTAAAAGATATGATTTTCTAAAGATTTTATTAGTTTTTGGAATTTAAGTAATTAATTATCCCAACATTATCCAGAATAGTAAATGATGACGTCAGCATGACATCAGTGTGATGTCAGCAGTCAACGTTGACCATTGACCTGGTCAACCCGACGTGTGGGTCCAGTGGGACCCACCTGTCATTCCCTGTTTAGGTTAATTACATATTAGTTAATTTAATTAGTGATTAGGTTAATCTAATCAGAATTAATTAACTTAATTAATAACTTAATTAACTAATTAGTATTCTAATTATTTTATTTATTATTTATTTATTTATTTAATATTTTTTTAATTCTTTTTTTTATTTCTAAAACATTCAGGGGTGGGTCCCCACTTGCCATTGGCCCCAGGGGCCTATGCGGGTCGGGCGATGGGGCGCTCGAGGTGCCCGACCCGGGCGAGGGCCAGCGGGCACAGAGGGGCGCCGGGCGCCGGAGATGGCACCGGCGAGGCCACGTCGGGGCATCACCGGGGCTAGGCGGCGCGGTGGAGGGTGCACAGGACGCAGGGGGAGGCAGGGCATGAGCGGGTGGAGTTGGCCGCCAGTGGCCAGAGTGGGGCGGCGGAGGACGGGCGGCGTTGAGCGCGGGCGCCCTAGTCGGGCGTGGCCGGCGCGGCGAGGGCAGCCCGGAGCGTGAGCTCCGGTTCGCGGGCGCTGCGGGGGGGGGGGGGAGGACGACGCCGGCGACAGAGAAAGAGAAGGAGGGAGCTCACATCGGGGAGTAGAGCACGGGGCAGCGGGGGGTGAGGGGGGTGATGGGGACGACGGCGGAGAGGAGCAGTCCGGCGAGGGGGTTCCTGGCGGCGAGGCGGCGTCGAGCGGCGACGGCGGGGTCCCGCGGTGTGAGGAGGAGACGAGGAGGCGGCGGATCCCGCGACGGCGGAGCGGTGGCGAGCGCTGGCAACGGGGATCGGCTCGGGTGCCGATCCAGAGCCAGCGGGAGGGAAAGCTCCGGCGAGGTGGTCCCTCGTGCGGCGGCGACAGGGACGATGGGATCGGGGGGGGGGGGGGGGGAGGGCGTGGTCGCCCCGATCCTGATCTGGATCGGGGGAGTGGGGGGGAGCGAGTGGATCGTGCGGGGGGGGGGGGGGGGGCGAGTGGGTGGATTAGGGTTTGGGTTCGTGGGGGGGATAAGGAGAAGTGGGGGAGGCCGGTTGGGCCTGCGGCCGAAAAGGGTCGGCCTGCTGGGCCGAAGCCTAGTGGGGGGGCCTTCTCTCTTTCCTTTTCTTTTTTTTTCTTTTTTTTGTTTTTTGTTTTCTTTTTATCTATTCTCCTTTCTGTTTAATTTCATTTTAAACTACGTAGGCATTTTATAAAAATGGGTTTGTTGCACCATAATTATCTATGTAATATCTAGTACAACCCGAACAATTTTATTTTAATGTTTGAGAACTTTTATTATTTACCAAATTTTGGATTTGAATTTGAATCGGTTTCGAACTAACTCGAGATTAGCAACTATAGTCGAGGTGACGTGGCATCACTAGCAGAGGATCACTGTAGCTTAATTACCCGGGCGTCACACCGAGCGATGCGCGTTTCTCTCATACACGTACGCGCGTGTGTGCGAGGCATTGTATCGAACTGAACCCGAGCGAGGCGTTGGGCTCTAACTGAACCCGAGCGATTGCACTGCAGGCTATGCGTTACTAAACCCGAGCGATCGATCGAAGGCTGTTAATCAAACCCAATTGAGCAATTGCTTTGCGACTGCTGCTAACTGAAGCCGATCGATTGGATGAACAGTGAGCATTGCGGGGGGGGGGAGGGGGGTTGGATGAACAGTGAGTGGTGGGGTGGATGCAGGAACCCGTGGTGTTGCCTCTGGATAAACAGGACGACCCCGTGGAGGGCTTGATGAACAGTAGACGGTGAAGGGGTGCCCATGGAGGGGTGGTTGAACAGTAGCCGGTGGAGTAGCTCGAGGTGGAGGCTGGATGAACAGGAGCCTGTGGAGGCTCGAGGAGGTCGGTGGTGGAGATGAACAGTATCCCGTGGAGTCTCGTTTTGCGGTACGCCACACCCCTCCCAATGAACAGGACCCCCATTTCGACCGTAGCACTCCAACACAAGTCCGTTTCGTCCGATTTGCGGGATGCCACACTCCTCCCGATCAACAAGACCCCCGTTTCGACCGTAGGAGGTCCGTTTCCTCCATTTTGTGGTATGCCAGACCCCTCCCGATGAACAGGATCCCGTTTCGAACGTGGCCGGTCGAACAAAAGGCTGTTTCCTCCATTCTGCGGTATGCCAGGCCTCATTTCCATCGCCTGTTCCATCCAAGCCCTCCCGATGAACACGACGACGCATTCCGTTCTGACACAGCCAGTTGGCTCCCCATGAACACGACGATGATGTTGTTTCTTTCTTGCACACTGGCCGCTGTACGTACGTGTACATGCTACATGTGCGCCTCTACTACGACACGTACGCGCCTCTACTACGACACGTGCGCACCTCTACATCGACCAGTATATATGTACGTACACGTTCGCGACCAGAATGACAATGCTACGCATGCTTCGACCAGGTGGGTCCTGACTGTTAGGCACTTCCTTGCGTGCGAAGATGTAGCTGTTGGGTCCCAACAGTCAAAGGGGCGAATCATTTGTTTTTGCCCGGACGCACTTCCTTGCGTGCGAAGATGTAGCTGGTGGGTCCCAGCAGTCAGGAGGAAACGTTTTTTTTCGCGAAATACGGTGGCCCGTCCGGGGAGTCCCCGCTGTCAGGTGGAGGAATAATTATTTTGCGCGTAATAAGGAGGCACTTCTTTGCTACGGCCGTGGACCCAGCTGTCAGCCTCTCCACGTACAGTCCACGTCCGATGGAAGCCGTTCGTTGACCACGTTGACCACGCCGCGCCGAGATCACCAGGGCGGTGGACGACGACGAGGCCTAGGAAGGGGACGACGCGGAGCCCAGGAAGACGTGGCAGTGGATGCCCACGCGTATAGGAGTGCGAGGGTTCACTGGTTCGCTGCGGTGTGAGGTTGTTGATATGTCTCCAACGTATCTATGATTTTTTATTGTTCCATGCTATTATATTACCCCTTTTGGATGTTTATGGGCTTTATTTTACATATTTATATCATTTTTGGGACTAACCTACTAACCGGAGGCCCAGCCCATATTGCTGTTTTTTTTTGCCTATTTCCGTATTTCGAAGAAAAGGAATATCAAACGGATTCCAAATGGAATGAAACCTTCGGGAGCGTGATTTTTGGAACAAATGTGATCCAGAGGACTTGGAGTGCAAGTCAAGAAGCAGCCGAGGCGCCCACGAGATAGGAGGGCGCCCCCCCTTAGGGCGCGCCCCCTGTCTCGTGGGCCCCTTGGGCGGCCACCAATGTACTTCTTCCTCCTATATATACCTACGTACCCCGAAAACATCCAGGAGCGAGACGAAACACAATTTCCACCACTGTAACCTTATGTATCCGCGAGATCTCATCTTGTAGCCTTCACCGGCACTCTGCCGGAGGGGGAATCGACCATGGAGGGCTTCTACATCAACATCCTTGACCCTCTGATGAGTTGTGAGTAGTTTACCACAGACCTACGGGTCCATAGTTATTAGCTAGATGGCTTCTTCTCTCTTTTGGGATCTCAATACAATGTTCTCCCCCTCTCTTGTGGAGATCTATTCGATGTAAACTCTTTTTGCAGTGTGTTTGTCGAGATGCGATGAATTGTGGGTTTATGATCAAGTTTATCTATGAATAATATTTGAATTTTCTCTGAATTCTTTTATGTATGATTGAGTTATCTTTGCAAGTCTCTTCGAATTATCAGTTTGGTTTGGCCTACTAGATTGATCTTTCTTGCCATGGGAGAAGTGCTTAGCTTTGGGTTCAGTCTTGCGGTGTCCTTACCCAGTGACAGAAAGGGTTGCAAGGCACGTATTGTATTGTTGCCATCGAGGATAACAAGATGGGGTTTATATCATATTGCATGAGTTTATCCCTCTACATCATGTCATCTTGCTTAATGCGTTACTCTGTTGTTATGAACTTAATACTCTAGATGCAGGCAGGAGTTGGTCGATGTGTGGAGTAATAGTAGTAGATGCAAGCAGGAGTCGGTCTACTTGTTATGGACGTGATGCCTATATAAATGATCATGCCTAGATAATCTCACAACTATGCGCTTTTCTATCAATTGCTCAACACTAGTTTGTTCACCCACCGTAATACTTATGCTCTCCTAAGAGAAGCCACTAGTAAAACCTATGGCCCCCGGGCCTATCTCTTATCATATTTGCTTTCAATCTACTTTTATTTGCATCTTTAGTTTTTGCATCTATATTATAAAATACCAAAAATATATTTATCTTATCATACTATCTTTATTAGATCTCACTTTTGCAAATGGCTGTGAAGGGATTGACAACCCCTTCATTGTGTTGGTTGCGAGTTCTCAATTTGTTTGTGTAGGTCCGTGGGACTTTTGAGGAGCCTCCTACTGGATTGATACATTGGTTCTCAAAAACTGAGGGAAATACTTACGCTACTATTGCCGCATCACCCTCTCCTCTTCGAGGAAAACCAATGCAAGCTCAAGACGTAGCAGTTGTCATCACCACAGAATAACAGGGGGTGTGGGTGAGTAGAGGGATGGCCTGGCCAGCGGTGGGAGTAGTAGGGGCGGTGAGGCCTCCGCCGCATCGTAGCTGGCCACGAGATGCATGAGCACGAGGCACGACCGGCACTGGTTTGGGCGGCTGGAGCAAGAAGACCAGAGGTTGAAGAAGCACTACGGCCATTGGATGGACATCGTACGGTCACTGGAGCTAGAATCGTGCATATTGACTAAGTTGACAAAGCCCTCCATCCCCGTCAACTTAGTAGGCCCACAAGTCAGCCTGCCACTATACTGGGTCCCAGCTAACAGGGGGAGTATTCATATTTTTGTGAGTAATAAGGAGGCACTTCTTTGCGTGCGAAGATATAGCTGGTGGGTCTGAGCTGTCTATGGTGGTAACTTTTTTTGCAAAATACAGAGGCCCTTTCGATGGGTCCCTGATGTCAGGTGGAGGGATCATTATTTTGCGCGTAATAAGGAGGCATTTCCTTGCGTGCGGCCGTGGACCCAGCTGTCGGCCTCTCCACATACAGTCCACTTCAGATGCATGTCGGTCGTTGACCACGTTAACCAGGCCGCGCCGACAGCACCAGGGCGGTGGGCGACGGCGAGGCCTAGGAAGGGAACGACATGGAGGCAGGGAAGACTCGGCAGTTGTTTCCCATGCGGAGGGGAGTAAGACTGTATGAGGGTTTACTGGTTCGCCTGCCATCGCTGGAGAATAATAGCAGGCGTGGGTGAGTAGAGGGATGGCTAGGCTAGCGATGGGAGTACGATAGGACAGTGAGGCCTGCGCGGCAGCACAGCCGGCCGCGGGGAGGAGGGAGCAGGCAGTCCCGCTGGCGCTTGTTTGAGCGGCTGGAGTAGGAAGAGCAGAGATTGAAGAAGCACGACGACCGTTGGATGGACATCCAATAGTCACTGCTTGTGCATCAACCTTTTTTTTAGGAAAGCCTCAAATCTGTGGAAAACAGCATACATCCCATCTGCCATTATTTCTAATAATTTACCGCCCATTTGCTAATTCTTAAGGTTTTTTTTGGAGCACATATTCTTTTTGTTAGCATTACAGCCCATATTGTGGCCACGGTTAAAAAATTATACGAAATTTTGCATATTTCAGTGCGGTTAGAACTGTTTTTATTCCCAAAATTTCGACTCACATTCAAACTGATTTTAAAAATAAATGTATATCAATATAAAATCCAACAAATTCTCCACGCATAAAAATTAATGTAATTTAAATTCTCGAAATGAAAAAAAGATATTTGAAACTAATTGCCGGTTTGATGTGTTTTAAAAATGTACAACCCATTTCTCTTTACAGATGGGCCATTTTCTCGGCCAGCCAAATGAAATCTCTCCTCGTCTTGAAAGATTTGCAGCCCAACAGGCCTGACAAAGCGACTTACTTGGCAAATCGCCATGGACCCAGATGTCAGCCTCTCGATGTACAGTACTCTTCCGATGGAATGTCGTTGACTAAATTGACCATGCCGCACAGAGAGCACCAAGGCGGTGGACGACGACGATGCCTAGGAAGAGGACGACGTGGAGCCGGGGAAGACGCGGCAGTGGATGCCCACGCGGAGAGGAGTACAAGGGTTCACTGGTTCGGCTATGGTGTGAGGCCGCCGTCGCGGCAGGGCCTGGCTAGCAGTGAGAGTAGTAGGGGGTGATGAGGCCTCAACGGCGGCATAGCCGGCCACTGGAGGTAGGAGCAGGCGGTCTCCTCAGCGCTAGTTTGGGCGGCTGGTGCAAGAAGAGCAGCGATTGAAGAAGCAGCAGGACCGTTCGCTTCAAATCCAACGGTTACTGCTGCTAGAATCGTTTGTTGACTAAGTTGACAAGCCCTGCGTACGCGTCAACTTAGTGGGCCCACAGGTCAGCCTCCCAACCGGTGCGCCTTAGATGTCAGTGGGAGGAATCATTTTTTTCGCGTAATAAGGAGGCAGTTGATTGCGTGCGGCCAGGCAGTCCCGCCGGCGCTAGTTTACGCGGCTGGAGCAGGAAGATCAGAGATTAAAGAAGCACGTTGGCCGTTGGATGGACATCCAACAGTCACTGCTGCTAGAATCATGTGTTCACTGACAAAGCCTTGCGTAAACAAGTCAGCCTCGAAATCTGTGACGTGTACAGCCAATTTGCTATTATTTTTATAATTTTTACCCATTTTCTAATTCGTATGGAATTTATTGCAGCCCGTTTCCATTTTTAGAATTCCTGGTAATTTTCTGGTCAGTACCAGGGTCAAAAAATTAAGTAAATATGTGGGAAATTTTGAAAATTCCCAACTTTTTGCTGGGGAACGAAATATTCTTAATCCAAAAATTAATAGCCATACTTAAACAAATTTAAAAATAAATTAGTACTATGTCATGTTAAAACCAATGAAATACGTATAAGATATCACTGAAGAAGAAAAACAAAAAAAAGAAACTAATATCCCATTTGCTAATTTTTTTTTTGGAATTTTCAACCCCTTTTGATATTACTTTTAACAGACACTGACCATACTCTTTGGCCAGGCCGGAATGCATCCCTGCTCGTCTTGAAAGATTTGCAGCCCAGCAATTCGGAGAAACAAAAAGGCCTAGCTTGGGTATTCTTCAAAAAGAAATACTGGGCTACCTATTTTCCCAAAGAACTGGTGCATGAGCATTTAGCTTTATTTATTTACTTACTTACTTATTTCTGTTTAGGGGACCATGAGCATGTACCTGGGCCGGATTCATGTGAGAACCTCCCTTCCAGTTAATTATGGGCTTCTCTATTGGGCCTTCATCAGTGCGCTACATGTTATCAGCAAGTGGAAAATGTGTTCCGTACGAAAAAATAGTATGCACTACATACGGTACGGGGCACTAAAGGATCGAACCATGCAACGACTTCCAAAACATTGTGTTTGTCGTTCTAATAACACATTTATTCAACCAACAGACAAAATATACTACTGATTGTACATTGAAAACAGCAGCAGCAGCAGCAACCAGGGCTGGGGGTGCAACAGAAGTAATAAGCAGGCTAGAAGAGTGAAGATGCAACTCTCTCTTCCAAACCAAACATCAGCCATTATTACAAAAGGGCTACCAAAAAAGAACAAGTGTATGCATCAAACTAAATAAAGATCCTACTACACCAAGTGTATGCATCTATCTAACTGGCTCAGTTAGATGTTACGTACTATTTATTAAGCTATGGAGATTGGTTGACGGCTTGAACCAGATGGGTGCCTGACGGGGAAACTATTGGTTAACGTAGTAATTTCAAAAAAATTCCTACGCACACGCAAGATCATGGTGATTCATAGCAACAAGAGGGGAGAGTGTGTCCACGTACCCTCGTAGACCGAAAGCGGAAGCGTTAGAACAACACGGTTGATATAGTCATACGTCTTCACGGCCCGACCGATCAAGCACCAAAACTAAGGAACATCTGAGTTCTAGCACACGTTCAGCTCGATGACGTCCCTCGAACTCCGATCCAGCCGAGTGTCGTGGAAGAGTTCCGTCAGCACGATAGCATGGTGACGATCTTGATGTTCTACCGTCGCAGGGCTTCGCCTATACACCGCTACGATATTATCGAGGTGGACTATGGTGGAGGGGGGCACCACACACGGCTAAGAGATCCAAGGGATCAATTGTTGTTGTGCCTAGAGGTGCCCCTCTGCCCCCGTATATAAAGGAGCAAGGGGGGAGGTGGCGGCCGACCTAGGAGGGGGCGCGCCAAGGGGAGTCCTACTCCCACCAGGAGTAGGACTCCCTCCTTCCTTGTTGGAGTAGGAGAAGGGGAAAGAGGGGGAGAGGAAGAAGGAAAGGGGGGCTGCGCCCCTTGTCAAACTCGGACTAGAGGGGGGGCGCATGCCTCCTTCCTTTTGGCCTCTCTCCTCATTCCCGTATGGCCCAATAAGGCCCATATACTACCCGGCGAATACCCGTAACTCTCCAGTACTCCGAAAAATACCCGAATCACTCGGAACCTTTCAGAAGTCCGAATATAGTCGTCCAATATATCGATCTTTACGTCTCGACCATTTTGAGACTCCTCGTCAAGTCCCCGATCTCATCCGGGAATCCGAACTCCTTCGGTACATCAAAACTCATAAACTCATAATATATCTGTCATCGAAACCTTAAGCGTGCGGACCCTACGGGTTCAAGAACAATGTAGACATGGCCGAGACACGTTTCCGGGCAATAACCAATAGCGGAACCTGGATGCCCATATTGGCTCCCACATATTCTACGAAGATCTTTATCAGTCAAACCGCATAACAACATATGTTCTTCCCTTTGTCATCGGTATGTTACTTGCCCGAGATTCGATCGTCGGTATCCAATACCTAGTTCAATCTCGTTACCGGCAAGTCTCTTTACTCGTTACGTAATGCATCATTCCGTAACTAACTCATTAGTTACATTGCTTGCAAGGCTTATAGTGATGTGCATTACCGAGAGGGCCCAGAGATACCTCTCCGACAATTAGAGTGACAAATTCTAATCTCGAAATACGCCAACCCAACATTTACCTTCGGAGACACCTGTAGAGCTCCTTTATAATCACCCAGTTACGTTGTGACGTTTGGTAGCACACAAAGTGTTCCTCCGATAAACGGGAGTTGCATAATCTCATAGTCATAGGAACATGTATAAGTCATGAAGAAAGCAATAGCAACATACTAAACGATCAAGTGCTAAGCTAACGGAATGGGTCAAGTCAATCACATCATTCTCCTAATGATGTGATCTCGTTAATCAAATGACAACACATGTCTATGGCTAGGAAACATAACCATCTTTGATTAATGAGCTAGTCAAGTAGAGGCATACTAGTGACACTATGTTTGTCTATGTATTCACACATGTATTATGTTTCCGGTTAATACAATTCAAGCATGAAAATAAAAATTTATCGTGAAATAAGGAAATAAATAATAACTTTATTATTGACTCTAGGGCATATTTCCTTCAGTCTCCCACTTGCACTAGAGTCAATAATCTAGTTCACATCGCCATGTGATTTAATACCAATATTCATATATGTATATGATTAACACCCATAGTTCACTTCTTCATGTGACCAACACCCAAAGGGTTTACTAGAGTCAATAATCTAGTTCACATCGCTATGTGATTAACACCCAAAGAGTACTAAGGTATGATCATGTTTTGCTCGTGAGAGAAGTTTAGTCAACGGGTCTGTCACATTCAGAGCCGTATGTATTTTGCAAATATTCTATGTCTACAATGCTCTGCATGGAGCTACTCTAGCTAATTGCTCCCACTTTCAATATGTATCTAGATTGAGACTTAGAGTCATCTAGATTGGTGTAAAAGCTTGCACCAAAGTAACACTTTACGACGGGCTCTTTTATCACCTCCATAATTGAGAAATATTTCCTTAGTCCTTACTAAGGATATTCTTGACGAATGTCCAGTGATCTACTCCTAGATCACTATTGTATTCCCTTACCAAATATAGAACAAGGTATACAATAGGTCTGGTACATAGCATAGCATACTTTATAGAACCTATGACTGAGGCATAGGGAATGACTTTGATTCTCTTTTCTATTTTCTGCTGTGGTCGGGATTTGAGTCTTACTCAATTTCATACCTTTGCAACACAGGCAAGAACTTTTTCTTTCACTGTTCCATTTTGAACTACTTCAAAATCTTGTCAAGGTATGTACTCATTGAAAATCTTATCAAGTGTCACTAGTGCAGAACCGGGCATTAGCACCGGTTCGTAAGGCCCTGTTGTGCCGGTTACATAACCGGCACTAAATTGTGGTCACTAAAGCCCCCCCCCTTTAGTACCGGTTCAGCACGAACCGGTGCTAAAGGGCAACCACGTGGCACGAGCCAGCTCCGGGGGCCTGGAGCCCTTTAGTACCGGTTGGTAACACCAACCGGTACTATAACGTTTGGTGGGTTTTTAGTTTTATGATTTCTTTTTCATTTAATTTTGTGTTTCCATTTTAATTCTTTTTCGTTTGCTGGTATTTTACGATACTACACATTGTACACGTTATGCATATATATATATATATATATATATATATATATATATATATATATATATATATATATATATATATATATATATATATATATATATATATATATATATAAATAGAATTCTAGTAGAACCAATCATCGAGTTCAACATGATTGTCATGATATTATAAGCGTTCATATATAACACCACAAAATCAAATCACTTAAGTTCAGAACGATGAACACAGACATGAAAGGACAAGTACTAATTAAGAGCAGCATGAAGAACTAGCTGAATCAGTCCTCCTAGCTACTCTCTCTCTGGTAAAATAGCATAGAACATGTATAGCTCTCCTGATTGATCATACTGGAGCATGCCGATGAACCTGTCTCCTAATCGTGGGCTGCGCTTCTCATTGCTGCCCCCTAGTACTTCTCTGCGATCATTAACAATTTTCCTCCAGTCTTTCACTATTAAGCATTCATCGCTTCTAAAAATCCTGAATGCATTCATGTGCAATGCAGGATATCTTGGCCGTAAGCTAACAATTGACATCTGACCTTTAGTCTCGATCCCCTGAGGCACAACTGTCATCGGGAGTCCCTGTTGAAGAACATCGTATAGTACTTAATTAATATACTTAGTAATGAAAGTTTAGCAAAAAAAATATGTATGCAAAATATGCACCGAGGACAAATAGTAAATATCTTACCATCATTCCTAAATAGATGTGACCGTAGTTCAATACCATCACTATTGGTCGCACGTTTTGAGTACTAACATTTCTAAGTGCAGGAAGAAAATTTGTCTTGACAGTATGAAGATTCTCAAGCCATGAAACATAATGACTTATCTCCTCGCAGTTTAGTTCAGCTCCGGGACAATAATAGGTCCTGTCTACCAAGCGCCGGACATGTTTGGTTGAATGGAGATAAGCTGTCAATAGAAATTAGTTGTTAGTTATTTTTGAAATAAGCAATATCAAAGACAAAAATATAGTTGAGAAGAACTCACATAATGCTAGAACTGGAGGCGTCTGCGCATCGACCCATATGTCTCTATTACCTTCAATATCATCTTCAGGATGAATATCAAAGGTGATAACCATACCAGGCTCAAACGCATAAGCCTTGCATAGTGCTTGCCAAGTTTTGCATTCAAAATAGGTGTACGTGTGTGTATTGTATACTTTGACGTTGAAAGTATAATCATCATGCTCAGTTTTCAGGTAAGCTCTCTTGACCTCCATAGTTTCCATATCTTTGAAACCTATCTTATCCAAGACAAAAATTCTTGCATGGCAGGGAATGCGCTAGTAGAATAGTGAAAATTAAAAATTATAAGTCAGGCAAATGAAGCATATATAAGTCATGCTTAATTACGAAAACAGACTTGTCATTGTGACTTACTGTATCAAATTCAAAAGTCTCATCCAGCTTGATGCTGAATCGCCTACCATCAACAAGGAAATTTCTGTCGCACTGGCCGCGCTGGTCTTCACAGTATTGGCACATAATGAAATTTTTTCCGTCGTCAGACGACATTTCCTATGTTCATATTAGGCGAAACATTAAACACTTACTAATTCAATTAATTAAACTACTTCTATTAATTCAACTAAGCATTTACTAAAAATAAACTAGTTATATTAATTCAATTAGTTCAACTAAGCATTTACTAAAAATAAACTAGTTCTATATATTAATTCAACTAGTCCAACTAAACATTTACTAAAAATAAACTAGTATATTAATTTAACTAGTTCAAAGTAAGCATTTACTAAAAATAAACTAGTTCTATATATTAATTCAACTAGTTCAACTAAACATTTACTAAAAATAAACTAGTTATATTAATTCAACTAGTTCAAAGTAAGCATTTACTAAACATAAACTAGTTATATATATTAATTCAACTAGTTCAACTAAGCATTTACTAAAAATAAACTATAGTTATATTAATTCAACTAGTTCAACTAAGCATTTACTAAAAATAAACTAGTGCTATATGTTAATTCAACAAGTTCAACTAAGCATTTTCTAAAAATAAACTAGTTCTATATATTAATTCAACTAGTTCAACTAAGCATTATATTTACTAAAAATAAACTAGTTATTATATTAATTCAACTAGTTCAACTAAGCATTTACTAAAAATAAACTAGTTATATATATATATTAATTCAACTAGTTCAACTAAGCATTTACTAAAAATAAACTAGTTATATTGATTCAATTAGTTCAACCAAGCATTTACTAAAAATAAACTAGTTCGTTCTATATATTAATTCACTAGTTCAACTAAACATTAACATATTTCTAATTCATCGATGATAACATTTCTAACATTCTAAAAATAAACTAGATAGTTCTAATTCATCTAAACATTATAGAAAACAGAACATAAGTAAAAAAATATGTGTGTGTGTGTATATATATACGTGTGTAGTGTACGTGTAGTGTGTGTGTGTGTGTGTGTGTGTGTGTGTGTGTTTGTGTGTGTGTGTATGTGTGTGTGTATGCGTGTGTGTGTAGTGTGTGTGTATGCGTGTGTGTGTGTGTGTGTCTGTGTGTGTGTGTGTAGTGTGTGTGTGTGTGTGTGTGTGTGTATGTGTGTATGCGTGTGTGTGTACGTATATATGGAGTGGGCCACCGGGCGCGTACGGGTGGCGGGGCAGCGACGACGGGCGGCGGGGCCGGGGACGGCGACGAGACGAGCGGCGGCGGCCGGGGACGGCGACGAGACGGGCCGGCGGCGGCCGGGATCGATGGCGAGACGCGCGCGGCGGGGGCGGCGACAACGACGGGTGGCTGGGGCGCGCGGCGGGGGCGGCGAGGGCGACGGCACGGCGGCGCGGCGGCGTCGGCGTGTCATCGAGATCGAGCGAGACTCTCTCTCGTGCGAGAAAAGTGGAACGAAGTGGCGACGATAACTGATTTTTCGTAAGTGCCATATATATAGGGGGAGCCTTTAGTACCGGTTGGAGCCACCAACCGGTACTAAAGGCCAATTTTGGCCAGCCCAAGCGGCGGGAAACGAGGGCCTTTAGTACCGGTTGGTGGCTCCAACCGGTACTAAAGGGAACACATTAGTACTGGTTGGAGCCACCAACCGGTACTAAAGGCCGTGCGCTACCACCGCAGTGCGCTATGTTTAGTCCCACCTCGCCGAGCGAAGGGCAGCCGCACTGGTTTATAAACCCAGCCGCGGCTGCCCTTTCGAACTCCTCTATTTAGCAGGCTTCTGGGCCTAACTAGGGCGCGCTGTCCTGTGAGTCTGCTGGCCCTACTGGGCATGTATTTGCACACCCAAGGTCTGGCAGGCCCACAGGGCAGCGCCCCAACATTTTTTTATAATTTTTTTCTTTTCTGCATTATTTATTTTCTTCTATTTATTTTTGAGTAATTTTTTTATATAGCTATTTATTTTCTGCTTTTTTCTGCTATTTATTTCTGAGTAGTTTTTTGCCGTATTTAGTTTCTTTGTGAATATTTTTGCTTTATATATATTTTTTTCTTTTCTGCATTATTTATTTTCTTCTATTTATTTTTGAGTAATTTGCATTATTTATTTTCTGCCTGCACAAAAAGTGCGCTGCCTGCACAAAATTTAATTAGTGTCATTTAGCTCAAAACAAATCATTAAATGAAAGAAAAATATCAAATGAAGGCAGAAATGGTTGAAAGTTGATGGCGTCGCTTTGAATGATGCATACTGAATGCACAAAAAGTCTGGAGTTGTAATAAGTTTAAAAAATTGAAATGCCTTTGTAACTGATGAGTTTAATTTCGTCAGAAACCTGAATACTTTGAAAGAGATTGTCCAGTTTTTGTAAACAAAGTGCATCCAGTTTTTGTCGTAACCCTCTCTACTTTCTTGAACAATCTATGTGGGTGAAATGATGATACCATGCCAAGTTCCAACTTTTTCAGAGTTCATTTGTAGTGCTTTTCAATTTCCAGGTCATTTAGTTCTCAAAACAAATCATTAAATGCATGAAAAATAGCAAATGAAGGCAGAAATGGTTGAAAGTTGATGGCGTCGGTTTGAATGGTGCATACTAAATGAAAAAAATATAAGAGTATTTACATCATGATCTTATATTTCTTTACAGTCTAAACTGTCAATATGATCTTATAACATCAAAAATACTTTGATCATCAATGATCTTTGTGTGTACAATCTGAATTGTCAATATGAGTCATCAATTGCGGCCACAAATTCTACACATAGAGTTCAATGAAGACCAAGTGCTTGTGATAGTTTGAGAAATAACATATTTAAGGTGGTAAAAGGCTTGTTAGGGGAGCGAGGTGGGACTAAAAACAGCTTGCCGTAACCTCATTAGTACCGGTTCGTGGTACGAACCGGCACTAAATGGTGATGGTGGGGCCATAGCCTGACCGCAGGCTGACACAGCCCCGTTAGTACCAGTTCGTGGCATGAACCGGTACTAAAGGTTCGCCACGAACCGGTACTATTGATCGCCGCCACGAACCGGCACTAGTTTACACATTAGTGCCGGCTGAAATTCCAACCGGCACTATTGTGCTTCACATTTGACCCTTTTTCTACTAGTGTGTCTTGATCTATCTTAATAGATCTTGATGCTCAATATGTAAGTAGCTTTGTCGAGGTCTTTTTTTTGAAAAAACTCCTTTCAAACATTCCTTTATGCTTTGTAGAATAATTCTACATTATTTCTGATCAACAATATGTCATTCACATATACTTATCAGAAATGTTGTAGTGCTCCCACTCACTTTCTTGTAAATACAGGCTTCACCGCAAGTCTGTATAAAACTATATGCTTTGATCAACTTATCAAAGCGTATATTCCAACTCTGAGATGCTTGCACCAGTCCATAGATGGATCGCTGGAGCTTACACATTTTGTTAGCACCTTTAGGATTGACAAAACCTTCTGGTTGTATCATATACAACTCTTCTTTAATAAATCCATTAAGGAATGTAGTTTTGGCATCCATTTGCCAAATTTCATAAAATGTGGCAATTGCTAACATGATTCGGACAGATTTTTAAGCATCGATACGAGTGAGAAAATCTCATTGTATTCAACACCTTGAACTTTGTCAAAAACCTTTTTCGACAACTCTAGCTTTGTAGATGGTAACACTACTATCAGCGTCCGTCTTCCTCTTGAAGATCCATTTATTTTCTATGGCTTGCCGATCATCGAGAAAGTCCACCAAAGTCCACACTTTGTTCTCATACATGGATCCCATCTCAGATCTCATGGCCTCAAACCATTTTGCAGAATCTGGGCTCATCATCGCTTCCTCATAGTTCGTAGGTTTATCATGGTCTAGTAACATGACTTCGAGAACAGGATTACCGTACCACTCTGGTGCGGACTGTACTTTTGGAAGACCTATGAGGTTTATGTAGTAACTTGATCTGAAGTTTCATGATCATCATCATTAGCTTCCTCACTAATTGGTGTAGGAATCACTGGAACTGATTTCTGTGATGCTTTCCAATTCGGGAGAAGGTACAAATTACCTTATCAAGCTCTTACTTTCCTCCCACTCACTTCTTTCTAGAGAAACTCCTTCTCTAGAAAGGATCCATTCTTAGCAATGAATGTTTTGCCTTCGGATCTGTGATAGAAGGAGTACCCAACAGTTTCCTTTGGGTATTCTATGAAGACGCACTTCTCCGATTTGGGTTTGAGCTTATCAGGTTGAAAACCTTTTTCATATAAGCATCGCAACTCCAAACTTTAAGAAACGACAGCTTAGGTTTACTGCTAAACCATAGTTCATATGGTGTCGTCTCAACGGATTTAGATGGTGCCCTATTAAACGTGAAAGCAGCTGTATCTAATGCATAACCCCAAAGCGATAGTGGTAAACTGATAAGAGATATCATAGATCACACCTTATCTAGTAAAGTACGATTACAACATTCAGACACACCATTACATTGTGGTGTTCCAGGTGGCGTGAGTTTGTGAAACTATTCCACATTGTTTTAATTGAAGACCAAACTCGTAACTCAAATATTTGTCTCCGTGATCAAATCACAGAAAGTTTATTTTCTTGTTACGATGATTCTCCACTTCACTCTGAAATTCTTTGAACCTTTCAACTATTTCAGACTTATGTTTCATCAACTAGATATACCCATATCTGCTCAAATCATCTTGTGAAGGTCAGAAAATAACGATACTTGCCGCGAGCATCAACACTCATTGGATCACATACATCGGTATGTATTATTTCCAATAAGTCAGTAGCTTGTTCCATTATACCGGAGAACGGAGTTTTAGTCATCTTGCTCAAAATGCATGGTTCGCAAGCATCAAATGATTCAGAACCAAGTGATTCCAAAAATCCATCTTTATGGAGTTTCTTCATGCGCTTTACACCGATATGACCCAAACGGTAGTGCCACAAATAAGTTGCACTATCATTATTAACTTTGCATCTTTTGGCATCAATATTATGAATATGTGTATCACTGCGATCGAGATCCAACAAACTATTTTCATTGGGTGTATAACCATCGAAGGTCTTATTCATGTAAACAGAATAACAATTATTCTTTAACTTCAAATGAATAACCGTATCACAATAAACATGATCAAATCATATTCATGTTCAACGCAAACGCTAAATAACATTTATTTAGGTTTAACACTAATCTCAAAAAATATAGGGAGTGTGTGATGATGATCATATCAATCTTGGAACTATTTCCAACACTCATCGTCACTTCCCCTCAACTAGTCTCTGTTTATTATGTAACTCCTGTTTCGAGTTACTAATCTTAGCAACCGAACAAGTATCAAATACTCAGGGGCTACTATAAACACTAGTAAGGCACACATTAAACACCTGTATATCAAATATACCCTTGTTCACTTTAGCATCCTTCTTATCCACCACATATTTAGGGCATTTCCGCTTCTAGTGACCATTTCTTTTGTAGTGTAAGCACTTAGTTTCAGGCTTTGGTCCAGCTTTGGTCTTCTTCACGGGAGTGACAACTTGTTTGCCATTCTACTTGAAGTTTCCCTTTCTTTCCCTTTGCCCTTTTCTTGAAACTAGTGATCTTTGTCAATCATCAACACTTGATGCTCTTTCTTGATTTCTACCTTCGTCGATTTCAACATCACGAAGAGCTCGGGAATCATTTTCGTCATCCCTTGCATACTATAGTTCATCACGAAGTTCTAGTAACTTAGTAATGGTGACTAGAGAATTCTGACAATCACTATCTTATCTGGAAGATTAACTCCCACTTGATTCAAGTGATTGAAGTAACCAGACAATCTGAGCACATGATCACTAGTTGAGCGATTCTCCTCCATCTTTTAGCTATAGAACTTGTTGGAGACTTCATATCTCTCAACTCGGGTATTTTCTGAAAATATTAACTTCAACTCCTGGAACATCTCATATGGTCCATGACGTTCAAAACGTCTTCGAAGTCCCGATTCTAAGCCGTTTAAGCATGGTGCACTAAACTATCAAGTAGTCATCATTTGAGCTAGCCAAACATTCAATACATCTGCATCTGCTCCTGCAATAGGTTTGTCACCTAGCGGTGCATCAAGGACTTAATTCTTCTGTGGAGCAATGAGGATAAACCTCATATCACGGATCCAATCCGCATCATTGCTACTAACATTTTTCAACACAGTTTTCTCTAGGAACATATCAAAATAAACATATGAAAGCAACAACGCAAGCTATTGATCTACAACATAATTTGCAAAATACTACCAGGACTAAGTTCATGATAAATTTAAGTTCAATTAATCATATTACTAAAGAACTCCCACTTAGATAGACATCCCTCTAATCCTCTAAGTGATTACGTGATCCATATCAACTACACCATGTCCGATCATCACGTGAGATGGAGTAGTTTCAACGGTGAACATCAATATGTTGATAACATCTACTATATGATTCACGCTCGACCTTTCGGTCTCCGTGTTCCGAGGCCATATCTGGTATATGCTAGGCTCGTCAAGTTTAACTTGAGTATTCCGCGTGTGCAACTGTTTTGCACCCGTTGTATTTGAACGTAGAGCCTATCACACCCGATCATCACGTGGTGTCTCAGCACGAAGAACTTTTGCAACGGTGCATACTCAGGGAGAACACTTCTTGATAATTTAGTGAGAGATCATATTAACATGCTACCGTCAATCAAAGCAAGATAAGATGTATAAAAGATAAACATCATATGCAATCAAAATATGTGACATGATATAGCCATGATCATCTTGCGCCTTTGATCTCCATCTCCAAAGTACTGTCATGATCTCTATTGTCACCGGCATGAAACCATGATCTCCATCATCTTTATCTATATCAATGTGTCGTCACATGGTCGTCTCGCCAACTATTGCTCTTGCAACTATTGCTATCGCATAGCGATAAAGTAAAGCAATTATTTGGCGCTTGCATCTTATGCAATAAAGAGACAACCATAAGGCTTCTGCCAGTTGCCGATAACTTCAACAAAACATGATCATCTCATACAACAATTTATATCTCATCACATCTTGACCATATCACATCACAACAAGCCCTGCAAAAACAAGTTAGACGTCCTCTACTTTGTTGTTGCAAATTTTACGTGGCTGCTATGGGCTGAGCAAGAACCGTTCTTACCTACGCATCAAAACCACAATGATAGTTCGTCAAGTTAGTGCTGTTTTAACCTTCGCAAGGACCGGGCGTAGCCACACTCGGTTCAACTAAAGTTGGAGAAACAGACACCCGCTAGTCACCTGTGTGCAAAGCACGGTGGTAAAACCAGTCTCGCGTAAGCGTACGCATAATGTCGGTCCTGGCCGCTTCATCCAACAATACCGCTGAACCAAAGTATGACATGCTGGTAAGCAGTATGACTTGTATCGCCCACAACTCACTTGTGTTCTACTCGTGCATATAACATCTACGCATAAAACCTAGGCTCAGATGCCACTGTTGGGTAACGTAGTAATTTCAAAAAATTTCCTACGCACACGCAAGATCATGGTGATGCATAGCAACGAGAGGGGAGAGTGTGTCCACGTACCCTCGTAGACCGAAAGCGGAAGCGTTAGAACAACGGGGTTGATGTAGTCGTACGTCTTCACGGCCCGACCAATTAAGCACCGAAACTACGGCACCTCCGAGTTCTAGCACACGTTCAGCTCGATGATGTCCCTCGAACTACGATCCAGCCGAGTGTCGAGGGAGTGTTCCGTCAGCACGACGGCGTGGTGACGGTCTTGATGTTCTACCATCGCAGGGCTTCGCCTATGCACCGCTACGATATTATCGAGGTGGACTATGGTGGAGGGGGGCACCGCACACGGCTAAGAGATCCAAGGGATCAATTGTTGTTGTGCCTAGAGGTGCCCCCATGCCCCCGTATATAAAGGAGCAAGGGGGGAGGGGGCGGCCGGCCAAGGAGGGGGCGCGCCAAGTGGAGTCCTACTCCCACCGGGTGGGAGTAGGACTCCCTCCTTCCTTGTTGGAGTAGGAGAAGGGGAAAGAGGGGGAGAGGAAGAAGGAAAGGGGGGCTGCGCCCCTTGTCCAACTCGGACCAGAGGGGGGGCGCAGGCCTCCTTCCTTTTGGCCTCTCTCCTCATTCCCGTATGGCCCAATAAGTCCCATATAATCCCCGGCGAATTCCCGTAACTCTCCGGTACTCCGACAAATACCCGAATCACTCGGATCCTTTCCGATGTCCGAATATAGTCGTCCAATATATCGATCTTTACATCTCGACCATTTTGAGACTCCTCGTCATGTCCCCGATCTCATCCGGGACTCCGAACTCCTTTGGTACATCAAAACTCATAAACTCATAATATAACTGTCATCGAAACCTTAAGCGTGCGGACCCTATGGGTTCGAGAACAATGTAGACATGACCGAGGCACGTTTCCGGTCAATAACCAATAGCGGAACCTGGATGCTCATATTGGCTCCCACATATTCTACAAAGATCTTTATCGGTCAAACCGCATAACAACATACGTTGTTCCCTTTGTCATCGGTATGTTACTTGCCCGAGATTCGATCGTCGGTATCCAATACCTAGTTCAATCTCGTTACCGGCAAGTCTCTTTACTCGTTACGTAATGCATCATTCCGTAACTAACTCATTAGTTACATTGCTTGCAAGGCTTATAGTGATGTGCATTACCGAGAGGGCCCAGAGATACCTCTCCGACAATCAGAGTGACAAATCCTAATCTCGAAATACGCCAACCCAACATTTACCTTCGGAGACACCTGTAGAGCTCCTTTATAATCACCTAGTTATGTTATGACATTTGGTAGCACACAAATTGTTCCTCAGGTAAACGGGAGTTGCATAATCTCATAGTCATAGGAACATGTATAAGTCATGAAGAAAGCAATAGCAACATACTAAACGATCAAGTGCTAAGCTAACGGAATGGGTCAAGTCAATCACATCATTCTCCTAATGATGTGATCTCGTTAATCAAATGACAAAACATTTCTATGGCTAGGAAACATAACCATCTTTGATTAATGAGCTAGTCAAGTAGAGGCATACTAGTGACACTATGTTTGTCTATGTATTCACACATGTATTATGTTTCCGGTTAATACAATTCTAGCATGAATAATAAACATTTATCATGAAATAAGGAAATAAATAATAACTTTATTATTGCCTCTAGGGCATATTTCCTTCAGAAACTCCAGCCAGCAGGTCGAAGTTTGATACTTGCGACCCTCTCTCCTACTTTGGGCTGCAGAGTGTGGCAGCACAAATCAGGGTATGGTGCATGCAGAGACGCATGGCATGCTGTGTACACACAGTTTTGCCTGGTGAACGAAACTGCCCTGCCATCATGATCCTTGCCGTCGGTTATCCCCTGGTTAATCGGATAATTCAGTCCGACAAACAGAGAGCACGTACCAAGGGTACTTACTAGCCTCTAGTCAAAAATTCCTGAAGGCCCAGAGAAGCCGGGATCCTGCTCAAAGACCTTGGAGTGACTGTGATTGTATTCCGCGAAACAACACGTCCGGTATGTGCGAACGATCATCAATCGTTTGCGGTCGTCTAATCGAGCCAGGAACCACCTGCAACTGCCATGTTGCTTTTCTTTGAAAGGTTCTGGGATTAGGAAGGGTAGGGACACCAGGCGGCCTACAACATCATATCAAGTTGGAGTCAAATAAAAAAGGGCTCTTGATTTAGTCAATCTTAAGAACAGCATGTTATGAGCATGAATATTTTTTCAGTAAATGTTGACAGTAATATAAGAAAGCCATCATAATATCATAGGAAAGTAACATACTGCTGTAACAGTCGATTGTAGCGATGAATGGAGTAGGCCAGCAATACGTCCAGTCATAGAAGGAGTCAACAGCGTAAATGAAGCCCTTGTGTTCAATGGCATCAGAGAACCATGGAGGATGTATGATCCTGCGATGGACGTGCAGATTTATCCACTTATCGCAGTGTTCTGTCAGATAGGCGAGACCGCGGTTGAAGAACGCAATTAGCCTGAAGTCTTTATAATTCGCAGATCCTGTGGGCACTTGGCAGGTTACAACCTTGAGAAAATCAAACTTGGTATCATGTTGGCTACTGTAAGATTCCGAGTATTCTGGGCTGTGGTGCCAAAGTAGTGCAGTGTTAATCGAAGGAAGGGGGATCAATTGCTGGGTGTAGACCTCCCCGAGCATCCAGCTGCCGCGACCATCGACGAGCACCATCCAAGATGTGTTCATGCCGACCCAGTACATACCGTTAATGTAGTTGAGGCTAACGGGGATCGGATCGCAGTCAAGGGGGTTGATGCTTGCCACCCTATGATCGTTATGCTGCGTGACACGACATTTTTGAAGATCAGGCGGCATCATCAAGCAAGGAGCTGGCTTAAAAAGCTCCGGCCTGAGGGCTTTGAGTAAACGGTACAGCCCCGACGAGCACGCGGCGAGCGGCATGGTACTGAGATTACTGTTGGAAATATTCCCTAGAGGTAATAATAAAATGGTTATTATTATATTTCTTTGTTCATGATATTTGTCTATTGTTCATGCTATAATTGTATTATCCGGAAATCGTAATACATGTGTGAATACATAGACCACAACAAGTCTCTAGTGAGCCTCTAGTTGACTAGCTCGTTGATCAACAGATAGTCATGATTTCCTGACTATGGACATTGGATGTCATTGACAATGGGATCACATCATTAGGAGAATGATGTGATGGACAAGACCCAATCCTAAGCATAGCACAAAGATCGTGTAGTTCATTTCGCTAGAGCTTTTCCAAATGTCAAGTATCATTTCCTTAGACCAGGAGATTGTGCAACTCCCGGATACCGTATGAGTACTTTGGGTGTGCCAAACGTCACAACGTAACTGGGTGACTATAAAGGTGCACTACGGGTATCTCCGAAAGTGTCTGTTTGGTTGACACGAATCGAGACTGGGATTTGTCACTCCGTATGACGGAGAGGTATCTCTGGGCGCACTCAGTAATGCATCATCATAATGAGCTCAATGTGACGAAGTGTCTGGTCACAGGATCATGCATTACGGTACGTGTAAAGTGACTTGCCGGTAACGAGATTGAACGAGGTATTGGGATACCGATGATCGAGTCTCGGGCAAGTAACGTACCGATTGACAAAGGGAATTGTATACGGGATTGATTGAATCCTCAACATCGTGGTTCATCCGATGAGATCATCGAGGAGCATGTGGGAGCCAACTTGGGTATCAGATCCCGCTGTTGGTTATTGACCGGAGAGGCGTCTCGGTCATGTCTGCATGTCTCCCGAACCCGTAGGGTCTACACACTTAGGGTTCGGTGATGCTAGGGTTGTAGAGATATGAGTATGCAGTAACCCGAAAGTTGTTCGGAGTCCCGGATGAGATCCCGGACATCACGAGGAGTTCCGGAATGGTCCGGAGGTGAAGAATTATATATGGGAAGTCAGGTTTCGGCCAACCAGAAAGTTTCGGGGGTCACCAGTATTGTTCCGGGACCACCGGAAGGGTCCCGGGGGTCCACCGGGTGGGGCCACCTATCCTGGAGGGCCCCATGGGCTGAAGTGGGAGGGGAACCAGCCCCTGGTGGGCTGGTGTTCCCCCCTACACCTAGGGTTGGAAACCCTAGGGGTGGGGGCGCCTCCACCTGGCTTGGGGGCAAGTTTCCCCCCTGGCCGCCGCCCCCCATTGGAGATTGCATCTCCTAGGGCCGGCGCCCCCCCTTAGGGGGACTATATAAAGGGGGGAGGGAGGGCAGCCGCACCATGCTCTTGGCGCCTCCCTTTCCACTTGCTACACCTTTCCCTCTCGTAGAAGCTCGGCGAAGCTTAGCTGAGATCTCTGCTGCATCCACCACCACGCCGTTGTGCTGCTAGATCTCCATCAACCTGTCCTTCCCCCTTGCTGGATCAAGAAGGAGGAGACGTCTTCCTCAACCGTACGTGTGTTGAACGCGGAGGTGCTGTCCGTTCAGCACTAGGATCATCGGTGATTTCGATCACGACGAGTATGACTCCCTCAACCCCATTCTCTTGAACGCTTCCGCACGCTATCTACAAGGGTATGTAGATGCACTCCCCTCTCTCGTTGCTAGATGATTCCATAGATTGATCTTGGTGAACGTAGGAAAAAGTTTATTTTATGCAACGCTCCCCAACAGTGGCATCATGAGCTAGGTCTATGCGTAGTTACTATGCACGAGTAGAACAGAAAGCAGTTGTGGGCGTAGATGCTGCCAATTTTCTTGCCACTACTAGTCTAATCTTGCTTCGGCGGCATTGTGGGATGAAGCGGCCCGGACCGACCTTACGCATACGCTTATGTGAGACAGGTTCCACCGACTGACATGCACTAGTTGCATAAGGTGGCTAGCGGGTGTCTGTCTCTCCCACTTTAGTTGGAGCGGATTCGGTGAAAAGGGTCCTTATGAAGGGTAAATAGAAATTGTCATATCACGTTGTACATAGGTAAGAAATGTTCTTGCTAGAACACCTATAGAAGCCACATAAAAACTTGCTACAACAATTAGAGGACGTCTAACTTGTTTTTGCAGCAAGTGTTTTGTGATGTGATATGGCCAAAGGATGTGATGTATGAGATGATCATGTTCTTGTAATAGGAATCACGACTTGCATGTCGATGAGTATGACAACCGGCAGGAGCAATAGGAGTTGTCTTTATTTTTGTATGACCTGCGTGTCATTGAAGAACGCCATGTAAATTACTATACTTTATTGCTAAACGCGTTAGCCATAGAAGTAGAAGTAGTTATTGGCGTGACAACTTCATAAAGACATGATGATGGAGATCATGATGATGGAGATCATGATGATGGAGATCATGGTGTCATGCCGGTGACGAAGGTGATCATGGCGCCTCGAAGATGGAGATCAAAGGAGCAATATGATATTGGCCACATCATGTCACTATTTGATTGCATGTGATGTTTATCATGTTTTACATCTTATTTGCTTAGAACGATGGTAGCTTAAATAAGATGATCCCTCAAAATAATTTCAAGAAAAGTGTTCCCCCTAACTGTGCACCATTGCGAAGGTTTGTTGTTTCGAAGCACCACATGATGATTGGGTGTGATAGATCCTAACGTTTGAATACAATGGGTGTAAGCCACATTTACACACGCAATACACTTAGGTTGACTTGACGAGCCTAGCATGTACAGACATGGCCTCGGAACACGGAGGACAGAAAGGTCGATCATGAGTCATATAGAAGATACTATCAACATGACGATGTTCACCAATGTTAACTAGTCCATCTCACGTGATGACCGGACATGGACTAGTTGACTCGGATCATGTTTCACTTAGATGACTAGAGGGATGTCTGTCTAAGTGGGAGTTCATTGAATAATTTGATTAGATGAACTTAATTATCATGAACTTAGTCTAAACACCTTTGCAAAATGTCTTGTATATCAAATGTCCAACGCTCATGTCCACCTCAACTTCAACGCGTTCCTAGAGAAAACCAAGTTAAAAGATGATGGCAGCAACTATACGGACTGGGTCCGGAACCTGAGGATCATCCTCATAGCTGCCAAGAAAGATTATGTCCTAGAAGCGCCGCTAGGTGAAGCACCAATCCCAGAGAACCAAGACGTTATAAACGCTCGGCAGTCTTGTGCTGATGATTACTCCCTCGTTCAGTGCAGCATGCTTTACAGCTTAGAACCGGGTCTCAAAAAGCGTTTTGAGCAACATGGAGCATATGAGATGTTCGAAGAGCTGAAAATGGTTTTCCAAGCTCATGCCCGGGTTGAGAGATATGAAGTCTCCGACAAGTTCTTCAGCTATTAGATGGAGGAAAATAGTTCTGTCAGTGAGCACATACTCAAGATGTCTGGGTTGCATAGCCACTTGACTCAGCTGGGAGTTAATCTCCCGGATGACGCGGTCATTGACAGAATCCTTCAGTCGCTTCCACCGAGCTACAAGAGCTTTGCGATGAACTTCAATATGAAGGGGATGGAAAAGACCATTCCTGAGGTATATTCAATGCTGAAATCAGCAGAGGTAAAGATCAAAAAGGAACATCAAGTGTTGATGGTGAATAAAACCACTAAGTTCAAGAAAGGCCAGGGTAAGAAGAACTTCAAGAATGACGGCAAGGGAGTTGCCGGGAAGAAGTCAAGCAATGGACCCAAGCCTGAAACTGAGTGCTTTTAGTGCAAGGGAAGTGGTCACTGGAAGCGGAACTGCCCCAAGTACTTAGCGGACAAGAAGGCCGGCAAAACCAAAGGTATATGTGATATACATGTAATTGATGTGTACCTTACCAGTGCTCGTAGTAGCTCCTGTGTATTTGATACCGGTGCGGTTGCTCATATTTGTAACTCAAAGCAGGAGCTGCGGAATAAGCGGAGACTGGACGAGGTGACGATGCGCGTCGGGAATGGTTCCAAGGTCGATGTGATCGCCGTCGACATGCTACCTCTACATTTACCTACGGGATTAGTTTTAAACCTCAATAATTGTTATTTAGTACCAGCTTTGAGCATGAACATTGTATCAGGATCTCGTTTAATTCAAGATGGATACTCATTTAAATCTGAGAATAATGGTTGTTCTATTTATATGAGAGATATGTTTTATGGTCATGCCCCACTGGTGAATGGTTTATTCTTAATGAATCTCGAGCGTAATGTTACACATATTCATAGTGTGAATACCAAAAGATGTAAAGTTGATAACGATAGTCCCACATACTTGTGGGACTGCCGCCTTGGTCACATTGGTGTCAAGCGCATGAAGAAGCGCCATGCTGATGGACTTTTAGAGTCTCTAGATTATGAATCGTTTCACACATGCGAACCATGCCTCATGGGAAAAATGACCAAGACTCCGTTCTCCGAAACAATGGAGCGAGCAACCAACTTATTGGAAATCATAGATACTGATGTGTGCGGTCCAATGAGCCTTGAGGCTCGCGGAGGATATCGTTATGTTCTCACTCTCACTGATGACTTGAGTAGATATGGGTATGTCTACTTGATGAAACACAAGTCTGAGACCTTTGAAAAGTTCAAGGAATTTCAGAATGAGGTAGAGAATCAACGTGACCGAAAGATAAAGTTCTTATGATCAGATCGTGGGGGAGAATATTTAAGTCATGAATTTGGTACGCACTTAAGGAAATGTGGAATTGTTTCACAACTCACGCCGCCTGGAACACCTCAGCGTAATGGTGTGTCCGAACGTCGTAATCGCACTCTATTGGATATGGTGCGATCTATGATGTCACTTACCGATTTACCGCTATCATTTTGGGGATACGCTCTAGATACAGCCACATTCACTTTAAATAGGGCACCGTCTAAATCCGTTGAGATGACACCGTATGAATTATGGTTTGGGAAGAAACCTAAGATGTCATTTCTAAAAGTTTGGGGATGCGATGCTTATGTCAAGAAACTTCAACCTAAAAAGCTCGAACCCAAGTCGGAAAAATGCGTCTTCATAGGATACCCTAAGGAAACCATTGGGTATACATTCTACTTAAGATCCAAGGGCAAGATCTTTATTGCCAAGAACGGGTCCTTTCTGGAGAAAGAGTTTCTCTCGAAAGAATTAAGTGGGAGGAAAGTAGAGCTTGATTAAGTACTACCTCTTGAAACGGTAAGTAGCACAACTCAGGAAGATGATCTTGTGGTGCTTGCACCAACAAAGAGAGGAGGTTAATGATGATGATCAAGATACTTCGGATCAAGCTCCTACTGAACTTCGAAGGTCCACAAGGACATGTTCCGCACCAGAGTGGTACGGCAACCCTATCTTGGAAATCATGTTGTTAGACAACGGTGAACCTTCGAACTATGAAGAAGCGACGGCGGGCCCAAATTCCAACAAATGGCTTGAAGCCATGCAATCTGAGATAGGATCCATGTATGAAAACAAAGTATGGACTTTGACAGACTTGCCCGATGATCGGCGAGCAATAGAAAACAAATGGATCTTTAAGAAGAAGACGGACGCGGATGGTAATGTTACCATATATAAAGCTCGACTTGTCGCTAAGGGTTATCGACAAGTTCAATAGATTGACTACGATGAGACTTTCTCTCCCGTAACGAAGCCGAAGTCCGTCCGAATCATGTTAGCAATTGCCGCATACTATGGTTATGAGATATGGCGAATGGACGTCAAAATGGCATTCCTTAACGGTCATATTATATGTGGATGACATACTTTTGATGGGAAATGATATAGAACTTTTGGATAGCATTAAGGCCTACTTGAATAAGTGTTTTTCAATGAAGGACCTTGGAGAAGCTGCTTACATATTAGGAATCAAGATCTATAGAGATAGATCAAGACGCCTCATATGTCTTTGACAAAGCACATAACTTGATAAGATATTGAAGAAGTTCAATATGGATCAGTCCAAAAAGGGGTTCTTGCCTGTGTTGCAAGGTGTGAAATTGAGCTCGGCTCAATGCCCGACCACGGCAGAAGATAGAGAAAAGATGAGTGTCATCCCCTATGCCTCAGCCATAGGGTCTATCATGTATGCCATGACCTGTACCAGACCTGATATAAACCTTGCCATAAGTTTGGTAGGAAGGTACCAAAGTAATCCCGGCATGGAACACTGGACAGCGGTCAAGAACATCCTTAAGTACCTGAAAAGGACTACGGATATGTTTCTCGTATATGGAGGTGACGAAGAGCTTGTCATAAAGGGTTACGTCGACGCTAGCTTCAACACAGATCTGGATGACTCTAAGTCACAAACCGGATACATGTATATTTTGAATGGTGGGGCAGTAAGCTGGTGCAGTTGCAAGCAGAGCGTCGTGGCGGGATCTACATGTGAAGCGGAGTACATGGCAGCCTCGGAGGCAGCGCATGAAGCAATCTGGGTGAAGGAGTTCATCACCGACCTAGGAGTCATACCCAATGCGTCGGGGCCGATCGCACTCTTCTGTGACAACACTGGAGCTATTGCACTTGCCAAGGAGCCCAGGTTTCACAAGAAGACCAGGCACATCAAGAGTCACTTCAACTCCATTTGTGAAAATGTTCAAGATGGAGACATAGATATTTGTAAAGTACATACGGACCTGAATGTAGCAGATCCGTTGACTAAACCTCTCCCTAGAGCAAAACATGATGAACACCAGAACGCAATGGGTGTTCGATACATCACAATGTAACTAGATTATTGACTCTAGTGCAAGTGGGAGACTGTTGGAAATATGCCCTAGAGGCAATAATAAAATGGTTATTATTATATTTCTTTGTTCATGATAATTGTCTATTGTTCATGATATAATTGTATTATCCGAAAATCGTAATACATGTGTGAATACATAGACCACAACAAGTCCCTAGTGAGCCTCTAGTTGACTAGCTCGTTGATCAACAGATAGTCATGGTTTCCTAACTATGGACATTGGATGTCATTGATAACGGGATCACATCATTAGGAGAATGAGGTGATGGACAAGACCCAATCCTAAGCATAGCACAAAGATCGTGTAGTTCGTTTCGCTAGGGCTTTTCCAAATGTCAAGTATCATTTCCTTAGACCATGAGTTTGTGCAACTCCCGGATACCGTAGGAGTGCTTTGGGTGTGCCAAACGTCACAACGTAACTGGGTGACTATAAAGGTGCACTACGGGTATCTCCGAAAGTGTCTGTTGGGTTGGCACGAATCGAGACTGGGATTTCTCACTCCGTATGACGGAGAGGTATCTCTGGGCCCACTCGGTAATGCATCATCATAATGAGCTCAATGTGACCAAGTGTCTGGTCATGGGATCATGCATTACGGTACGAGTAAAGTGACTTGCCGGTAACGAGATTGAACGAGGTATTGGGATACCGACGATAGAGTCTCGGGCAAGTAACGTACCGATTGATAAAGGGAATTGTATACGGGATTGATTGAATCATCGACATCGTGGTTCATCCGATGAGATCATCGAGGAGCATGTGGGAGCCAACATGGGTATCCAGATCCTGCTATTGGTTATTGACCGGAGAGGCATCTCGGTCATGTCTGCATGTCTCCCGAACCCGTAGGGTCTACACACATAAGATTCGGTGACGCTAGGGTTGTAGAGATATGAGTATGCAGTAACCCGAAAGTTGTTCGGAGTCCCGGATGAGATCCCGGACGTCACGAGGAGTTCCGGAATGGTCCAGAGGTGAAGAATTATAAATGGGAAGTCAGGTTTCGGCCATCGGGAAAGTTTCGGGGGTCACCGGTATTGTACCGGGACCACCGGAAGGGTCCCGGGGGTCCACCGGGTGGGGCCACCTATCCCGGAGGGCCCCATGGGCTGAAGTGGGAGGGGAACCAGCCCCTGGTGGGCTAGTGCGCCCCCCCTTGGGCCCCCTTGCACCTAGGGTTGGAAACCCTAGGGGTGGGGGCGCGTCCACCTGGCTTGGGGGGCAAGTTTCCCCCCTGGCCGCCGCCCCCTTGCAGATTGCATCTCCTAGGGCCGGCGCCCCCCTTAGGGGGCCTATATAAAGGGGGGAGGGAGGCCAGCTACACCATGCTCTTGGCGCCTCCCTCTCCCCTTGCTACACCTCTCCCTCTCGTAGAAGCTCGGCGAAGCTCTGCTGAAATCTCTGCTGCATCCAGCACCACGCCGTCGTGCTGCTGGATCTCCGTCAACCTCTCCTTCTGCCTTGTTGGATCAAGAAGGAGGAGACGTCTTCCTCAACCGTACGTGTGTTGAACGCGGAGGTGCTGTCCGTTCAGCACTAGGATCATCGGTGATTTGGATCACGACGAGTACGATTCCCTCAACCCCATTCTCCTGAATGCTTCCGCACGCGATCTACAAGGGCATGTAGATGCACTCCCCTCTCTCGTTGCTAGATGACTCCATAGATTGATCTTGGTGAACGTAGGAAAATTTTTATTTTATGCAAAGTTCCCCAACAATTACCTCTGTGGGGAGCGAATTCCAGCCACTCTTTTGGCGGACACTGCTCGGTTCTGCCATTGTTAGTGCTTGGGTTTCGGATGAGGGGGAGAGGCGCCTTAGCGGGGATGGAAGAGCGGACAAATATGGAGAAGAGAATATGTGCTGCGGGAAGTGGACAGGTGATGATAAATACAGCACGCCGCTTGACTTACGAGACAATACCAGCAGCATAGGGTCATATCGAAGTCAGACAACTTGCTTGAGTGATCACAGTACTGGTACTCCCTACAGTACCTGCTACTATGCCCTAACTTGCTTGAGTAAAGTAGTATAGTGAAGTAGGACTCTTCTCTACTACTAGCACCGGAGGAGTAGTATGTTCTAATCTAAAATAGTTACAAACTTCAATGCCCGAGCATGGAGCGACTACGAACCGTCATCGGTGCTATCTCCAATCCTGCAAGTCATGGATTTGTTTCTTTTTAACTTTCTGTACGAATCTGTAGCTAGCCTACAAGTCATGTACACTATACTGACTGTGGAACCCACAGAGTACTTAGAATACAAGATTAAGGATGCAATTAACATTTTATAGAGGGAGAATCATACACGCAATTAAATCAAATGGATTGGACGTGACTCTATTATTCTCCAATGACATCCGGCAAATTTCACTAGTAGAAAACCACCCATTAGGCCCAGTTCGTAAGGGCCTTTAGTCCCGGTTCAGGAACCGGGACTAATGGGTCGTTACTAATACCTCAACCCATTAGTCCCGGTTCAAACACGAACCGGGACCAATGTGCCTCCACGTGGCCCTCTGCGCCGAGCCCAGTCACGGGGCCTTTGGTCCCGGTTGGTGGCTCCAACCGGGATCAAAAGTCATTTTTTTACAAAAGTGGCTGCTTTAGGGGTTTTGGGGGTTATTTTTAGGTTGTTATTATAGCTAGCTAATAGAGAGAAGTGTCCTCTCTTATCTTCGTCCTTGGTTTATCAACGCTACTGCTATGTTCATTGCACCCACAGATATAACATGCTCATGCATGCTTTGCATAATACATCATCATATATATATAATAACAAGTCCTACTAATCATGAATCATCATACAACTTCTACTCGTTATTAATAATAAGTCATACGATCATCATCCTCATAGTCATCGAACCCAACCCTACATAATTGTTCTTAGCACATGATCATCAGTATCAGGTAGGACCTAAACACCCTTAAGGTAAAATAGCATAAAACAATATAGACCCTGACTCTCCATTATGAAGAATGGCGATCATCCTGTCTCCAATTCTTGCCCTTCGTTGCTTATTGCTTCCAAGAAGCTCCTTACGACTGTCCATACCTTTTTTCCATTCTTTTATTGTTATGTCTCCACTTCTTTTAGAAACCCGATATGGACAGTTGAGATTCGTAGGACGACCTGGTCGTATATTCAAAACATGAAGGCTACCATGCGTATACATCAGATGAGGCACACAATCATTCGGGATTATCTGTTGAAAAACATAGTAATAACTTCGTAGTTAGCAATGATGTACTAGTTTTAGAAGTGTGCAAAAAGATGCACGGATGTTGTAATAGTAAAAAATAATCTTACCAGGGTATCTCCATGGTAGTTACCGTAGTTCAACACGTGCACTAGTGGCACGTATTGACCATAATGTTGAGGAGTTTGATTGTAGATATTGTAATTCTCAAGATCAGTACAAAATCCGACCAGATGATTTTTCTCCTGATAAGTTAATTCGGAGCCTTCAGTGTAGTACATTCTGTCTACCATCTTCCGCACATTCTTTGAAGAATGAAAATAAGCTGTCAATGGAGATAAGTTGTCAACTATATATCTTGAAATAAACAATATAAATTACTTAATAACTATGTTTAGCTCACATGAGGGAAGAACTGGAGGTGTATCCACAAGGACCCAAATCGAAGGTGTCTCTTGCTCGATTGTAGGATCACCAAGATCCATGGTGACAAGCATACCCTCATCAAGACCATACATCTTGCAAAATGCATCCCAATTTTTGCAACCAAAATGTGTTACACTTTGAGCATTGTACAACTTTACTTGAAAATCCACACCATGATGGGTACTTGGGATAATTTTTTTGGTTTCGAAATTTTCATGGTTTTCAAAACCCATCCTCTCCAAGACATAGCGTCTTGCAAAGCATGGGATAAGCTAGTCGAATTGGAAAAGATGAAAAATACACGTTAAAATAGTTGAAGTCGTTCTTAATTACAAAAAAAACTATTGTCGTCATTGCGTACCGTATGAACATCGCAGGTCTCCTCGAGCTTAATGCTGAAGCGCCGATCTTCGTCCAGCTCAATGAACCTGTCGCAGATACCTCGGTCATCGTGGCACCAGTCGCACTCCCCCAGGCGGTTTTCGTCGTCCGATGAGTACGACATTTCCGGCCTACGTTCATAATTCAAATATTAAACTAGATCATTATTATTAATCACGGGTTGACTATCGATGATTGATGTATGTACGTAGCTCCTCTTTCATTCCCGAATGCATTATTATACCAAATTGTCTAGCACACGGGAATGAAGGAGAACTTATCCAATATGAGCATTCAATAAGCAAAACCAAATCATAAAATAAAGTATAGTATTCAAATTAGCATGCATTCAATAATTATAAGCAAAAGTACATCATCTGTTGGTGTCCGTACATCGTCGAATATTAACACTAATACAACTAGAACCGTAGCGCCCGACGGGTATCGACGCGGGCGGTGGACACCCAAAGATAAGGAACCATCACAGGATCATAGCTCCAGTGAGATCCCTCAAGAACCTGCCAGGTATTGTCGAACCTCCCCTCCAATCCAACCATGTAGCGACGAACGTGCTCGTCCTCCTCGCTGACACGGTGACGTACCACCTCCGCGGTGTCCGGATGCCTCACCACCATCACTGGCCCACGCGACCGCCACCAAACAAGGATCGGGTCAACAACGGACTGCCTCCTCACCAACCTACGTCCCCCGGAAGGTAGCACCTCCCAATACCAACCCGGCGGAGCCCAGTCCCGAACATGGCCCTGATCAAGCAGGCCTCCACCGCCGAGTCGATGACGACGAGGATGCGGGATAGGCATCGCCGACGTCGACGCGGGAACTACTTCTATATATAGTTAAATAAAAGTAGTTTTATTAATTAAGTCAACTATCTAGTTCAACTACTAAGCACTTACTATAAATAAATAAGTAGTACTTACTAAAAACAAACTACTTCATTATATAGTAAAATAAATTAGTTTATTAAATCAACTAGCTAGTTCAACTATATATAAACTACTTCTTATTTTTTTCTTTTTTCTAAATACTATGAACAAAAAAATTATTAAAATTCTATGAACAAAATTAATTACACAATCTAAATATCACCAAAAAAATCTATTAACAATAATATCACCAAACATGCATATTCAATAATAATATCACCAAAAAAATCTATTAACAGAAAAAAAAATCTAACATAATATGAACAAATTAATTACTACACATATCTAATCTAACAAAAAATCTAATTAATCTAACAAAAAAATCTAACATAATATGAACGAATTAATTACTACACATGTAATCTAACAAAAAAAAATCTAATCTAACAAAAAAAATCTATGAACTACATATCTAAATTACTACACATCTAACCTAACAAAAAAAATCTATGAACTACAAAAAGAATCTAAAAAATCTAACAAAAATAAAAAAATGCTCACGTCGGCGTCGAGCGGCGCGGGGCAGGGGGCGACAACGGGCTCGGGGCGGCGCGCAGGGCAGGGGCGACGAGGACAGCGGGCTCGGGGCGGCGACGGGGACGGCGGGCTCGGGGCGGCGCGGGGCCGGGGCGACGCCTAGCGACGACGTCGGGGCGGCATGGGCGCGCGATGACGGGGCGGCGCGGGACGCAGGCGGCGATGGGGGCGGCGACGACGTGCGCGGGCGACGACGGCGGGCTCGGGGCGGCGCGGGGCAGGGCTCGGTGGTGACGGCGACGAGGAGGAGAGGCGTCGGGGCGAGAAAGAGATGGGTCTTGGCGAAAACTGCTAAGTCCAGTATATATAGTAGAAGCATTGGTCCCGGTTGGTGGCTCCAACCGGTACTAATGCCACCTTTAGTCCCGGTTCGTGCCACCAACCGGGACCAAAGGCCTCTTTCAGCAGCGCAAAGGGCGGGAAACGAAGACCTTTGGTCCCGGTTTGTGGCTCCAACCGGGACTAACGATGAGCACTCGTCCCAGTTGGTCTAACCAACCGGGACCAAAGAGCAGCATTGGTACCGGTTGGTGCCATGAACCGGTACCAATGGACCCGTGTAACTACTTTTTTATTTTCTGCAGCTATTTTTTTGTTGATTCTTCCTGCAGCTGTTTTTTAGTCCCACCTCGCCAGGCGAGAGGCACTCACAGCTGTTTATAAGCCCTGAGTGCAGAGACGATGACGAAGAGGCTCAATGCTCCTGCACGTTGGTTAGCTTCAAGCCTTGAGGAATACGGTAGACTGCACAGAGCTATGTGCAGTGCAGTGGACACTATTCCAAAAGGCTTGAAGCAAATTAACGAGCATTGCGCCTCTTTTTTATTTTTAATGACTTATTACAACTCAGAAATAAAAAGAAAAAAATAAATGTAGCAGAAAAGAAAAAAAAACTATATAAAAAACCACTCAGAAATAAATAGAAGAAAAAATAATTTTGATTAACTTTACTAAAAAATAGCATAGATCAGATCTGTTCTGACCGTTGCAACCGGCGATGGTGGTCATCTCTTCAGTCAGAGGTGGTCGGCCTGAAGCTGGGTGTTTGGATCCTGGGATCCGCCATCTGGCACCAGCTGCGAGTCGGGGAGACGTAGTTGCCGGTGAAAACCGAGCTGACGGCGGGCGATGGCGGCGTTCCATATCGTTACCATGATGAAGGCATCATCGTGTGACTACCGTTGACCCACTCGCATTGCTCCGGGGGAAACCCTAGGATCTGGTGTTCCAGACCGGACGATGGCGGCACTGCGGTGTTGTTTCTCTCTTGGGAGCATTGTTTTGTGGAGCAGCGCTGGAAGTTAGGGGAAGGAGGTGGAGCGGCTTCTTCTTGCACGGAGCTTCGGTGGAGTTGTCAAGTCATGCCTGGCCGACAGGTGCTATGCTTGGTCATGCCTGGTCGGAGGTGCTACGCACGACAGATCCACCAAGGGATTCAAGCTGTGTCGGCTAGTGGTACTTGGCAGCATGGCGCTGAGGTGTATCAGTGGCGACCGTGACGTGTTCAGCTGTTTGCGCGGGACTAAAGATGAGCATTCGTCCCGGTTGTTCCAACCAACCGGGACCAAAGAGTGGCATTGGTACCGGTTGGTGCCATGAACCGGTACCAATGGACCCGTGTAACTACTTTTTTATTTTCTGCAGCTATTTTTTTGTTGATTCTTCCTGCAGCTGTTTTTTTAGTCCCACCTCGCCAAGCGAGAGGCACTCGCAGCTGTTTATAAGACCTGAGTGCAGAGACGATGACGAAGAGGCTCAATGCTCCTGCACGTTGGTTAGCTTCAAGCCTTGAGGAATACAGTAGACTGCACAGAGCTATATGCAGTGCAGTTGACACTATTCCGAAAGGCTTGAAGCAAATTAACGAGCATTGCGCCTCTTTTTTATTTTTAATGACTTATTACAACTCAGAAATAAAAAGAAAAAAATAAATTTAGCAGAACAGAAAAAAACTATATAAAAAACCACTCAGAAATAAATAGAAGAAAAAATAATTTTGATTAACTTTACTAAAAAAATAGCATAGATGCTTATTTTTAATGACTTATTACAACTCAGAAATAAAAACAAAAGAATAAATATAACAGAAAAGAAAAAATATAGAAAACTACTCAGAAATGAATAGAAGCAAAAAATAGTTGTGATTAACTGTACTAAAAAAGGAGCAAATATGCTTATTTTTAATGGCTTATTACAACTCAGAAATAAAAATAAAAAAAATAAATATAGCAGAAAAAGAAGAAAAACTATATAAAAAACTACTCAGAAATGAGGAGAGATGCGCTTATAGAGGAAATCCAACTTAAATTCATAACGAATTTCAGGAGAAATCCGTATGAATTTATGCTAAATTCCCTATATGAGGGCATCTATTTTCATTTTCAGAGGAGCTCTATAAGGTAGAGAGGGAGGGGCTTACAAACCGGTCCGGTTCCCCTTCGGTTGGCGAGGTGGGACTAAACTGTGGTCGCAACGAGGACCAACCCTTTAGTCCCGGTTGATGGCACGAACCTGGACTAATGGGCAGCCTTTGGTCCCGGTTCGAGCCACCAACCGGGACCAATTTAGGTGGGCCAGGAGCGAGGCCCATTGGTCCCAGTTTGTCCCACCAACCGGGACCAATAGGTCCAGACGAACCGGGACCAATGGCCCACGTGGCCCGGCCAGCCCCCGGGGCTCACGAACCGGGTCCGGTGCCCCCATTGGTCCCGATTCTGGATTGAACCGGGACTAATGGCCTGGACCGGCCCGGACCATTGGCCCCTTTTCTACTAGTGTTTCCTCCCCCGGGCGGGAGTAGGTTTCTCGGTTTGCATGCGGGTTTAACGGAGGGGTTTGATGGAGGCGAGGAGGCGTGTTCAGTCGGGCGTGCAGTGGACGGCGCAGTACTATTCGATTTGACAACTACAACTAGTATATTATAAAAAACAAAGAAGAGTAGTAGTGATAGAGATAAGAATAGAGACTAGGGAGGAGCACCATCTACTGCTTCATGGGCTACTCCTGCGCTGCATTCGGCGGCCGCAATGTCCCCTACAGCCACTCCCTCCTGCGCTCCATTCGGCGGGCGCTGTTAACATTTGGGAAGTGCACTCTCGCGACTGCTAGCAGCAACGACTTCACCGATGACGACTTCTTCCCCGACCTCGGCAGCCTCTTCCTCAACGAAATGGGCAACAACCTCAACGCCAATGGTGCTACTCCCGTTGCACCGTATGTGTTTTTGTCCTTCCTGTTCGAAATTGTGGTAGAATTCATGTTTCTATTCTGTGTCCTAGACTCGATCTGCTCATCTACTATGCTAGTCCGCGTGATTAGTTCAATCTCTGTTATAGCCGTCATGATTTATATTGTAGTAAATCTCGTAGTAACTTGCTCATATATTCAATTGGCGAACGTCCCCAACCACTAGTAGAAAAAGGGTCAAATCTGTGACACATTAGTCCCGGTGTGCATTTGAGCCGACACTAATGTGTCCATTAGTGCCAATTCAAATGGCTAGGCGGGAGGAGTTCTTTAGTACCGGTTCATTGCGAATCTTTAGTACCGGTTCGTGCCACGAACCGGTACTAAAGATGCTGGGGCCCGGCCAGCACCTTTAGTACCGGTTCATGGCACGAACCGGTAGTAAAGAGGTTGTGGCGGGCTATTTTTAGTCCCACCTCGCTCCCCTAGCTAGATTTTTACCACCTTAAATATGTTACTTCTCAAACTATTACAACCATTTGGTCTTCACTGAACTCTATGTGCATAATTTGTGGACTCAATATGAGTCTTCACCGGTTTTTAAACCGTTGAGGACTCATATTGACAATTCAGATTGTACACAAAAAGATCATTCATAATCAATGTATTTTTGATGTATATTTTTACATGTTTAAGCCCTCACTCTCTCCACTCACTCGGTCTCCCCCTCAATCCCCCGTGCCGGTCCCCCGCACTTCATGTACAAACTGGACAATCTCTTTCGGAGTATCAGGGTTTCGGACGAGAACTCATCTGTTACACGGGCACCTCATTTTTTTAACTTATTTGAACTCCAGACTTTTTTTGAGCCGGCATTATGCGGCATTCTAAGCGACGTCATCAATTTCCAACACGTTCTGACATCATTTGTTGTTTTTCAGTCACCGATTTGTTTAGATCAGAGCTAAATGACCGTGAAACAATAAATCACAACAAAACGAATTCTGAAAATGTTGCAACTTGGCATGGTATCGTCATTTCACCCGCATAGCATGTGCTAAAGAGTAGAGAGGGTCACGGCAAAAACTGGACGCACTTCGTGTACAAACTGTACAATCTCTTTTGGAGTATCAGGGTTTCGGACGAGAACTCATCTGTTACATGGGCACTTCATTTTTTTAAACTTATTTGAACTCCAGACTTTTTTTTAGCCGGCATTATGCAGCATTCAAAGCGACATCATCAATTTCCAACACGTTCTGACATCGTTTGCTGTTTTTCAGTCATTTACCAATTTGTTTAGAGAGCTAAATGACCGTGAAACAGTAAATCACAACAAAACGAACTCTAAAAATGTTGAAACTTTTTGGCATGGTATCATCATTTCACCCGCATAGCATGTGTGAAAGAGTAGAGAGGGTCACGGCAAAAACTGGACGCAATTCGTGTACAAACTGGACAATCTCATTCGGAGTATCAGGGTTTCGGACGAGAACTCATCTGTTACACGGGCACTTCATTTTTTTAACTTATTTGAACTCTAGACTTTTTTTGAGCCGGCATTATGCAGCATTCGAAGCGACGTCATCAATTTCCAACACGTTCTGACATCAGAAATAAATAGAAGAAAAAAATAAACCAGAAAAGAAAACTATATAAAAAAATTACTCAAATAAATAGAAGAAAATAAATAATGCAGAAAAGAAAAAAAACTATATAAAGCCAAAATATTCACAAAGAAACTAAATACATCAAAAAAACTACTCAGAAATAAATAGAAGAAAAAAAGCAGAAAAGAAAAAACTATATAAAAAATTACTCAAAAATAAATAGAAGAAAATAAATAATGCAGAAAAGAAAAAACTATATAAAAAATGTTGGGGCGCTGCCCGGTGGGCCTGCCAGACCTATGTTGTGCAAATTCAGGCCCAGAAGGGACGACAGGCTCACAGGGCAGCGCGCCATAGTTAGGCCCAAAAGCCTGCTATATAGAGGAGTTCGAAAGGGCAGTCGCGGCTGGGTTTACAAACCAGTGCGGCTGCCCTTCGCTCGGCAAGGTGGGACTAAACATAGTGCACCGCGGGTGGCAGCGCACGACCATTAGTACCGGTTGGTGGCACCAACCTGTACTAATGGGTTGACCTTTAGTACCGGTTGGAGCCACCAACCGATACTAAAGGCCCTCGTTTCCCGCCGCTTGGCCTGGCCAAAATTGTCCTTTAGTACCGGTTGGTGGCTCCAACCCGTACTAAAGGCCCCTCCAATATATACGGCACTTACGAAAATTCAGTTCCATCATCGACCACTTCTCCACTTCTCCCGCGACATCGCCGCGCCGCCGCCGCGCCGTCGCCCCCACCGCCCTCGCCGTGCGCCCTCGACCCCCCCGCCCGTCGTCGCCGTCCCCGTCGTCGGCGTCTCGCGCCATCACCCCATACTACGTCGCCGTCTCGATCGCGTCGTCGATCGCCCCCGGCCCGCCGCCGTCGTCGCGTCGTCCTCGTCGCCGCCCGTACGCCGCCGCCCGTACGCCGCCGCACCCATGCCCGCTCGTACCCACACACACACACACACACGTACACACACACATACAAACACACTACACACACATGTACACACGCATACACACACAGTACTACTCACACACACACACATATTTTTTTACTTATTTTCTGTTTTCTATTGTTTAGATTAATGTTAGATGAATTTCGTAGATAAGAATGTTAGAATGATAATGTTTGATGAATTAGATAGAAAAGTTGTTAAATATTAATGTCAATTGTTTGCTACATGAATATAGAACTAGTTTATTTTTAGTAAATGCTTAGTTGAACTAGTTGAATTAATACAACTAGTTTATTTTTAGTAAGAAAATTTAGGTATATGAGATTATTTGAACTAGTTGAATTAATATAACTAGTTTATTTTTATTAAATGCTTAGTTGAACTAGTTGAATTAATAAAACTAGTTTATTTTTAGTAAGAAAATTTAGGTATATGAGATTATTTGAACTAGTTGAATTAATATAATTAGTTTATTTTTATTAGTAAATGCTTAGTTGCACTAGTTGAATTAATAGAACTAGTTTATTTTTAGTAAGAAAATTTAGGTATATGAGATTATTTGAACTAGTTGAATTAATATAACTAGTTTATTTTTAGTAAATGCTTAGTTGAACTAGTTGAATTAATAGAACTAGTTTATTTTTAGTAAGAAAATTTAGGTATATGAGATTATTTGAACTAGTATAATTAAATAACTAGTTTATTTTTATTAGTAAATGCTTAGTTGAACTAGTTGAATTAATATAACTAGTTTATTTTTATTAAGAAAATTTATATATATGAGATTTGATGATCTAATTAAAATTTATTTATATGATATTTTAATAGAACTAGTTTAATTTAGTAAGAAAATTAATAGAACAAGTTTATTTTTAGTAAAAGCTTAGTTGAATTAGTTGAATTAACAGAACTAGTTGAATTAATAGAAGTAGTTGAATCAATTGAATTAATAGAATTAGTAAGTGTTTAATGTTTTACCTATATAAACATAGGAAATGTCGTCTGACGACGAAAAAGATTTCATTATGTGCGAATACAGTGAGGACCAGCGCGGCCTGTGCGACAAAAATTTTCTTGTTGATGATAGGCGATTCAGCATCAAGCTGGATGAGACCTTCGAATTCAATACAGTAAGTCACAATGACAAGTCTTTTTTCGTAATTAAGCATAACTTATATATGCTTCATTTGCTTCAACTTATAATTTTTAATTTTCACTATTCTACTAGCGCATCCCCTGCCATGCAAGAATTTTTGTCTTGGATAAGATACGTTTCAATGTTATGGAAACTATGGAGGTAAAGAGAGTTTACCTGAAAACTGAGCATGGTTATACTTTCAACGTCAAAGTATACAATGCAGACACGTACACCTATTTTGAATGCAAAACTTGGCAAGCACTATGCAAGGCTTATGCATTTGAGCCTGATATGGTTATCACCTTTGATATTCGTACGGAAGATGATATTGAAGGTAATAGAGACATCTGGGTCGATGTGCATATGCCTCTAGTTCTACCATTATGTGAGTTCTTCTCAACCATATTTATGTCTTTGATATTGTTTATTCAAAAATAGTTGACAACAAATTTCTATTGACAGCTTATTTCCATTCAAGGAAACATGTCCGGCGCTTGGTAGACAGGACCTACTACTGTCCCGGAGCTGAACTTAACTGCGAGGAGATAAGTCATTATGTTTCATGGCTTGAGGATCTTCATACTATCAAGACAAATTTTCTTCCTGCACTTAAAAATGTTAGTACTCAAAACGTGCGACCAATAGTGGTCGTATTGAGCTATGGTCACATCTATTTAGGAATGATGGTAAGATTTTTACTATTTATGCTCATCCCATCTTTTGCATACATAATGTTTTGCTAAACTTTCATTGCTAAGTATATAAATTACTACACGATGTTCTTCAACAGGGACTCCCAATGACAGTTGTGCCTCAGTGGATCAAGACTAAAGGTCGCATGTCAATTGTTAGCTTACGACCAAGATATCCTACATTGCACATGAGTGCATTCAGGATTTCTAGAAGCGATGAATGCTTAATAGTGAAAGATTGGAGGAAAATTGTTAACGATCGCAGAGAAGTACTAGGGGGGAGCAATGAGAAGCGGAGCCCACGATTAGGAGACAGGTTCATCTGCATGCTCCAGTATGATGAATCGGGGAGCTATACATGTTCTATGCTATTTTACCTGAGAGAGAGCAGCAGGAGTGATTTAGCTAGTTCATACTCTTAGTACGTAGTTGTCCTCTCATGTCCGTGTTCTTTATCCTGAACTTAATATCAAAGAGTGATTTGCTTTTTGGTGTTATGAACGCTTACAATATCATGACCATCATGTTGAACTCGATGATATTTTTGCTTCTGGTACAAGTGAATGTTTCTTCTTTAAGCTAGTGTTGGTGGCGATTATATAGCGGTAATGACTATGATGATTAAATAGTGATAATGACGACTATGATGATTTTTAGCTAGCTAGTATACTGATGTTGATGATATGATGCAAGAGTTTTTATATTAATATGATGATGATGATGATGATGAGTTATTATATCATTTAATGAAAGAAACCGCAAATTAGTTTCAGCTGGATGGATCCTAGCTAAGTGATCAAGTATATGCCATATCCATATTATACTTGATCACCTAATTAGGTCAGCAAGTATAGTATAATATGGATATGGCATATACTTGATCAATTAGGTGATCAAGTATAGTATAATATGTGAGGGAGTCCTGGACTAGGGGGTGTCCGGACAGCCGGACTATCATCGTCCGCCGGACTCCAAGACTACGAAGATACAAGATTGAAGACACCGTCCCGTGTCTGGATGGGACTTTCCTTGGCGTGGAAGGCAAGCTTGGCGATACGGATATGTAGATATCCTACCATTTTAACCGACTCTGTGTAACCATAGCCCTCTCCGGTGTCTATATAAACCGGAGGGCTTTAGTCCGTAGGACACAACATCCATTACAACAATCATACCATAGGCTAGCTTCTAGGGTTTAGCCTCCTTGATCTCGTGGTAGATCCACTCTTATAATGCACATCATCAATATTAATCACACAGGACGTAGGGTTTTACCTCCATCAAGAGGGCCCGAACCTAGGTAAAACATCGTGTCCCTCGTCTCCTGTTACCATCCGCCTAGACGCACAGTTCGGGACCCCCTACCCGAGATCCGCCGGTTTTGACACCGACATTGGTGCTTTCATAGAGAGTTCCTCTGTGCCGTCGCCGATAGGAAGGATGCCTCCACCCGTCTTCAAGGACGGTATTTTCGCCAAAGGGGCCTTGGCCGCCGGCCAAACTATTCGGCTAGGTGGTTTTCTTATGACCGCCTGTCCGGCCACCGCTTCGACAATGACTTCTCAAGTCGTCAAAAGCTATCTTCACGTCAGCTCGGAATTTGCCGAGCGGCTGGATCCGATAGAGCTTTCGTCTGTCAACGAGCTCTTGGATCGCATCGCCGCCCTGGGAGTTGCTACGGACTACAATCAGATTGGGCTTAAAACCGATCTGAGAGAGATTAACTCTCCCCAGGTCACCCACCACGTCGCAGTGGTAGAGGAACAATCCAGCGACTCTTCTCCTGTATTGAAAACTAGTCATGTCCGGGCTCCCGAACCCTCCATGCCGGATTCCCGCGGAGGGATGGACTTCGGTCAAGCACTGAACCTAAAGTCAGGCATCGGACCGGACTCGTTGGATAATGTCCAGCAATCCAAGCTTCCAAATTTGGAAACTTCACGGCCTTCAAGCCTTGAGATGGGTAGGGTTCCGGACTTTATTCCACCCACCCGCCCAGACATATGCGATCTATCTCTAATAGGGCAAGAGCCCGCTGAAACAGTACATCACTAGTAGGCCAGATTCCTCCTTTTTATGGACAGGATAAAGGACTACCGAGAGGAAAACGCAATCTCAATTTTTTGCAATAATTGCACAGACAAGGGAATATTGAACGCCATCAGCCGTCGTGAAATCACTCGCCGACCTGGCGTCCATAGTACGAAAGTACTGTGCGATGGAGAGTTTCCAGAAAACCGAAAACCAGTTTTGGGACAATCCGGCCCCGAATACAACCCTAGTCTGCAACAAAAGGGTGCATTACACTCAGGCCCCAGATACAAAAACCAAAAAGCAAAAACCCCATAGAGGGCACGGAACCGTACTGGAGGGATGGCTTAACGGACCCTGTAAAATTCACAGTACAGAGGGCGCCGTCCCAACACATAGCCTTCGAGCATGTTGGATATTACGGCAAGTGGCCAAAAGTGGCGAGGAGCTTCTAGCCCTGGAAAACCACTCCAACAACACCGGTACGGTATCAACAGTCTTCAAGACCTTCGCATCAAATAATACGCGGAAACGAACAATCCGCGGCCTCGCCGAAGTCTACCAAGTAGCAACAACAAATCCATGGAGCGACACAGCCATCACCTTCAACGCCAGCGACAAACCTAAATTCCGAACAGCCCGAGCACCAGCCGCACTAGTGCTTAGTCCAATAGTGGACGGCTTTCGACTTACAAAGGTCCTCATGGATGGCGGCAGCGGACTAAACCTCATCTATGAGGAAACTCTTCTAAAAAGGCAAATAGACTGGAGCCGCATTGAGCGGAGCAGCACAACATTCAGAGGAATAATCCCTAGCCGGGAAGCGCGCTGCACCGGAAAAATCACACTCGATCTGGTGTTCGGCTCGCCGGACAATTACAGATCCGAAGAAGTCACGTTCCAAGTGGCCCCGTTCAACAGCGGATATCACGCTATATTAGGACGAGAGGCATTCACAATTTTTCAAGCCTTACCCCATTACGGGTACATGAAGCTCAAAATGCCTGGGCCCGGCGGAATAATCACTCTCGTTAGTGATCCGTACATAGCACTCCGCGCCAAAAACAAGACAGCCGCATTAGCCCTGGAGGCACTCCCTGAAGCCCTAGCGGCAGAAGAACTCACCGCGCTACTCTCTACGGTGAATAGGGATGATGTGATACTTGATGAGAGATCCAAGTCCACCTCCTTTAAACCAGCAGATGAAATAATAAAATTCCAGTTCCATCCAACGGACCCGACAAAGACGGCTTCCATCGGGGCACAGTTGAACCCTGATGTATACGCCGCACTGCGAAAATTCCTTCGGGAAAATTGGGACATTTTCGCCTGGCACCCTTCGGATATGCCCGGAATCCCACACAGATTGGCAGAACACAGCCTAAACATCCTAAAAGGATTCAAGCCAGTCAAACAGGCTCTTCGACGATTTTCCGAACCTAAAAGACAGCCAATGGGAGAAGAGCTAGCCAAACTATTGGAAGTCGGATTCATCAGAGATATCAAACACCCGGATTGGCTAGCAAACATTGTAATGGTACCAAAGAAGGACAAATCATGGCGCCTATGTGTCGATTTTAAAGACCTCAACAAGGCCTGCCCAAAGGATCCCTTCCCCCTCCCCCGCATCGACCAGATAATCGACGCTACCGCAGGACACGATTCACTGTGTTTCCTCGACGCATACTCCGGCTATCATCAAATCAAGATGGCGGAAGCAGACCAAGCCGCAACGGCATTCATCACTCCATATGGACCATTCTACTTCAACACGATGCCCTTCGGACTCAAAAACGCCGGCGCAACATATCAGCGCATGATTCAAACATGTGTGGCCACCCAGATCGGCAAAACAGTAGAGGCATACGTAGACGACGTAGTCGTCAAAACCAAACACGTCGAAACTTTAGTAGACGACTTGAGGTTCACATTCGACAACCTCAGAGAATATGACATCAAGCTGAATCCGAAAAAATGCATTTTCGGCGTACCAGCCGGAAAGCTGTTGGGCTTCATTGTATCCGGTAGAGGAATTGAAGCAAACCCGGCCAAGATCCGAGCTCTGTCAGAGCTGGATATTCCAAAAGACCTCAAACAGATAAAAAATTGACTGGATGCGTGGCGGCTTTAAGCAGCTTTATCTCCCGCTTAGGAGAAAAGGCATTGCCCCTCTATCGCCTCCTTAGGCGCATCGAACACTTCGAGTGGACGGATGCTGCCACTGCCGGACTCGAAGAAATAAAGGCCATATTAGCAACAAATCCAGTCCTGGCTGCGCCCAACCTGGGAGAACCAATGCTGTTATACATCGCGGCAACACATCAAGTTGTAAGCGCGGTACTCATCGTCGAACGAGAGACAGAAGGGCATAAATTCCCTCTTCAAAAACCAGTGTACTACGTCTCCACTGTGTTAACCCCCTGCAAGTCCCATTACCCGCACTATCAAAAGATAGCGTATGCGGTGTTCATGGCATCCCAGAAGCTCCGACACTACTTTCAAGAGTGTTCGATAATGGTGGCCTCCGAAGTACCACTCAACGACATTATAAACAACCGCGACACGACGGGCAGGATTGCAAAATGGGCCATTGAGCTCTTACCATTCGATATAACTTACAAACCTCGGCGATCTATAAAGTCACAAGTTTTGGCTGACTTTGTTGCTGAATGGACCGAAGCCGAACTCCCTAAAGAGTATGGCGCATACTCCAATTGGATTATGCACTTTGACGGCTCTAAAATGTTGGCCAGATTGGGGGCTGGCGTCGTATTGACGTCCCCAACCGGGGACACAGTCCAATACGTACTTCAGATAATATACACGGACTCCAACAACGTAGCCGAATACGAGGCCCTTTTACATGGCCTCCGGATGGCAATCTCCATGGGCATTCAATGCCTAGAGGTGCGCGGGGATTCAAACCTTGCGATATCCTAGATAAATGGAGACTTTGACGCCAAGGATCCGAAAATGGCAGCATATCGCAATGCTGTCCTAAAAATGTCAGCTCGTTTTGAAGGACTTGAATTCCATCACGTAGCCCGAGATAATAACCAAGCAGCCGACGTACTGGCACGCATCAGCGCAAAACGTGACGCTGTCCCTCCAAACATCTTCCTGGAACGGCTCTTCAAGCCATCCGTACTATGGGAAGAGGAGTCCGGAAACGACAAACTGGAAAAAACCACGCCAACCGGCGATTCAGCCGATGACATAACACCTTCGGCCCACGACATAATGGCAGTAATCGCCCCGTGGACAGAACCATTCCTAGCCTACTTGCTTAGGCAGGAACTTCCCGAAGACCAAAATGAGGCCCGCTGCATAGTCCGGTGATCTAAAGCCTACAAGGTCCATGAGGGAGAACTTTATAAGAAAAGCACAACCGGAGTCCTTCAAAGGTGTATCTCTGAAGATGAAGGGCGAAATCTCCTGGCTGAAATTCATGCCGGACTAGGATCGGTTGTCAGCTCTTTGCTAATCAGAGCCATATGCCACCCACCGCCCTCAAAACTATACCCATTACCTGGCCGTTCGCGGTCTGGGGGCTTGACATGGTTGGACCCCTTAAAGGGGAACCCACAAGCAAAGGTACCTATTGGTCATGGTGGACAAATTCACCAAATGGATAGAGGCCAAACCAGTCAAAACGGCAGAGTCCAGACCAGTGATAGACTTCATATCCGGGGTAGTACACCTTTATGGAGTCCCCCACAGCATCATCATCGATAACGGCACGAACTTCATGGCCGACGAGGTTAAGTCATGGTGCAAAAACATGGGCATTAAGCTCGATTACGCTTCACTCTATCATCCTCAAACCAACGGTCAAGTGGAATGAGCAAATGGTCTAATAATGAGCGGCATTAAACCCAGACTAGTGCGGTCACTTACGAAATCTGACACGCACTAGGTAGAGGAGCTCGACTCCGTACTCTAGGGGCTGCGGACAACACCCAACCGTACTACCGGATTCACACCATTTTTATGGTATACGGTGCAGAGGCAGTTCTGCCCTGCGACATTATTCATGACTCACCTCGAGTGCGCATGTATGAAGAAAGAGAAGCCGAGTTGGATCGGCAGGAGAGCTTGGACGCATTGGAGGAAGAACGCGACGTCGCCAAGGCTTGTTCCGCATTCTATCAGCAGCAGGCTCGAAGATATCAAAGCAGAGAAGTACGGGCCAAGACTTACAACGTTGGCGAACTAGTTCTGCGCCTGCCGGACAAGAAAAAGGACAAGCTCAAGCCCAAATGGGAGGGCCCCTTCATTACAGATCAAGTCCTGACCGGCGGAGCGTACCGTCTACAAAATGCATCGGACAACCGACTCGAGCCGAACCCATGGAATGCAGCCCGCCTACGAAGATTCTATGCCTAGCGCTGGACTAAGAGTTCGTCCCCTTCCCCCGTCCAAATTTTTACACTTCAGCTATCTTTTGTTTCTCTTTCTTCTCTTAACCCTTTTCCTAAAAAGCCCTTAAGGGCCTACTTGCGCATTGTTCGCACATACTTGATGTGCCATCCGCACTCATTATACCTGGGGGCTTCTTTTCCAGAAGCTCAATTATAAGGGCTTTATGCCCAGCACATGTGTCAACCTTCCACATGTACCTTTTACTCACCATTATATGCATCGATATGACTTAAGTTTTGGCCAAGCTGGGTTGCCTGGCTCCTGTGCTTACCCCTACGTTCCCGATTGTTCGGCTAGGAGGTAAAGGGAGCACCTCTGCGATTGTTACTGCCGGGTCAGCCGGATGTGTACCTTAGACTGGGTGAAGCCGAAAGCTAGCATTCTTAAGGGAATATTCGGTCGGTGATTTGAAAGATGATTTTTACCTACTTATTTATCTGCCCCCAGATGTTTTTCTGCTTTTTTCACAGTCCGGACATGCACTTTAGGGCATGCCTCCCAGGGAAAGGAACCCTTAACGGAACTATTCTCCCTGGAAGATGTTTCTTACTAACCATGTATTATAACATAACTAGTTGGGCACTTGTCTGATAAAGCACTAATGACCCCTACGCCTGGTCTCCATGCATACCCCGGTTGTTCCATAACCGAGAAGGTATTCAGACACACTCCGGACTCTAGGGTCCCGAGGTTGGAGCGAAAAGGTCGGCAAAGACAAACGATCTACAATCCGGCTAGAAGGCATTTCACATGTCATTTAAAATACATCGTCAAATCTACTGACTGTATTCCTCCTCAATCCCGTCTAACAGGCTGTCTAATTTACAGTCCCGTTGGGAAAATTTAGCGGCCAACTCTACTTGGCCGTATACTAAACTCACAGGGATCTCCTTCCCATCGGGCCCCACAGGTCCGACCTCGGCCATGTGGTTGGGATCCGCCTTCTTGTACCGCGTCTTCACCATGGCCCAAGCCTCCCTGGCACCTTGGCGGCAGGCCGAAATCTTCCATAAACGTAAGCGTTGCCGCACTCCCTGAAGCTTCTCCGCAAACTCCCCAAGGCCCTCGGGTAGGGAGAGGGCTGGCCATAAAGCCTGGACGACGCCGCTCATTGCCTGTCGAACTCGTTCGAGCAGCTGCAACAGCTCGGGAAGTTGATCACCCGTTGATACGGGCATCTCCTCCGCAGGGCAACCTGTGAGTATACCTACAAGACATATTTTGTCAATTGACTTCCTTGCCGAACTCTTCTTTTCAAAGGAGTCCGCTCAAGCACTTACTATAGATGCCGCGACGAAGCCGCTGATTCTCCTTAATGGAGCCGGACAGCTCGGCCCGAACGCCTTTCAGCTCTTCTCTAAGCTGGGCGTGGGCATCTTGGAGCTTGTTCCTTTCTTGCTGCACTCTATTCAGCACCCTCTCGCCGGTCTTTAGCTGGCGCAGTAGTTCCTGCTTGTCCGGATCTTGTCCGGCAGCACCTGCAATGTCATTATTAGACTTGCGTGCACGCCGCACAGCGCTTATATTTTTTTTTAAAAAAATGTGTTACCAGGAGGGGCTTCTGTGTTTCCTCCTGCGGCAGCAAGTGCGGCCTCAAGTTGGGCCTTGCACTCTTGCAGCTCCTGAGACAGTTGGGTATTCTTCTCGGTAAGATCCTGCATTTCAAATGATCCTTAAATCAGTTAACATAACTACTTTAAGTCTCGGGGGCTAGTGGCATATATAACTGTTAAATTCTTTTACCCGTATGTCTTTCACATACTGCTCCGTGGCTCTGGTAAAACCATCTTGAGCAGCACGGAGGTGCGCGTCCCCCGCGTTAAAGGCATTCAACGCCTCAGGGGAGAAGCACGCGTCACGAAATACTGTCCGGCGGCGCCTATGGTTCATGGCGCTCTCCACCTCAGACTTGGTGGCGGACAACCTGTCGGCATCCTCCGTTGGAGGAGTGTCCGGCTCGCGCCCTGCACTCGCCTCCCCCTCCAGACCAGGTGCTGGAGCCTGGCTGGTAGAGGTTGGATTGGCAGCCTCCACGCCCGCAGTCCGGCGGGCGCTTTTTCTCCTATAAAAAGCCATGAGCACTCAAACGTTTCCTAGGAATGTTGCTCCAAATAATGAACTGTGAGCTATACCTTTGCGGCGACGTTTCAGCCCGCGCCGCGCTCCTCTTCCGCCTACTGGTCCAGACTGGCCTTTGTTGGTCAGCTGCCGCGGGCTCGGCTTCCCGCCTTGAAGGAGCTTCCTGCAAAACACCATCGTACGCGAAGGTCAGAAATGAGCAAGGAAGAGATAATGGTGTCAGGACTTCCGTCACAATCACCTGGGAAGCCGGATATAGTCTGGGGTAGTCAGCCGTAATGGCGACTAAAGCATTATCCATGCTGAGCTGGTGGAACACCCCATCGATTAGCTCCACCTCAATATCCGGATCCTCTTCGGAGGCCGGATCCTGGGATCTCTCTGGATCCTCGGGTTGCGGAGATAGACTTATCATGTCCTCCACAATCCGACGCAGTTCCTGCGTCGAAGACATAATATAAGAAGGTTAAACTTTGAAAGCATGGGTCGGGCCCTTAAAGTGTTCGCTTACCCAACGCCGAGGGTTATTCATGGAGAACCCATTCAACGGGTTCGTCTGAAGGAAGTCCTCCTTCTCCCCCTTGTACAGGCCAGGCAGGATCTGCACCAGATCCTCGGCCGAATCCGGTCCTTTGCGGCCATGACGGGTGGCATCGTCTTCCCCGTTGAAATCCCACATGGGGTGGCCCCTGTATTGCAGTGGCTACACCCCCCGCGTAATGCATGTTGCCATGACTCCAATCATGGTCAACCCGGAATGGGCCAGTAATCTTATTCGGCCCATCAGATAATGGACGCTCTTGTCTTCCTCCAGTTGGGGGCTCCGCGAGCGCCAACTAAGGTGTTTCTTCAGAGGAGCAGTAGTGAACTCCGGGAGGCCGATCCGAACAGGGTCCGGCAGCGGAGCGTCTTCTATATAAAACCATTCCGAAGGCCAGTCTTCGGACGCCTTCTTAGGGGTTCCGGACGGATATCCGGTCCCGGCAATGCGCCATATTTCGGCGCCGCCCACTTGATATATGGACCCCTGTGAGAACGGGGTACGAGGCAGAACAACCTCTTCCACAGTGCAAAATGGGGCTCGATGCCTAGAAATAGCTCGCAAAGAGCTACGTAACCTGCGATATGCAGGATAGAGGTGGGTGTAAGGTGATGGAGCTGGAGTCCGTAGAACTCCAGGAGCCTGCGGAGGAATGGATGTATAGGAAATCCGAGTCCCCTTATCAGATAGGGGACGAAGCATACCCGCTCCCCTTTGTTGGGACTTGGGGTAGCCTCCTCTTGCTTCCCACCTTGGTAGGTGGCCAACCCGGCTCGAACCGGGACCATGAAGGCCGGAGGGAGATATCCCTCTGCTTGGAGCTTCCCCAGCTCGTTGTGCGGAACAGAGAATCTCCTCCAATCTCCTGGCAGAGGGCTGGGAGCGCGAGAAGAGGAGCCGCGTCGACGGTCCATGATGGAATGGATTCTGGGTCAAAAGCGCTCCGATGAGTATTCGCAGGAAGGAAGATGGTGTGATTTGGATCTGGATTCTTGCCTCTCTTATAGGCAGATTATTTGCACAGCTAGGGGGTAAAACATAAAAGATACCCTAGCTTTTCGCATTCGTGCAACGCGTGGAAGAAGGCCATTATTGGGCGTAGAAGCCAAGAAGCGCAACATTGGTAAGAAAGCCGGACACTGTTCGGCAGGTACATGGAACATAAAAGGAGAACCTGCCTTGCAGCGCCGAAGACTATATACACGCTGGACTTATCATCATTGAAGCCTGGTTCGGGGGCTACTAAGGGAGTCCTGGACTAGGGGGTGTCCGGACAGCCGGACTATCATCGTCCGCCGGACTCCAAGACTATGAAGATACAAGATTGAAGACTCCGTCCCGTGTCCGGATGGGACTTTCCTTGGCGTGGAAGGCAAGCTTGGCGATACGGATATGTAGATCTCCTACCATTGTAACCGACTCTGTGTAACCCTAGCCCTCTCCGGTGTCTATATAAACCGGAGGGCTTTAGTCCGTAGGACACAACATCCATTACAACAATCATACCATAGGCTAGCTTCTAGGGTTTAGCCTCCTTGATCTCGTGGTAGATCCACTCTTGTAATACACATCATCAATATTAATCAAGCAGGACGTAGGGTTTTACCTCCATCAAGAGGGCCCGAACCTGGGTAAAACATCGTGTCCCTCGTCTCCTGTTACCATCCGCCTAGACGCACAGTTCGGGACCCCCTACCCAAGATCCGCCGGTTTTGACACCGACAATATGGATATGGCATATACTTGATCACTTAGCTATAGCTAGGATCCACATGCATATCCAGTCGAAACTAATCTGCGGTACTTTCACCTAATGATTTAACAACTCATTATAATGTAAAACAATCACTAAATTAAATTGAAATCAGAAAATTAAAGGAAAAATAAAAAAACAAAACACACCCAAACATTTAGTACCGGTTGGTATTACCAACCGATACTAAAGCCCTACACACACCCGGGCCTGGCTCGTGCCACGTGGTGGCACTTTAGCGCCGGTTCATGACGAACCGGTACTAAGGGGGGGGGGGCTTCTTTAGTCCCCACTCTTTAGTGCTGGTTGCCGAACTGGTACTAAAGGTCGTTACGAACCGGCGCTAAAGCCCGGTTCTGCAGTAATGTACAGCCACTCCCTTCTCATGGACGGCCTGGTCGATGCCTCCAAGGAGCCCTTCGTCTACTGCTACGAGTGCCCGGTGCCGTTTTGGGACTCGCCGGCAGACATCGTGCATCACCTGACGCAGGCGTGCGGCGATCACTACTTGCCCTTGGCGAAGAACATCAAGTACGAGACGTGCTACCCGTTCACCGTGCCGGATTCGCTGGAGGATCAGCGCCGCCTGCTAGTCTCGGAGGAGGACGGCAGCGTCTTCCTCTTGATCGTGGCCACCGGCGAGGCCCGCGCAGGCCGTCGCCACATCTCTGTAGTGTGCGTCAGGGGCGACGCCGCAGACGCTTACACTGACACGAGGCAGATGTACGAGTGCGTGCTCACTATTACTACCCCTCGGAGGTACGTGGGCGGCAACACTGGCTACGTCAAGCTGACTTGGACTCTGCCGAGCTGGGACCTTCCCGCAGATGTGGACATGGAAGACGCATGGTATTATTTGACCCCCAACAATGTGCATGGGGACTCCAAGGAGGTTCACCTGGACATCTGCATTACTAAGTTAAATGTTGATCATTATTCTTCGCTCAATGTAATCTGCTGTCTAAGCATGTGGAGACTTCCATGCATGATCTTGCTCTATTGGAGTATCGCGCATGAATAAAATTGTATCCATTTATGGTTTAGTCTAGAATCTTCCATGTATGAATTTGTACTACAGTACTAGTGAAAGACTTATGATGAACCATTTCCTGCAAAGCACAATAAGAGTTATTTCTTCACAAGTTTTCGATGTAGGTTGAACAGTTGAACGCTTTTGTTTGCAAAAGATACTTTCTTTTATCTATTTCACCCGGATGTTTCTGAGCTCTAGAGACGAAATAATATTCAAAGAAACCTATCGATACCTGTTACACATGAGATGACCCCCACATCCTTTGTCAAAATAAACAACTCCCCGATCAATGCATTTCACTCTTCCGTGCAATGCACGGGCACCTTACTACTATAGATTAGTATGACCAAAAAATGAACTAACATTATATATTGTACGATAATGATGATGCATGTCACCTAAAATTATATCATTGAAAACTATGTTCACATACGATATTGTTTTTGTTGACATGCACTAACATTTTGTCAGTTAAACCTTCAGTCAAATTCAATGGGGGATAAACCACGACCGATGTTGAATCGGGACTAATGGGGGCATTAGTCCCGGTTCGTGAGCCCAGGGGGCCGGCCGGGCCACGTGGGCCATTTGTCCCGGTTCGTCTGGACCTTTTAGTCTCGGTTGGTGCCACGAACCGGGACTAAAGGGTGCGATGCCCATTAGTACCGGTTCGAGCCACGAACCAGTACTAATGGGGTTTGAGGCATTAGTACCGGTTCATGGCACCAACCGGTACTAAATGTCCCATTTTCAAACTCTACCCCCCCCCCCCCCCCCCCCCCCCCGCGGATCGTCTTTTCAGTTTTTAAAAAAATAAAAGAAAATGATGGAAATGTCAAAAAAATAAAAGAAAATAAGTTTCCCATGTGATAGGTGGTCTAGTTGTTGGGAAAATTTACAAATATGAATTTCGACTTTATTTGCAAAATCTCTCTAGAATATAGTAAAATGGGTATAACTTTTGCATACTAACTCGGATGAAAAAGTAAAATCATCTACTCGAAAAGTTACATCCAAACTAATGGTCAAACTATGGAAAAAATCGAAAAAATTTCAAACTATGGTCAAATAATGGTCAAACTAATTATTCTAGAATATTAGTGTTACTAAATAATTATTTCAGTTATTTTGAATTTTGGTCAAATCTGGTCAAACTATGGTCAAACCGTGGTCAAACAATGGTCATACAATGGTCAAACTAATTATTCTAGAATATCAGTCGTACTAAATAATTATTGTTTTTTAAAACAATAGTTTCAAACTCAAACAATGAAATGTGTCACTTCATGCTCAAGCAAAATTCCTGAGGGTTAATAGGATTGACATCTTACTATTGTCAGGAAAACAACAAGTGCAGACTTGAAAACGAGGGAGAATAGAACCCGGAAGTTAAGCGTGCTCAGGCTGGCGGAGTGGGAAGATGGGTGACCGTTCGGGAAGTTAGATGATTTGGAATGATGAGGGGTGATTAGAGATTAGAGGATAAATTGATCAGTGATGAGGGGTGGTGATTAGAGATTAGAGGTTAAAATAATTAAGAAATTTGAAAATAAGAAAAATTCAAAAAAAATTCAAAAAAAATCAAAAAAAAAATTCCAAAAATATCATAAAATTTCCTTTAGTCCCGGTTAGTGTTACCAACCGGGACTAAAGGTGGAGCTCCACGTGGCCGCGGCCTTTAGTCCCGGTTCGTGTAAGAACCGGGACTAAAGGGGAGAGGCATTAGTAACGACCCTTTAGTCCCGGTTCAAAAACCGGGACTAAAGGGCCTTACCAACCGGGACAAAAGCCCCCTTTTTCTACTAGTGGGTAGAGGGAGTCTCGCCTCTCACCCCACTTGTGGCGCGGCAGTAAAGCCGTCATATCACAAAACACAACCACTCCCAGTAATAAGTGGCCTGGTAAAATAAGCGGACAAGCAACCATCACATCTCTCCGTCTTTTTTGCATTTCATCTCTCTGCATTTACTTTCTCTGGTTCATCCCGCACACTCTATCCCTAGCTACTACTCCTAGGGCCAGTTCTTTTGGCGGCTTCCCCAGCTTTTCCCATAAGACTAGTCACAGTGGAGAGTAAGGCAGCTTCCAATGCATTGGTGCTTACATGAGGTGCTAAGCGCATTTCAAACCTTAGCAACTAGTCTCCCCGGTGCATTAGTGCTTAGCTTTTGTAGCTAACCCTCCCTCATTTAATTATTTAACAATTAAACTCCATCATTCATTGGTTGATAGTCATTTTGCATAGGTTCATGCGCTTAGCACCGTTTCCTCCTAGGGTCACCCTAATGCTCTCTCTCTTCTTTAATTTCTTTGCCACATCATTTTCTTGCCTATGTGGCACCCTTAGCACCTGTACACCGTGGAGCACTGGGAAGGGAACAATAAGGTGCCTCACTCATTTATTTGGGCTTCTAAACTAGTACTAGTAGTACAGTACCTCCGTCCTGGTTTATTCCTCACCATTGTAATTTGTGCTAAATTTTGACCAAAGATTTAACTGATAAAATGTTAGTGCATGTGACATGAACTAACATTTCATTAGTTCAATTTATGATCAAAAATTGACACAGGTTACAATGGGGACCAATAAACCAGGACGGAGGTTACTAATCTAGAATCCTAAAAGAACTGGCCCCTGGTACTCCTACTAGTATTAGTACTCAAGTTGGAATTCCAATTGCACGGCACAACTTGTTAGGCAAAAAAATTCGATTCAGGGTGTAGGAAGCGGTTTGGGAATTTGCATGCCTTTCCAACCAGTGAGATACTCCGTACAAAGAGATAGAAAGAAGTAAAAAAATACACTAATAGCCGACCTTATAGCCAACCTTGTTGTAGTATGAGTGACTAAGTGATGACTATGTATGACATGCCAACATGAGATAGCCTAACGCACCGTGTTAAATCTCCAAGGGCGCAACCGCGCGAGCGACGCGGCGGTCGTGGTAGGCGCGACCATGATACGGGCTGCTGGCAGCCCTTGGATCTGAGACCAAACGGTCGCATACTAAGTTGCTGAAAATTTGTAGAATAACCATCCAGGATAGGATATTCACCCATAGGTCTAGAATCACGCCATGCAACCATTCGATCTTAGATCCAAGGGCTCTCGGAAGCCTGTATCATGGGAGAATGGAAAGCCACTACCCTGCCGTTCGCACGCTGGCAGTTCGCTCCTACTCGTCCCCGCACGTCCTTCAATACTACGACGGTTCGCTCCTAGTCATCCCGTCCTTTCACATTACGGCAGTTCCACTAATACTAACCCTCCTCCCAAATCCATGGCGTCCCAAATCTCCATGATCGACGGTGAGTACAAGGTTAGAACCATCACCGGCGATGAGTTCGACGTCATCTACACCCGTTCTTCCGCGACGGTGAAAGGATGCCTTTCTCGCTTCAGACGCATGTTCGAAAACTTAGATGATGAGTGGGTCATTGGGCTAGATGTTGAGTACACCACAGTCCTGGGACGAGAGAAGGATCTAAAGGACGAAGAGAGGAAGAAGCCCGCCGTGATCCAAGTTTGCGTGCATGACTTATGCTTGGTCTACCACATATGCCATGCCGACGTTGAATGCCTGGATTTTAAGAACTTCCTCGAGAGCAACCTAGTCAAATTCGTCACTTTAGACTTTATGAACGACAAAGAAGTCCTGGGTCGGAAAGGCCTCGTTGTAGCCAACCCCTTCGACCTCCAAAAGAATCGGCTGCTGCCCTCTCGTCAGCCTTCAATGCTGACCCTGGCAGGAGCCATGGTTCATCCTTCGTACGGTAAACTAGAGAAACCTCCATACATGTTTCATCGTTATGCATGGCAGCGGAATGTACTAGATATAGACCACATCCACTACGCTGCAATGGATGGCTACCTTTGTTTCAATATCTACAAGGGTTGGATGAAGAGCAAGAGCCAAGTGTGCGGTTCAAGCAAAGAAGTATCGTCCAAGAGGAAGAGGGACAAGGACGAAGTCGAGGACGTGGACGAGAACTCTGAGTAAGGTGGTAGTGTCGTTGCTCATGGTGGTTCTAATGCAGTGTCTACCGGAATAGTTGCAAAGTTTAATTTCAGGTGTGCTTAATTTAATTTGAGGGGTGTGTTGTGCTGAGCCCCAGCAGAACTATGTTATGTTTCTTCTCGTTACTTTAACTCTTCAGTACGTACATACTAGTATTTCTTACATTTCATCTTTTAGTTGGTATAGTACTACCACTCGTTTCTTCACATTATATACGTACAATATATATGGCCAACATCATATAGCCAGCAGTTTAGTTGTCAAAGAATTTCAGGGTACTTCGTTTTGTCAAAGAATTCCAGGATGCTTAGTTTTATTTGAGGGGTGGGTTGTGCTGGACACCATTATTGTGACTAGCCTTTTTAATAGTACTATATGCATAATTTGGGATCGAGTGCTCTCTATATGTACCTCCTTTTTTTTAATTTCAAGTTTTGCTCGATGGCGCAATCCATCGATACTACTATTGTACAAAAGTATACATTTTTTAAAAGGCTAGAGGGCGGGGCAGTCTAGGTTGGTCGGTTTCACAAGATGCAAGGGCCTTTGTGATTTGACGGGTCATTACTGCTAGAAGGAGGGGCCTTGTGATTTGACTGCTCGTATAAATGCGCCGACGACCTGAGGAGGAGAAAAGAACCATGCGGTATACTCAAGTTTTCCACTGGAGTAGTACTACGACGGAGGAGCATGAAACACGGCAGCCCAGTGCCATATGGCGATAAAAAATGATCTCATTTGCTAGTCATCTCATTGTTAGCATTGTTATATTCATTCCCTAAAAAACATTGTTCTATTCATGCCTCGCAGAGAACGTGACACGTGCGGCAAAACACCCAAAGCAAAAGATGAAACACAGGAGCAAAACAAGAAGGAAGATTATCACCCCAAATGATCTAATTCACCGTGGAGTCATAACTGCTTCTTCATCGCCTCCACGGCCTCCATCTCCTTGCGCGTCTCCTCCACCATCTTCTTCATTCTATCCATGACGCGAGATTTATCGACGCGAGCCTTCATCATCTGTTCTACGGCCGCATTACGTACCTTGACAGCAGTCGGGTGCTCGATGCGGAGCTTCGCCAACTCCTCTTTCTGTTCCATGACGAGGGCCTGCAGCATCTTCATCGAGGAACTACTATTCTCATGCAGCTTCTTCCAGCCGGCAGTCTTCTCCTTCAACGGGTCGATCTCGTGGCAGAGCTTCGCCTTGTCCTCCTAAAGTCGCAGGATTTCATCGGTCGCCTTCTTCTCTGAGGCAATGCTCTTCTTCAGCAGCATCAGCAAGCCGGCGGTCAACTCCCCCTGCTTATTGAGCTCAGCGGGCATATAGTCGAGGCTCTCCTTCAGCAGCTCCACCAAGCCTTGGATGAACTCCTTCTGCTTATTGAGGTGCTTATTGAGCTGATCGGGCATGCCGTCGAGGGATAATGACTCCAGCGCCGCCGTCTCGGCATGTTCGCCTCCACGGCTAGGGTGCTCCTGGGAGCCATCTCCTTCCCGTGAGAGATCTTTCGAGGTCTCTGCGTGGCGGCGAGCCCTCTCTTTTTTTCCACAGCCTTGGTTGCCGCTCCCTTGTTATGAGTAGTTTTCGACCTAGAGCTCTGCTCACCGGCCATGGCAAGGACGGACGAAGAAGAAGCACTTATGAGGAGGAAAGGTAGAGTAATTTTCGGTTAGGTAGTTCCCCTTTTTATAACCTAAGTACTAGCACTAGTACTAATACCTGCATAGTGGGAACACGTTTAGGTTTGGTACGTACTAGTAGGTGTGAGCAGGCTTTTGAATGTGATGGGAAAAAGGTATGATATGGAAGTAACTAGAAAAAACAAATAATGGCAATTCAACTAGAAAAAAAGTTTGGGCAGTTATGATATGGAAGATTCTAGAATAAAAGAGAGCCACTGTTGTTTTGAGGTTTGTGCGTTATGCTTAAGTTCAACCATGGAGTCTGCTAGATTGTACATGTGGCAAAATCCGGTGGGGGCTAGAAGATGGTGCGAGGGGCCGAGTGGAGGGAGACTATGAAGGAATGCACAAGTGCGAGATCGATATTTAGAGAGAGGGGGCGAGAACGTGCGCTGTTCGCGCGCAGTGGCGGAGCCATGAAAAATAAATGAGCTAGGGGGGCCAAGCATTGCTAATCCTTTACGAGGAGGGTCAATTCATGAACTTAAACCATTTTTAGCAGCAATTGTCTAATGATCACATTCATATTATCCTTGATATATAGTGATGTTAGGGGCGAGAGGGGGCAGGGCCCTTACTTCCCCCTGTCTTTGCCATTGTGCGCGCGTCTGAGAGATGAAGCGGAAGGCATGCATGATGAGAGGGGGCGTTGGATATATAATTAATGTTGGTGTATTAGCTATATATGTTAATCCTATATAGAGAGGTATAGATTGATCGATGTGGACGTGGGAAAGAGGGTGAGACCTCACTGGATATATTGATTGATCGGTTTGTGTGGAAAACTATGAAAGATCTAGCTATATACACACATACATAGAGGAACATCGATCATTGCGCATGCACGCGTGAGAGATAAAGAATGCCCGATATGATGGGAGGGGGATGTGTGTGGGTATGTGCCTTCATGGGAGAGACTGACCTCAAGAAAAAGATTGCATGTGTGCGATGGATAATGCCGACTAGTAGTGTGTGTGCATCCATGCCGACTGGTATTATTTTATATTTTTTTATATTGTGTGTGGGTAACTTTAACTTTGAAGGATGATCGTTGGATGAGGCGAATCTGATGGTCTGAAGATGGAAAATTTGAGCACTACTGGCCGTTGGATATCATCTAGATTCCACCAGATTTCGCCACATGTATATTCTAGAAGACTCCATGGTTGAACTTAAGCACAATGCACAAACATCAAAACACAAGCACTTCTTTGTTCTAGAATCTTCCGTATCAGAATTGCCCAAATGTTTTTCTACATGATTTGCCATTATTTGTTTTTTACTTTGTCTTACAGCACAATTTCATGAATCTTAAAATAGATTAGCTTTCTTATAAAAACTAGATGATTTTGAATCAAATTAACTATAAGAATTAAACGAACATCTACATCATGCATATATGACTCAAAGCTTGCATGCTATAATGTGGTATTTATTCATAATTTGGTTGCCAAATCTCATCCGTGCAATGCAAGTGTACCTTACTCTAGTCTAAATGGTGTTTGTGTGTGTGTTGTGCATGTTGAGGTGCAAATTGTCTTTTTTTGGGGGTTCACGTTAAGCTTTGTTCTTCCGAAATTTCAAGTCGCGCCTTGTTATGCTGAAAATTCAATCTAGCGTCTCTGTCTATCGTGCTGGAAACTCCCGATTCTTCAACCCGCGCCTTGTTAGCCCGAAATATTTAAGATATATCTTTGTCTCGTTCTGCTCCGACAACTCCCTCCATCTCAACCCGCGCTTTGCTATTCAGAAATTACAACGCGCGCGAAAACCCCCACCTCCTGTGAAATCCCGACACGCGAAATGCCCGTGGTACTCTTGAACCGGAAGAACTGCCTCAAATCAGTGTGGGTACTTTCGTAAATTACCCCACATTTCGGACAAGCGCGTCCCTAAGCCATGGTTCCCCACTGCCATCCCATCCACCCACCCATTCGTACACCAAGGCCACGAAAACCCGCAATGAAACCCCACACCCTGCTCCGTCCGCCACCCAGCCGGAGCCTCTTCCCCGACAACGTCGTCCACAGCAACACCTCGACGTCCCTCATCCACCGTACTGGATGAGGATCCATCGTCGATCTCGTTGTCCCGCCGGTTCAGCCACCCCGTCCTCCACGTCCAAGGATCTGCCCCGACGTTCCCCTCGTCTTTCGCGCCACCTCGATTCCCACACCACCGTCTTCACCTGCACCACCGGAAGAGCATCACCATCACCGTTTCCTCAGATGAAGCTGCGGCGTAATCGGCGCCACCAAAGAGATTGTACACTAATCGCCACATTTTCTTCTTGATTCGATCTCGCGGTGCTGCCGGCGCTCGGTCGCGAGCCGACACGGCGTGACTCCATCCACGGCGGCGTCGCCGACCACTTCCTCCACGGCGTCGCTCCCTCGGTGGCGATGTCCACATCAGTAGGAGCTGCTTCTTCTTTAGCTCTCGCTCGCACTGCTGCTCTGCTCTTGCTCTCGGTCCCTTGCCTGGTGTGCTCTTGCTATTGCTCTTGCTCATGCTGCTGCTCTCGCTCTTGCTCTTGCTTGTGATGCTGGTCCGATTTAGCTACACTTCAGTCGATTGAATCGACTTTTGGGTCAGACGATTTTCAGGGGGTGGGGGGATCTCGCCGGTGTGAAGGAAGAACCAGCCGCAGCGGGGAGGGGGGCTTGTTGGAGAGGTACCCCACTATTTATCTTAGGGTTCAGGGTGGGGGCGGTGGTCGCCGGCGGTGGCGGGGCATTGGCGGGGTGGTGGCGTGGGGATCGCCGGAGAAAAAGCTCGGCACGGGGGGGCCTAGAGGGATGGCCGAGGCGGCGGCGACCGGCGGTGTGGAGTGTTTTCAGGGCAGGCGGGGCGGCGCACTGCCGGCTGCGGGCGGCGGGGGGCTGCTGTTTGGCCGGTGGTGGCTGGCGGCTCAGGGGGGCGGAGGTTGAAGATGAACCGCAAGCCCTTGATTTCGTATCCAACGGCTGCAAAATCGACTGACCAGAGATGAAAAAGTCAATCGACCGACGTGTAGCCTCACCTTGCTAGTGCGTTCAGTTTTGACAGCAAAATTCAGTTTCGACAACAAAATTCTGTTTCGACAGTTAAGTTCAATTTCGACAGATAAGTTCAGTTTCGACAGTTAAATTCAGTTTCGACAGTTAAGTTCAGAGATGAGCGGCTGATGTATTTTACATATAGCACTTTGTGGTTATGTATTTTACGTCATGTATTGGAGATGCTATTAGAATTCCACTGATGTTAACATTGTCTCTCTTGTCCTGCTTCAGCCTCAGCGTTGTACAACTCACTCGTGCTGCTCCAACGACGAAACCCTCCATCACAGTGGAGCAGTACCTCGGGCTCCATCTCCAGACGCCTAAGATCTTCTTCCCCTCCTCTGACAGCCAAGTCAGCCGAAGCATCCTCACCGGCCAACCCAATCACGTTGAGATCGACATGGCTTCGCCAAAGAGGTTGTACACTTGTTCGATCTCTTTTTTACTCTACATGTTATATATATATTGTCCACTGAGCACTCGTAGTAACAGGAAATACGACTATTTTATCCTACTATATGACAAGGAGTGAGGTACCAGGCAACTTAGCTATCGGTGATGGACTCTCTTGAACGCCATCATTATTTATCTCTGCGCGTTTGAGATGTGCATTTGTCAATGGGCCTGGGAGTTGAGCTAGTATGGCAGTGGCCTGGGCCCAAAGTAATAGAAGTAGCACAAAAACATTTTTTAGTGTACTATTTTCCTTGCTCTTGCCTGCCTACTAGAATCGCCAGTGCTTGAAAGGAAAAGTGAATGAAAAACATAGGAATTGGAAGTTTCCTATGGTACTACTTTTCATGAATTTGGTGCAAAGGAATGGAGGAAAGGAAAATTGTAGGATTTGTTCCTTTAGTGTCTCCTTGAAAGAAAAACCATAGGAATTCTAATTTCCACTTGTCCTCCTTTTCATATTCCTATTCATCAAGCACAAGACTAAGTGATGGTAGAATAATAGCATTATAACCGTACATTTTCTTGTGGTTTGACTTAATCTTACCATGGTTTTTTGCATCCTGTGATCTTCCAATTGTTGTGAATCAAACACCTAGATTGGCAGAAATCATGTGTTTTTAAATTATCTATTTTGCACGTGCATTCCTATCCTATTCCTGTCTATTTCCTATCCCTGCATTGTTAGAATCCTCAAATTCAAACAAGACCTTACTCAATTACTTCTGTTACAGATATGTGTCAAAGAAAACCTTGTGTGGTTTGTCCTACTCCTGCGGCACTGTGTTCCACCCCAGCTCAGCTGCTCTAACGATGGAAGGGTTCAACACAGCAGGGATCCGCTCTCCAGACTGTCTTTCGCCGCCTCAGATCTTCTTCCCCGCCGCTAGCAGCCACGATGGAAGGGTTCAACTACATTATCGACGTGTTCACCTATTGGACTCCGAGTAAGGTCCAAACTAATGCTGAAACTTGAGTTTTTAAATGGTTGTGGGGTACATATTTGGGCAGCAATCATTACTATCTGTCTACTGTCTGGTTAATCTCCGGTGTCTGCTATGAGTTTAATGTTGGGTGCAAACAAACATTAAAGGAGCCATTATCTGTATTTTTTAACTAAAGCTATTATCTGCCTACAATCATTGGTTTTGGGTCTATCCACAGTTTGCTACCATCACTCTAGATTTGTGCATGCACTCCTTACATAATCTCACTATGTTTTATTCCTATGCATGCCAGTTATTGTACACAATCGAACTGATCATGTAGAGCAAAAGAGACGAGCCTTGCATGGCAATAAAATTTCATGCAGACGCCGTTCCATGGTGGGCGCAAAGGCAGCCCCCCTCCACCCATTTTGGATCGTAATCAAGAGGAAGATAACTGTTCTGAGGGGGATTCAGAAGGAGAAGACCACTCCTATTTACCCCATGAGGTCTTCGCTCTAACTTGGCATGCTGATGTTGGTAATATCATGCATATGGTGCCTTGCATTGCTTATTGTATACATTAAAGATGTCATGTGCTTAGTTTAGACATGCTTTGTGTCAATGCCATCTGTTTAGTTTCTTTATCATATATGTGAATCATGCAATGCCATCTTGTTTAGCAAGGCATCATATATGTGAATTTTGCAATGCCACCCTGGTTAGCCAGTCATCTTATATGTGAATTATATCATGCCATCATTTTTTTATTACGTGTTAAATTTGTAAACAATTTTAGTACATTCAATTACTCTTCCTGTGCATCAGCCATTTGGCACGGTCATGGAAAAATCTGGAGTGGAAACAAGGTCTTCAGAGCAGACAATGCTATCTGACGAAGCGCATGTCTTGCTGGTTACCGATAGCTCCTCAGAGGAGGATTCAGAGACAGATGACCAGTCATATCCCCCCCCCCCCGAGGTGCATGCTCTAACTTGGCAGGGTTATGTTGCTCATATCGTGCGTATGATATCTTTCATTGCTATGTCATTTGCTTAGTTTAGACATGCTTTGTGTGAATGCCACCTGTTTAGTGTCTTATTACCATATATGTGAATTATGCAATGCCATCTTGTTGCAAGACATTATATATGTGAATTATGCAATGTTATCTTGTTGCAAGGCATTATGTATGTGAATTATGCAATGCCATGCTGTTTAGGCAAGCGTCATATATGTGAATTATATCATGTCGTCTTTTTGTATTTCTCATTGCTTTTGTCGACAATATTTGTATATTCAACTGCTCTTCCTGTGCATCAGCCATTTGAATTGGTGATGGAGAAATCTGGAGTGAAAACAAGGTCTTCAGAGCAGACAATGCTACCTGCTGAAGCAGATATCTTGCTGGTTACAGATAGCTCTTCAGAGGAGGATTCAGAGGCAGATGACCAGTCCTATTATCCCCCTGAGGTGTATGCTCAAACTTGGCAGGGTTATATTACTCATATCATGCATATGTTGTATTGCAATGCTTAGTTTTTACATCATATACACAATATTGAATGCCATCTCCTTAGTTGACACATCATATATGCGATTCCCTTCTGCTCACTTACTTAGTATATAAATCATATATTTGAATTATGTCATGCCATTATGTTTACATAGACAACATGTATCTAAATTATGGCATGCCAACCCATTTTATAAAGACATAATATAGTTATATCATCTCATCATGTTTACATAGTCATCATATTTTAAATTATGTCATTCTATCCATGAATTATATCATGCCATCATGTTTCCATCGACGACATGTTTGTGATTTATGGCGTGCCAACCACTTTAATAGACACATCGTATAGTTATATCATGTCATCCTGCTTACAAAGTCATCATATTTTGAAGTATGTCATTCTATCCTGTTTAGTTAGCCATCATACATGTGAAATTGTGTTATGCTATCCTGTTTAATTAGCCATCATATATGTGAAATTATGTCCTGCTATTCTGTTTGGTTAGACAACATAAATGTGAATTATTTCATGCCTTGTTTTCTTCCCTACTATCCATTGCACCTGTCTATCTTACAATGTCTGTACATTCAATTACTTCTCTTGTTTATCAACCATTTCAATTGGAGGGAGTGATGGCAGTATCTGTGGGAGTAAAAACACGGTCTTCAGAAAAGATCATGCTACCTGTCGATGCAGATAGAACCACGGTTGTACTTGCCCAAGAACCAGCCCCACCACACATAACCCACACTCATGCAGATTGTACCCCTACCCAGTTGGACAGAGAATTAGCTACACCCCTTCTAACCCCAACTCCAGCAGATAGACGCCCAGTTCCCGTTGACACAACACCGTCTCCACCACAGAGAACCCAAACACGAGCAGTTAGTAAGGCAACTGTAGTGCCCAAAGCACGAGGACCACCACTCCGAACCCCAAGTGAATGCTTAAAGCAGAAGAATAATTGTTCTCAGGTCAGGTTCCGTAGCTATGGTTCATACTACTTTGCTCTTGCATCACTGTATTTACTCATACCAACTAATTTCAAATTTGAAGGATGCAACTGAAACTCCAATGGCGCAACAGGTATGTTTTGAACCTGTTTCTTCAACGTGTTTGGCTATGTTGAGTTCAGTTTCAATTGAATAAACAGTTATGTTCTCATGCCATGCACATTACAAGTGTTGTTATTGCTGTGTAGTTTCCCACACTTATATTCTGTCTATGCTGCTTTGTCTTAAATAGATATGATTCAAATTGTATCTATCTTGATTTGGCAACATAATCTAGAATGATATAGACCATACAGTGACCATACTACATAGATATATGTTTGTTTCATGATGTTATCCTGTCCACCTTACTACTGAACTGGTTTACCAAAATGAGTTTCATATACTACATTGTAAACCTGTGATGTGTTTGTTTGTTTCTCTTTTAGAACGTGGATAAAATATTGGAGAAGAGTACCCCATTATGCAATGGTAAAGGAAGTAATGCAGATAAGGTTCAAGATAGTGAGACATCCCTGTTGGTCTCCAAGAAAGCTGATAAAAACTATATTGAAGACACTGAGACAACCCCAAAGTCCTGTCTTGATGTAGTGTTCGAGTTACTGGCTACTACTGCTGGCACCAGCTCTTCGAACTCGTTGCCTGAATCAGTTCGGCTTCTTGAGTCTCAACTTCAAGTTGAAAGACATCAATCAGATGTTATGTGACAGGAAGCCGAAGGACTGAGGAAGTTCCTGCATAATTCAGATGCATACTTTCTGGTGCAACAGCAAGTGTTGGAGGACTTAAGCGCCAAACAAGAGAAAGTTAATAAGCTTGCTAAGCATCTTGCCAGCATTATGGGTACCCAGGATATTGTTTCTTGAGCTCGTCTAAAGTGGTTTCAGTTATAGACTTGTTTTGCTATGGCGTTTATATGCTGTTGTGTTCCTTATATTTGCACTGGTGGCGAACTTTGATGCCCAGTGGATGTAATATGTGTAATAGACATGATAACCTAGCACAAGTTCCTTGCTTATTTATTTCCTCATTGTCTTGTTTATTTCTTTGCTTGTAGTCAGTGCAGTTCTTTTTCCGCGGTTTGCTAGTGACCGCAATAACCTATTTTTTAAAACTAGGCCACAATAACCATGGGCTACATATTTACTGTAGTTACCATTTCCCTCCTACGGGCCGTAGAAACAATGGGCCTTCTACGTGTCGTAGACACAATGGGCCTTCTATGGGCCGTATCATCAATGGGCCTTGTACGGGCCGTATGATCAGTTGGCCAAATATGGGCCAATAACAGACCGCATTATGGCCGTAAACGGGCTAGAGTTGGAATCATCTGTTCATGGGCCGACCATAACGGGTCGTCGTTAATCGGCCGTATTTGATGACGCTATGAAAACGGCCCAACATATTAATGGGCCACAAAACGGGCCGACTGTAACCTCGGGCTGAATTTAGCCCACAAGCAGAAAATGACAGTAACGAGCCGTAAGTAAACGAATGCTGGAAATGAGCCCAAGAGTAAGTGGGCTCTGAGAAGGCCGAAAGATAACATGGGCTGGAAACGGCCCAATGGAATAACAGGCCGTTAATGGGTATAAAGTGATACATTATTCATTACGGGTCAGTTTCACCACGGGCCATTAATGGGTATAAAGTGATACACTATTCACTGCGGGCCAGTTTCACCACGGGCCGTTAATGGGCCAAGAGTTACAAAGGGCCTCATATGGGCTGAAAGACGTCATGGGCCATACATGGGCCAGAAGTGAAAACGGGCTGGAATCATATTGGATGGCCCAGATGACGCTACTGGGCCTAATTCGAATAGGGCATAACGGGCCTTCGGTTAGCGGGCTGTAAATGGGCTATATGCGAACAAGCCGTTAACAGGCTTTCCATGGGCCGGCCCGCCACCTTTTGACCAAGTCAAACGGGCCGGCCTTTTCACAGGAATGGGCCTCTATTGGGCCGTGCCACATGTCGACATATCATAGGCGCCTTCTGTCCAATGAGTGGATGACATCTGTCCCAACGATGAGCCGGCACATGTTTCTTCCAGCCAATGATGATTTTACACGTGGAAAATCCCCATTAGCCAGGGCTGTTAACGGGTTATCGGATCCAAAACCCGACCTGATAGCTTAACGGCGTTCCGTTACGGTGGATGCCACGTGTCGGTCACCCTTGACGAAAGCACTTCTGTGACGCGCGATTTATCGTCATGGAAGTGGACACTTCCGTGATGATAATTTTGGTAATGTCATGGAACACTTCTACGATAGCACAGGTATGACTATCTTGATTCTGTCATAAAATCGTCATGGATGTACATGCATGACAAAAAACGTGACCTACTGTGACAAACACGTATCATCACGGAAGTGTATTTTTTTGTAGTGATGGTCGTGATCCTGCGCAGGAACACGTTTCCTAGATCCGTAAATGGACCTGGTCATACCAGCCTTTTTGTCTAGGTGCTCACGTAGATTGTGTGCAGACTTCTGTGCGGCGTCATTAGCCGCTCTGTCTCGACCACGGGGTGGTCGGTCCGGCAGATCGGCGAAATTGTTTTTCGGCGGACTGGCGCAATAGCCTCATCGTCGAATTCGGGCAGCAGCTTGGGTTTTGGGTAGCTCTTTGTGTGGCGATCACCGCCATGTATTTTGTCAATGTCGAGCACTTTGTTCCATCTATGGTTGAGCGTATCCTGCGTGGCCTTAAGCCGTTGCTTCTGCTTCTTTAAGCTCCTCGCAGTAGTAATAAGCCTTTTGTGGAGGTGCTCTTGTTCTAAGTGTTTTTCCGGGATGATGAGTGCATCGTCGTACGGACTGTTCTCCTCTTTGGAAATAGGTTTATAAGCTTTGTCTTCAGCATCGCTGTGATCGGACAGTGGCCTCGGACTGTGTTCGCCGTCCCCTGGCTCATCCTGCTCCATCCCGGGCCTTCGGGGTCGTCGTTATTGTTAGCATCGTCCGGGGTATTATTCTTTCTTGTGTCGGTATCACTATTTTTTCTATGGCGGGCTTTAGAGCGGCGCCGCTGTCGTCGGTGCTTTGTTTTCTTCGCTAGGGGATTATCCTCCGCTGCATCGTTGCCATTGCTTTCTTTGGGTGTGTCCACCATATATATATCGTATGATGAAGTGGCTATCCAGCGCCCTGAGGGCAGTGGTTCCCATTTTTCTCTAGCATCATCGTCCTAACCGTTGATGTCTTCAGAGTCGAAGTTAGGCATGTCGGTTAAGTCGTCGGTAGTGGCTATTAAGTGGGCGGTGGGTGGGTAATGAATTTCTTCGTCGTCTGCTTCCCACTCAAGCCGGACATAGTTCGGCCAAGAGTCTCCTGACAGGGAGAGAGATCTTAGTGAGTTTAGCACGTCACCCAAGGGTGAGTGCTGAAAGATATCCGTGGAGCTAAACTCCATGATCGGTGCCCAGCCAGGTTCGATGGGCACGGATGCATGCGGTTCGGAGCCTATGGCCGGAAACGAGTCCGAGGGTCCGATGGCACAGACATCCTTGGAAGCGAGATCTGTGTTCCGCTCTATCGCCGCCGAGTATTCGGCCTCTGGGGCGGGGTCCATCCACCTGTCCTCAGATGGCATGATCTGCTCCAGACTTAAAGCCAGGGCAGCTGCAGGTGCGATTTCCTGAACACCGTCCGATGGCAGATCTAGGTCATGCTCATCGCGACCGTGGGGTGCACCTATTATGGGCTCGAATCCGTAGAAGATCAAGTCTCTGCGGATGTCGACAGTGTAATTCAGGCTTCTAAATCTGACATGATGGCCAGGGGCGTAGCTATCAATCTGCTCTAGATGGCCAAGCGAGTTGGCCCGCAGTGTGAACTCGCCGAATACAAAGATCTGTCCGGGGAGGAAAACCTCACCCTGGATCGCATTGTTGTAGATAATTGAAGAAGCCATTAAGCCTTACCGTGATGACACAGTGGAACTCTCAATGAAAGCACCAATGTCGGTGTCAAAACCGACGGATCTCGGGTAGGGGGTCCCGAACTGTGCGTCTAAGGCTAATGGTAACAGGAGGCGGGGGACACAATGTTTACCCAAGTTCAGGCCCTCTCGATGGAGGTAATACCCTACTTCCTGCTTGATTGATCTTGATGATATGAGTATTACAAGAGTTGATCTACCACGAGATCGTAGAGGCTAATCCCTAGGAGCTAGCCTATGATTATGATTGTTGTTGTCCTACGGACTAAAACCTCCGGTTTATATAGACACCGGAGGGGGCTAGGGTTACACAGAGTCGGTTACAGAGAAGGAGATCTACATATCCAGATTGCCAAGCTTTCCTTCCATGCAAAGGAGAGTCCCACCCGGACACGGGACGAAGTCTTAAATCTTGTATCTTCATAGTCCAACAGTTCGGCATAAGTATATAGTCCGACTGTCCGAGGACCCCCTAATCCTGGCCTCCGTCAGGTAAGTTGGGGAGACAAGAGACTCTTTGTTCTTTGGATGAATGGTTGTTTGAGAGAGACCATCTTCATCCTACGCCTCCCACGGATTGATAAACCTTAGGTCATCCACTTGAGGGAAATTTGCTACTGTCCTACAAACCTCTGCACTTGGAGGCCCAACGACATCTACAAGAAGAAGGTTGTTTAGTAGACATCAACCTCTTTTCTGGCGCCGTTGCTGGGGAGGTTAGTGCTCGAAGTATATCTTTAGATCTTGCAATCGAATCTTTTAGTTTCTTGTTTTATCACTAGTTTAGTATATAAAAGAAAACTACAAAAAATGGGATTGAGGGTGCCTCATATGCTTCATCTTTTTAATGTCTTTCATGAAAATAAGGATTCCGATAATTGTGCCAAAGTGTTAGAAGAAGAATGCAATAAAATGTTTGGCATACAATCTTTGAATGATGATCACAATTGCAATGTTGTTAGTATGAACGCTTTGAATATCCATAGTACTAATGATGATTGCAATAGTGATGATAAAAATGTCCACTATAAGCATGTCAACTTTTGTGGAGTGCATAGAGTTTGCAATTACACACCAAATAGGGAAGATAGATTTTGCAAGAGGCATAAGTATCTAGAAACTAAATGTTTGCAAGAGAGGCTAGATGCTTGTGCTAAAAAAGTTAATATTTTTACCCATCCTTGTGAACTTTGCAATGAACATGGTCATTTAAATCTCCAATGCAAATTGTTTCATGATCGAATCGTGTCCAATAATTGTCATGACTGATTTCCTTTACGCATCATAATGAACTTAGTTTTCTTCTGGGATATGAAGAAATAAAACGTATAACTAAGGGCATTCCAGAATATAACCTTGAGAGATTTCTTGCTTTTGATCTAGAGGAAATTTATATGTATTGTGCGGTTAATTGCATTGAAAATCCTTATATTGCCAATTACATAAAAACAAGAAAGCAAATAGAAGATGAAGGGAATACTAATGAAAGGGAAGAGGTTTCCCAATATCCTCCTATTCTTTATTATGATGAATCAGGTAACGAGGAAGAACTTTCTATTCAACCAATCTAATTAATAAGGAGCTCCAGAAAGAGAATTAAACCCACACATGATGTGAAGAAGAAAAAGAAAAGACAGAGAAGCAAAGGTAAAAAGGTATCCCTCCAAAATGATGTTGCTCCTATTATTGTTATGCCTATTACTCATTGCGATTATAATAATTGCTATACCATTAGTGCTATCCATACTATTAACGATGAGAGTGATTATGCTTGTGATATGCAAAGGACCAAGCTTGGGGATGGTAGGTTTGATGAGAATGACATGTTTGAGAATTTATTTGCTACAATTAATGTTTGTCCCAAGCTTGGGGACGCTATGCTTATTGAACATGATATTTTTAGCCTCTGAAGTTTTGATGTGCAAATTTATTATGATGATAGCATGCCTCCTATTTATGATGATTATATTGATGAAAGTGGCTTTGGAAGAGTGTCAACTTTAGGTAATGATCCCACTATTTTGGAGGGTGTTGAATCTTTATTGTGATAATTATGAAAGTGGATTTGGAGAGGTCATGACTTTATTTAGTGATGAATTCACTATTTCGGAAGAGGTTCCAATTGATTATGAGAACAAAGTTTCTATGTATGATGATTATTGTCATGACATGTATGTTATAAAAAATAATGATAACCATGAAACTTGTCATCTTGACTTTAATTTTCAATTGGATTATGCCTCACATGATAGTTATTTTGTTGAGTTTCTTCCCACTACTATTCATGAGAAGAAATTTGCTTATGAGGTGAGTAATAAATATTCTATGCTTATGCATCATTAAAAGAGTGCTTTATGTGATAGTTATATTATTGAATTCATTCATGATGCTACTGAAAATTATTATGAGGGAGGAATATATGCTTGTAGGAATTTGCAATAATATCAAGTTTCCTCTCTATGTGCTTAAAATCTTGAAGTTATGCTTGTTTTTCCTTCCTATGCTAGTTGATTCTTGTTCCAAAAGTTGTTTGCTCACAAAATCCCTATGCATAGGAAGTGGGTTAGACTTAAATGTGCTAGTCATATTCTTCATGATGCTCTCTTTGTGTTTCAATTCTTATCTTTTATGTGAGCATCATTGAAATCATCATGCCTAGCTAGAAAGGCAATAAAGAAAAGCGCTTGTTGGGAGATAACCCAACATTTATACCTACTGTTTTGGTGTGTTCACATGATTAAGCTACTTTAGTAATCATGTTTTATAGATTTTGTTTCAATAAAGTGCCAAGTAAGACCTTTGGGATGGCTTACGGTAATAGTTGATTTGATCTTGCTGAAAAATAGAAACTTTTGTGCTCACGAAAACAATATTCATAATTCACAGAAGCATGCTTTTAAGTTGATCCTTTTTTCAGAAGATTAATAAAAAAATTCTTAGGACTTCCTAATTTCTCAGGATTTTTTGAGTTACATAAGTATGGAGAGTTACAGATTACTACAGACTGTTCTGTTTTTGATAGATTCTGTTTTCTATGTGTTGTTTGCTTATTTTGATGAATCTATGAGTAGTATCGGAGGGTATGAAGCATAGAGAACTTGGAATACAGTAGATATTACAACAATATAAATAAATAATGAGGTCACACCAGTACCAAAAGGTGATTTATTTTCTTATACTAACGGAGCTTATGAGATTTTCTGTTGAGTTTTGCGTTGTGAAGTTTTCAAGTTTTGGGTAAAGATTTGATGGAATATGGAATAAGGAGTGGCAAGAGCCTAAGCTTGGGGATGTCCAAGGCACCCCAAGGTAATATTCAAGGACAACCAAGAGCCTAAGCTTGGGGATTCCCCGGAAGGCATCCCCTCTTTCGTCTTTGTTCATCGATAACTTTACTTGGAGCTATATTTTTATTCACCACATGATATGTGTTTTGCTTGGAGCGTCATTTTATCTTATTTTGTTTTTCTTGCTATTTGAATGATATCACAAGATCATAAATTCTTAAATTTTAGAGAATCTTCACATAGTTGCGGAGTTATTCAACTACTCATTGATCTTCACTTATATCTTTAGGAGTAGTTTGTCATTTGCCCTAGTGCTTCAGTTATATCTTTTTAGAGCATGATGGTGGTTTTATTTTAAAGAAAATTGATGAACTCTCATGCTTCACTTATATTATTTTGAGAGTCTTAAACAACATGGTAATTTGCTTTGGTTATGAATTTAGTCCTAATATGATAGGCATCCAAGAGAGATATAATAAAAACATTCATATAAAGTGCATTGGATACTATGAGAAGTTTGATTCCTTATGATTGTTTTGAGATATGAGGATGGTAAGATTAGAGTCATGCTAATGAGTAGTTGTGAATTTGAGAGATACTTGTGTTAAAGTTTGTGATTCCCGTAGCATGCACGTATGGTGAACCGTTATGTGATAAAGTCGGAGAATGATTTATTTATTGATTGTCTTCCTTATGAGTCGCAGTCGGGGACGAGCGATGGTATTTTCCTACCAATCTACCCCCCTAGGAGCATGCGCGTAGTACTTAATTTTGATAACTAATAGATTTTTGCAATAAGTATGTGAGTGCTTTATTACTAATGTTGAGTCCATGGATTATACGCACTCTCACCCTTCCACCATTGCTAGCCTCTCTAGTACTACGCAACTTTCGCCGGTACCATACACCTGTTGGGGAACGTAGTAATTTCAAAAAAATTCCTATGCACACACAAGATCATGCTGATGCATAGCAACAAGAGGGAAGAGTGTTGTCCACGTACCCTCGTAGACCGAAAGCGGAAGTGTTAGAACAACGTGGTTGATGTAGTCGTACGTCTTCACGATCCGACCGATCCAAGTACCGAACGTATGGCACCTCCGAGTTCAGCACACGTTTAGCTCGATGACGATCCCCGGACTCCGATCTAGCAGGGTGTCGGGGAAGAGTTCCGTCAGCACGACGGCTTCATGATGGTGATGATGTTCTACTGACGCAGGGCTTCGCCTAAGCACTGCTACGATATGACCGAGGTGGAATATGGTGGAGGGGGGCACCGCACACAGCTAAGGAACGATCACGAAGATCAACTTGTGTGTCTAGAGGTGCCCCCCTGCCCCCGTATATAAAGGAGGGAGGGGGAGGTGCGGCCGGCCCCATAGGGGTGCGCCTGGAGGAGTCCTACTCCCACCGGGAGTAGGAGTCCCTCCTCTTGCCTTGGTGGAGAAGGAAAGGGGGGAGGGGAAAGAGGAAAGGGGGGTGCCGCCCCCGCCCCCCCCCCCCCCCCCCGCCCCCCTTCCTTGTCCTATTCGGACTAGGGGGAAGGGGGCGCGCGGCCTGCCCTAGCCGGCCCTCCTCTTCTCCCTCATGGCCCATGTAGGCCCATTAACCCCCGGGGGGGTTCCGGTAACCCCCCGGTACTCCGGTAAAATCCCGATTTCACCCGAAACGTTTCCGATATCAAAATATAGGCTTCCAATATATCAATCTTTATGTCTCGACCATTTCGAGACTCCTCGTCATGTCCGTGATCACATCCGGGACTCTGAACAACCTTAGGTACATCAAAACATATAAACTCATAATAAAATTGTCATCGTAATGTTAAGCGTGCGGACCCTACGGGTTCGAGAACTATGTAGACATGACCTAGAACTGTTCCCGGTCAATAACCAATAGCGGAACCTGGATGCTCATATTGGCTCCTACAAATTCTACGAAGATCTTTATCGGTCAAACCGCATAACAACATATGTTGTTCCCTTTGTCATCGGTATGTTACTTGCCCGAGATTCGATCGTCGGTATCCAATACCTAGTTCAATCTCGTTACCGGCAAGTTTCTTTACTCATTACGTAATGCATAATTCCGTAACTAACTCATTAGCTACATTGCTTGCAAGGCTTATAGTGATGTGCATTACCGAGAGGGCCCAGAGATACCTCTCCGACAATCGGAGTGACAAAACCTAATCTCGAAATACGCCAACTCAACATGTACCTTTGGAGACACCTGTAGAGCTCCTTTATAATCACCCAGTTACGTTGTGACGTTTGGTAGCCCACAAAGTGTTCCTCCGGTAAACGTGAGTTGCATAATTCATAGTTGTAGGAACTTTGTATAAGTCATGAAGAAAGCAATAGCAACATACTAAACGATCAAGTGCTAGGCTAACGGAATGGGTCAAGTCAATCACATCATTCTCCTAATGATGTGATCCCGTTAATCAAATGACAACACATGTCTATGGTTAGGAAACATAACCATCTTTGAGTAATGAGCTAGTCAAGTAGAGGCATACTAGTGACATTATGTTTGTCTATGTATTCACACATGTATCATGTTTCCGGGTAATACAATTCTAGCATGAATAGTAAACATTTATCATGATATGAGGAAATAAATAATAACTTTATTATTGCCTCTAGGGCATATTTCCTTCAGTCTCCCACTTGCACTAGAGTCAATAATCTAGATTACACAGTAATGATTCTAACACCCATGGAGTCTTGGTGCTGATCATGTTTTGCTCGTGGAAGGGGCTTAGTCAACGGGTCTGCAACATTCAGATCCGTATGTATCTTGCAAATCTCTATGTCTCCCACCTGGACTTGGTCCCGGATGGAATTGAAGCGTCTCTTGATGTGCTTGGTCCTCTTGTGAAATCTGGATTCCTTTGCCAAGGCAATTGCACCAGAAGATCTTCATTGGTCTCGATGCACTAGGTATGACACCGAGATCGGAAATGAACTCCTTCATCCAGACTCCTTCATTTGCTGCTTCCGAAGCAGCTATGTACTCTGCTTTGCATGTAGATCCCGCTACGACGATTTTTTTAGAACTGCACCAACTTACAGCTCCACCGTTCAATAAAAACACGTATCCGGTTTGCAATTTATAATCGTCCGGATCAGTGTCAAAGCTTGCATCGACATAACCATTTACAACTAGCTCTTTGTCACCTCCATAAACGAGAAACATATCCTTAGTCCTTTTCAGGTATTTCAGGATGTTCTTGACCGCTGTCCAGTGATCCACTCCTGGATTACTTTGGTACCTACCTACCAAGCTTATTGCTAAGCATACGTCAGGTCTGGTACACAGTATTGCATACATGATAGAGCCTATGGCTGAAGCATAGGGAACATCTTTCATTTTCTCTCTATCTTCTGTTGTGGTCGGGCATTGAGTCTGACTCAACTTCACACCTTGTAATACAGGCAAAAACCCTTTCTTTGCCTGATCCATTTTGAACTTTTTCAAAACTTTATCAAGGTATGTGCTTTGTGAAAGTCCAATTAAGTGTCTTGATCTATCTCTATAGATCTTGATGCCCAATATGTAAGCAGCTTCACCGAGGTCTTTCATTGAGAAACTTTTATTCAAGTATCCCTTTATGCTATCCAGAAATTCTATATCGTTTCCAATTAATAATATGTCATCTACATATAATATCAGAAATGCTACAGAGCTCCCACTCACTTTCTTGTAAATACAGGCTTCTCCAAAAGTCTGTATAAAACAATATGCTTTGATCACACTATCAAAGCGTTTATTCCAACTCCGAGATGCTTGCACCAGTCCATAAATGGATCGTTGGAGCTTGCATACTTTGTTAGCACCTTTTGGATCGACAAAACCTTCTGGTTGCATCATATACAACTCTTCTTCCAGAAATCCATTCAGGAATGCAGTTTTGACATCCATTTGACAAATTTCATAATCATAAAATGCGGCAATTGCTAACATGATTCGGACAGACTTAAGCATCGCTACGGGTGAGAAAGTCTCATTGTAATCCACCACTTGAACTTGTCGAAAACCTTTCGCAACAAGTCGAGCTTTGTAGACAGTTACATTACCATCAGCGTCAGTCTTCTTCTTAAAAATCCATTTATTCTCAATGGCCTGCCGATCATCGGGCAAGTCAACCAAAGTCCATACTTTGTTCTCATACATGGATCCCATCTCAGATTTCATGGCTTCTAGCCATTTTGCGGAATCTGGGCTCATCATCGCTTCCTCATAGTTTGTAGGTTCGCCATGGTCAAGTAACATGACTTCCAGAATAGGATTACCGTACCACTCTGGTGCGGATCTTACTCTGGTATACCTACGAGGTTCAGTAGAAACTTGATCTGAAGTTTCATGATCAATATCATTAGCTTCCTCACTAGTTGGTGTAGTTGTCACAGGAACCGGTTCTTGTGATGGACTACTTTCCAATAAGGGAGCAGGTACAGTTACCTCATCAAGTTCTACTTTCCTTCCACTCACTTCTTTCGAGAGAAACTCCTTCTCTAGAAAGGATCCGAATTTAGCAACAAAAATCTTACCCTCAGATCTGTGATAGAAGGTGTACCCAATAGTCTCTGTTGGGTATCATATGAAGATACATTTCTCCGATTTGGGTTCGAGCTTATCTGGTTGAAGTTTCTTCACATAAGCTTCAAATGTAAATCAAACTCGTAACTCAAATATTCTCAGGTGGCGTGAGTTGCGAAACTATTCCGCATTGCTTCAAATGTAAATCAAACTCGTAACTCAAATATTCTCCTCCACGATCAGATCGTAGAAATTTTATTTTCTTGTTATGATGATTTTCCACTTCACTCTGAAATTCTTTGAACTTTTCAAATGTTTCAGACTTGTGTTTCATTAAGTAGATATACCCATATCTGCTCAAGTCATCTGTGAAGGTGAGAAAATAACGATACCCGCCGCGAGCCTCAATATTCATTGGACCACATACATCAGTATGTATGATTTCTAATAAATCAGTTGTTCGCTCCATAGTTCCGGAGAATGGCGTTTTAGTCATCTTGCCCATGAGGCATGGTTCGCAAGTACCAAGTGATTCATAATCAAGTGATTCCCAAAGTCCATCAGTATGGAGTTTCTTCATGCGCTTTATACCGATATGACCTAAATAGTAGTGCCACAAATAAGTTGCACTATCATTATCAACTCTGCATCTTTTGGCTTCAACATTATGAATATGTGTATCACTACTATCGAGATTCAATAAAAATAGACCGCTCTTCAAGGGTGCATGACCATAAAAGATATTACTCATATAAATAGAACAACCATTATTCTTTGATTTAAATGAATAACCGTCTCGCATCAAACAAGATCCAGATATAATGTTCATGCTCAACGCTGGCACCAAATAACAATTATTTAGGTCTAAAACTAATCCCAATGGTAGATGTAGAGGTAGCGTGCCGACCGTGATCACATCGACTTTGGAACCATTTCCCACGCGCATCGTCACCTCGTCCTTTGCCAATCTTCGCTTAATCCATAGTCCCTATTTCGAGTTGCAAATATTAGCAACAGAACCAGTATCAAATACGCAGGTACTACTGCGAGCATTAGTAAGGTACACATCAATAACATGTATATCACATATACCTTTGTTCACTTTGCCATCCTTCTTATCCTCCAAATACTTGGGGCAGTTCCGCTTCCAGTGTCCAGTCTGCTTGCAGTAAAAGCACTCAGTCTCAGGCTTAGGTCCAGACTTGGGTTTCTTCTCTTGAGCAGCAACTTGTTTGCTATTCTTCTTGAAGTTCCCCTTCTTCTTCCCTTTGCCCTTTTTCTTGAAACTGGTGGTCTTGTTAACCATCAACACTTGATGCTCCTTCTTGATTTCTACCTCCGCATCTTTTAGCATTGCGAAGAGCTCGGGAATAGTCTTGTCCATCCCTTGCATATTATAGTTCATCACGAAGCTCTTGTAGCTTGGTGGCAGTGATTGAAGAATTCTGTCAATGACACTATCATCAGGAAGATTAACTCCCAGTTGAATCAAGTGATTATTATACCCAGACATATTGAGTATGTGTTCACTGACAGAACTATTCTCCTCCATCTTACAGCTATAGAACTTATTGGAGACTTCATATCTCTCAATCCGGGCATTTGCTTGAAATATTAACTTCAACTCCTGGAACATCTCATATGCTCCATGACGTTCAAAACGTCGTTGAAGACCCAGTTCCAAGCCGTAAAGCATGGCACACTGAACTATCGAGTAGTCATCAGCTTTGCTCTGCCAAACGTTCTTAACGTCGTCAGTTGCATCAGCAGCAGGCTTGGCACCTAGCAGTGCTTCCAGGACGTAATTCTTCTGTGCAGCAATGAGGATAATCCTCAGGTTACGGACCCAGTCCGTGTAATTGCTACCATCATCTTTCAACTTAGCTTTCTCAAGGAACGCATTAAAATTCAATGGAACAACAGCACGAGCCATCTATCTACAACAAACATAGACAAGCAAAATACTATCAGGTACTAAGTTCATGATAAATTTAAGTTCAATTAATCATATTACTTAAGAACTCCCACTTAGACAGACATCTCTCTAGTCATCTAAGTGATCACGTGATCCAAATCAACTAAACCATGTCTGATCATCATGTGAGATGGAGTAGTTTCAATGGTGAACATCTCTATGTTGATCATATCTACTATATGATTCACGTTCGACCTTTCGGTCTCCGTGTTCTGAGGCCATATCTGTATATGCTAGGCTCGTCAAGTTTAACCTTAGTATTCCGCGTGTGCAACTGTTTTGCACCCGTTGTATTTGAATGTAGAGCCTATCACACCCGATCATCACGTGGTGTCTCAGCACGAAGAACTTTCGCAACGGTGCATACTCAGGGAGAACACTTCTTGATAATTAGTGAGAGATCATCTTAAAATGCTACCGTCAATCAAAGCAAGATAAGATGCATAAAGGATAAACATCACATGCAATCAATATAAGTGATATGATATGGCCATCATCATCTTGTGCTTGTGATCTCCATCTCCGAAGCACCGTCGTGATCACCATCATCACCGGCGCGACACCTTGATCTCCATCGTAGCATCGTTGTCGTTACGCCATCTATTGCTTCTACGACTATCGCTACCGCTTAGTGATAAAGTAAAGCAATTACAGGGCGTTTGCATTTCATACAATAAAGCGACAACCATATGGCTCCTGCCAGTTGCCGATAACTTCGGTTACAAAACATGACCATCTCATACAATAAAATATAGCATCACGTCTTGACCATATCACATCACAACATTCCCTGCAAAAACAAGTTAGACGTCCTCCACTTTGTTGTTGCAAGTTTTACGTGGCTGCTACGGGCTGAGCAAAACCGTTCTTACCTACGCATCAAAACCACAACGATAGTTTGTCAAGTTAGTGCTGTTTTAACCTTCGCAAGGACCGGGCGTAGCCACACTCGGTTCAACAAAAATTGGAGAAATAGACACCTGTTAGTCACCTGTGTGCAAAGCACGGCGGTAAAACCAGTCTCGCATAAGCGTACGCGTAATGTCGGTCCGGGCCGATTCATCCAACAATACTGCTGAACCAAAGTATGACATGCTGGTAAGCAGTATGACTTGTATCGCCCACAACTCACTTGTGTTCTACTCGTGCATATAACATCAACGCATAAAACCTAGGCTCGGATGCCACTGTTGGGGAACGTAGTAATTTCAAAAAAAATCCTATGCACACGCAAAATCATGGTGATGCATAGCAACGAGAGGGAAGAGTGTTGTCCACGTACCCTCGTAGACCGAAAGTGGAAGCGTTAGAACAACGCGGTTGATGTAGTCGTACATCTTCACAATCCGACCGATCCAAGTACTGAACATACGGCACCTCCGAGTTCAGCACACGTTCAGCTCGATGACGATCCCCGGACTCCGATCCAGCAGGGTGTCGGGGAAGAGTTCCGTCAGCACGACGGCGTGATGACGGTGATGATGTTCTACTGACGCAGGGCTTCGCCTAAGCACCACTACAATATGACCGAGGTGGAATATGGTGGAGGGGGGCACCGCACACGGCTAAGGAACGATCACAAAGATCAACTTGTGTGTCTAGAGGTGCCCCCTGCCCCCGTATATAAAGGAGGGAGGGGGAGGTGCGGCCGGCCCCCTAGGGGTGCGCCTGGAGGAGTCCTACTCCCACCGGGAGTAGGACTCCCTCCTCTTGCCTTGGTGGAGAAGGAAAGGGGGGAGGGGAAAGAGGAAAGGGGGGCGCCCCCCCCCCCCCTTCCTTGTCCTATTCAAACTAGGGGGGAGGGGGCGCGCGGCCTGCCCTGGCCGGCCCTCCTCTTCTCCCTCATGGCCCATGTAGGCCCATTAACCCTCGGGGGGTTCCGGTAACCCCCCGGTACTCCGGTAAAATCCCGATTTCACCCGGAACGTTTCCGATATCCAAATATAGGCTTCGAATATATCAATCTTTATGTCTCGGCCATTTCGAGACTCCTCGTCATGTCCGTGATCACATCCAGGACTCCAAACAACATTCGGTACATCAAAACTTATAAAATCATAATAAAACTATTATCGTAACGTTAAGCGTGCGGACCCTACGGGTTCGAGAACTATGTAGACATGACCTAGAACTGTTCCCGGTCAATAACCAATAGCGGAACCTAGATGCTCATATTGGCTCCTACAAATTCTACGAAGATCTTTATCGCTCAAACCGCATAACAACATACGTTGTTCCCTTTGTCATCGGTATGTTACTTGCCCGAGATTCGATCGTCGGTATCCAATACCTAGTTCAATCTCGTTACCGGCAAGTCTCTTTACTCTTTACGTAATGCATCATTCCGTAACTAACTCATTAGCTACATTGCTTGCAAGGCTTATAGTGATGTGCATTACCGAGAGGGCCCAGAGATACCTCTCCGACAGTCGGAGTGACAAAACCTAATCTCGAAATACGCCAACTCAACATGTACCTTTGGAGACACCTGTAGACATCCTTTATAATCACCCAGTTACGTTGTGACGTTTGGTAGCACACAAAGTGTTCCTCCGGTAAATGGGAGTTGCATAATCTCATAGTTGTAGGAACTTTGTATAAGTCATGAAGAAAGAAATAGCAACATACTAAACGATCAAGTGCTAGGCTAACGGAATGGGTCAAGTCAATCACATCATTCTCCTAATGATGTGATCACGTTAATCAAATGACAACACATGTCTATGGTTAGGAAACATAGCCATCTTTGATTAATGAGCTAGTCAAGTAGAGGCATACTAGTGACATTATGTTTGTCTATGTATTCACACATGTATCATGTTTCCGGGTAATACAATTCTAGCATGAATAATAAACATTTATCATGATATGAGGAAATAAATAATAACTTTATTATTGCCTCTAGGGCATATTTCCTTCAACACCACCATATAACTTCCTCAAAACAGCCACCATACCTACCTATTATGGCATTTCCATAGCCATTCCGAGATATATTGCCATGCAACTTTCCATCGTTCCTTTATTATGACGTGCTTCATCATTGCCATATTGCTTTGCAAGATCATGTAGTTGACATCGTATTTGTGGCAAAGCCACCATTCATTATTCTTCCATACATGTCACTCTTGATTCATTGCACATCCTGGTACACCACCGGAGGCATTCATATAGAGTCATATTTTGTTCTACTGAGTTGTAAGTAAATAAAAGTGTGATGATCTTCATTATTAGAGCATTGTCCCACGTGAGAAAAGGATGATGGAGACTATGATTCGCCCACAAATTGGGATGATACTCCAGACCAAAAATAAAATAAAAATAAAAAAAGAGGCCAAAAAAGAGAAGGCCTGAAAAAAAATGAGAGAAAAAGAGAGAAGGGGCAATGCTACTATCCTTTTACCACACTTGTGCTTCAAAGTAGCACCATGATCTTCATGATAGAGAGGCTCCTATGTTGTCACTTTCATATACTAGTGGGAATTTTTCATTATAGAACTTCGCTTGTATATTCCAATGATGGGCTTCTTCAAACCTAAATCTTCGTGAGCAAGCGAGTTGGATGCACACCCATTTAGTTTCTTTTTGAGCTTTCATAAAATTATAGCTCTAGTGCATCTGTTGCATGGCAATCCCTACCCTTTCACATTGATATCTATTGATGGGCATCTCCATAGCCCGTTGATACGCCTAGTTGATGTGAGACTATCTCCCTCTTTTTTTCTTCTCCGCAACCACCATATTCTATTCCACCTATAGTGCTATGTCCATGGCTCACGCTCATGTATTGCGTGAAAGTTGAAAAAGTTTGAGAACATCAAAAGTATGAAACAATTTCTTGGCTTGTCATCGGGGTTGTGCATGATTTAAATATTTTGTGTGATGAAGATAGAGCATAGCCAGACTATATAATTTTGTAGGGATATCTTTCTTTGGCCATGTTATTTTGAGAAGACATGATTGCTTTATTAGTATGCTTGAAGTATTATTGTTTTTATGTCAATATTAAACTTTTGTCTTGAATCTTACGGATCTGATAATTCATGCCACAATAAAGAAAATTACATGGATAAATATGTTAGGTAGCATTCCACATCAAAAATTCTGTTTTTATCATTTACCTACTCGAGGACGAGCAGGAATTAAGCTTGGGGATGCTTGATACGTCTCCAACGTATCTATAATTTTTGATTGTTCCATGCTATTATATTATCTATTTTGGATGTTTTATATGCATTTATATGATATTTTATAAGAATTTTGGGACTAAACTATTAACCTAGAGCCCAGTGCCAGTTTTTGTTTTTTCCTTGTTTTTTAGTTTTACAGAAAAGCAATACCCAACAGAGTCCAATTGACCTGAAAATTTATGGAGATTGTTTTTGGACCAGAAGAAGGCCACGGAGCATCGGAGATGGACCAGAAGAGTCCCGAGGCCACCACGAGGGTGGTGGGCATGCCCTACCCCCTGGGCGCGCCCCCCTACGTCGTGACTACCTCGTGGACCTCCCTAACTTGTTCCTGATGCCAACACCTCTTATATATCCCCAAACTTCCAGAACAGAAGCAAGATCGGGAGTTCCGCCGCCGCAAGCCTCTATAGCCACCAAAAACCAATCGGGACCCTGTTCCGGCACCCTGCCGGAGGGGGGATCCATCCGGTGGCCATTTTCATCATCCCGACGCTCTCCATGAGGAGGAGGGAGCAGTTCACCCTTGGGACTGAGGGTATGTACCAGTAGCTATGTGTTTGATCTCTCTCTCTCTCTCTCTCTCACTCTCACTCTCTCTCTCTCTCTCTCTCTCTCTCTCTCTCTCGTGTTCTTGATTTGGCACGATCTTGATGTATCGCGAGCTTTGCTATTATAGTTGGATCATATGATGTTTCTCCCCCTCTACCTTCTTGTAATGGATTGAGTTTTCCCTTTGAAGTTATCTTATCGGATTGAGTCTTAAGGATTTGAGAACACTTGATGTATGTATTGCATGTGCTTATCTGTGGTGACAATGGGATATTCACGTGATCCACTTGATGTATGCTTTGGTGATCAACTTGCGGGTTCAGTGACCTTGTGAACTTATGCATAGGGGTTGGCACACGTTTTCGTCTTGACTCTCCGGTAGAAACTTTGGGGCACTCTTTGAAGTTCTTTGTGTTGGTTTGAATAGATGAATCTGAGATTGTGTGATGCATATCATATAATCATACCCATGGATACTTGAGGTGACATTGGAGTATCTAGGTGACTTTAGGGTTTTGGTTGATGTGTGTCTTAAGGTGTTATTTTACTACGAACTCTAGGGCTGTTTGTGGCACTTACAGGAATAGCCCAATGGATTGATCGGAAATAATAACTTTGAGGTGGTTTCGTACCCTACAATAATCTCTTCGTTTGTTCTCCACTATTGGTGACTTTGGAGTGACTCTTTGTTGCACGTTGAGGGATTGTTATATGATCTAATTATGTTATCATTGTTGAGAGAACTTGCACTAGTGAAAGTATGAACAGTAGGCCTTGTTTCAAAGCATTGCAATACCATTTTCGCTCACTTTTGTTACTTGCTACCTTGCTGTTTTTATAATTTCATATTACGAAAACCTATATCTACCATCCATATTGCACTTGTATCACCATCTATGCGCCGAACTAGTGCACCTATACAATTTACTATTGTATTGGGTGTGTTGGGGACACAAAAGACTCTTTGTTATTTGGTTGCAGGGTTGTTTGAGAGAGACCGTCTTCATCCTACGCCTCCCACGGATTGATAAACCTTAGTTCATCCACTTGAGGAAAATTTGCTACTGTCCTACAAACCTCTGCACTTGGAGGTCCAACAACGTCTATAAGAAGAAGGTTGCATAGTAGACATTAGGGACCAGGAGAAGAGGATACGAGGAGGAGAGGCAAACCAGGCTCTGACGATGGTTAGGAGGAGAGGGTGTCATAGGGGAAGAAGAAGAGGAATTGCCCCTTCAAGCCCTGGGGCTCGCATTTTGATTTGAAATATTTGACCGCCTAGTAATCCAGATCGATGCCTGAATGTTTGACCCCTGATGCGAGTTTAGACTTGGAAAGCAAGACAAAGGTAAAATAACAGCGCGGAACATCTGGAAAGTGGCCTAGAAGTCTGGCGGCTAATGCACAGTCACATTGGTGTTTTTAAAAGTTTGATGTAGTTCCAACGACTGGATGTCAGGCAGGTAGCCCGGATGTTTGGCGACCACAAGTCATTTTTCTTGTTTTGAAAAAGATATACACATGGTAGCTAGGAGGGATAACATGCACACTCAAGATAGAATGATAGAGGAGATCTACGCACTCAATTTTGCAAGATGCAAATTATAACCAAAGTCTAGTGTGCCACCCATATTAGTCCTATAGTGGCATATTTTAGATCCAATACGCTCAATTATCACCCAAATGAAAACCAAACATCTCATAATGAGTGCACGGTGGCCAAGGCCACCATGTGTGAGTATATGTAAGGTGGCACCGCGAAGATTTTGACCTTGGGCCCAAAATCACTACTCAATCGTTTAAGCACATCTATCAAAAAAGAATGGAACATGGTCCGCTCGCACCTATTTCTGTGAGATGGGTGTGGTGAGGGTTTCATTTTCCACATGTGAGATCTGGGGTAAATTGTCAGTTCGGGACTCATCTAGAGAGACATGACCCTCATTGGGATCCCCCAAATAGATTTTTGTAATATTTGGTTCTATACTCTTCGAGCTCCACTTGACCTTCAATCTGGCCCTCAACCTGTTGACACTGAAAATGCAGCTTTTCATATGGTGCCGATTATCTACCTTATGGAAACATCTCGTGTTAATTCAATTTAGCTATTTCTGAAATACATAGAAAAATTTGTGAATCTTGGCATAGATCAGCGGCCCACAATCACTATCAAAAAAGAATGGAACACTCATACTTGATGTTTATTTTATTTGCACATCAGAGAGAGAGAGAGAGTCGTGAATTGAATTTCTCCCTCTAAATACATGCCTACATCTTGAAAATGTGAAGTAAAGTGCATGTATGAGTTTAAGATATCAAATAATACTATCGAGCTCCAAGATACCAAGTTCATGCCTTAGTTGGGAAAACCTTGCTTCGTCTAGTGGCTTGGTGAAGATGCCGGCTAGTTACTTCTTGGTGCCAACATTGGGTTGTTGGCGACCTTAATTGCATATTCATTGTCACATAAAATATGCACCTCCTTGTGTATAACTACATAATGCTTCAACGTTGTCTCATCCATAATAATTGTGAAGCACAACTTGTGGTGGCAACAGACTCGTCTTAGGCGGTGGACAGGGAGAGGTAGATGCGGTTTTGCATTTTCAAGGACTAACTTATCAATGAGCATCCAAGAAATTGACATGAATCAGAGGTTGACTTCTGATACACCTTATCTCTGCCATAATCTACATCCGTGTACCCAATAAGATCAAACTTTGTATCATTGGGGTACTAAAGGACCAATGTTGGGATGTGAACAAGCTATCTAAGAATTTTCTTAACAGGCAAATTGTGGCTCTTCCTCGGAGTAGCTTGATATCTCGCACACATGCCTGGACTTACCAAAATATCTGACGTAGATGTATAAAGGTAAAGCAAATATCCAATCATAGAACGATATACCATGGGATTGAAGGGTTTACCTTTATCATCAACATACCCAGTAGTGGGCATCACATCTTGCATGGTTTGGCATATAGTCATGTTAGTGTTTTTTAGAATGTCCTCGGTATACTTCGCTTGAGAGGGAAAAAGTCCTCTGAATTTCTCAATTTGAAACCCAAGAAAAGAACTTCAACTCTCCATTTAGTGACATCTAAAATACATGTACAACATTTTTTTGATGGCATGCCATTTTTAAAAAACTACTCGCATTCTTTACATTGTATAAGCAATTTTTTTTAAATGTCACAAACATTTTATAGTAGGAAAAAATAGTTTTTTGAATTATGCTGAACTTTTTTTTACATTATACTACCATTTTGTGAACTCATGATTTTTTAATGCCACATACATTTTTCAATTGGTACCAAACATTGTTTTTAATTATGTGCACATTCTTTTACATTGTATGACAATTTAAAAAAATCATGAGAATTTTTAATGCATGAACATTTCTAAAATGTCGCATACATATTTGAATGCAATCAGCATTTCTTTGAAGAATACGATAGAGGCCCTAAAAGTATGCCAAGTGTGTCAAGTAGGTCCTAAAAGTTTGAAATCATTCCCCGCAGGTCTGATATGTGTATTTTATCCATGACTTTTAGGATCTACTTGACACGCTCGGAATACTTTTAAGATTTCCAATGTTTTGGCCACTTTCTTTGAATTATGTGAACCATTTTTTACATTGTATAGACATTTTTCAAACACGCGATGTATGTTTTTTTAAGTTAAGAATTTTTTCACGTTAGAAATATAAGTAAAAGTACTAAAACAAAAAACAAAAAACATGAGCTGAAGAGCAGCGCTTCTCCCGCGTTGGGCCGGCCCATCTATGGGGGCGCCTGAAGTGAGCCCACTGTCCATCTCGCTACCAGAGGGACACAATCTTCCCCACCAATTATGGACATCAGGAGTTCCAACGGGCATGCACTGTGGTTTTTGAAAGGGATGACTGATCATAGAACTTTAGAGGCTCTCGCTTGTCGCGATGCTATAGCTCTGAGCGAAGACCTGGGCCTTGAGAACGTGCACATCTCATTTGATTGCCATTGTCTGAGAGTCGTCCAGGAGCTTGTCGGCGAAGAATATAGGTGGATATTGCATGGTTCTTCACAAAAATCAAGGAGATGTGCAACTCCTTTGGATCTAGCATATTCAGTTTTGAGCAGCGCAATAGCAATGGGGAAGCTCACAGTCACAGGGCTAGCTCGAATGGTGTCCTTGGGATGATAGATTTGGTTAGATTCTACTCCAGAAAACTTATGTATGGCTGTAAACATTGATAATTTGCAATAAAAGTGTGTTGTGATTCCAAAAAAAAAGTCGCTTTGCCAAACTATGTCTGATCCCAATGGATAAGTTTTTTTAGGGGTTAACCAAGCTTTATTGATCTTCTTTTGAGGGGGTGATTCCAATGGATAAGTGGGCGATTACATGGCCTGTTTAACGTACAGCCTAATGCCTTGTTCGGTTAATCCTCCTCCCAAGGGGATTGGAGAGGATTTGAGCGGATTTATGCTTGTAGGAGATTTAATCCACCTCAATCCCTGTTTACCAAAGATGTGCGGGTACAGGCTATGCATCTCAACATGTATATCCAACATACACTACTAGGGAAAAGCCTAGCAGCAGCGCGGGTTTTAGGCCTATCAGCAGCGCGGGTACCCGCGCTACTAATAAGGCGCTACAGCTAACTTATAGCAGTAGCGCGGGTGCCACCCGCGCTACAGCTAACGTATAGCAGTAGCGTGGATAAAAACCCGCGCTACTACTAATCTGTAATCTCCGAATTTTTTTTTTGAATTTTTTCAAAAAAATTGATTTTTTTTCGAAATTTTCAAATTTCTGAATTATTTTAACTCAAATCTCTAATCACCCCTCGTTGCTGCTCAATTTAATCTCTAATCACCCCTCATCATTCCAAATCATCTAACTTCCCGGACGGTCACCCATCTTTTCACTACTCCAGCCTGAGCACGCTTAACTTCCGGGTTCTATTCTCCCTCGTTTCCAAGTCTGCACTTGTTGTTTTCTTGACAATAGTAAGATGTCAATCCTATTAACCTCAGGAATTTAGCTTGAGCATGAAGTCACACATTTCACTATTTGAGTTTGAAACTATTGTTCTAAAAAATTAGTAACACTAATATTTCTTGAATAATTAGTTTGACCACAGTTTGACCAGATTTGACCACAGTTTGACCATAGTTTGACCAGATTTGACCAAAATTCAAAAAAACTAAAATAATTATTTATTAACACTAATATTCTTGAATAATTAGTTTGACCATAGTTTGACCAGATTTAACAAAAATTTAAAAAAACTAATTTTTTTTTGAATTTTCTTGCCTCCATATCTTAAAAGCCCCGTAACTTTTTTTCTGTTAGGTTTTTGAGGATTTTAAAAATGTTTAACGGGGTTCCCCCAATTAAATTTGGATGTAACTTTTCGAGTAGATGATTTTTCATATAAAAAACTTTTTCATCCGAGTTCGTATGCAAAAGTTATGGCCATTTTACAAATTTCCAGAGAGATTTTGCAAATAAAGTCGAAATTCATATTTGTAAATTTTCCCAACAACTAGACCACATATCACATGGGAAACTTATTTTCTTTTATTTTTTTGACATTTTTATCATTTTCTTCTATTTTTTTTAAACTGAAAAGGCGATCCAGGGGGGTAGACTTTGACAAATAGGCCATACCCCGCGCTACTACTATGACAGACGATTAGCAGTAGCGCGGGTTTTTAACCCTCGCTACTACTAAGTTGATAGCAGTAGCGCGGGTTAGTAGTAGCGAGGGTTAGAAACCCGCGCTACTGCTATCAACTTAGTAGTAGCGAGGGTTAAAAACCCGCGCTACTACTATGGCATATCCCGGGGGGCACGGTAAAGACCGCTTAGTAGTAGCGAGGGTTATAAACCCGCGCTGCTGCTATCTACTTAGTAGTAGCGAGGTTTAAAAACCTACGCTGCTAGTAAGTAGCAGTAGCGAGGGTTTTTAACCCTCGCTGCTGCTAAGATTCTGTGTATGTTTTTGATTCCTCCCACTCCCATCGACGAGTCTCTAAGCATGAATTACATTGCTCTTTATCTTGTATTTCGGCAAGCTAAGGTCTCCTCTATGGAGGGCGGGTATGAGAAGTTGAAACAAATCTTGTCCATTAGTTTCATCTTTACTCATCGCTCACACGCTTCTTACGTACGTTCCACTGTTAGCCCATCTTATAACATATGTTTTAAATCCGTGAGCTTTTTTTCAAATGGGCAGCTTATGTTTTGAATTCATAAGCTTTTTTCCAATCCGTAATTTGTTTTTAAAAATTGTGAACTTTTCAAATTTATGAACAAATTTTTAATTTGTGAATATTTTTTTGAATTCATGGGCATGTTTCAAAATTCGCAAATATTGCAAATATTCACGGACATTTTTTTCAGTTAATAAACCTTTTGAATTCATGATAATTTGCAACCTGCAACCCCCCCCCCCCCCCCCCACCTCCATCGATGCTGCATAGGCTGGCTCATTAACGAAAAAGGGTTTCCCCCCACTTTGTATTACAAAGCAACCACCGATACATCCAACGATGCTGCATAGGCTGGCCCATTTACCATTTGTTAACCCCCCCCCCCCCACACACACACACACACACATACACACACACGTCCATCGATGCTGCATAGGCTGGCCCATTTACCATTTGTTAACTGCAAAGGGTGTTGCAGGCGACGGAATCGAACACGAGATCTCTTCTTTAACAGACAACCACAGTAACCACTACGACTCCAAATGCTTGTGATTACTTTCTTCTTTTTGCTCTTTAGTTTTTGTCCAGTTCACAGGAAGCCTCTGGTTTTGAAAACCTTCCCAGCCAATTTTTTCTAATACGGTTTTTATCTGGTTTAGTTTTGTTTTTGTTTTTTGTTTCTTTTTTCTTTTTATTATTTTCCTTTTTTTCCTTTTTTCAAAATGAGTAAAATTTTCCCAATATCGATGAATTTATAAAATTGATGACTTTTTCCAAATATGAGAAATTTTTTTCAAAAGTTGATATACTTTTATCCAAATTTGTTGAACTACTTTTTCAAATTGAGTAAATTTTCATATTTGATGAACTTGTTTTCAAACTCAGTGAGATTTCCAAGTTTGAGAATGTTTTTTGAGATCGATGGACTTTTTTCAAATTCAATGAATTTTTTTTAAAATCCATGAATTTTTTTATCAAAATTACGTGAACTTCTTAAAATTCAAGTAAAACAATTTCACATAATTTGTGAACATTTTTGAAATTCAAGCACTTTTAATTTTTCAAAATCAATGAGATTTTCAAATCCATGGACTTTTTTCAAATTGACAAACTTTTTCGCAAAATTGATGAACTTTTTTTCAAAGTCAATGAACGTTTTTCAATTTGTATGAAACTTTGCAAATATTTGACTTTCTTCAAGTTCATGTTTTTGATTGTGAATTATTTTTCCATTTATATCATAAAATAATACCCATAATAAATTGGGTGTATATCCTACATGATAATGTTGTACTAAGAAATTGTCAATTACTGTTGTTTGAGAAAAAATGGACAAGGAGATGAATTTGCGTAGTGGTTATTCTCCCGGCTACGGATGCTGTCAGGGCTGGTCCGACAAGCCGCTCGAAACACATCGAAAAACAATTAAAGCTTTTTTTCTAGCTGGATTCAAACTCTGAATCTGAGCATTGAGAGTTGTCGACCGTAACCAACAGTTCAAGTTTATTCCGTTGTCCACACATAGGAAAAAGCGTTATTTGACCCTTCCTCTACTAAAAATATATTATATGGTACATAGTATACACTAATTTAAAAAGAAAGTATAATTTCCAAACAGAATTCTAAAAAACATTGAAACAGGCACGAATTTGAAAAAAAAAAGTTCCATAGAAATTGGAAAGAGTTTGTGGAAATGGAAAACGATCATAAAATTTGAAAAAATGTTCATCATCTCGAGAAAAAGTTCACAAATTTGAGAAAAAGTTAATCGATTTTGAAAACAAATTCACAAATTTGGAAAAATTTCATCGATTTCAAAAATAAGTTCATCAATTTTGGGAAATAATTCATTTATTTTGGAAAACTTCATTGGATTTGATAAAACTTCATCAACATTGAAAAGCTACATCAGAACTGAAAAAAAAAGTTAATCCAAATTTGAAAAAGTTCATCAACATTGAAAAATGCTCATGAATTTAAAAAAGTTCAAGGAATTTGAAAAAAAGATCACAAATATTGATAAGGTTGACGAATTTGAAATAAATGTTCATTGGTTTGAAAAAATAGTTTGGTTGAATATAAAAAAAACATCAAATTTGAAAAAAGTTGATTAATTTTGTATTTCTTTTGACAATTTTTAAAAAAAATTCATCAAACTACATAGAAGTGAAAAAAACAGAAAAACAAAACAAAAACAGGAAAAAGAAACGCGAAAAAAGGAAAAACGAAAACAAAAACTGTAAAACGAAGAAAACACGAAACAAAATGGAAGATAAGAAGAGAAAAAGATGAAAGTAAGCATATCTAGCTGCGGGCGGCAGTGTGGTTACCTTGCTGTGGAACTTAGCCGGAAAAACCGTGTTTGATTCGCAGCAGTAGCGTTGTTTTTGCGTTGTGGAAAACAGAAAACAGAACTTTATGGCTCGAGGAGATGTGCTCTTCAGCCGCCCATTTGCAAAAAATGGCCTATAACGGACGCCAAGAGGAGGACCCGGTCCATGGGAGATCCTATATGGCACGGTGCGTGCCAACGGTCGGGAATCGCGCACGCCAGCCACCCCGCGCGCCTTATTGGCCCGGGTCATGCACGGGGACGGACGCTCCCTGTTGTTTTTTCAGTTTTATTTCCGTTTTTGTTTTAATCTATTTTAAAATAATTCGGCATAACAAAAATCCTCTTAAATTTCAAAAAAAAATGTGAGTTTTGGACTGTCACTACCAGTTCTTGAATTTAAAAATGTTCATGATTCCCAAAAATAAACATTGTTTTAATATTAATGAACACTATTTCTTTGAGGAAAAAAATATGAGCACTCTTTAATACGAACAATTTTGAATCTTGAAGAACAAATTTGGAATTTGATGAACATTTTTGAGCTTCATGAACAAAAATTTTATTCAAGAAAATGTTTTTCGAAAAAAAATGATTATTAAATTTTGAATTCAGTTTTCTTTTTGAATTTTGTGAACATTTCTTTTAAAAATGATGAACACGATTTTAATTTAATGATTATTTTATGTCAGTGAACATATTTTGAATTTTGATGAACACTTTTTAAGGCGATGAAGAAAAAAGAAAAAAAAACAAACTGAAAAAGATACACAAAATGCGTGACGTGAACCACAATTTTCACGCGTTCAGTGAAAATTCAAAATAAAAAGAAGCGCCTGCGTGGGATCGAACCACTAACTTGATTCTAGCGAGGCTGGCCAGAGGAGCTAGCGCGCTCGCACGTTATAACGCGACGCCAGAATTAAAGTTGAAAGCACCGCGGCAAATCCTTAAAAAAATGCATTCAGCATTTTTATGATATACGTTGAACAAAATTTAAAATACGGTGAAATTTTTCACAAAACATACTGAAAAAAACACACAAAATGAACATTTTATAGTATACGTTGAACACTTTCTTAATATATGATGAACAAAATTTTAATACACAACGACCATTTTCTCATATACATTGGACAATTTAAGAATGCATGATGAACATTTATATAACAGACGATGAACATTTTTATAATGCAAGGTGAACTATTTCATAGTATACAATGAACATTTCCTTAATACGATGAAAGTTTTTGTAATACGCTGTGAACTTTTTAGATAATATGCAATCAAGAGAAGAAGAACAGAAACAGAAAATAAAAAAATGTTAAAGAAAAAAAATGAAAGGTAAACAGGAACCAAAACATAAGAATAAAGAAACGGGTACAAAACAGTTTAAAAACAGGCCAAAACAGTGAAAAAACGGGAAGCAAAAAAAACATAGAAGAAAAACGAAAAAAAAACCCACAACAGACAAGGAAATAGCAGCGAACCAAATCCGTACATGGGCTGGCCCATGTGGTGACTCGGTTTGGCGAAGGGTCGTCCTTTTGACGCCTGCGGCCGTCAAATAAAATGAGAGCTCCTGTTCGACGCTCGTGAGCGTCAAAACGAGCTGGTTTCGCTAAAGGTAGCACGCAAATGGGCCAGCCCAGTTCGCAGGCGACGAGCGAATCGCAAAAAGAAAAACGTAGCGATGCGTACTAGCAGTGCTAGCCAGCTAAGCAACGGGCTGAGTACGGCGGATATATGGCACTACCTGATCAACATTTATTAAACCTTTTCAACATTTCTTGGACAAAAAAATGAAGATTTTCTAATATTCATTTTTCCTCAATACGGTGAACCAAAGGGGATTCTGAACTTTTTGGAAACGTGAACACAATTTGAAAACAGGAACAATATCTAAAATTGTGAACAAATTTGGAAAATCTGAACAATTTTTTTAACTGCAAATAATTTTTTAAAAATAATTTAAAATACTCATGGAACATTTTCCTAGTATACCATGAACATTATTCAAATACACACTGAACATTTTTTCAAAATACGATGAAATTGTTTTCAAATGCGCTTGAACAAAAGTTTTCTATACACGATGAACATTATTTATACAGGAGTGAACATTTTTTCAATGTATGGTGAACATTTTTATTCAATACGGAGAACAAAATTTAATTCTGAACTTTTTTCTGAAAATTCTGAACATTTTTTGGAATTATTGAATTTATATAAAAAACGAAACACAGTAGAAAGAAGTAAAAGGAAATAAGCAGGAAGAAAAAGAAAGAACAAAAAAAAAGAAGAAAACCGGAAAACCCTGTAAGAAAAAAGAAAACAGGAAAAAGCCGGTTTCGGGAACCTTCTAGAAAGTTCCCAAAACCGGTTCCTCGCTGCTAGTGGGCCGGCCCGTGTCGGTCGCTCGCTTCGCTGCGTTTCAGCGAAGCTGCGACGATTTGACGCTCACGGGCGACATATAGGATCCACCAAATAAAATCTACCCCCAATAGGAGCCCCCCGGTCCATTGTGCCCTCCTCGATCGGACCTTCTAATGGGTCGGCCCACCTAAGCTTACCATGTTTTGCCTTTACCATGTTTTAGGAAGATTCTAGATGCATTCGTGCTGTTTTTCAGGAGGTTTTTTCGGCATGTTTTGCAGGTTTTCTTTGTTTTCGTCTTTTTATTTTGATTTTCCTTCTGTTTTTTAATCATAAACTATTTGAAATTCTAGATTTATTGTAAACTATTTCTTGTTATTTTTCAAATTTTGTGTTTATTTTTGCAAGATTATTCGTGAAGTTTTTTTAAAATATCCCTAACAATTTGGTATTCAATAAGTTCTTTCAATTAGTTGACATTTTTAAATTGATGAAATTTTATAAACTTCGTGAATTTTTTAAATTTGATGAAAATTTCATAATCGACGAATGTATCCAAATTCGTTAACTTTTTCTCGAATGCAAAAACTTTTTTCGAGTTGATTCACTTTCTTTTTGTTTTTTAAATGCGTGAATTAGGTTGACGTTTTTCTTAATCCCTTTTTTTTTGAATTCATGAGCGCAACTCTAAATTTGTGAGATTTTTCTAAATGGGAAAATATTTTTGAATTCATTAACTTTTGTCAAATCCAATTTTTTTTCCCAAATTGGTGAAGTTTTCAAAATCATGAACTTTTTGAAAAAAATTGAATACCATTTTGAATTCATGGGCTTTGTTCAAAATGCACTACTATTTTTTAATACGAAATGTTTTTTCAATTCATTAACTTATTAAACCCCTCATTTTTTTAAGTTCACTTCTTTTGAATCCACGATACACGAAATTTTATTCTAGAAAATCAGAATCCAGTTTTTTAAAACTACCCAAACAGCAGCAGCTATTAGCCCGAAGAGAAAATGATTGTGCAAGCACACAATTGGGCCTCGGCGTGCTCGTGGGAGTCTGCGCCATAGCGACTTTTTGGCGCTTGAAGCGCCAATAAGGATCTCTCTTTAATCTGTGCCACATCACGAGTATATGATGCCAATTTATGGATTAGGAGTCGAGGGTTCAAACTTCAGACCAGGCAATCTCTAGAAGTTTAGTGTTTAAACAGGCTTTGCTCTATTTTTAAATACTCCCTTCGCTGAGCATTAGTTTGGTCAACAGATTATGAGTTATGTGTAACAAGAAACATATCATTTGATTCACATTCGGGAGCAGTTTTCAGTGCCCTTGATTTAGTTTCGTTAAGCTTTCTCTGTTTGGAGGCAAAGTATTTGAAGTTATTGCTTACAAGTGTCCGTGTTAAGAACCGCCAAGCGCCATGTAATAAACCAGAACATGATTTTCTTTTTAGAAATGGGGAAAATACTATGACGTCTGCATCGATTGATGTAGTTGCCTTAAACCAGAACATGAGTTGGCTTATTTGTACATGAGTTTAGCTCATGCCGACCATGTTGTATGGCTGGACGACTTTCTATGACATTGTAACTCATCTGCTGATCGGAGGTTAACGGTGCACAAAAACTTGAATAAATTCTCCTTTTTTTTAGAAAAATGAGCTTACCACAACGAATTTTGTACGGTGTACATACAGAAGTCTTCAATCTATCTATGTTTATGCATTGAAAGGACACGACGAGCTTGCTGGAAAAAAGATAGAGATGCTAGAAACTGAAAAACGGAAATAATCTCGCCATTCATCACGTGTGCCGTTATTAATCTACTTTATTATTACCTCCGTCCCAAATTACTTGTCTTAAAAGTACAATTCATGTTACTCAGAAAAGGGCATGTGCTAGAAAATACTGAAAAAAAGCAAAATGATGTCACAATAATACAACCCAGCGGGTGGAATAGAGCACTTTGTTGTTGCAATAAAGGAGGAGTGGGCATTGGCGATAAAAGGGACCAGGCCACTGCGAGTATGGTTGTACTAGCTAGTTTTTACTTCCCACATTCTTTGATGGAAATAGCTTTACAGAAATCGATAAGAAAGGGTAACTAGGAGGAAGCTGGCAAAGAGTCGAACCTTTCTGATGGGAATGTGAGGAATCAAAAATCAATAGAATGGGGACGCATCACGTCCATCGGCAGACGAGCTTGGGCAAGATAGGGCAAGAAGCACACGAAGAGACTGTGAGCTTCCAACATGCGTTGATTCTGACCACGGCAACCGGGTTGGCGTAACAAACGGTAGAGACGATCCAGGGGAGTGGCAAGCATTGCACGTACGTCTTACGAGCCATGCTGGACGCTACTCATGAATCTTTTGACACTACGATGATCGAGGTTACCGGTGCATTTTTACACGACCATTGATACAATAATGCTAAGCATACGAAGGTTTACAGGTGTTTACACGTTGACTAGGATCTTTTCAAGCTAACTAACCTCACCCCCTGAGTTTCAGGGGATGGGCCCCTCCTTCCCATTAATCTCGAATCAAAATTCGCCTGCGTGTAAAAGCATGTATTCCTTCGCACGTGTAGCATTACTGTCATTGATATTGGTCATATCTGATTCAGTGATCCGCACACACTTGTTCTACCAAATGGACGCATCTCTGTTTTGGGAGCTCTCAAGGAAAACTACTACTTAGAGCATCTCCAGCCGCGCCCCCAACAAGGCCCCTAGGCGACTCTTCAGTCGCAGGCGCCAAAAAATCGGCCCAGTCGCGCTCCCAGGGGCCCATTTTTCGCCGGCTCGGGTCGAAATTGGCGCCGGCGGAGCCAACCAGAACCCGGCGCGCTGGGGGCGCTCGGGGGCGCCGGGCGAATCATTTTTGGCGCGAAAGAGCCGCGTGCCAGCCGCGTCAGCGACACCGCCCGCCTCGTCTTCTCTCGACGCCTCGGTTTCCCGCGGGGAATCAATGGCAAGCCTGCCGCCGGTCAGCTTTGCCATTGATTCCTCACGGGTGGCGCGTCACGGGTCGGCGCCGACGCCTCCCCTCCCTCGGACGCGTACACACGGACGCGGGGCGGCTATGTATGGCCTCGCTCGCCTCTGATGAGCCCTACCTCTCCCGAGCGCCGCCGCCGAGCTCTTCTCCCCCAGCCCTCCCTCTCCCGAGCGCCGCCGTCGAGCTCTTCTCCCCCAGCCACTCCATCTCCCGATGGCCGAGCGTTTTCCCGGAGACGAGGCGGCGGCCAACGGCTTCGGCCGCCGTTCGCTCCGCGAACAGGAGTTGTGGCTCCTGTTCCAGGCGAACATCCCGGCGCCGCCGGACATGCACGCCGGGCCGACGGGCTGGAGGTTCAGCAATGGGGGAGTGCCCATTCCCCCGTTGCCCGACGCCGTGGCCAAACCATCCTACTTCACCGACGAGGTCGAGATCGTGCGCGCCTCCCTCACCGACGCCGAGCTCTCCCTCCCCCAGTACGCCGCCGACAACCACGCGGCTTGGGCGGCGTACTTCGAGCGCCGCCAGCAGCAGCGGCTGGCGTCCACCAACGGGGCGCCGGTGGTCGGCGGCCTGAAGAATAGCGAGGGGCGCCACCTGTGGTGGGGCGTCCCCGGCCGCACACTTGAGGGCGTGCTGACGCACCTCGAGGGCGGCAACAACCCGCCGTTGGCGTACCCCCCGGCGAGGGAGGCCGCCCCAGCGCACCGCCGACGCGACGGGCAATGGGCGCCAAGGAGGTTCGGCTCCTCCTCCTCTTCTTCCTCGTCGCGCTCTTCCTCCCAATCCTCCGGCACTCTGACGCTGCTCGGTATCAAGGCCGAGCCCGCGGCGGAGATGCCGCTCGGCCGGCGCACTCGCCGCGCCGGCATCGTCATCAGCGAGGGTGGCCGGCGCGCCTTCTCGTCTGCTCCTCCCCCGCGCTTCGTCAAGCCGAAGACGGAGCCGGGTCTCGCGCCGGTGAAGACGGAGCCGGGGCTGGCGCCGGTGAAGATGGAGCACGGCGAGGTCGAGCTCGACGACGACGCGACCCTTGAATGGGCACGCCAGGACTCCCTGAAGATGGCGAGGGAGCGCCAGTGCGCCGCCCTGCGGCGCTTCGCGCATCGCCGCCGAGGCCTCGACGAAGGAAGAGTTGTCATCATCGACGACAGCGACGACGACGACGACGACGACGCGCCGCCGCCGCCACCAGCCGGGGAGGGGTCCAGCAGGGGCGTCCGAGTCAAGGAGGAGAAGACCGACGATGGCGGCGATGACGCTGAATTCTCGGCCTTCAGCAAGTTTTTTTGATTAGTTTATATATGTAATGACGACTACTCGACTTAAATCCGCGAATATAAGCGCAAGTTTGCCAAAATTTGGCGTGTTTTAGCTGAACTTTGCCTAAATTTGCTATGCAATTTTTTTTCGCGCCTGGGGGCGGCGGCTGGGGACCAACTCGCCCCCAGGCCCATTTTTTGCGCCGGGTCACTCCCAGGCGGCGATTTTAGGCGCCCCCTGCGGGACCAACAGCTGGAGATGCTCTTATAGTGTCAGTGTTATGGACAACATATTATGGCAAATATGTAGTTATTAAACTTAAGTGAAAATATTTCTCATAAAAAATCAATAATATTTTTAGTTAAACATGGTTGGCTTATTATTTATTTGCAGACAAAAATGCAAAAGTTTGACGGTTGACTACATTACTTCGTAGGATGTCCCATATTTGAAACGGAGGTATGATCTATTATTACTTTACTGTAATACTAAATATAGACTTTCTAAAAAATCCGATGTTAGTCAACGAGAAAAAGAGTTAAACTATTTACGTGGCAGATTCAAATTATGACGGTCTAGATTAAATCTATATCTATATCTATATTATTATTATTACCTACTAATCTTTACCTAATAATAAAGCAAATTGGGTTTCTTTCGTCCGTCATGGCATTTTTCAGAAAAGTCCTTCTATTTCAGAAAAGTCAACACGCAGTCCTGTTTTAAGTCAAAACAAATCGTTTTTTCGTATTTTACACAAAAGTCCCTGTGTTTTCTTGATATCAACCCGCCGTCCGGATTTAAGTCACACCCGAACCGTTATTTTACGTTTTTGGAACCCCCCCCCCCCCGACGTTTTAGGTAATTCATCCGTGGATCATATGTAAGTCAAACAAATACTTTTTAAAATCATCCATATCTTTTAAATCGTAACTCCGATTTGAACATGTTATATATGAAATTTGATTAGAAAAATATGTAGAATATGAATATGAGATTATTTTTACCTATTGAGTATTTTTAATATTATTTTGGAATATATTTAAATCAAACATATGATTTTCTAAATTGTCCGTATCTATTAAACCGTAACTTCGATTTTAACATATTATATATGAAATTTTATTAGAAAAATGTGTGGAGTCTAAATATGATGTTAATTTTACCTGTTAAATATTTTTAAAATATTGTTTTGAAAGCAAACTTATAATTTCTAGCGCAAGATCCATTTTTCTTTCGTACCGGCGGCGATCCGGATTGCAAATAAACACCCGAGTATAACCATATAGGCAAAAGAAAACATCAATAACTACACAATGCATACCTCTGAAAAATGTCGCAGGGAAAAACAACAGATTTCTCATCGCGAGAATGAGAGAAAGTGAGAGAGAGAAAGAGAGGGGGGGCGAGGGAGGAGAGAGGGAGAGAGAGACGCCTTAGGATTAACCATATTCAAACACGTTTTTTTGTTGTTTTGTGTGAACACCGAGGCCATCGCCGGCGAGGGTGAGAAGAGGATAAACGGCAACACAAATATGATGCCTCGCAAATATAAAGGAGATGGACCTATTGAGTGATGGTTGTTGGGTTAAGAGTGTGTGTTATGTTTTTTCTCCCGTTGCAACGCACGGGCTCTTTTGCTTAAATACTAATTCGAGGTGCTGGGTAACTTCATATCGGTGCTTTCAGATCGATCGCCTGCTTGCTGGGCCAGGAGCCAAGCAAACAAGTGGGCCTTCCAATAAATTTTTTCTTGTGGGCTAGAATATATGGGTGGGCTTTCAGAATATTAAAAAATTACTATTGCTTGCATGGTTGTTCGATCTCACGACCAGCTAACTATACCAAACGGAAAACAACGTAGCCAGAGCTAATTGATGATTATGCTTGTTTAAAAAAGAGCTAATGACTATGTGAGAAAGAGGTTTGTTTGCCAATAAAAAAAATGCCACCTCAATTTTTAACACAAAATCTGACCAATTTATGTAATTGCGTGAGGTGCATATACAAACAACGAGCCGCTTGGAGAAGCAACAAACAAATGGTAATCCGCAAGAATTAATTTGGATTGGGGCCTGCATGAGATAAATAGAGGAGAGAACAAAAAGCCTAGGGTTTTCGCTGCCGCCCGCCGCGTAGCCACCATACTGCCTCGTCTCCTGTGGATTCCGGTCCTTGCTGACGGACAGACTTAATTTGTTTTTAGGTACTTTTTTAGTTTTGGTAGGATTCATGTCCTACTCAGAAAGATGGGGCGGTAGCGGCTCCCTAAAGATCCCCGCCATGATGACGCTTCTAGCATCATCGGAGGACGTGTGTAGGTTTTTCTTCGACGGGTATTGTGGGATTCGGTCGGCGTTTGTCTTTCGTGGATCAACTTGGATCCACTCTTGGTTGGTCTATGTCAGTGTGTCTACAAGTTGAATTCTTCTGATCTATAATTCTCTTTATCGGCGCCAGTTGTTGTTATAGTGGTTGTAGTCGACGCTAGATGGTCTACGGACCTGGATATACATTTAAATGGGATTGTGAGATGTGTCTGAGATACAAGATTTCATGGGATTGTAAGAGAGAGTAATATTTAAAGATGCCCTCGTGCCACTTTGGTGAACTTTTTGATGGAAACATATTAATCTACTTTTCTGTTGCAACACACGGGCATTTGTGCTAGTACAAACAACAAAAGTGACTACATTTTGAGATCGGACATTGCACCAACCTGTGGTCACGGGGCCTCTGACGGATGAGGTCTAGAGATTTCCATACATTTTTCTTCATCTACTATTTGCTAATGCATAATAAAAAAAAATCGGTGGGTGGGTGGGGGGGGGGGGGGGGGTAGTCCTGTGCATTGTGCATGGCTTACTTAAATAAAACTTAAAAACAGAGTGGATAACCAAGATTTCCTGCCGATACTCTAATAAAAAAGAATCTGTTCAGTGAGAAGTCTAGAAGATGAGAGACTTCTAGGTTTGTGGCTGCTCACAGTATGGTCTTTTTCGCTCTCCCATTTTCCCTCCTGATGCATGTAGTGCACGGATGACATGTCTTTGATGTTCCTGTTTGCATTTCTTGCTGCTGTCAGCATGCACATTTCTTTCTAATGTTGCTGCGTGTATTTCTTGCATATAGTGCACTGATGACAGCATGCGCACTCTGGTGGAAAAACTAGATCTCTCATCGGGCTATATCGGCGCGTGCCTGTATCATTTTCTTGCTTAAGGTGGTGGCTTTAAGCTTGGGTTTGGGTATGAAAATCTCAAATCGGTCTAGAGTTGGAGTTGTCATCACCGGTGCACGTGCCGCGATTCCTCTTGAAGGCTTTGGGCATTTCTCGATTTGTTTTAGTCTTTAACCATATGGTTAGTGGTTGTATCTGGCAAGGCATGTGACCTCAGGTTTTTTTTTCCGGGTCAAGTTTGTTCGCTACTGGATTTTGAATAATAAATAATTTAAGGCCGTGTGCACCGCCTGATGCAGAGGCCGGGTTATCCTACCAAAAACATAGTGTATAGAAGTATTCATGCCATCCTTTTGAGTGCCACCTTTTCTTTCGCCAACAGTGTTTATAATTTTATATGTTTGGATCTTGCTTAAATCTCTGTTTTTCTAGATTGCTTACATGGATCATTTGGATCTCTCAAGAGGGCGAACTGTATTCTGTGAAATTGAACTGTTGACTCTTTCCAGCCCCCGCGTCGCCCTCCTCTAGCGACACGGGGGGCGACTCCCAGCGACACCCACCGCCCTCCCCTTCTCCTCCCTCGTCGCGCTGCCGCCTGAGGCGCCGCCGGCGAAGCCCGGGCAGGCTCCGGTTACGGCGGCGGCGGGGCATTTCCCCTAGGTCTCTTCTCCCCTCTCGTCTTGGGAGCATCTAGCGGCTGGAGGAGGGCTGCGGGAGCTTCGATCTGGACTTGTGGGCATGGAGACCTAGGGGTGCGGGGCTCCGTGGCGGGCGCTGGCCGGTGGCTGGCGGTGCTTGGATGCTCCGGCGCGTGGCTAGATGCTGCGGTGGAGGTTGATTCCTCTTCCCAGATCTGGTCAGGGCCTGGTCGCTGTCGGCGGCGTCCCGGTCCGATGCGCATCGGGCGTGCGGCGGCAGGACTCGGCGCCAGCGAGGGCTGGATCCCGGGGCGGCGGCCCCAGGACGGCGGAGGATGTGTCAGCGGCTGTGGACTCGCGATGGGCGATGCGGCGGCCGCGGTGTTGGACGATCCGTGCACAAGAAGCTTGATGGAGGCCATTGGAATAGATCTGGGTGAAGACCTGCTCGCGGCTCCTGCCGAGGCGGGCGATGGCGGCACTATTCGGTGTCGTTCCCTTGTTGAAGGCATCGCTGTTGAGACGTTCCAGGCCACTATTTGCTACCTCCGGGGGAAACCCTAGATCAGTAGATCGGATGACCGCGGCATTATTGTGTCGTTTCCCTCTTGTGGCGTCATTCTTGGAGGTGTGCACGGGCTCGAGGGACCAGTGGATGGATTATTTGATGGAGCGGTGCTTCATCCTACATATTAATGGTGGCGTATCTCAGCGGCGTGGCGCAGTGGAGACTCGGCGTCCGATGTGTGGCGAGGGACTCGCGCAGGAGGGTGACGTTGTCTGGCGTCATGGTGGCGTCGATGGCAGAGAGGCCGGGCAAGGTGGATGCAGCAGTACAACACTGAAGATGGATTGGTGGCAGGTGGCTGCGGCAGCCTCATACCCGGCAGGCGTCCTGGTTGAGAAGTGCGCCGGATTGATGGGTGCCCCATACCCGGCAGGCGTCCTGGTTGGGACATCAGGTCTTAGATGTTAGGTTTGGCTGCGAGGTCTGTTTGGTATTAGGCACAGACTATCAACATCCCTTCGTCAACTGGATAGGAGTAGCGACAAATGTTGTCTAGACGGTGGCTTTAGTCTTACTGTTGTCTCACTTTGTAAGATCTTGTGTGAATAATTAATAAAATGGCTGCATGCATCGTCCAGATGCAGAGGCCGGGGTCCTCCTCCTTTTCTAAAAAAAGAACTACTCGGTGCCCAGAATCTGCCATGTTTGTAAGGATGATTTTCAATTTGCGGCTACGGCTGACGTGCATCGTCAACATTTCAAGTTTTTCACATTTGGGATACTTCATGTATGTTGTTTTCTCCACCTTCTTCACCTGTAGTTTGTGTTTGCATTGCAGTATACAATGTTTTAACAGTGTTTGCTCTTTTTTCCATTCTTATTCTTTTGAGTATTATGCAGTTCCGTGATAGAACACCATGCACTGATAATCCAGTAGCTGAGACAGATGTAGCAGAATATGGTCCTCACATACTCTCGAAGGATCAAATCTTATCAGGGCAATGGGAAGTGATAGAAGTACACTAGGAGAAAATAGATGAATGTGTAAAAGAAGCTCAACCAGAAATCCTTGGGTTTGCTGAAGCGAGCATTGATCATTCCCCTTCTAAAAGAACTGATATTGGATCAAATCAAGGTAATGCTGAACAAACGAGTGCAGACTATTTTCACATTTCAAGGAGCTCGTGATGATACCACACGATTATCAGGAACTAAATTGCTAGCTGTGGTAGGGGAAGTTCTCGCCGTTGTAGCAATACTGCAAAGGCGGCTGTGAGCCTGTGACACCCTCTTCATCTGAGAAATTCGGTTATATTGTCACCTTAGATGCACATATGTGTCAAACCTTGAATTACATATATTACAGTGCTAAAGAATACGTTTTTTCTGAGTCAGATAATCATCCAACACCTCCCGAAGCTGATTATGTGGTAATATTCAGGATTTATCTGTCTGGAGCACAAATGGAGAGAGTAAACAAGCTTATCCAGAAAATTATATCCGAAACTACCGTATATGTCCGGAACCGAACCGGTCCTAGCCTCCGCGTTGCCTGCCTTGGGCAAAAAGGGGGACCGGGCTGTTGCTGGCCGTCTTGTTCGCGCGCCCATCTCTGGTGACGCCAGATGAGCTCTCTGGCACCACTCTGACCCTCTCCCTTCGTGGATCCGATGGGCCGAGGCCGGAGTTGGCCCTCCCTGGCACAGCGCTCGACGAGGCATCCTTCGCACCTCCGGTGCTCCCTAGTTGGACGTCCCATGGCCTGCTCAATCTGTCTCGAACGCTGGCGGTATACCTGGCCATACCTCGGGCCGGGCCTAGCCAAGCCCGACGCAAAAAACCCAGACCCGGCCCGGCCTAGCCTGGTCATCGGGCTTGTTTTTTAGGCCCAAGCCCGGCCTGAACGCGTAAAAGCCAGTCGGGCTTCGGGCCGGCCTGGGCCACCCTTCAGAAAAACACGAAAATGATGGGCCGGCCCAGCCTGGCCTTTGGGCTCAAAATCTAGGCCCGGCCCGGGAGCAGCATCGGGTCGGGCTGCCCATGGCCAGGACTAGCTGGCGGGTTGGGTTCCTCCATGCCACCGCGTGGTGGCCGGAGCTAGGTGGGTTACGGCTTTGCTGTCCTCCAGGAGTTGGCCGCTTGGCACTAAAGACCTTGCCAACCAGAGGTTGGCCGGATTTGGCCCTAACTACTACTGGTTCGGTCTGGAACTCGGTGTGCTTCATCGATGACTGTGGCATGGACGTCTCCCGGCGACAGCTGCTCGTGAGGTCTGGGGTTTTTCGCTCCTTTTCTTGTTGGTGGTCGCATCTGATGAGATCGACGAACATCTCTGTCGGGTGGTTGATTTGGAAGGTTTTCTTCTTCATATCTGACAGTGGCCACCAAAATCTCTAGATTTGTTTGCAGCTGCCGGTGGCTTTGTTGTGGCCACCAAACCGGTAATTTTGCGGGATGTAGCCGAAAGGCTTCGTTGTGGGTTTTGACGGTTCTCGCTCTGACTAATTTGCCTTTGATGGTGAGATACAATCTATAGACGACGACTTGATGCAGATTGTATGGTTGTGGAACGATGACAGTGAGATTTTTAGCCCACTGAATGTAGTTGTTGGTATCGCTAAAAAGTGGCGGCGCAACACATGATTGACTTCGATGCGGTGGTGCTTCTCGGGTACTCGGTCTTGAGATTCGAGGTGAAAATTTAGGTCTGACCTGAGTTGGTTAAACCTGACATTGACAATGTTTTTTTGAACTGTTACCTTGTTGAAGGCATTGCTCAGGTACGCTCAGATTTGTTTTTCAGGGTGAAAACCTAGAATCTGTCCTTCGATGCTTGGATCCAGTGACGGTGGCGCTTGAGCGTTGTTGCCTTTCTGAAGGCATTGTTGTTGAAGAACTTTGTTCTACTTGTGTTGTGAAGATATGGTTAGTGCAGATATGATTGTTGCTATAGTTTGTCGATCGTGGTTTTGATCGCTTCGGGGTTTTCTTTTCCCCACGCGAGGGAGGTTTAGAAAACCACCCAACCTGCATGTGGGCCAAATATATGTATAAAAGCGTGGTGTGATGTTTAACTATGCAAATGCACGACTTTGATGTGGCACCTATCTCGCTGACCGGACAGTCCGGTAGGAAGGTTTAGGACTTACGGTGCCGGTCCCAACCTTTGGTCTGGCAGAAGGGAATCTTATGAACGCATACGCTAAAACTTGGTCTGGCATGTCAACATGACCTACCTAACATGAATCAAGAGGAATTCAGCAAGGTCTAACTCCGTAAGCCGGTTTTTTTACGTTGGTTCTCATCTTAACTTCTACATCTAGCAGGCCATCGGAACATCAGGGGGAAGGAAGTACGCCGACTGCCACCCTTGGCTTATGGCCAACACTCCATTTATAAGCGACACTCAGCTTATAGTAGACACTCGTCGTACGCGTAAACCAGGGTGCAGGCCTGGCAAGCAGCTTACAGCGACAGCGGCCCCTCAGCGTACCCTTACACCATGATGCCAGCCACTGCTACCTCTTGAGCACTGTGTTGGTTTTCCCTTGAAGAGGACAGGGTAATGCAGCAAAGTAGCGTAAGTATTTCCCTCTGTTTTTGAGAACCAAGGTATCAATCCAGTAGGAGGCTCCTCAAAAGTCCCTCGTACCTATACAAACAAACAAGAACCTCGCAACCAACGCGATAAAGGGGTTGTCAACCCCTTCACGGTAACTTGCAAAAGTGAGATCTGATAGAGATAATAAGATAAGATAAATATTTTTGGTATTTTTATGATATAGATTGTAAAGTAAAGATTGCTAATAAAGATAGATGGAAAACTTATATGAGAAAAGACAGACCCGGGGGCCATAGGTTTCACTAGTGGCTTCTCTCAAGATAGCATAAGTATTACGGTGGGTGAACAAATTACAGTCGAGCAATTGATAGAAAAGTGCATAGTTATGAGAATATCTAGGCATGGTCATGTATATAGGCATCACGTCCGCAACAAGTAGATCGAAACGATTCTGCATCTACTACTATTACTCCACACATCGACCGACTCCTGCCTGCATCTAGAGTATTAAGTTCATAAGAACAGAGTAACACATTAAGAAAGATGACATGATGTAGAGGGATAAACTCAAGCAATATGATATAAACCCCATCCTTTTATCCTTGATGGCAACAATACAATACATGCCTTGCTGCCCCTGCTATCACTGGGAAAGGACACCGCAAGATTGAACCCAAAGTTAAGCACTTCTCCCATTGCAAGAAAGATCAATCTAGTAGGCCAAACCAACTGAAAATTCGAAGAGACTTGCAAAGATAACCAATCACACATAAAAGAATTCAGAAAAGATTCAATTATTTCTCATAGATAAACTTGATCATAAAACCACAATTCTTCGGATCTCGACAAACACACCGAAAAAGAGTTACATCGAATAGATCTCCAAGAAGATCGAGGAGAAGTTGGTATTGAGATTCAAAGAGAGAGAAGAAGCCATCTAGCTAATAACTATGGACCCGAAGGTCTGCAGTAAACTACTCACAACTCATCGGAGAGCACTTGGAGATGATGTAGAGGCCCTCCATGGTCGATTCCCCCTCCGGCGGAGTGCTGGCGAAGGCTCCAAGATGGGATCTCGCAGATACAGAAGGTTACGGCGGTGGAAATAGTTTTTCGTGGTCTGTTTTGATGTTCTCGGGGTACGTGGGTATATATAGGACGAAGAAGTAGGTCGGTGGACGCTCGAGGGGCCCACGAGGGTGGGGGCGTGCCCACCTGTAGGGGGCGCCCTGGGCACCCTCGTGGCCGCCTCGCTTGTTACTTGACTTCCATTCCAAGTCTCTAGGTTCACGTTTGTTCCAAAAAGATCGCCCCCAAAGGTTTCATTCCGTTTGGACTCCGTTTGATATTCCTTTTCTTCGAAACACTGAAATAGGCAAAAAAAACAACAATTCGGGTTGGGCCTCAGGTTAGTAGGTTAGTCCCAAAAATGATATAAAAGTGTAAAGTAAAGCCCATAAACATCCAAAACGGGTAATATAATAGCATGGAACAATCAAAAATTATGGATACGTTGTAGACGTATCAAGCATCCCCAAGCTTAATTCCTGCTCGTCCTCGAGTAGGTAAATGATAAAAACAGAATTTTTGATGTGGAATGCTACCTAGCATAATTCTCAATGTAATTTTCTTTATTGTGGCATGAATGTTCAGATCTAAATGATTCAAAATAAAAGTTCATATTGACATAAGAAATAG